>RCAB01000007.1:0-665144 GCA_003640385.1 Setaria digitata | reverse complement strand
AATATTTTAAAGTAACCTTTATGAAACCAACTGCTTTCTCGAAGTCTTCTGAATATGCCGAGAGTTTCTTAATTTCATTCAGAGTTTTTGGCATTGCTTAAAATCATTGCTAAGTCTCAGGCAATCGTTCCGAAGACAACAACAGATGTTTACTTGAAAACTTCTCCGGATTGAATCAATCACTTACAAACTGTTTGTTTTGCACAACCGTTTCTGACACAATACGTGGAAGAATTAATTCTATTCTTCGATTATAGCTCTTTTTATCATCTTTGGCAAAGATTTAATTGAACAATTCTTCCTTTTATTCAATGAGACTTATAATAATATTTAGATTTAAACAATAACTATGGACCTTTTTATTATTTATTCACAATGTTGATTATGTAATTAATGCTTTGATTAAAAATAGGCGTTTGAAAGCCAAAAGTGTGAATAACGTTGACAAGAGTATGTAGAAAAGTTAATTAATTAAAAAGAGACTGAGAAACAAGTTCATTCTTGACTCAAATGTTGAATGATTTGTATTGGAAGCAAAACAATTAACTAAGAATTAGAAAATGATATTGAAAAAGAAGGCGATAATAGTTGCAGCAGACTTTTTATATAATTCGGGAAATTTAGTACGATGTGAATTATAGCCATTAAAATACGAAATTTATTTTATTAAATTTGATAGCTTTCAGATGAACTACTGGGAATCGTGACATCTTAGCATCAGTACATGACTAATACAGCAATCTGACACCTAATCATGATTTATAATAAAATATCACCAGCTTATGCTTTACTATTAATGAAGTAATGAGTGCCAAACAATAAATTAGTGAGATAGCGTGATTGACTATGTTTCGAAAATTTGGAAAATGGACAATAAATAAATTGGCGATGAGTTTTAAACATCACAATCAATCAATCAATCAGTGGGTTTCATCATCTGTTTTGGGATTCATTCTTTCTCTTTTCGTAAAAACTCAATTGGTTAGCAGACTGGTCGAAATTCCGATACTTTCTGTCACGAATTAAATAGTATCGCACATTGTTATCAGTTGTTACAATTCGTCGCATCAAGAATTAACTCAGAAAATCTACGAGTTATGTACACGTAGAATTCATTTTGTTTCGGAAGATCATTTTCTATTAAACTAAGAATGCTGCAATAGGCTGCGATTGCTTGCTTGTAATAGACCATTGGATTTAAATATTTTACAGAAGCTCGCAATTCTGAAATTTATTTTTGTAGAAGTTGGGAGCAATTAATAATTTAAATAATTTGTAGTTTTTTCGAATTAGAAGCCTCAAAAATTAAGTTATTATCTTCTAAGCTCTCAGAAAAGAAACTATTTAATCTGAATGGAATTGCCAGTATCTACGATGACTTACTCATATGTCCATATTTTGCCAGAAACCAGTAGCAATTGCCAACCATCGACTGATGCAACATTTTGACGCATTTGTCATATGGAAGTTTGATACGTAACAAATCGTTAAGCCAATAATAGTATAAATCTACGCATTCACTTTGTATTCTACATAATCTATCATTTGAGCCATTTCTCTCATGCGTACTTATTGCCTGTCGTATGAGTTTACTTCGATAAGTAATTTCTATTTGTTTCTTCTAAAATTAATTAATAAGTGTGAAAATCCTCCTCATTATCAATTCAAACATTTCCTTGATTAGAAATGCAAGCAAATGTTACAAATGTCACACCGAGCTCCACTACAGTACTGGTCTATTACTGACCTCACTGATTAAGTATAAGTGCCTTAAAATCCTCCCTAGAACTTATCTTGTGATACTACTACTGCAAATAAAGTTGAGTATTAAGATGGATATTCATCTTCTCTACTTACCCGTATGAGACTCGTATAAAAAGTATTCAGATGCCGTAATTGGGAGATATATAAATCTGTTGTGCTTTCCTGATTTGCAGCAACGATTTCTGGCGATGACGAATAACAGCGGTCCATCGGAAAATCGAAAATTCAGAAAAAGGCAGAACGTTTTCTGCTATATCGTGAAAATATCTTATTTCGGAATCATTAAATTTCATAATCCTTCAATTCATCGATATTGTTCTTCCATTCTTATTTTATTCATAATATTTGTTAAAAGCGAAATTCGACCGAAATCTCATCAATCATTTTTTTTTTTTTTTTTTTCATCCTTTACAATTTCTAAATAAACTTTTCTCAGTTTCTCCTCTAAGTCTTTTGGGTCTTCAGATGTTTAAAAGGAAGCTTATTAGCATAAATTAGGATGCTTTTTGGTCTGTGAAAGGGGAATTGATAATATCAGATTTCACTGCACATTTTAGTATACTGTAGAATAATCTTTCTGGGGTATCATTAGCAGTAACAATCAGAACAATCACAAATTAACAGAGAAACTGAAACTAACAAAAATGGATCAACGTATACATAAATAGCTATTTGTTCAGTTGCTTAATTGAATTTACTTGTTCCTAATAAAGAAATATAAAAAGAGATGTGTAAATGAAACGGGCAGTAAGAAGAAATTAAAATCAATCAATTGGTAAGAAAGGTATGAGATGAGCTGATGATAAGAAGTAGTCAGCCACTGACAAGCTGTGCTTGCTCACTTATGGTCGCTTTAAAAATAACGGAAAAAGAGACTCAAAAACAAATCAAAGATAGCTTCTTGAAACTTGCATGAAAAAAAATGTCCTCCGTAATAAGTGGTTAATGAGCCATTTCGATTATCCAACTAATTAATTCGTAGAAAATGATTGTTGCTGAGACGAGAACTGAAGAATTCTACGATATTCCCGCTCTCACACAACTTCTTTCTTCATTATTTTCGGCTCCAAATATCTTAATGGCAAAGCTGAAAAATATATGAAGCGTATCAGCACAGTAACCCCACTTGATCATCAATATACTGTGTTCCGTATGTTTATTGGAAATTACTAGGCAAAAATTTTCTATTACGTGTGATCCACTACAGATTGAAACTATCTAATCAGTCGTAGAAAATAATCAGACTGTGGAAAAATTTTGAATTTTAATTTAATATTTCTGTAGTTGCGAAAAAAAAAGTGAATTTATTTCATGAAAAACAATAAACAGTGAACAACATAGGAACAAACATGTCAACTTGAGGAATATATAGAGAGAAATTTTTAACTTCAAATTCGGATTTTAGAAATAATGTACTCAGCTACTTGACGTACAGGAGAGAGAATTGAAAGCGCTTCAAAATTCATACTCTTCTGTTATTTTTAATAACTCCCAAAAAACTCATACGCCAAGAGCACTTTGAGAAATGTGATTCAATCTATTTCAAAGCCCAAAATCGAGACGACCCAAAAACTTTTCAAATTCCACATTGCAGTACATCAGTGAGCAACAGAGATATTCCAAAAAGCACAACAATGCTAATTCTATTCACAGAAAAAAATTACTCCCCATCAATGAAGGTCTGTAGCTCGCTGCATTATCACAGTGAAGACGAACGCACTAATAAGAATTTAGTGATGAATAATGCGACTACTAGACTGTTATGAGCTCTCTTTAATCAGAACTAAAAATTCAGCAAATCCATTAAATGCTTTTAGACATTCAGATTTGTAAACTAAAACCCTAACAAATTCACACGTCAATTTAAAAAGCGGGTTAAATATCGTGAAAAAGATACTTAAAAGACTACGGGCTCCCAACTTCACATTACAGAAATGAATCAAGATGAAATAATTTAAATAAATGGATATCTGCACTTTCATTAAAGCCTCAAACAGAAACCCTATAAGCAGTAGGTAATGCGCTAGTCACGCTTCAAGCCCATATTCAGAATGAAGTACCCGATCAGTTCCACAGCCTTCTATAGCCTTAGCCTTTTTGAAAATATGACGTAGAAACTGACTTTCCAAATATTTTTGATGACAGAAAAAAGAGAATAATTCTGAAAAAAACAAAAAAAAAAAAAAAAAAAAAAAAAAATGGATTAAGTGAAAACTGAACAGCGTGCAAAAAAAATGACAATTTTAAAACAATCTCTTGATACACAATAAAAATCAGCCCAAATAAAAGCTCAAACATCTTGAAACCATCAAAAATACAATCTTTTTGGAATAGTGCTGTTGAGAGACACTGATTTACTATTTACTACAGAAAAAAACTACTTCAATTTCTAATTATTTTTTATTATAAGACAACGTAACCGCATTTACTGACTCTTTTTCAGGAGAGCCAATCATCGAATAGCATATCATAATTATTCTAGTAAATCAGGAGACAGACTATTCCAGATAATAAAAATTTACCGACAAAGACCGAATTATGTCCGTTCATGGAAACAATAAAATATCATAAAGAAGATCACTTATAACTTAACCGAAATAAATAATTACTTTAAAATAATGTGCAGAAAAATAATAAGTATAATAGGTGTGCAAAATAAAAACATATATCTTAGGTTAGTATAAATGTTACCTTATTTAAATATGAATTTAGAAATTCCACAGAAAAAATCGACTCCTGTGGTTCCAGCTGATGTCCATCATCAATCATTTTCTCTAAAACTTTTTAACCATTTCTAAAAAACAGAAGAGATAAGAATGAACAAAACAGGAAACCTGTGTTTGATACCTCTGCCTTGTTATAAAAAAAAGATCCAGGCAGTCCTAACGCAATTTAATTAGAATTTCAAGCAGTTTGTTGGGTGGGAAATAAATCACTAAAGAGAGTTAACATACAATACACGATAGTGGCTCAAGTAATAGAATAGTAGGAGTGATACCTTTCTACTATAAAAAAAAAATTATCGAAAAAATTGATCGTGAAAGCATGATATGCAGCAAAACTAGATAAAATAACACGACTTCAAATCAGATATAATCGTCATTTGACCCAATTCAAGACAGCTATTTGAAATCCTGAATCAGTTGGCTGACTGGGATAATGACTGGCTGCCATGCTGCTGCTGCTTAGTTACAGCCTGATGATGTAACATATGATACTGATCCAGGTAATGCTGCGGCGATGCTAGAGTACTCTTCTCTCCTGAAAATCAATTGCTGAAAAACAGTGTTGCAAAAGATATTCTGTAGAAATTAATACTAATATAAGCTCCAAAGTCAGTAACAGGAGATATCTGATTTAGTTAATAAAAAATACATAACATTTTCGATTAATTTTAATATGATGGATATAATAATATGATGAATATAATAACCCTTGAATCAGTTTTTTCCCGACAGCCAAATTAAACTGACAGAGTTGCACAGACGTGATGAATTATATCGAAAATTTCAACCAGATTCTTTTCCAAAAAACATTTCTGGCACAGTTGGACATAAACATCAAATCCATACTTACCTGGTTCAGGGAAAGCAGGCTCACAAAGGGACGTATAATACAACTCTAGCATCTGGTGCATTGTAGCCGATAAATTTGGATGGGAATTATTTTGTTGCACTGTTTGTGCTGACTGATGATTCCGCTGAAGTGAAAATAATATGAAACACACTTTTCCTGAGTAAAAGAGTTAATGGAACCAACTAAACTACTTTTAAATAAGGCAGATAGCTTCCGGCTGAATTTAATTTTTGAAATCTAGAACGATGAAACCCATGATAAGACCAGCAAATTTTTCCTCAAACCTTCGATGATCAGCAAAGAAGTCATCAAATGGAAACAGAGGCTGAGTTATCTACGTTAGCTTGGAATATACTTAGATTTATTGTTAAAGACTTTGACACATTCTTTCTACATTTTCCTTAGGGAATAGAGGTAAGTATAAAAGTTACTTGAGATAAATGTTGTGGTGTTCGTACATTAACTGCTTGGGCAAGTATAACCGTTCCTGGAGGGGCTGAGGTCAGTGCTGAAAAATTCTAATTTTATGGAGCCTAATTTTAATTTTATGAAAAACTTCAAGTACGAAGATTGCACAACTAGAAATAACAGAAATTAAGCGTAAGCCCATATGTATTTAATTTAAATTAAAACTGAAAAATTTACTTTGAGCTGGAACTTGTGCATACACCACATTGCCGTTGACACAACCATCTAAAATTTAGCACTAGTAAGAAATTGTTCGCATAAAGCATGAGAAATGAGTAATGGAAATAAATGTTCATTTCCATTCGATTACTTAAATAGCGCGATATTTTGAATTTTTTTTAAATTATAAATCAGGTGTTTTTAATACTTCTCGCAACAAATAGATTCAGGATAAAAACTTTTACAAAACATGTTTGATAAATCGTCTTATTTTTTTTTACTTTATTTTCTTAGCTTCAAGATGATACAAACACAAAAGTGTAAATTAAGGTGATGAAAATTTACTGATTTTCGGTGTTGATGGAGTAGCAAACGTCACTGGTGTTGCACTACCATTGCTCAGTGGTGTACTTGGTGATGTATCAAAAGTCATATTTGGTGGATCTGTTTTCATCAGGATCTTGGATAATTTCTTCCGCTGTGGATGATAAACCAAATTTGGATTGTCTTTCAAAGCCTATAAATGAACTGTCTGGTTTCTCAGTTGAGACACGATAAAGAAAATGATTATCCAGGACAGACATGAACATTCTGAAGTATCTAGATTTCTTGGAAAAGGATTACAGTAACACCTATATGACCAAAATAAAAGCCATCTTTTCGTCTTATCAATAAACTATCCACGTCTTGCTAAGCTAAAATTCGTTGCCTAATTTGTTTTGTTGTCAAGCAGAGACAGCTTCAACGTCACATTGAAGGCAGGCTACTAAAAAAATGACAAACTAGGAAACAGTAGTGGAAGCACTACATAAACAAGCATTGACACACACCCACATACAGACATACATACACATACACATACACATATACACACAGACAGACACAAACATACACATACGCAGTAACATAAATATCCGAAGACATAGGTCTATCTGTGCAAAGAAGGGGAAGCACATCAACCAGAGCCAGCAAGAAAATGCTTCTCGAAATTATGTACGCTCTCCCGCAACTGCCTGCTGTCTTCGTTCGCGTCCTACCGTTCGTTTGTCTATCCATTCAAATATCCAAGTACTTACTAACATGAAGTACAGCGAAAGCAATTACAACATGTACAAGAACTATTCTTTAGTCTCCAAATTCCCTACACGCTTGCAGTCAGTTTTCGAATAAACAGCAAGAAAAAGCACGAGCACTCTATATTTTACATTAAGTTTTTGTGGAAGAGAAGCCACGAAACTTTCTCGCCTAATACAAGATTGTGAAAGATGATAATAGTAAAATCACGTGATGGTTGAGACATAATTATCTGTAACTCTGAGCTGATAGTAGACGCGATTTGCTGAAAGTGAATAATTGAAAAATTTGTCCTGTGGTTTTTAAAAATTTTTCCAGCAAACTCGTTCCCTTTCCAGTTATGCAATATATACAACAGATAAGATTAATACTATGGCATTAATTGTCTACATTAATGGTGATACGTCACGGATTTTTTCGATCACTAATTTGCTTAAGTTACTCCCTCTTTTCTTGCATAACATTTGCCCATTTCCACCTCATCATTGTTTTTTAATGCTTAGAAAATTTACAAAAATAAATAAATAAACAAAAAGCATGTAAGGGAAAATGAATGAATTCAGAGCATAAAGTAGCAGAAGATCGATAAACGAAACGCACTTCACTGAAAGATTTCTGTGCTGCTGAAAGAGCGTTGATTTGACAAAATGAACTAGGAAGAAGTAAACACTACTTGTCATACTGCTACGAAAAACTGTATCAAGATGAAGTTACGGCCCCCTTGCAATGAAATGAAGTGAATGGAATACACAGACACAGCGAAATGCTCTACGGCAGCTACTGACGCAAAATCACTAAAATGAACCAAGCAGCACCTGAAGAGAGCTTTATAGAAGTGCCATGTATAAGTATATATGTATGGGTATACGTGAGTGTCTGTTGTGTGTATGAACGTCATATGTAGATAAGTACCTATGCATCTATGTGTGCATTCATATGAGTGCCATGCTTTTACTATGACTCCCCTAGCTTAAACAACTTAGATGCCTTCTACATTTCCAAGCATATCTAGGAGTGTGTGAACTTTTAAGCCAGCCGTGCGATACCACTATGAACTCAGGCTTGCTTCCGCAGTAACATAAGAAATGAAAAGTATTTGCACGCGTATTGGATTTATCGAAAAGTTGATAAGGATGACTGTTAAAAACTTAGTAATCCATAAAAACAATTACTCCGAAATCAAAACAGAATCAACTAGACTCTCACGAACTTCGAGAATGAGAGGCAAATTAACAATTTTTGAAATAATTATTCCTTTTAAAACTGCATTCTGAAGAAGGGAAACTTCCAAAATAAGGAAAAGAAAAAGAAAAAACATTTAACTCTTTTAAGAAAACTAGAATAAACAATGGCAAAAATTGATCAATTGAAACGGACAAGAACCTCCTGCCATAAGATTACAAACACAGTTCCGACAAAATCCTACAGTGTCATCATTTCCTGATGAAAACCGAACAGTTAAAAGAATAAAGTTATATACTCTGATTAAAATAAAATGATGCTGAAGGAACAGCAAACAAAATGACTCGCCTTTTTGTGATCCAGTCGATTTTGTTTAGAAGCTTCAAAATATTGTCGTTTTTCTTTTTCACTCATATTTTTCCATTTCTCACCCATCTGAAACATATTATTTGAAAAACCTCTTGAACTTCTCTAAAAAAAAGAATTTTTTTTTACTGAAAATTGCTTTCGAAATTCTTCGAAAAAGGCCTACAATTCTGCTTGCTTCATGCATTTTCATATTTGGATTCAAAGCCAATAATTTCTTCCGTTCCTGTTTCGTGAATATCATATAAGCATTCAGAGGTCTTCTAATGAACTGATGGTCATCTGCAAGTGTTATATTATTTGGAAAGATTTCAACCTAAATATATTTACCAAACACCAAACAATCAGTAAAAATTCTGCCTATACTGTATATGTATATACAATTCTGTATTTCCATAACCTCCGATTTTTTTTAAAGAATATTTATTTAAATCGATTTTAATATTTAAGAAAACCTGCAGGTGAAGCGGACTGTATCCGATGCATGTAAATATTGTTCGGCAAGCTGAGAGTATGGGACGGACTTTCCACCCTCGCATTATCACCAACCCCGCTCTGATATCTGAAACACATTATGAAAAGTATAGGGATGAAATTTCTCACCCAGAATGTGACTGCTAGGATCCCAAAAATTCACTCAATTCATATAAGTAACATATATCGTACATCCAATGCTATAACGATGTCCTATATGTAAAAGCATTGAATATTGCTCACAATCCGTACTCGATCTCTGAACAACCAATTAACAGTGAACTTATGTCTCTAGCAAAAACTTATTTTTTTTTTTGTAACTGGCCAAATCTCTTCCTTTCTCTTATACCATAATTACAAGATTTTCCCTGAAGATAATCTCGAGGGCTATAATATGAGCATAACTTAAATATAATAGAAATCGACAAAAATCTGGAAGACAAAAAGGAGGGTTAGCTGGTTACAGAAATTCCAGATGCAATGTATATGAGCCTCTAGCTAATCAAGGAAATGATTTATCTGCTTACATGTTAACAACCTTTATTCCCGTTTAACGAGTAATCTCACCGATAAAATGAAGAACTGACAAAGAATTACTAGAAAATTTTATGACACTGCCGCTATAATCTATGCAGTGCTAAAAAAAAAAAAAAAAAATACCCATTAAAGCAGGCTCCTTGACTGTCAGGTAGTGAGGATGACGCCGCTGGTGATGATGATTCGCTAGTGGAAACCAATGGGGTTGAGCTGCGACTCTCATCCACGGACATTCAATCCCCTACACGCTTCGAAATATTTATGTGATAAATTTCGATACGACGCAAACAAGTTCTCGACATAAGAAGGATATAATATGGATGGTGTATTGTAGAATGCATGATGCCAAAAACATCATAAAATGAAGTGAACATTTTATAATAGAGACATTCCAACAACCTTTATTATAACAGGAACTTTTTCTA
The DNA here is from genome assembly GCA_003640385.1 of Setaria digitata. Taxonomy (NCBI): domain Eukaryota; kingdom Metazoa; phylum Nematoda; class Chromadorea; order Rhabditida; family Setariidae; genus Setaria; species Setaria digitata. The sequence goes on along the minus strand of RCAB01000007.1, from coordinate 655,119 downwards.
ACAGATTAATTAGTTATGAATTTTGAAATTCCATTGAAAATATGAAAATATATGCGAAAGCTGCAGAAAAAGGATGCAGATTATATCGTATACATTCGTGCTCTAAGTTATTGTAATGCATGGAGGTATGTCTGCCTTTCCAACAGTACTTCAAAGCAGTGAAAAATTTCATTATGTATGGCGTAATCTTGTTTCTTATTAACATTTATTGTAGAAAATAGACAAAGGTCTACACATAAATTTCCTCGATATGAGATAAGAAAAGTAGCAAAATTCTTGTTGCAAGATAATCAATCATCTGGTCTTCGCAGTAGCATAATTGAACATTTGGATGCTGTATGGCGCTTCATCTTACTCTAACATTAGAGGTGACATCTGGATGCTGCACCGTTTCCCACCTATTTCTGAAGGTGGACCGCTTATTGTATTTAACAGGCCACCTGGTTCTAGCAAGGCAGATCTGAACTATAGCGTAACTATCTGTTCATTATCTCATGCATGCTCTTTAAGATTTTTATTGCTAGTTATAAAACCAAACACCTTCTCCTATAAGTCTGTGCAAATTACACATCAAAATAATATGATATGCAGTCAGCAATACTGCACTGATAACTACTACATCTAGATACTGATTTGCATGCAAGTTTAATGTGTATCAAATCTATCCAACTTATGCAATTTTTCACATAAATAGTACGTAGTTGGTGTAGAACCATTACAAACTAATCAAAACAGCAAAATTAAAACAAAAAGATTATATTGGAAATAATGTGAAGAAATGAACTAAGTAATCGCAGGAGTATAATCGGTTGAGAATTTTTTAGAATTTAAAAAGAAATTTGACAAGAGAAGAAAAAGTTCGGGAACATTAATTAGACCCATCTCCACTCCCACATACCTTTTCTCCTTCCACTCACCTTCAACTCGACGCACACCCGCGTAATATGAACAGATGATATGTCACAAAATTACTGAAGCCATGTTATCTTTCTGAGTTCAATATATTCTATTGCAGCACAAGTTCTTTTTTTGTAAAACGAAGTTAACTGTGCGAAATAACGAGATGATTTAACTTTACGTCAGATCTTTCCTTTAACAGCCATAATAATGAAATCATATAAGATGAAATTTCCGTCCAAGTAAAATTATGAGATGATATCATAAGTTTCAGGAAGCATAAAGACGTGTTCAGTAATTATCTCGCAGCAAATAATTAACCGCTCTAAAACGATAACCAGAAAGTTATGATTAAGTAAGTGCAGTCAATATATAGATGTTGGGTAAACATGGGGATGTTGACAAATGCGTGTGACGCTTGACAAATCGATCGAATAATAACAGCATAATTGGACGACATTCCATTTATGAAAACAAAAAGAGCTAACAAACTTGTTGCACTAATCGTTGTCTCCTTCCACTTACTGCTTCTTTTTATCAATATTTAAACTTTTCCTTCTTAACAGAAATTTTCCAAGCATTTGAAATTTTAAACTGCTTTATGCTTTTCAAAAAAAAAAAAAACTTTTTATGCTGGCCAGTGATGCTGTTAATCTCTCTCCATTACATTCATACCTTTTTCCTATTGCTTGGCTCGGATATTTGAGAAAGAAAACAATACTCGATGTAACGAATTATACATTCCGTTCCTCTCATCTTAAAAATGTCTCACTTTTGTTTGTATCTCTAATTTCATCTTGTTATTATGGCTGAAAGCTTTTTAAATTTCTATATTTTCGAAAAGTTTTTCAAATTTAGATCGAGGGAGGGATGAAGTTTATTTGGGAAAAAAATTGTATTCAAATTGTGAATCAATGAAATGATGTAATATTTCGTAGTGAAAATGTGTTGCACCTGCTATTTTCGTTAGAATATAAGAATTAGTGCAATTGTGCCTAAGGCTTCCACACCATATAAGACTTTTAATTAAATTCATTCGTTAGAAATTGAAGTAAACGTCGAAAACATCTTTAGTGTACAAGGGCTGTTGACATAAGGACCAAGTGACAAAAATAATTGAAAGTGGAACATTTAACGTACGTTAGATCTATGCTCCTTCATTCTAATATATTTCAAATATCTGAGAAGAAGAAAATCTTTCCTTCTTGTTAATTAACAATCATTGCTACTGGTCTGTCAATGTTAATTGTCTGGAGCAAAGAATGAGAAATGCAAATTGTATAACTGAAACCATTTCATCTGACTTGATAGGATACTGATTTATTTAGTAAGTGGAAGAATAACCACCCTATTTGTCTGAGTTGTTTTTCATAGATCGATAGAAAGATGATAACCTATCAATCAGCTGATTAGTCTTGCTAAATAATCAGTAAAGTGATTTAGTAGAAATGCATTAGCGAAAAAGAAAATAATGGGAAAAATGGAGAATGAAAAATGTGAAATTTGAGTTTATTACTTCCATAGTTATGACTAATTGTTAAATGAGTTCATTGCTTAATACAAGCTTACATACTTGCCATTACATTCAGTAATTTGTTCAATATACCTATAATTTCAATTGAAGTTTTTCAGCAGCAAAAGGAATAGCATATATGGAAGTAAGATTAATTCATGTTTCACAAATTTCTAGAAAATTTGCTCAAATTTTGAAACTGAATTTTTAACGAGTTCGATTTTTTCAGTTATTGCTATTTATCCATAAACTTTCAAAACCATTTAGAGATTGAGTTATGATGATGATGATATAATTAGAAGATGTGTTCCACCTATTGGCGGAATAGTCATCCATCTATAATTCTAATTTATTCATTTTTGGATCATGATGGATTCTTCTCAAGATTCCTGAAGGTATAGTCTGAAAAGAAATTGCTATGAAAGTTTGATATATTAAACTGTTTCATGTGCATGAAATTTTCTCCCTGAAGCAGTGAAACATTGTCTGTTTGGAAATGGTTAACTTCGGTTAAATAATTTCGTAAATAATTTAATCTGTATAAATTCCAAATAAAATTTCAGCAAACTTAAAAAGGAAAAATTACCTTCTCATGAATGCTTTAAGCAGTGAAAGAAATAATTCTTCTCAAAAATTTATTTTAAATATTTATAATGCTTAAGATAATTGGACAGAATAATCTGATGCTCCATCTGAAAATTAAACAATCATAGGAGTGTGCCTCACTAATAGTAAATATGCATGTTATATTTTAGATGCTTTTCATCTATAACAATATTCAGATAATAAAACGTTGCCATCTTCTTCCTTTGAACTTAATTAAATTTTCTGCATCAGAATTTTATCGCTCTATTTGCTATTCGATAAAATAGATTTCAAACTTCATAAAGCTTTATGCAAAATATATGAAAAAATTTTAAGACAGAATATCTCAGTTAATTGAAATAAATTTCTTGCTTAAGATTATTTCATTACGAAGCTTTCGCGAATAATACCATTTTTGATTAAACTGACACCAAAGTATAGTAATGACTTTGCATAATAATTATATTAAGATTTTAACTCGAAATTTCTCCCTAATGTAATTATTAATCGCGAATTTAAAAAAGACACAGAACAAAAAAGAAAGAAGACTGAAAAAAACGGAAGGAAAGAATTTTCTTAGTCTAAAAGTGGTCTTTGGAAAACAAGATTCCTTCAAATTTTCATTTATGGTTAAATCCTAAACATATTCTCAACCATCGCTAGACTTTTCACTTGCTAATTTAAATTCAGCTTTAACTGTCTGGAATTCAAACTAGAATTTTGAATTCCCATGCGACATTTCTTATGATGTAATATACAGGGAAAGCTTTGGATAGTATTTACAATTTTTCCTGCAAAAAAACGAACCCACATGCGAAGCATAGTAATCTTTCAGAAATAGTCACGAACTCGCTTATTATTCTAAATTCTACACACTACACAGCGAATGATCGTACACAGTCAACGATAATAACATAAAACTTCTGCTTCATGGTAAATTCCTTTATTTTCTAAATTTCGAAAAGAAAAAACGATGATAATTGGTTCTTGATTACTGAAGTTGAATTCCCCGTCCTGTTAGGTTACACTCCTTAAATATAAACACAGCTGGTCAAGTACCTACAAAAAGTACTTGAAATTTCCAGAGCTAGAATTTGACTTGCGGAAGGTTAACTTACAATTATGTGATATGGCGGTTAAACTTAGCAACTGTTACAATACGCTCATTTAAACTTTCATGGGGATTCAAACGAAATCGTTCGCAGAATCACTTTGATAAGCAATGTAATTAACATTCGCACACATACAGATATGAATTCCTTGGCACTATTCATCATGTTACACTTCCTTTATCATAGAAAGTTCTCTTCTCTAGAATTTCAGGTTATGCACTGGAAAAGTTGAGAATGTATAAGGCAAATTTAAACAGCACCTGTCCTTTTAATAAACTCGAATGGATTCTCCAGTAGTATAATAAAGTGGTATATTTTCTCACCGGATGAAACAACTTCAGAATTCTTCAAAAGACACATAATGTAATAAGAATGTCACTTCCTAAAGCATAAGAATCCGGAAACCCGAAAACCCGAAAAAAAAATAGCACTCAGCACTGCGTCAACTATGTTCCTGCTGCAGTCCAGCCTACTAGCCGTAATTAATAAAATAATTTTTTTTGCATAGCATCATGAGTCATAATATAAAACAAAAATTAAACACTAGAAGGTCTTAGTTACGAACACCGTCTCATGTTGATGTTAACTTTATAACAAAAAAATGGCCATATCAAATAGTATCTCCTTATTGCAATGAATATTTATCATATTTACGAGATAAATATTCTGTTTCAATCGCATCATCATGAAATTAAGCCAGATTATCATATGAACAAAATCAAAAATATACAAGATTTCGAATTTTCTTTGTGTAAGCAATCTCATCCTTGTTATGATAAGACTGCAGAGACTTCATATTGATATTTTGCTAGATATTAATAGTATTGTACCAATACAAAAAAAAAAAAAACAGTTATTAAGCATCAGAGATTTACTTCTCACAGTTCCAAATAAAAAGTGGAAAAAGAATATAAAAAATACATGTTAGCTTCAGTCCCAACGCTGCCTAATTATTAGTTCCTGCAAACTATTCTCGATAGTTCGGTGTTCATGCAACAAATTTCCAACATTCGCTCTTGCTTTCAACACTTTACCGCTCCCAACAATCCTCTTTTTCGGTTTCCCTGGCATACGACGCTGCTCCACTTCCAAAAGCTCTTTTTCTAGTTGTTCAGTGGATGTGCCATATTTTTTAATGTATTCTTGTTCCATCTCCTGAAAAGAAAAATTACTGGAAATGTATAGAGAGAAACGCTACTGTAAGCTAACTTGGCACCTATACCAAATTAATTATCGAGGAAGCTAATCTATTAATGTGCATAAAATGCACAAAAGTAATTGGGTTGAGTCGTTCCTCCATCCCTCAAAGTTCAGCTAATCAACCATATACCAAAAAACTTTTAAATGTTTAGCGGGAAATAACTTGGTATTCGAAGTTCATAATCTCAAAATTAAAAAATGCTTGGTCGCTGTAACTATAAACCTTGGTTATGTAAGGTGTTGCAAGGTGTCTCATCACCTGATATTCCATTTTCATTTTATCTTGTAATTGCCTCACAGCATTGTTACTAATCGGATAATCTGGCCTGCCCAATCTGAAACCAATATACAAATACACGAAAATGAACTGCAAATAATGAAGTATAATAATTACCAAACGACTACGGAAAATACTAGCTCTTTCCTCACACCGTTTTACTAGTTTTCTATTTTTTCCCGTGATGAAAAATAATTGAGACACACATACATTTTTAACTTCGGAAGCGGTGGCCCACGATAACCAATTTCCCAAACGCGACGATTCCACTCAGAAAGATTCAGATTCTTTGACAACCAGATTGTCAGCCGCATGATGATTAATTTTTTTTGTTACAGATCCATTGCTTATATCATTCCTAGATTCGGCCCTTGAAGAACTAACTTCACAAGTCTTTCATAAGAATCTAAATCTTGCGCGTACCAGAAAAACAAATTCCAAACTTCCTTTGTGTCTAACACAAATAATTTTTTATAACAGTAGTTTACTAAATCATCGCTTAACTGATACATAACTAGAACCATTAAATTAATTTCCATTTGCGATATAAAATAAATCGCAGACTTTAATACACAATCGATTTCCCTGGAGAAGAAAAAGCGAGGAATAGATTTCAAAATTCCTGGACTATACTCCTATCAAATACAATCGAATTTCTAGAATTGCTTTAAATTTATGAAAGAAGTACCAAGAAAATAATTTTTGCTGACAAAACTTTATAAGCAGTAAAAGAAAATGTCATTCACGGTAATTATATCAGCCAGCAATAGTATTAAGTTCACATTAAACAATGTTCAAGAGTACTCGAAGTTCTAGAAAGTTGTTTATTAAAATCTATATTGTTTATTCAATTTCCAAATCGCGACGGATTTCAACATTAGGGATTTTCCGAACTTCTATAAAATTTTCATAAAAGTGCACGAAAACTAGCTGAACACAGCTTCAGTCAATCTGTCAGAAATTCTGTCACGACGAATGATACGAAGAATTTTAAGAATTAATCCATCCTTATCTCGATAAAGAAGCGTCGAGGTATTTAAACCGAGCAGTTTCTGAGCACTTGCTAAGACTTCAGTTTTTATTAAAAAAATATAATAAGAACCTAACAAATTGGCGCAAACTTACAAAATACTTGAGAAGCAATCATCCACAACCCAATCGAGGATTTAAGAATTAAAAAAAGAAAAAGAAGTGAAATTTAGACGTTTAGTTCCACTGGTTACAGATATTGTGCTGGACCGGCACTACCGATACGAGCTGGACGCCTCAGTTCGTTCAATAGTAATCGAATACCTTGGGCCCAACCGGTTCGTGCTTCCGTTGGGAATGAAGTTTGTAACTGTTCGAAAAATTGATATGCTTCATCAAACAAACCGCGATCTAGAGCTGAAAATACAATTTTACTTTAGAGTGTCAATTGACTACTCATTTAACACCATCAATGGAAATAATAAATTCCACATAATTCTTTCCAGGAAATTTAAGATTTAGTATAACATTTTTCAATAATACTAAAATTTTCGCGAAGTAAGCAAATGCTAAGATGAGAGATTTAGAAGTCACGAAAAACCGATCTTACCATCTACAACGAAATTTAGCTTTTTGATGCAACTATCCGTCACTTGTCCTGCACTCATCATTTCATTTAGTTGATTTATACGTAACTGGATTCCATCTCTAGTCACTCCCTGAAAATTGCGCCCGGAACAAAGTATGATTTGGATAAAAAATAAAATGTTTCTGAAATTTCACTTCTTGCACTAAGCAATTTTAAATCCTTCAACAAAAAAAGAATCACATTTCCCACCCTACGTATTGCACTAACTACTTTATTTTACACGTAGTGAAAGGAACAACTCTAATCAAGTGTAGAAAACAGCTCCACTAATAATTTATTACACATTTTTGGCAATCGTTGATGCCAAAAAAATATATATCGACGAATAACTTACGTTTGGCAGCCTATATGTTGCTTTGATTAAAAACTGGACAAGCTGAAACCCGCTCAAAGATACATCACCAGCTGCTTTTACGGGTGCTACATAATCAGTGGGATATGGTGATGTTGCGGGTCTTCTATTATTTTCATTTATCACCTGAAAATTTAAATACTGACAAAAGCGATGTATTTAGATAAGCATAAAAAATACTAAACGTTTTCAGCAATAAGTCTTAGACTGTGTCGCTCCTAAAGTACAATTCATGATTTGAGTCCATACTTCCCGAAGAATACTCTGTAAGCTTTAACAAATACTATAAGGAATACAAACCAAAATTTACATTAGGTGGAACATAAATTAAAGCGTTTGGATTTCTTTCAATTGGAGAAGCAACTTGGACAACTGCTGAAGTGGATAAATTCACGTCAACGGATTTCTGAAACTGTATGAGTCAAAAATTTAAGAGTCTGAGTGACCACTTTACGAAGGTCACTGGAACGTTTTGAAACACAACAGCGGTAAAAAAATCTTTTATGAAATAATCAAATATTTATAAAATTCCAAAACAGTCTGTCCTTTTTAACTTCTGGATAACGTGGAATTGTAATGATATATATAAATCACTTGGACAAAAAACTTTTTTAATTTTATAAATTCATTTCTGAAACCTATACCTAACGTTTTGAGTTCCATTAAAAAAAGTTACCTGCAAAGAACTCTGCGGAAGATTTGCTGCAGATATGTCATGTGTTAGACTTGTCGACTTTGGCAACACCTGTTGGTTATGATCTGTAATATTTTGATTTGTTTTGGCTATCTGCTGAATACTTTAATCTAGCACTAAGAAAATACTGAAGCAGAATACACGGAAGCAGATAATGATATGAGAATTTGAAAAGCTTCTGGAAATTCGCTATAAGAAATTCAATGCATCCGCTGATTAAATAGGAGAAATAAGATAATCAAAAATTAAGAGTTGTCATGAACGTATGAAATGAGTCGAAAAATGAGTTCAGCAAGAATGATGCTATGGTGAAAATGAAATATTTTTGCTGTGAATTTCATACATTTCTGCAGTAATAAGGATTCGAAAAGTTCCACTAGATGTCATCTGTGGAATTAGGAAGGGATATAATCAAAGAGCCCTGTAAAACATATCAAACTTGCCACCTGGCACATTGAATGCATCGAAAATAGAACGATGCTGTTGTAGGGATGACGTTTTCTCCAATGATCGATTCTTTGTTCTACCTGTGGATGAGGATGTAGAATATGGGATAAACGAATCCATTGTGGCATAATTTGGCACTGGTGGAATGACTGACTGTGGCGCAGTTCCGTAGAATGTAGCTTGTTGATCTGAGGTCAAAACTGGAATCTGAGTCACAGCTACAGATAGGTTTGTTGCCTGAGGTGAAAGAACGGGTTGTACAGGATTTGTATACCCTGGCGAAATGTTGGATGCCTAAAATTGTTCGAAAAGATAGCTCGATTTTTCTCAGAAAAGAAAAAGATTGTTTGCAAAAACCGTTTGTTTTAGCTCAACTTTAAAGTTTTCGAACTTATAAAAGCAACTTTAAGGTCCGTGATATTCAGTGCAAAAAACTGCAGAGAAAGCACAACTGCTGGGTAGAAGACAAGTTGTAAGTTAGAGTATGTTAACAAATAACTCTGACGAAATCCACAATGAGAAGATGAACACCCTTCAACTAAGCCTACAGGTCACATAACTTCAAAATCGCAAATATGAACAGCAACAAAGAATGAATACAATCTTTTCTCAGGAGTATTTCTATCTCAAACACAAAATTTATTTCACAGAAGAAAGAAAGAGTACTAATCTGAAACTTACTCCTTCGTCCTTGTAAAGACTGTACGATCTGAAACTTCAAGCGGAAGAAATTAGGGTTGGAATGGAAGAAGTTCGACGAGAAAAGATCACGACAGTAATGAGAGCGTTAAATTTCCTGAATTAGTAACTGGGTGTTACATTTGAAGGAAAAAAAGTAGTACTTGAATGGAAGGATGTACGGGACGCCGATGTCTATTTGCCAAAGCACCACTACTCGGTGATGAAGATGTCTTCGTGGGGTCAAGCACTGTAGGTGGATCGTTCCAACCAGGGGTTGAACATGAAGATAACGGCAACAAATAGGACATCAAGCTGATCCCTTACAACCTAAAAGTAGTAACCGTTCGAATAAATGAAATTAATAGGGTACTAAAATGGAACTTAGGTCTTCTATACCACCTCATCAACAGAAAGTCGACTAATTAAAGTCAAAATCCTTTAAAAACTTTTTTTAAATGGAAACGTAAATAAATAAAGCCATTAAATGAGAACTAATAAATGCAAATATTAACACTTTAGCTAAATCTGGAACTTCATGAATAACTACTCTATTCGTATTATCAAATTACACTGGGAATATCCCTGCTTATTTCGGACTGTCGCATATGATCTGTTCGCTTCTCTTAATCTCACTGAATAACTACCTCAAACGCCATCAGAGAGAAATTACCTTCAAAATTCAAAATCAAGGCACCCTCTGGTCCTCACATTTTTGATTATTCCAGTTAGTATATACTCTGACTTTCTATCATAGGACTAATCAAATTTATCACTTCAAGAAAAAAGAAAACTTAACAAAATCAGAAAGTTACCAAGCTTACCTTCCACTCAAATAAAATCGTGACCTATTCAATCAACTTTACGCAGCCCAATGGTTGTCCTACTATGAAATTTCTGCGATTTATCACTATCCTTTGGATGAAATTATTAGTAACGACTCGCTGGTAACAGTTTAGCTTGAAGTAATTGCATCGCATTTTTTCTAGGCTCACTAGTCAGATTGATTACTGTTAGTAACAAGAATGGAAGATGGAAATCAACAGGCTATCATTTAATTCGTGAATTTCAGTTTTTTATAATATGAGCGACCTGAATTTGAAAAATAATAAGGCTTATCGTTTAATCTTTAAGGGGATGCAGCATTCCATCCTTTAACATTATCTCTTATCAAATGAGTGACTTGCACTAGTAATCTTTTCTATTTTCCTTGAGGAGAATATATTAATATACTTTTGCGCTAGCATACTATTTTAAAGAATTAAAATGCTCTGGATATTTAGCGCAGTTCAAAAATACTCCTTTGAAAAATTCAATTCCTTGTCTTATTAAGGAATACAAAATGGATAAAGCAGTAGATAAGCTTAAAACTTAGAAATGGAAGATAAAATTGCTGTTTCTTATCAGAAGAATGACAGAATTGTATATGACAAAGAAGAAATTTCAAAAGCGAACGAAGTATAGTTGAAATGATAATAATTGGTTTCCGATATGTGGAAGAAGCGTAGATACAAATGCCTCTTTCATTCGTTAACATATCACCATAATTATGCCAAGCTCATCAGCCCCTGAATTTTATCTCCCTTTCAGATCATAATTTCGCCAACTTATCAGTTAAACGAAAATTTCTCTTTTTGTGTCCTCTTTTTCCAACCCGTACACCTAATAAAATAAATTAAAAATGGAAATTTAGAGTATACACTACTGCGACACTTCATTAGAACAAAAGAAGTACAATTTCACGCCTATCAAAAGAAAGAAATTCCTCTGTTGATTGTTTATCCATATGTGTGTGTGGAGGGGTGTATTTGTGGTGTCTGAGTGTGTTTCTTATCACCTTGGTTACCATCTATTGGAGTAGGAAAACTGAGTTACCTCATCCAAGAGTGCCGCTCTAGAAGAGGAAGTAATCGGTGCGGACTGATAAGTGTACATTTGTCACTCAGATATGAGATGTGTTTTGTAGTTGAAGTATTTTGTAGAGCAGGAAAAAGCAAACTGAGTGGAAAAGAAGTCTGAAGTCAGGTTACTCTCAATCTAGATCTCGACTGCATCAGTTATTCACCAATGTGTGCTGCTGGTAAATTAATTCCAGACTGATTTAATTCGACCTTTTGCATGGTAGAAAATAAGAAAAACGAGAAGATATATATCGAACCTTGGTGTAAAGTGAATACATCCAAATGGTCTCATTTTTGACTGAGTTAAACAATTTCTTGGTCATAATTAGTAGGAACAAGGTGGTTGAGACCACACGTGTCATTAGAATAAAATCAATTTCTGTGTCTTTGCAGAGGGGTGATTTTTATTATTTGTTACTTTGTTGGCAAGTAAACATTTCTTTTTAAAAGCAAATTGATCCGAAATATCTGCAGCTCCTCAGTTGCATGATTTTTTTTTTTAAGTTCAAAGGTCAAATCAGTTGGACAAATGTTATTCATTTCAATGTCCATTTTCATGGTGAATTTTGATTTGACAACTGCATGTGTAAGTTGGGACGATAGAGGTCGGTACGAAATGATCGGTGATTTAAATGAAGATGTTAAATGGGACCACGGAGCGGAAAAGGAATGAATAATGGTGACAATCGAAAACCTGTGTGACAAATTTTATTACCGCAATTGTAGTAAAATTCGTAATGACAATAACTGAGCATAGCACTGCTTGATCATAAACAATGTGTAGTGTAATTCCTAGCAAACTTGATAGGCGTAAGCCTGATGTGAAGCAAACTTACTAGATTCGAAGCAGTCAACATGGCTGTATTGTTCTAGACAGTACTTATTATTGAGAGAAAGATTAATATCAGTTAAAGATGTGGTTAACTGATAAAAACGAAACAATCAACTCGACTTCACTCCACTCCACTGCACGACAATCATCCCACCACAAACACATCGATATACTGCGATGTGCCTGCCACCCAATTTTGGCCTTCCACCTTCCATTACTACATCTATTCCCTTCTCTCACACTACGACATTTTTTATCCTTTCTTGTCACTTCTCATGAGATGCATCAGGCCACAGAGCCGAGTACATTAGCCTGAAAGAATCCTTCTGAAACAGAGGCCAAATCGTACAATTACCGCACTGCACAGAATTTAGTCACTTAACTCCTGCCAGTGTAGACGATGTCGTGTGTTCATGGACGGATAAAAGCCTGGGAATAGCTCGGCCTCAAGATGTCACCTGATGTCCACCAGGGGAATGTTACAGAGCTTTCTCATAGCTATGCAACTCAAAATTCTGCATGAACTAACATCAGATATTTCGACTTTACTCTTGATCACTATTTGTTGAAAATCAATGTGCACTAATGTTGCAAAGCCAGCTGATCGTCCCATTTAATAGACTACTAATTAAGCTAGGACTGGCCTAAACGAGCACTGAATCTTGCTGAGACTGTTTCGGCAAATAGCGGAACCCTGCCGGACTTTCCCGGAGATACTGCGGAAGCTGATTTGGTTGGAATGTGACATTAGTTGATGGTAAGCGAAGGGAGTGGGGAAGGAAGGAGATGATATGATAGCTTGGTGAAGATAAGGAATAGCGGATGTGCTAGCATAGAAGATTGGATCAGATAAGGAGAGTGTGCTTGCTAGACTAGCCTCTCCGTTCTTATCTGTGCCCTGCCATCTCTTAGCTTTCTTCCAGCCGAGTATCACTTGTGTGTGTGCCTATGGAACCAGAAAGAGTTTCATTCTCTTCTTCCACCGTGCCCGAGTCTGCTCAGTCTTGCTGCTGCTGATGATGATAATTATGCCTAACATCATTGCCCTTATCACTGGCGCCATCCAAAGCTGATAACTGATTTGTGAAGTAAGTATGCTTAGCCCATTGAAATATTTCTGCTCAGTTAATTTTTATTGCTGTCAGTGACATTCATGCAACTGATGACTGATGTCTCTATTCTCGACAAGATTAGTATCCACATTGTTAGATCAGTTCGCATACCAAAATAAAGAGCTTTGTGAGTGTGAAAGTCAAATAGTGGTTTAATTTAATTGTTGTATAACTTATGAATAGTTGGCGATTCTTTTGAAACAGTTGCTGAAATAACGAAAGATTCGAATTATTTTGAGCAAATCGAATTGTGCATGTCAAGAAATGTCTGATGTAAGCGACACAAGAAAATCACGACGGAAACAGTGCACTCCATCTCGTCATTCCGATACCGGTTCCGCTTCCGGCATTGGTACCGTAACTTCTATCCCAGACGATGACACTTACAATGATGTTGTTACTGATAATGGAGGAGCTACAGTTCTGAAGCAAGTAAGTAATTCAATAACTGGTGATAAATAACATGCGGGAAAGATTACCATATATGCTTAATGGGCTTAAATCCTGATCGTAAAAGTAATCCAATCTTTAATCTGGCAAGTAATAATTCTTTCAGTTAATTTCAGTTCTTCCCTTCCACCCCTTCTCCGATCCCTTTCCTTTCATTTGAGCACTGCTACAATTCCTCAAATTACGCCATTCCTCTCTTCGATCATCAGTTTGCGAAAATTAAATCAAACAAAATAAAGCTATTTATGTAGCGTGCAAAAATCCGCAGTTGCGTGACCCCGAACATGCGTAGAAGGTCACCGTTGCTCCCTATCTTCCGAGGAATTGTAGAACAAATTTTCTTGTTTCTAATTTTTTTAAAATGCCTTTTTAGGAAGCGAAAAATTATTTTTCGATTACTTAGTTAAAATTATTGTCACTGTGAGAAAATCAAATCATTGTTCAGAAGTCCATAACCATAAACATGACAGTTTCCTCGTTAATTATGACACAGGTGTGGGTCGTACGTAATCATAGACCAGCATCACAGGAATTTTCTAGCAGTATTTTAGTTTCGCTACGTTTCAATTTCATGCATTAGGATCGAAAAAGTGCTCTCGAAGAAGCTGACAACGCAGGTTTTCTCGAATCTGAACAATATTCGCAGCACTGTACAGATCCAGTACAACGTTTATCTCCCTCTACTGGTAAATCATGATGATTATTAAAGTTTAAATATGATCTATGATCATTATAATTTTGCTAAATTCAAACTTTCTCCCCAAATTTTCAGTGAGATTCGTTTTTTCATTTTCGTTTGAAAAATCGTTGAATTTTAGTATCCTCAACATCATCCTTATCAACCTCGATGGATAGCAACAGTTTATCATTTGACGCATACCGAAAAGAAATATCCTCCGATCAGTGCATCAGTTCGATGCATGCACTTTATCTTCCTGTTGCTTTCCATAATCATTCCGTCAATAGTGTACAGGTGATGTCACACACAACTTAACATTGCTTACAAATATTTTATTTATTCTGAGCATAACGCTCTCATACTGTTCAGGTTCACTGGAATTATGATTGGCATATATTCTACTGTTGAAAAGTGATATGTTCGGCATTTTGGAATTTGAAAAGTTGTGCTATTTGCAAAATACTTTTTAAAGTTAAAACATGTCATATTAAGAAGTCATATCAGTAATAACTGGTCTTTTTTTTTCGGTTATCTAAATAAGTTGCGGAGGAACTAATCGGAATAATTTTTTGAGCAAGTTAGTGGATTCGTTTATGGTGAATTATAATCTCCGGCACAAAATAAGACATTTGAGTTCAAGGCAGACATAACCTTCCGATACTTGAAAGAACTAATACTGCTGGATTTTTTTCTTAATATGACACTAATATAAATTATAAATGACAGTAATAAACATAAATAATGTAACTTGGTTGAAAAAAAAATGAATTTCAACCCATAGTTAATGGCTACATTTTGGGCTATAGTATTAATAAAAACAAAAAAAAAAAAACGATAATTTACATTAAAATTAACCAGTTATTATTAAGCAAGATGGCTAAAAACTAAATTACTGGTTTGGTCAAATTACTATTTTCTAAGTAATTAATAAATTTTTTTTTATATGTGGTTAAGGTAGCAATTTACATTTGCTTACTTCATGCCTTTTTAAAAAACAGTGGCCTGCATCACTTAGCTTCGGTTCCTCCCTGCACCTTGTAGTATAAATTTCTCCATCACTTATATGAAATATGTTAAATTTATCTTCTTTAGAACTCATTAAAGCTTAATTCCTTAAATTTAAATTTTACTTCAATACGTTATAAAAATTTAGTGGGAATTTTTTTAGGTTCTCAGCTAACATGGATGGCCTAAGAAATTGTTTTATATAAAATTGCTTTAACTAAATTTTAAAAAAATTATTTAATAAAGAGTAATAAAGAAAATTGTTTTAACTAAATTACTAAATAAAGTCATTATAGGTACTGGGCTATCCACAAATGTTAATTCCAGTAGCAATACATCCTCATGCCCAAAATATTCTTAGACCATGTCTGCTCATCGATGAATTTATGGCTCGCAATATCACACTCCCGAAACAGATCTGTTTCGGTGAGACACGATGTCATCTGAATATCAGTGCCATACAACAGCCTTACACGCAAACTTCTTTCAATTTTCCATCAACATCAAACACTCTTTCCCATAACAACAAGAAAAGGTATATGTAAATTATATTACATCTAAATCTCTACATTTCTTAGACCAAATATTGATTATTGACTTTTCAAATGTGTTATATGTACAATTGTATGTATTCGGTATGCTTCACTTTCTGCTAATTAAGAGCATCTTGTCAAAATTACAGTCCTTTGTCAAGCAAAAGTGCACATCTCTTTGGGGGCTATAATGAACATTGTCGATTGTTATGAACTATAGTCATCCTGATCATAGATCGTACTAATAAACGAAATCATGAACCTCATTTCATCTCTGAAAAGACTGTTTTCAAGATTCTACTCTGTGAATAGTTAGACTGTCACTCTATTACCAGAAAGTTTTGGGTTATCTCTTTGACTTTCTCTAGCCATCAATCAGTAACATTTTGATTGTGTTAAGGAGAGAGACACTTTCAAATGGTTTAAGGAAAAGACGAAAATCATCGAATGATTTAAAGCCATTGGATTTGACTGTGCGGATCAAACAAATTCGACAAAATGCTCACAGTAGCAGCAGTAATTGTGATAGCACTGAGGAGGATAACTCTACCACTGTACGTTTTATTGTTCTTTTCTGCTAATTATTGTATATTAGTTAAGACAAATATTATTTGACAGAGGTTACGGAATAGGTCCAATTACACAGAAAAGCATCATTTTTTGCTTTCCTTTGAAATTTACCCTTAAGATCATTTTTTTTTTTTTTTTTAATTGAACTTAACAGTTAAGGTAGGTGTTATTCAACAAAGATTACAGGAGAAATTGATGGCTTCGGAACCGGATAAAAAGTACCGATGTGATTGTGGTGTTTCATTCAGTAGCGAAGCTACACTGAATGGACATAAGAAATACTACTGTCACAATAATGCTAATCAAGCAGTACCATTTCGAGAACCGCAAAGAAAAGTAGTCTACTCTTCTTATTCTTATGATCCTGTCACGTTTATCCATTGCTTTACGATGTTGAATTTCGGAAGTAAAGGAAAAATTAGGATTTTAATTAGATCATAAGAACAGACTTGAGTCGTTCCAGATAGCATACCACTGTCAGCAATGTGACTTTCTACCAGTGAGCGCCAGTCAATTAGCTCAACATGTCCGCGTAAATCACGCTGCAGTTCAAGCTTACGTGTGCCAGATATGTGGTTACAAAGGTTATTCTCAACGAGGCATACGATCACATCTCAGGTAAATTTAGAATAAAGCATGATGGGAGAGGCGGTTGATATGAATTATCTAGTGCTATTTCCATTGTATGCAGAAAGTATATTTTTGCCTTCACTACAAATAACTTGAAATTTTCAAATAAAATTTCAAACCGAAACTTCTCTTTTCAGATTGGACTTAAATCTTATTATTAAAAACCGACAAAATATTTCATTTATGATGTAAATTAGTACAAGATCTAAAGTTTTTTCACCTGTTCTCAATTACTACACAGTTGAGAACTTTAGTGGTAATCAAATGCGCTAAATCAAATTCACTTTTTTAATTTTTTTCTTTGAAAGACAAATTTAATAGATTATCTTGTTCATTCATGTGGTCACTAACTGTAGTGGTGGAGTGATTCAGGACTCATACGGAATATGCAGATGAAAAACCGGAAGACTTACTCAATTCACATGTGCATTTCATAACTGCAGAAACGAAATCAGCACAGTGTACTAACTGCTGCAAAAAGAAATGAGTTTAATGCTGAATGTCAATGTGATCGTTAAATTTTTGTTTGAGATTTATAAATTTATTTATATGAATTTTTGAGCAGAAAATTTAATATTTGTGCTGAGCTGTCCTACACATTTCTTTTAAGGCTAATCAATTCTAATATAATCAAAAGAGGATTTTATTACCAGCTAAAGTGGTGTACCGCTTAATATTCTAATGAAAAAGAAAGTAATGGTAACAATATGTTAAGCTAGGTTAAAACACCGACAACTACTGGAAAAAAAATTCCGCATTTTCCTTGACGCCTGTTAATCCTTGTATGAGCATCGGGCAGGGCTACAGAGGAATGACTGGTGCTTAAATGCTGCATTTAAATTACTAAAAGTGAAAAGCAAAACCAGATGACCAAGATGCTCAGCTAGAATAAGGATATTTTCAAATGATGAATAATGTCAGGCCTGAATGACATATTACAAGGAGCTGAAATCAGTAGCAGTATTTTTCTCTATATAAGAGAAAAAAAAAAAATATATAATATATTATATATTCACTCGACATTATTCATTTTATATATATATATATATAATGAATAATATATTATTCATTATATATATATAATTGATTGGCTGGATAAAGGGAATATGTATTAAATATATATATATATATATATTATATATTATACATTATATATTATATATTATATATATATATCATATATATATTATATATATTTAATATATATTCCCTTTATCCAGCCAATCAAATTCCTTCCCACCGTGTTAATTACTGATCTGAACTCTCATTCAAATGATACAGACCATAGATCATGAACCAGTTTGTGCGCTATGTAATCTTTTAATTTCATACTAATTTCACTGTCGCATCATGAAACATATAGAAAATGGAGTAGTTATTAGGGAGGATTTATTCTAAAAAAAAAAAAGAAAAAAAAAAGATTACCAAATGTAATCATTCGTCTTTGCACCTTTAAAAGTAATATAAAATAACAACAAACTCAGAAAAAATTAGGTAATAACAAGCCCTGATCCCTATAACTAAACAGTCATTTCTTCCATTTACTCACGAAAAAAAAAAAAAAAAATAAAGTCAATGAAAGTTCTATTCTTTTACGGTTGGTTTAGAACTTCACAAAAAAATAAAATCGAATCTTGCATTAATTTTTTCATGGAAAGATAATGAATTAGAGCTTATTTTCCACGTGGAATTTCCATCAACACATTTGCAATTTAAAAAAAAAAAAAAAAAAAAAAAAGATTATTATCTTACTTCTGCGATGTGTTGAAATGGTTGTCTGCTAAATGCTTCACCAGGCTAATAGTATAGAATGAAATTTAATTTTGAGAGAAGATATAAGATATTAAGAGTATATTGATTCTGAAGAAGTACAGTACTACTATCTACCTAGTAAATTAAAATAAGAATTTTCTCTTTGTCTCCATTAACGTCGACTGTATATTTCACTGATATATGGAGAAATATAATTCATCGCTTGATAGCCTGATGTGATACATTGGATTTGGCCAACTTCTAATCTATCACCATTTGACGATACTGCTTCCCATATGCCATCCAGCGTGCACGTTATTATCACATCTCTCGTCCCAACAGGACTGTTCAGTGGAAAGTAACGCATAGAACTGCAATCAGTACTTATTTTACCAGAATCCATTTACGAAAACAAGAATCAGTATGGCTGTTAGAGTGATAGCTTATAACTGCCTACCATCACATATCATTTTTTGAAGCCCAACCAGGATTCTAAGACTTGTGCCATTGAATAAATTGGTCGAACAATGAACCAAACTTACGTATCGTTGCTGTTCAAAGGATCGACTAGTCGACCACGTGCAACGATGAATCCAGCTTGATGTGAAGCACCAGACTTCGGGAAGCAGTTCAGAATTTCAACAATGCAGTGATAGCCACGTTCAACGAATCTTGACTGAAGGATGCCACATGTCCTTCCGCGGGTTAGCAAAGCTTCATCACACTCGTTTAACTCTTCCGGTGATGGCTCACATTTCCAGCAGTCTTGAATGCTAAGGTTATTAATCAGACTACAAACAGGAATATCCTTCTTGGCCTGATCCATATATCCATAATTACTTAACAATTCTAGACCCTATCTAAGTCCAATTTTTCTTCCACAATCCCTTCTGTGGATATCAACGAAAGATTCTCTGAACAAGCAAATTTCTTCGAAACTGACTAAGAAAATACTGCAAATGCCTACTAGGATTGACGTCTTTTTCCATCGGTCGCATCCAACCGTCGCCGCGAAGACTACCACTCGTTAGTGTAAACATCATCACGTAAAGAAACAACTGAAGACGCATGATAAATATTGTACACTACAATTGCCTCCTTCATTAACGACAACAAACTGGTGACCTTTAACCTCTCGAAATCATCCATTATTGATTGGAGTTTTCACTTCATCCAGCACAAAAAGCATAATGTGTGTATGTGAATATCCTGTACTGTTTTTCGTATGCCTCCCCACTGCATGCTGAATTTGTTTGTAGGCTACATGAAAAGACTCCGTGTACAGCAAGACATTTCACCTCAGCACCGCAGTTCTGATCCATGCTTGCTCAGAGCGTTGACAAGTTTAACCGACATGAAGAATAACACGTAAAGCAAAACATTCGTTATCACAGGACTGAAGACGAACAGACGCATGAAGAGCTCGAGATCCTTTGTTCGTGTCCACAAATATAGTCGCACTTCGCGACTTCCACTCTCTCTAGAAAAAAAATGATAATTATTCGCCAGCAACATATTCTTTGTATACACTATAATTTGGAATGTATTATAGGAATGAAATGAAATCTGACGAAACAGTTCCAAAAAGCACAAATTTCTCCATTAAATCCGTTAAACAAAAGTACTTTTCATTTCTTGCCGTTTAATTTGATTTCTTTATTTGAATTCACTTTAATTGGATTCGTTCTAATCTAATCCAACTCGTCCTATTCAAATTTTCTGCAGTTCCTCTCAGTCTAACCTCGTTCAGTCTAATCTCGCCAATTCAGTTCCATCAGATTCAACTCACTCCAGCTAGATCACTTTATTTTATCTCACATATCCCAATGCACACAGACACACCTCACTTGCCTCTCCCTCCTTGAAACGACGAATGATTTCTCGGTGCTGTTCCACTACTCGGTGTCCCAGTCTTCGAGAATGGCCAAAGTCTGCAGCACTCCTGGAATAAGTGACATGTTCATGGCTTTCAGTGTGAACATCGCCTGGAGTGAACGACTTCATAGCTGACTTATTTACTGACACCTTAAGATGGTGTCGTCCTGAACTACCATCTAATGCCGCGATACATCCCCGAGAGGACTCTCGAATTGCATCACTATTAACACCGTAGCAACTCCGGGGTGACACTAAATTCACGTATTTCCTGATCTTCGGCTGCTACTTTTTTACGACTCCATCATTGAAATTCCCTGAAGTTCTAGAACTCGACATAATTTCTCTCTGAGAAGGGAGATAGAGATAAACAGAGCATAGAGTTGAAAGCCAACTTCAGATGAATCCGTTATTTCATTAGCTTGAAGCTCGTTGTAAGATTATTTCGTATTTATTGAGTCTCACTTCGGGATTCACCCTTCATTGACTGCAGAAAGAAGTGAAACTCTTTCTCGTAGTTCGACCCCACTTCACTTTCCAACATTTTTGTGACGATTGGATCACAGTTTGGGTTTTACCTCAAGGAATGGCTTACGTGAAGAAAATCGTTGGTATTGATTTTTTAGTTTAATTGGCCAAACTTTTTGGCATTGTTTTCCAGATTATAATAACTTGACCAGATGTGACGTAAGGTTAGCATTATAAACTGTTTACTTTCTGTGGTTCATGTTATGCTTATCATTATATGTGGAAGGAAATTTTTAAGCCGAATGCTTCCATATTGTCCCTTTCTCTTCGCAAGTACCGGTCTTTTGATCGATGGTACTTCTCGGTTGATCGGTTACGTCATCGATTAAAGTGGCAATATTCTGTCTTGATTAATCTCACCGTATCGTGCAATATTTGTTCAATTTGCTTCTCAATGTTTCTCATTGTATGGGTACCTCGAAGAGAGTCTGCTTGGCCTATCGCTTGTCTTCCCACATGAGACTTTCAAATTATTCCAGGATGAAAAAGTATATGAACGTGCTTCCCTTTCTCGTCGAAGTAAATTTGATGTAAACTCCGAAATGACTTGAAGCTAGTCGAATTACGGCGATCGATATAAATTTAGGATGATATAAAATAAATGACTTTTGGTGGTCATCAAAGAAAAGATTGTAAAATATGATCTGTTTTTGAGGAAACATGCTGGTATTAAAGGCATGAAATACCAAAATCTTGCCGCATATATTTCGTCGAGCAGAGTAACGGTCGATGGTCGACTCGAGAGTACCGACAAACAGACCAACAGACATACATGATATTTTGTATAGAGTTGCATAAATACAGGTATAGGTTGAATACCTCCTTTTAAAAGGGCAAGTAATCTCTTTCGGCTAATTAACACGGTTTCAAGAGAAAATACGGCTAGTAGGCAAGATATCTGACATAGACCGAATAGTTCAGTGTAACAGCCACAGCACTGACTCGTTAAAAGGGGATGGATACTTTGGGCGATTCAAACGTATTCAGGATTTTACTACTTCAGAGAGTCTTAGGATTTTTTTAGTTCGCCGTTCACAAAGATCGGATTTCATCGAATCTCAGCTTGATATACAAGTGTATATCAATAGATCTGCTGCAGATGAGTTTTTAATATTTCCTAGTGGAGGCTAGTTTTTACGACAGTGTTGACTATGTCAGAATCATTAAACTTCCTCAAATGTTCTCCTGGAATTCAAGGAGTTTTTTCTGTCGTTTAAACTCGTTTATGGTTATGCACCTTCTCTTCCGAGTATACTAATGGCGTTTTCGATCAAAAATGGTCCTACTGGTTAACTTGTTCACAATTGTATATGCTTCTAGATACATTGCGTGCATCCACTTTTGGCAGGTACATATGTGTAACTAACTCTGGTCTTTATCTATCAACAGTATCAATCAGTTTTTGTTGTTGAATAATGAAATTATTAACGTTAGGTCTTCTTTTCAGCAAAAATCCACGATTTCATAATCCATTTTTATGTCTGAAGTATTTTAAGGTTAATCTTATCTGTCCCTGGTTCAGTACTTGTAACCAGAGATACAGCCAAAGTGCCAAAGATCTAGAGAAGATAAGAGGAGACAGTTCGATCAGTTAGAGTTCTGCCTGAAAGAAATATGATGAACTTACTATTATTATTATTTGTATTGCCTTTGCTTCCCAAACATATACTTTCTTTATAAGTCACGAGACAAAATCTCCGATTTCGTCTTTATAAGATATAGGTTAAATTTCGATTTCAGAATTTCATCTCCAAAAAACGCGACGCCACTGCAATGGGCGTTACAAGTATGTGGGAATATGTGCAAAAGTTTGTGCAGCCTGTAAACATATCTGCACTGCGAAACAAACGGATTGCTATAGGTTATTTTCATACGGAACTGTTCAGTTTTGTGAGAATCACCTGACTGAAATAGATCACATTAGGCATGGTGTTCTGTAGGAGGATTACTAAATAACGGTGACAGAAGAAGAAATGATATGTTTAGTTGCAAGCAAGTTTTCAAATCTTAGGTGTATGCGATGTGAAGTGATGAAGCAAGAGATAGAACGGTTATTTTGAGTTGAGATTTTTTCTCTTTTTAGATGGCCATATTTGGCTATGTGAGGTACTGCGTGGCTCTGTAGCGCACTGCTCAACAGCTCGAAAACCTTATTTAAGCACATTTTATACTCGATGTAGAAGTTTGCTGGAAGAAGGTGTTGAACCAATTGTTGTTTTCGATGGAATCGATGAAGGAGAACGAGCAAATGTTTGTTTCTGTTCGTTCACCCTCAAGATGTCGTAACTGTCATTTCATATCCATATTACATATGCAATGATAAAGTGGTTTTAGGTAGATTATGGAGTAGCTTCGATGAGAAAGGTAAGGAAGCGTGGAACCAAGTATTGGACATCAGAGCTAAAACAAGAAATGTTGCCAAAAATTGAAGAAATCAAGGTGGGAAATTAGAAATTTCTTTACTAATAAAACTGTGTGTTGTTCATAAATAAAACTCAGCTTGAACATTTAAATGTTGCACAAACCAATAGTGATCTAGTGTTAGTGAGACATAACGTTACTGGTGATTGCAGCATATAGCATTGTTTCTTAGTTCTCTAATGAATCTCAACGTAAAGTTGGCTTAAAGCCTTTCAGCTTGTCACTATTCACACAGAAAACCCAGGTAACTTCAGTTGAATGTCACAGTTATTGACTTTCGGTTCTCGACTGAAATTCACTAAATCAGTTTTTGTGACAAAAAAGCAAAAGGAAAATTTTTTTGAAGATGTTACTAAATTCAATGGGAGTTCGCTGGATGGAAAGTAAATTGGAAGGTGAGGCGCAATGCGCGCAGCTCGAGCAGCGTGGATTGGTGCACGGTTGCATTACACGTGATTTCGATTACATCCTTTTTGGAGGGAACAATCTCTATCAAGTACGGATAACTTTATCCCTATCTTAATTTATGAGCTTTTGAATTTTTCGATGTTATATTTCTGTGGTTTCACTGTTGTCTCCTGAGGATATAGTTGAGTGCGCCAGTGTTTTAGTAAATCTAGACACAGATTCCTCAGGTGTATTTTTATCTAATTTTTTGGTCCGTTATGTAGAGAATTTCATTACTTATGAATTATGTAGATCTTGCATGGAATTTATATTGTCCTGTAAGAAATAATTATATAAGTCTGTGAGCTTCCTACGATTCTCCAAGATGAAGAAAGAAGATAATTACTAAGGTTCGTTTTGAATGTTAGGGAAATAACATTTCTTACTGCTCTTTATAATTTTTCAATTTAAGGTCGAGTTTGGTTTTGGTGGAAAGGTACAGAACGACATCCTCCATCTCTCTATGGATTACCTAGATGAAACATTGTGCCTGAGCAGGTGAAACACTTCCGCATATTTCAGAAGTTGATAGAAGAAATACAGAATTAACAAAAGAACGAAAGAAAAATATTAAAAAATCTAAGTGTTCGACATAACATTTGTAAATACTTAAAGTTGAAGTTGAGGGTCAAAAGTCAAAACCAAACTTTTCGCTTTTTTTTCTTCTTTGCATTTATACAATAGAACTTTAACAAAAATACTGTCAAGTAAAAAAAAAAGAATGGCACAATAAGTCATCATGTGATGGTTTTAGGTCATGCCTTATTGCAATGACAATTATGATTGGTTGTGACTATGCTCAGAAAGGGATTCCTGGTGTTGGCTTAGTTACAGCATTGGAGATTGTTTCTGAATTTTATCTCATGAAGCATGACCATCCTCAAGTGATTTTGGATAGATTTAAGCAAGTCTTCTTTTTCAGTTCTTTCTTTTCTCTAGCTGCCCTCCATTTATATTCTACAAAGTAGTGAAGCTTTTGTCAGTTCGTTCTTTAAATGATGGAGAACTGTGTGAAGAGCACATTTCGTTCCATATTTCGCAGTACTTCAGGTCTTATACGACAGAAATGCTTCCAGTACGCGATTATGACAGCAATGTGAAACGGAAGTTACGCCTTAGCGTTAACAGAAATTCCATAGACTTGCGGAACTTCAATCCAAACTCGGATGCTATGTCTAATGCAATCAACATTTATATGATGCCGGTCGTTATTGAGTATTCTCGTACACAGCTACCCAAAAAATTGCCACCCAATATACAGAAAACCGAAGTTTGTTTCTGAAATTTCGCAAAATTTATCGTAGGATATTGAGCTTGCTGCGAACCTTCTGTTTGCACTTTTCACTTTGCACCCTTCAAGATCAGTTAATCATTCTGTTCAGCTCATCTTCGGATGATGGCAGCATTACTGCATGTCTTTTCTGATAAATCCAGATGTAGTAGTATTTGGATTTGTGAAAAAAGCTTCATGTCGCTAGCCGTCATAACAATCAGTTTGATTTTTTTACTGATTTCATTAGATGTTTGATATTTTGCTTCTTTCTTCTGTTGGAAAAGACTGCGTTATGGTAAATTTGCAGGAAATATTAATGCGTGAATGCAACTGGAAGCCAAATGGCGTTAATTGTACGCAGAAGTTGCAACCAGAAGCAGAGAGAGTTGAGGCAAGTTGTAATTAAAATGATTGGTTTGACTTGCATCCTACTTGTAAAGTATTATCGCGCTTTCTGGTATTTCAGACTGCCACAGAAAATTGTATCTCTCTACTTTCCACTCTCCAAAGTATAATAGTTCTTTGTTTACTTTTGTCTTAATTCCATAAGCTATTTAGAAATGTGCAACACTTACCAAGGGAGGACGTACTGCGTGCTCAAAACGTGAACGAGTTGCTATGGAGCGTCTGCGTGTGAACGCATTGCTTTACAAACACAGTCCTGTAAATTTTTTTTCTTGTAAATAAGAAATAGCAGCCGATATAAATTAGTTTTAAGCAATGGATGGTTCATATTAACAGCAGAAACATAGTGATTTTATAAAAAAAAATAATTTTTTTTTTTTTTGTAAAAATAATTTTGATGACTTTCTGAATAATTAATGAAATTAAGAGAGAAATGTTGAACGTAAAAAGCGGTTAAAGTTAACAATGTAGTTCAAATATACAACATAAATGGGTCGCATTTTGTTCAATATAGAATAATTACCCTTTTCATCAAATCCATCGAAACTGCTTGGATTTCCAAGATGTTGATGCTATTCAGGTACATTTTATTACACGTACGACTTTATTCTTGCAGGTGATAGAAGTGATCTCAGTACCGTCAACTTCAGAGGATGTGAATCAGCTGAATGGTGAAAGCAGCGGTGTAATTGTTGCATCCCAGAGAGAAACAGTTCAACGAAGTGGCCGGAGAAAGGGAAGTCAGGAAATGGCTGGTATTCAAGAACAACCACCCGCCAAAGTTCCGCGAAAAGATGGTTTTATCACAAAAACGAGTCCTTCTAACATGAATCAGGTACAGGTACAACCAGCATTGGGACAGAACGAACCGATCATCATTGAGGAACAAAATTCTGCTGCCGCTGAGCTTCTCGTCGTCGAAGATGTCGGTCGCACCAATGCATTGCAGGTCTTCACAGTATAGTTGCCTCGTTTTAAAGTAAAATCTCTTACTTTGTCTCTACTTTTTATCTATTAAGTAAATCTGTTTTACATCAGTTCTTGACAGACAGCAGTATAATTCCATTCTCAGTTCCACTGGTTTTTATACCTATGCACGTCGTGCATAACCGCTCGTACCTGCTTTTTGTCACAAAGCTCTTTTATCTCGCGAAACAAATCTTATATTCGGTGAAGCTAACCGTTCGATGATTAGAACAGCCTTCCACAAAATTTATTAATTTCCGTTTCATGATAGCTCACTAAAAATTAGTTCATTACCCAATTTCCATGTCAGTTTTGTGTATTTTTTGTATGGTCATGTTATGTTTCGTCAGTGAGTTTGGGGACGTCCTCTTTTTCTCCTTCGAATTAGGAGGAGTCTTTTGACTTTTCAAGTAGAATTCACAATTAAAAACTATATCTCACTATTGTGTGAACCATTAATAAAGAACCTTAGTTACATTAACGGACTTAAGAATGTTCCAAGTTTCTGGATTTTTGAAAAAAAAAATTGAATTCGTTGCTAGTTTTCAGGTTTAAAGCAATGTACTTTCACAAACTTAGTAGGTATTGTTGGCTACGGCACTGTTGGCGTAGTGTAATGATAAGAGAAACCGCAGTAACTCGAGCCATATTTGCATGAACGAACTTAAGAATGTCAAGTACATTAACGGACTTAAGAATGTTCCAAGTTTCTGAATTTTTGAAAAAAAAATTGAATTCGTTGCTAGTTTTCAGGTTTAAAGCAATGTTCGCATACCAATTAAATTTTACGTATGATTTGTTTTTTTACAAGCTGATCTTCCCCATTCCAGTACAAACACCGTTGACGGAGTAATTTGTTGCCAAATTTTGCAGATAATTCAGTCGAGAGCGTAATTTTTTGGATTACACGAAACTGACGAACTGAATTAATGTGGTTCCTACGGGCTACTGAAAAATGCGGCACAATATTACTATAACCGCTATGGTTTCCTTTTTTTCATTTTGCTTTTGTCAGACTAAAAGAAATGGTCTTTCATACTTTTTTTTTTTGCCTTTGCTTCTCCCTGGCTGTTCCACCGTATTACGTAATCCCTTAGAGGCTATCCTTTTCCTTTTGAAACATTCATTTTTGATAAGTTTACAAGTATAGTATTTATTGCCCGGTGATTTTGGTTTTTTCTTCTTTTATATTTCTAGTATTATTATTTGTGTTTTGAGCTTGATTTATCATCGATTCATACACAACTTTGATGTATTTATTAGATAAGTATGTCCAGCTTATCCTCTCAGTTATTCACTCGAGCTCCCGCGGAGCAGTGTGTCTTTTATCTATTTTGAATATTGGTTTTTAAATTTTTCACATATTTCCAAGTAATTTTTTTATTGGAAAGGCGTGTTTCATGTTGTAAGTGGGAAATAACGGTAATGGACCTTCCGGTCGTTCAAATCACGGGGGATGTCTTTATTTTGGACAGACATGTTTAATCAATTTTTCAAACAGATCCCTTTGAATTTTGTGAAAGATTTGGGAGCTTACGAAGTACTTTTCTTCGAATGCAAGCAAAATTCATAAACAATTTGCAACCATGTCACATTAATGCCATTGTAATCTTTTGTAATGTTCGCAAGTGAAACATTTGAGTTTCGATTGCTTTTTATTCTTGTTTTTTTATTCTTTTACTTTTATTTAATATATAGATATTTTTTTTGTTCACTTCATTTTTAAACTTTTTCGAGTCTGGAGAAAGAGTGTTTCTGCTATTGATTTACTTAATTCCTTTCAACTCTTTAGCATGGGTAATGTATGCTGAAGTTATCCGTCTGAGTGAAGGTATTCCTATATATGCAACTTTTTATTTCTCCCAACAGCGCTCCAGTTGATTGTTGAAAACGAAATAGTCAGTTAGGGGATAGAAAATAAGTATTTTTTTTCTCACGTATTTCAATGGTCGTAATTAGCTTTGTTCGATTTTCTGATTTCATCGCAGTTTTGTTGTACGAGGAATACATTTGTTTTGTCCGTCATCACCACATCGTTTGGATAGATTTTCGTCATGAATCCCTGAATCAAGGGAACCATTTGCTCATACCTAACATATTTTTTCCATTTTTTTTTTTATAATTGTAAGCCATTATAGTCTAATGAGGTGATGCATATGAAAGAAGTGATGTTTTTAATAATAGTTTTTCCTAGGTTATGCTTAATACCGTCTCTTCCATCCTTCCCTTTGTGCTTGTGAATGTTATTAATTGTGCTCTACATAAGCTACTTGTTTCTCGATGCTCTGATATCCTTTTCTTTTTACTTCTCTTATATATTTTGTCGTTTATTATTATTGGTAAAAGAATAAGAGGAGCTTTAATTATATTGTTGTTGTTATTAATTTTGCCTATATAAGAAGAGAGGAGTTGATCATCTCCCTAACTATATAGTTATATAGTTTGTTATCACATCTCAACAATAATATTGTTGATGTGACTTTTCATTGAAATTTGTTGATTTAGCAGCTTCGCATTTGGAATCAAAGAATTCAGATAAACAGTTGGTGGTTCCTTTAAAATATGTCGGAAAATGTTAAGGAATTATGGACACATATGAGATGCCTGTGGGTTAAGTGTTCCTATGATTCTTATTAAGCTTTTCTCGAAAAAGGTGATGTATATCGCCGAAGTTTCAGAGTTGAGCATTGCGAAATACGCCATAGTGGTTTTTGTTTCTGTAG
Organism: Setaria digitata; assembly: GCA_003640385.1. NCBI lineage: Eukaryota > Metazoa > Nematoda > Chromadorea > Rhabditida > Setariidae > Setaria > Setaria digitata. Next base: position 625,644 of record RCAB01000007.1, on the reverse strand, counting down.
TGATTAGAAGATATTGTCTTACTTGATTTAAATAACTTTTTGCTTGTAGAGATGGAGACTACGTCTATGGCTGTGGTGTCCCACGGTACGGCTGTAGCAAACAAATCGGAAGATGCAGCAGTTTTAGTAGATGCTTTGCCGTATCTTGATTCAGATTATACAGAATCTGATCGACAGATGGCAATGCAACTGATAGAAGATGAATGCCGAATTTTTCGCCCAATGAAAAATTATTTGCAGAACATGTCACCTCCAGATTTTGATGTATTTCTGACTCCCTGTCTCATCAAAGAACATATTAGGATGTCGAAGAAGCAGGTAAGCTCTGTCTTCCACTTTTGCCTTCTTATGACTTTTGTAAATAGCAGGTAGCTGTTTCTCGTAGTATTAATTGAGAGATAACAGTCATTAATATTGGAGTTCTATTGTAGAATATCAGAATTATTTTTGTTAATACCACAGATGCAGTGTTTCCAAAACTTACCGTTTTATATTTTTCTAGAATTTTCGAAATAATATTTCTATCATGTATTTTCGGATTTTAATTTTTCGATTGCTTTAGGAAATGCCAAAATTGGATATGTCACGATACGAATTGTCTTGTCCATCAACAACGGGGCGACAGGGTGATAAAACTTCTTGGAGAAAAGCAAGTTTTTAAGAAAATTTCTTACCATTTTTTTATCGAATTACATTTTCTAGTAGTAGTAATAGTATTAACAACAATAATAAAATATAGTCGTTGTTAATAATGATACTCATAATAATAATAATAATAATAATAATAATAATAATAATAATAATAATAATAACAAATAACTAGTAATTAATGAATGATAATAATGCTGTTGTCATTATTAATAATTATTAATATTAGTAGCAATATTAAATAGTAGTAACCAACAATAAACAATAATAATAATAAATAAACAGCAGTAATAATAAATGATAATAATATAAATAATAACAACAGTGACAACAATAAATAATATTAATTAATCAATTAATTAGTCGATACTTTTTAATATTTATTATTATTTATTGTTATTATTATTAATTATTCATTATTATTATTATTATTATTATCATTATCATTAATAATTATTATTACAAAAAAAATAATGATCACAGCAATAATAAATAGTAATAGTGGCAAAAATAAATGTGATAGCAGTAACAATAATAAGTAATAATCGTAATGGTAAACAATCAAATAAATAATGCTGATCAGCATAGTAATGCATAATAATTAATAATGGTGATAATAAATAATAATAAAACTTGATAATAACGATAAGAATGAGTAATAATAATAGTAATAAAAAATAGTAATGACAAAAGGAACAATAATGAATAATAACAATAACAGTAAATGATAATAGTAATAATCATAAATAATAAAAGATAATTGTAATAAATAACAGTTTATTGGCAGTTACTAGTAAATGATTAGCAATAAACAATAGTAATATAATGGCAAGTAATAAATAGTAATAAATGGTGGTGATTTTATTATTTTTATTATTATTAATAAAAATAATAAATAAAAACCAATAAAAAATAAGAATAATAATAGTGACAGGTAGTAATTAATGTTGTAAGTCATAATGATCGGCATGGCAGTAACTGTCAGGCGGTTTTTATTGGTGATGTTAATTAGCTAGTAGTTGGTAATAATGCTATTTGCATTTTATTAATATTAATTACTTATTTGAAATAATATTATAACTAGTTTAGGCTATTCGTAATGCAGCTGCGCAGAATGAACACCTACTGCTTCGTAATATTAACTTACAACTGATGGACGAGCATGCACCACCAGTTTATCTTCGGTATAATAAGGATTTGGAGACCGTACTGCACTGTGAAGAGAGAGAGCTGAGAAAGGTAATAGTGCTAAGTTATTTTGAAACCTTGAGCGGTGTTTTTATTCGCCACGAATCTGTCTTATTTTTAACATAGTTATTCATGTTTCAAATTCTTCGGATGTTTAAGAATCTTAAACACAGTAATGGTTGAAATTTCCGCTTGTATAATTGTAGCTTATTTACGCTTTCTTATATGAGAGCTCTTAATTCATTTAGCTTTCCACTCACTTGCTTAATTTTAGTACCTGATTCCCTAACTTTGATATGCAGAGTGTTGACAATATGGTAAATTTTTTTTTGCAAATTGCAAATTTTTTCTTCCACTTTATATTTCATTTATAATATTGATTAACCAGTCCACTTTATATTTCAGTTATAATATTGATTAACCATCTTTAATGTAATTTCAGCTCCGAGAAGAAGTGATGGAAATTCACTCAAGACGACGGAAAAGTCAAATGGAAGCAGGATTAAAATTGAAAGATCTGGAACAAAACTGGGTACAAATGGTTACCAAAAATTATAAGATGGAGTTGGCTTGTCAGGAGCTAGCAGCAGATAATGAAGTGTTGGCTAAGAAAGCTAAATTAATGTCGTGAAATTTTTGCTTTTTTATGAGTTTTTAATAAATGTTATTTATGGTACTGTTTCTCAAAAATTTGAAATATTGAAGAGAAGAGATTTTTTGAAGTGTGCCTAAGGATTCATCAATGTGTTATATAATTAGGTGGACGAAAGTTCAGTCACACGCCACTTGTCAAGGTCTAACTTGTTTTCGTGAGTATCACATTTAATATCTCCTATTTTTTTTACAGTGTTTATTTCATTATTGTTGATTTTTAGATACTTTTGGCTTTTTGAGGAAGGAGTTTTTTCCAACAGTTAGAAGTTTTTACTGTTCTCAAAGTATTTCTTTCTATGACTGCCAGATGTACAAGATTTAAATATGAACAGAAGATTCTCAGTTCTCTGTATGGTTTTAGAGTATAATAGAGGGCCCTATCTTAAGTACTTTGAAAAGATTTTTGATGTATAACTGTTTTATGTTTTCAATTTGAAAGCATACAAAACAAATTTGTTCATGGAGGGAATAGTATATAGAAATAAGATAGACCCATACAGAATGAATATATTCCTTCTAGTTTGAGTATCTTTTCAAAAAACAGCGTGAGCAGTGAAACAGTGAACAGCGTAATCCATCTGCTGATTTATTGAACTAAAGCAGTTCAAGTGCTTTCTACACCATCTGTTTCATATTCATCTGTTTGTGTTGTGTTGTGATACCTGATGAGGAGTAGTGCGGAAGTGTAACAAGCTTTGTGAATGATGGCTAAAGCCAGTACTGACTGTCAGTTTTGTCATCGGTGTATACTTTCTTTTTTTTTTTTTTTTCGTGTAACGTTGATTTTTCTGCTACTTGAATGATCCCGATAAATTTTGTTTCATCATGTTGGAATTGATTCCTAAAAACTGTTTTAAAAATCAGAATTTACGTAGTCTTTTGATTTTTATCAGTGAATAACATTGAACATTATGATATCTAAGACATTAAGTGATTAATCTAATATTCGTGATTTAGGAGCAGGATCTTCAAAACTTGGTCGTAAATTAATAGTAGTATCAATGAAATGTGAAGCAGTTGTTTGCTGGGATAAGGGGCTGATGTGTTTTTCTGAGATTTCGAAATAGACGTGCTATGCTTATTTAATGTGGAGTTGTAGATTTATTGCACAAGTACAGTTTCCAATATTCTGATATTTACAAAAAGTGAAGTTCGGAATATTTTAACTGTGCTGTATTGTTGGGCTGCTTTAGATTTGGAAACCGATGTAAAAGGATAACAATGGAGTGGCAGAATTACGTGCTACCTGTAGTTGGCGGTTTTATCATATTAGGGGTATATTTAATCTTTTAATTCTTTAAATTTAATCTTTCAATTTTCTTTAACTCTCTGTGGGGACCATCTTTTTAAGATATGCGCTTTTGAGTTGTCCACTGTTAATGCGTATACGGTTCAAGAGAGTTTGGAATTTTCAACCGCTTGGTAAGGTTTGTCGGTGTTCATTATTTCACTTCCCGTACTTGTGTCTGACTCTTGTCATCCAGTGTAGCGTGCTAAAAATTCCGATTTACCTCAGTTATTTATTGGTTTAGGACATAACTGTCTCTTTCAAATTTAAATTCAGTTTGAGTTAATAATTAATTTTGAAGATCTGGTTCATAAATTTTAGTCATTTTTGCCCAGCTTATTTGGCAGTATATTTAACAATCAATTCAATTTAATATTTGTGTTTCGTGATGGTTACATTTAATCTTTTATTCCAGTCCAGCTATTCATAAATTAAGTTTATAGGTTATACTTTATTATGCTTTCTAGTTCTGAAGTTGCAGTTATGCTATCTACTTGGATATTATCAATTTTCATTTGGATGGATTGTATTACTTGTCACATTGCATGGATTGAAATCACATATGTGGCGAGAACGTGAAAAACGACTCTTGAGTTTGCGGCAAACAGCTCTGAAGGAACGAGAAGTTGGTTTCTATGATTAAAAAATTGCTTTTTTTTACAAAATATTTCCGCAAAAAACATTCTGGGAAGAAATATTGAGTAGTTTGAGTGGTTTGGAATTACCAGGCGATTTTGCTCATTGCAGGTTATACTAGCACAGCTGCAGGATCTTCCCGCTTGGGTTCAATTTCCAGACACGGAACGAGTTGAGTGGCTAAACAAAGTTTGTTTCCAATCATGCAGTTTAGTATTATATGCTACATAGGCTATATTGCTGTTACTGTAAGCGATATTCTCATATGATATATAGTTTGGCCTCCATACGTAGTGATTATCGTTATGTGCAAAAAGCTGATTACTATTAACTTAGAGCAGCTCAGTTTTGCCACAGTGTATTTGATATCCATATAACTTCAGGTTGTATTACAACTTTGGCCGTATATCACTGAATATTCCAAATACTTTATGCATGAGTATATCGAACCTCAAATTAAATCGCAACTACCAGCTGTGTTCAGGTCATTCAAATTCACAAAAATGGATATGGGGGACATTCCTTGTCGTGTTGGCGGTATCAAAGTAACTATTCATACGAATTTTATAAAATTTTACCTCTTCGTATCTTCACATCCCAGAACTAATATTTTAAATGAGAAGAATTTAAGGACTTCTGCTTATTCATGTGTCTTAAATTGTGTAGCTTGCATTAACTCATATTTATTTGAGTGACTTTTTAAGCCTTCTGCTTGGTATTGATGCTTCATTTTTTTTTTCGTGTCAGGTTTATACACATAATGTTGGTCGTGATCGCATTATAGTTGACATGGACATCGCTTATGCAGGGGATGCCGATTTCGATGTTAATGTTGCAGGTTTCACTGGCGGTTTAAATCAGTTGCAGGTGCCATATTGTGCAGTTTTTCTTTGTTTTTTTTTTTTTTTGAAAAATGAAATATGCGAAGAATTAATCCACAATATTTTATGAGAAATGATGAAATGTGAGAGTTTTAGGAATTTCATTATAATTACATGATTTATTCTAGTTTTCCGGAAAGCTAAGAGCTGTTTTGAAGCCGTTATTGCCATATCCACCAATGGTTGGCGGTGTTTCTGGATTCTTCTTAGAAAAACCCGTAAGATCTATAAAGTTTGAAGGAATAAAGTTGGTTTATGTTAGAATCGCAAGTTACCCTTTATTTTATATCTCGTTCTCTTCCATTTTCCCTCTACTAGTCTCGTAAAAACTCCTTCTTTTTAAGTTGCATTTTGATTCTTTCAGATTTCAGAAAATCGATTTTAATTTAACTGGTATGGGTGAATTTGTGGAATTACCTGGTCTGCTAAACGCAATTCGCTCAATAATTGATTCTCAAGTAAATGGTTTGAGCATCTCATTCTTTTACTTCTGCCATGAATTCCGATAATTTTTAATATTTTATATGTTCGTGTTACGGCGTCTTCTGTATATTATAGAGAATTATTCACTTTAATTTATTTAATTAATCAGTCAATTTTATTTACTTGTTTGATTTATTGAGTTTATTTCAACTAATTTGATTAATTATTTATTTATTTTTGTATATAATATGTGAAGGTTTCCTAGGTTTCCGCTTTATGTGTGCTTCCGAATGAGATTGTTATCCCACTGGCTCCAGGTGTTGATGCTACTCGATTGCACTTTCCAGAGCCAGATGGTGTGTTGCGTTTGAAAATTGTGGAAGCCAGAAACCTGGAAAATAGGGATATACAATTCACAAAAAGGATGGCAAGTGATCCATACTGCCAAATACAGGGTATACTTTTTAACCACAAGAAACTTCTGTTTTCATAGCTTTTATCATTTGAAATTATGCTGTGTATAGCTGCTTGTTCATTTGTTTTCCTCAGTGCTACTGTTAAATCGAAACTTGAAAGTTTTTTTTTTCAGTAAGAAAATTCTATCACCGTTTCTTTTGTAATTCTTTGACACGTCGAACAATATGATCACCAATTCATTTCAATTCCACTTATGCATTAAGCTAATTAGGTCACTATAAAAAGTGGTGGTGCGGATATTTTCAGTTGGTTCTCAGTTCTACAGAACTAGGACAATTGATAATGATCTGAATCCCATCTGGAATGAATATTTTGAATTTGTTGTTGACGAAGCTAATGGGCAAAAATTGCGTATAGAATTGCTTGATTATGATAAAACAAGTAGGGATGAAGAACTGGGAAGATTAGTGATCGACTTGATTAATGTCAAAACGAAAAGAAATCTTGATGACTGGTTTCCACTGGATGCATGTAAGCACGGAGACATACATATACAGGTTTTCTTTATTTTAAAAATTTCTTGTTCACTGGCAGCTTGTTGACTAACGCTTTTGACTAATAATGATGACTTCAAATAAATTTTTTCACTTCGTCATTCCTAGTGTATTCTCCAAAACTGTAGGAGCTTTTTCTTATACTCACAAAAGATGAGAATACGAAAACCCATTATTAGATGTGGCGAAAGAAAAATAGCCTCAACTAAGTTAGTAGTTTAAATGTTCCATTTACTTTAGACTTCATTGCATCTCTGTTCTTTTACCCCATTATGTGACAAAATGTTGTTATTTTCAGGCTACTTGGATGAATTTGTCGTCTTCACTTTCAGATCTCACTAATCAGGAATATGGGAATTATTGGTTTAATACTGACAAACCAGTGCATCCAGCATTACTTATGGTCTTTATCGATAATGTATCAGATCTGCCGGTGAGCTTATATCGTGTTTAAGGAAATTGAGAGAATATGTGGATGAATGATCCTTCATTTAGGCACATTATTTATGCATAATAGGCTTTATTAGCTACTTTCTTTAAGTAGTTAATAGAATAAACAGAACGTGCTGATAATATTGTGAGTAGCGTTGAGGAATTATTATGAAATAACATTCAAAGTGGTTAAGCAAAGCAGTTATGATTATTTGACAGGTAGAGAATGTTGCCAGAAACCTGAGATGCCTAAAAAAGGAATGAGCTTCTGTTCTCTCCGTTTGGGGTTTATTTTTCAAGTTTTCGATCTCAAAGTTATACAATCTACTTTTAGTATCCAAAGGCAAAAGTGGAACCGTCGCCATACATAACAGTAAGTCTTGGTAAAGATTTTCAACAAACTCCGACAAAAATGAAGACTGTTAATCCATTATTCCAAACTAAATTCCTGTTTTTTGTTCGTCATCCGGAAGGACAAGAATTGAAATTTGAGGTATGATATGATTTACTTGATTCTAGTAATATTCCTGATTTTTAAAAGGGGTTCGTCTTTTCAACCTAAAAAAAAATATTTTTTGCACGACATTTCGTAAAGTGTTGTCGCGAGGCCTCTGAAACGTCTCGGGCGTATGTTCACTTTAAACATTAGACTGGAACAAATTGAGCGCAGCTACATATCTTTTTTTTTAAAGTCACGAAATTAAATTTTTATTTTCTTGGTACATGACATTTATAATGCTCACTGTTTGCTAATATTCCTCATTTTATATGGAAATTCATATTAGACCATTTTGCCGAAATTTCAGGCTATTGATCAAATAACAAAACGTTGTCTCGGAGAATTAATTTTGCCATTAAAAACAATTTTGCGTGAACCAGATTTGGAGTTTTATAAACAAACTTTCTCATTAACATTAGGAGTTCATCAAAGCCCAATAGTTATCACAGCGCGCATCAGGGTGAGTTGTTACAGTACTGCTGCGTTAGTAGACTTGATTTATTTTCAGCAGTTTCCACTTCTTTTATAAAAACTCAAAATTCATCTTATAAACATATTGAAATGTTAAATTTCTTTGCCAAAAGATTGCAATTTAATTTTAATAAAATGATTTGCTAATGCAGAAAAGGAAATATTCTAGACTACTATATGTTGAAAGTAACATATGTTCGAATTACCACTACTTATCGTTCAGTGTGCTTTTTTAAATGGCGTGGCAGATATCGTAGGCTGAGTTTTTTGACCCTGCTTACTATGTTCTTACTTAGGATTGAAAAAAAAATTACTTGCTCTATGTGTTCTCAGAATCTTGATTTATCCTATTTTATGTATAGCCCTTATTCGTCATTTTTGCAGGTGTTGGTTACCGGTGAGCAAAAAAGGAATACTGTTTCTAACATTAATGATAATAACAAGGAAGCAACTTACGGCAATGGTAAGGTTTCATTTTAACCCCGAACATCGATTATTTTTGTGGCTTTCCATCTTTTTCTTGAACAAGAAAAAAATATAAAAAAAAAATTAAATATATATCATATATATATGATTAAATTAGTTGGAATCAGTGAAGACTGTTATAAGTAGTAAGTATATCGTAGTGTGCAGATGACTTTAGTTCTTGGCTAATAAATAAAGCTGAGTTTTACACAATGTTTGTCCAATAATTTTTATTATAGAGGTCTTCATTGAGAGGGCTGAAAAAATGATAGGACGAAGTGAGGATTTCGCGGGATATAATTTGCCAAACGAGGTAGGCGTTACTGGAAAAACACTGATTTTAAACTCGAAGGGAGCTGTTACTGAACGACTGAAAACACGAAGAAACAGCAGCGATTCAGGGACTAGTGCATATAAGCGTCGTCGTACCTTGGGCGAAAGATTATTTCTAACGAGACAAGCACCAAGCAAAGGAAAGCCGTATGTTTTTGAGAAGGATTTTACTACTATTAGTATTGGAGATTGACGGTGTTAACTGTAATTTTAGTAACAGTAAACATATTTGTTAGAGTATCCTCGAAAAAGATCTTAAGCATTTGTTGAAAATAGCAAGTCGTGACTTGCACCAAAAGCTAGAGGTTATTAACTTCTTATCTCCACTTAAATATTTTTTAGCACTGATCGAATTGGTCGCTTGCAGTTTGGTCTTCAACATCTGAAAGAATCAAACAAATTAATAATTCAGGTCATGCGCATAACGTATGCTTTATTAAGTTTCATATACTTTTTTTGTTAATTTGCGCAAATAGTTTTCCGTTTAAGTAAAGCGCATGGGTCCAAAAGGCTATCACTCAAGTCTGTTGCTGGTCTCGATGCTGTTTACATGCTACAGGATTGAAGTCGTATTAGTCTTCATTTGTATTCGCATAATCAGCTATCAACTGGAGTTTGGCACAACATAAAAGTGAAATTTTGAAGTGAAATTTTCAGGAACACTGAACAGTGAAATGTATATTTCGATGTTGTTAAACGTCTTTTAAATGGTTACACTACAGCTACTTTTCGCGTCTAATCTTCTACCTATAATTCGTTTATAATATTTCAGAGAATTGCAACCGTTTGATAATCAAGCCTCTGCAGATCCATACGTAACTGTACGATTGGCACCTCTGGACAACATACGTGGTGGTGAAAAACGGAGGACAGCAACTCTTAGGAAGTGCCTCAACCCGGTTTTCGATAATTGGTCAGTTCTATTCGGTAAATTCACCCATCGTTTATGAGACAGTTTTCTCCCACTAATTTGCGGTAAATGTAAGTTTCATGCTGTCTTTTGTGCATTCAAAACATCGGGGAGATTTCTTTTTTTTTAAATTAATCCATAAAGATGAATTCAAGTAGACAAAGCATCATGCATCTCAGTATTGGCACTGATTAATGAAATGAAATTTGCGCTTTCATTACTTCAGGTTCGAATTCAACTTGAACTTTAGCGATATCGAGAATCACGTGCTTATCTTCACCCTAAAAGACGCTACCAATTATGGAGTTTTCAGCAAAGCTCCTGTTCTTGGAATGGTAAATTTTCACAGTCTCAACGTGTGTAAAATACACTTTAGCGCCCTGGCCAGATTAGGTCTTACAAAAATTGTCTAATAAAAGAATTTAAAGATTGGTTTGTCCATTTATTTATCGAAATATTTCCAGGTACAAGTAAGATTGGATAGTGTAGTAATAACAGAAAAGCTCTCAAGTTTTTGGTATGACCTCAAGGATAGTTAATCGTCGGGCTCCAATCTTTATTTCACTCCTTTCTGCGCAGCTGTTTGACAACGAACGAAGCTTCATCATTCTCTACGCTTTTCCTGCGCTTTTTTTAATGTTAACTTTTAGTTTAGATTACTTAGTTTACATTTCTTCCTTTTTTTTTTTAAAAAACTCTCTGTTATAATGTATTTGAATTCACTCCACTAATGTTTTTAGCAAACATTGCTGTTATCCAGACGTTAAGCGCCCTATTCGCTTTATTAACTACGAAACTGTTAATATATATGAACAGTCCCTTGTTTAGGATTATGTTCCTCTACAAACCTACCTCATAACGCTGACGGAAACTTCCAGTTCTAATTTTTTTGAAAACGTTCATGGAGATCTCGTAATATTTGCTATCCATCCTGCTATTTGCCTGAGCATAGTTTTATCACTATTACAATTTTAGCTGTTAAAAATTCCATTTTTTTTTTAATTTACATGTTTTTATATTGATTAAGATCCAACGGCTTCTAATAAAGTGTTCAAATTTTATATTGACAGATTAAAAGTCCGTATATCCTAACAGTATTAGTTTAGGTTCTCCCCATTAGCCATGTAATACACAAAATAGAAGATATAATTTCTTTACCAGTAAAGTCAGAAATCCTTGCTGAGGTTTTTATAATCGGTATTCGCCCTAGTTTTCTCATCAAAGTTATTTCGGTTAACTGTAGCTCATCTAACATATGCTACAAATATTGTAAATGGACTGCAGAATCCAATTGACATCATTTCCTTGAATCTAAAACCTTTGAAATACCACAGTCGTCGTCGTTGAACCTTTCTGACCACCAAACTCAATAGTATTTTTGGATGGTAACTCTTTGAAAAATCCCAACTCTTTACCGCTAAACTGCCTTTCCAATTCAATCCTGTAAATAAATAAAGAAATACTAAGTATTCCGTAGCGAATGGCATTCTAAAAGAGTAGCTTTAAACAAGACAGTTAAGTTAAAACAATTCTGATTAGCGACAGTGCAACTTTTGCTTGAGCTGTGATTGTAAACTATAGACAAAATTACACAAAAGTTTACCGTAGACTCATGGCAACATCCAACTGTAATTTTTAATAATTTATTGCAAGTGAAAAGAAAAAACAATAATAATGCAATTACCTCGAGTAGTTGCATGAACAAATGATAAAAACCCCCGAGGGTTTCAGTGCTTTGCAGACATTTGTCCTGTACTTTCTTAATCGACTGTCACGATCGTCTGATAATGATAGTGCATCCCAGGTGCCCTTATCAAGAACAACATCGAATTTCCCCAGATCTGTATTCACACTTAACAGATCGAGTGTCTAGAAATTGATTATACTATTTGTACTTTTACTTCCTAAATTACTTTTGAACTGAAAATCCGGAGTTAACCAAAAAGCAAAAGTTATCATGGGCAACAATTAAAACTACCCGAAAAGTAATTTGGCAGGAACTATTTTCTAAGCATTTTCTTCCTGAAAGTTTTGTGGCCAGCAGTACTGCTTCCTCAGAATAGTCGATACCGCATAAGTGGGAGTAGCCTCGTCGTCGCTAAAATGAAAGCAACTGAGTATAAATCAACTCCTTTTAATACATTAAAGCCAGCGATATTTTCAATCTCGATTTAAACATTTGTTACATTACTAGTTTTAAACTATATAGAACACATTATTTGAAAGCAGTAGGAGACTGTAATGCAACTAGATCATTACTACATTCACCTTTGCTACTGCGAAGTGAAATTCTTGAAAGAACGATAAAAAGAAGTCGGATAAGGAAGGGTAAGAAAATATGAAAATACAATCGACTAATTCACTGCTTAGGTTCCAAAAGTCATTCTCTCTTTCTATGTGCAGCTTTTCAAGGACAAACACTAATTTTCTGAAGAATTTATAGAGATGTTCCGAAAGGTGCAAAAAATTTTAATAGAATTTTTGGCTAATAACTTGGTTATTTCCATCGAATTATTCTTAAAGAACCATCTGCCTTATATCTAAATATAGCTTTAACTTTGATAACGTTAACATTACACACACCAATGCCCTCAGCAGTGAACCATTGCCACAGCCAAAATCAATGAAACTGGATGATTTTGATAACTGCTCACTTCCAGTAATATATTCCACAATGCGCCTTTCAGCAACTCGTCCAAACCAAATTTCACCCTCATCCCCAAATTCTTCGAAATTGCTCAACTCCCTATCGTAATGTTCAGTCCAGCTATAACGCCAGTTTAACATTGACCTCGCACTTCAAAAAGCAACTGATAACTTGAACTACTAAGGTAAAATAAGAAAGTGCAACTTCCCCTTAGTACAGTTGAGAACGCAAAAGTCCTACTATTCTTTTGTAGCAAGCCTTGAACACCTTATTTTATCGTCAGCCACACTCACCGAACATCCATCCATCGTGTTTGACGCCTAAAAGCCACCACTTCTGACTGTCCTGAAACATCAAAGAGAACACGTAAGCAACCAATAAATTTCCACGCGATACGTTAAGCGCTACATAATGAACACTGTTCTTCCAAACGCGCAGTAACCTGAACTTTTCTCAACCCTCATATGACTTACCAGAAGTCAAAACAAATTCATCTAAATTTAGGAAAGCTGAGAGGTACCATTAGATGATGCTATAACTACAATAAAATAAAATTCAGACACTTATGCAGGTCTTTCCTCTCCACAATACAATAATGAGAAGACAGCCTAGAATGCATACAAGTAGCCTAGGCTCGATGCCAGTTTGTACGGATCATGAAGCTTATCTTTTTTATGTGTTTGCCATCAAACTTCGTACTTTTATTTCTTTGGTATGCCGAATCTCGAATATTAAACAGAGATTATAAAATCTGTTTAAAATTTAGCATTAATTTCTCTTCAGATGACCAACAATGGGATGATATAATTTTGATAGGCAATAGGCTTCTTGAACAGCGGTGGAGCATCCACTTCACCTGGTGCTGCCTGAATTTCACTTTAATCAATTACTCCTGTCAAAGTGAACAGTACTGTTAATTGGGGAAACTGCTAGTTTGTGGAATATTTGGGATGTTTCGTCAGAACGCATAAACTTCTCTGTGATTTCGACATTCTTGTCTGGTCCCGAAACGAAACTTCCTAATTCGTTTAGAAGCTCACTTAACGCTCTGCAGATACTCCGCACTTCCGATCCTAATTCTATCCCCGTAATGTTTCACTGATCGACGTACCGGCGTATGTACGAGTACAAGTTTGTCAGTTTTCGGATTCCCAGGCTGTCTGATGATCTCGATGACCTGTTCTGCGCCTGGTTCCACGAATGAAAAGACCGGATTCACTCGGTACAGGAAGTTATCCGAGCATTTCACCTGTTCACATTCTCATTACTTTTCTCAAGCAAGATTTTGGATAGTGAAAGGTAAATAACTGAATGAACTTAGCTTAACCTACCACTGCTTTCCACTAACCTCTAGTCACACTAGACTTTCAATCCATCTTATAAGGAGTTAACTCCCAGACAGATGAATGTATGAAAAAAACCTTCAGGGCTTGTCGCTGGTTAGTATCGTTCTTTGTGGTAAGCTTTACTACACCGCCAGCTATCGTGAATTTCAATTCCTTCGGGTCATAGGTCACTTCTTCTTTCTTCTCTTTCTCTTCTTCCTTTTTCTCCTCCTTCTCCTCCACCTCTTTTTTCTCATCCTCCTTTTTCGCCTCTTTCTCCTCATCTTTCTTTTCCTCTTTCTCCTCTCTTTCTTCCTCCCCATTCTTTTTCTCCCCTTTTTTCCCCTTCTTCCTTCTCTGTTTCTTTTTCTCGCTTTCGTCCTTTTTATCACTTTCCTTATCATCTTTTTCCTCGCCTCCCTTCCCATCATTCTTTTTTTCTCCTTCCTCCTTCTCATTATCCCTCTTGTCAACTTTTTCCTTACTTTTCTTAGTTCCTCCTTCATCGCCTTCCTTCTCCTCCTCTTCCTCCTCCTTCTTCTTTTTTGCTGACTCTTTCTCCTCTTCCTCCTCTTTTTGTGAACTGTCTTTGTTCTCACTTTCTTTACCGCCCTCATCCTCCTTGCTTCCTCTCGCATCACTTTTCCTATCACTGTCTTTCTGGTTGTGATTTCCCTTCTCCGATTTCTGAAAAGCTCTAGCCGAATGAATGCTTCTGTTGTCAGAGAGTTAATATTTTTGGGAATTTGTTAGACAAATAGAGAAAGGAGAAAAGTGTACATGTTTCTTTTTCCCCTTCTTGCTCGACTTCGATTTTGCTTTATCTTTCTTCGCACTCTCGCCGTTTTCCTTCTGAAAAACATCCCTTTATACACACCTCCAAATATTCTAACCAATCACTCTAGTACTCATTCTACAACGTTTTAACAGCTACCTTTGATTCCTCCTTCAGCTCTTTCTCTTCCTTCTTTTCAGCGTCATCATTCCCTTTGTCCTTCTTTTCTCCTTCTTCCTCCATTCTGTCCTTCTTCTCACTTCCATCCTCCACTTTGTCTTTCTTCCCACCTCCACCATCCACTTTATCTTTCTTTTCATCTTCACCCACCTTCCCCTTTCCACCACCTTTGTCCTGCTTGTCCTCTTCTCTCATCTTACTTTTCAGGTCAGGCTCGATCCCTTCAGGTGCAGTTGATGGCCCGATTGTTCCTCCGTCATCTTTCTCCTTTGATTTCTTGGAGCCACTTGCCTCCTTTTCCGTATCCTAAATTCAATGATTCATAAGTGAGGATCTAAAATGGGAGAGAACTTGACCTGAAATCAAAGTCCTGAAAGATTACCTTTTTGAATTTCTTCTCCTGCTTTCCTTTTTGATCCAACACTTTTTTCTCTTCCTTCGAAAAAAAGAAAATGTTTTCACACTG
Source organism: Setaria digitata (assembly GCA_003640385.1). Taxonomy (NCBI): domain Eukaryota; kingdom Metazoa; phylum Nematoda; class Chromadorea; order Rhabditida; family Setariidae; genus Setaria; species Setaria digitata. Next base: position 610,452 of record RCAB01000007.1, on the reverse strand, counting down.
TTCTTTTTACAATTACTAGCAATAATTATCGCACCGATTTACCCATAGAGTAAATTTCGTGAATTATTTACCCAAAGCAGCTTAATGGTAAAGTAAGTTGCCTTTTTATCGACCTAATTTTCGAATCAGAAAAGAAATGATGAGAAATTTGAAACAAAGGGAACTTTACCACATTTCTTCCTTTGCATAATATAATGAGATAAGTGAAGATTATAAATGCTTTGATAAGACCAGCAATAGTTACGAAAATCCACATTTACACAATAACTTCTTGCTAGAAATTTGTTTTTCTTTAGCAGTTCGTTCGAAGAATGAATGGATTTATTTTTCTGTTTCAGGTAGCTTGTTTAATCTACCTTAGTTTGGGTACTGATCCGATGTACAACTATGTCTTTTCATTCCTATCCTTTCCCACAAATTGCATCTCAACGTTTTCCCGGCTAAGTCTCGCAATTATCGTGTAGATGAGACAGTGAAAAAGAATAACCGACCGGAGCAATTTCAAAATGAACAATAATGCCTCAGTGTAGAAGACCAATTTTAATACTTCCCATCAGCTGGTACTCTTTCCAATTATATTATATAATATCGTAAGAATGATTTCAGAAAGTTTGCTTGTGAGAAATTGGCATCAGGAACTGGAAGGATTCCCTCGAAGTTGTATTATTTGAGATACTCCTTCCACCGTTCCTAATTGGGGACTTCGTTCTGCTAATTTTCCCAGTGAAAATTGAAAAACTAATGCACACTCCATATTTTATTCCTCTCATCAATCCACATATTGTTGCATAGCGATACGCATCAATGTGCGATACATTATGTGACTCCTTGCGTTACTCCTACTTCTGCATCCCAAAGTGATTGCTGCTGGGATAACTGGGATCGGATAGTGATTTGGTTGTGAGTGGAAGATTAATTGTGATAGTGGCAGTTTATAATTCTTCTCACAACACTAACCGATGGGCGAAGTGAAGCCTCCTGGTTCGGTAGGAAAAAGTAGAATTCAAAGTCGGAAGAGTGGCGAGAAGCAGATAGTCTTGTCACTGTTGTACCTGCCTTGTATTAAGCTACTATCTTACAATATTAGGAAGTTTATATTTCATAGTCGGTCTCTCTATATCGCTGTACTCTGTCTGATTACTGGCGTTATTTTTTCGTGATAATCAAACTGTCCATTCTTTAAAAATATAATTTGTAATTTTATTGTTTTCAGTTTTAGGTAAAAGTTAATGAAGATGCGCTCAGTTGCTGTGTGTCGTGCATTTTCAAAAGCCGTGCAAAGGCATGTTTCAACAGCAGCCGTTTGTTCTGGATTCAAAGTATTTTCCCCAGTTTTAATATCTCGTCAGATGGCATCCACCCGACGTATGTATTTACATCAAGTGCAAAGTAGTAAAGTAAAGTATTTGGATCATTGAAATTGTCCCGAAACATTCCATTTTTTTATTGAAATGCAGGATTATTCCGGGATTCTATAGGGAGCTGTCTTTGATTCTTTTGCCTTATACTCAGAAAGCTAAATATTATCTGCAGTTGCCTGAAGGTTATAATTATGAACGGTACCGTACTCGGCAAATCGTCTTCATGATAATTATTATTATTATTTTTTTTTTTATATTATATCCTTGGGGACCAGCTGAATAGGTATTCCCTTTTCTTTTCTTTTATTCCCTTTTTTTCTTTTCTTCAGTCACGAGAATTGTGCCAGAGAAGTCGCTTTTTCATTGCCAAGTGGATTGGTGCTGGTAATTTATTTTCATGTTTTAGCATTGAATAATGAATTAATTGATGCTCTGAAGAATGAAATAACGGCTGAAAAACAATTGGAAAAGGAGAATCTCCGTGGTGAACAAGCACCGAGAATCTCGGGTTTCGAAATCACAACAGATGGTGCAAACGTGCAGTTGGCAAAGCTGTATGGCAAAGAAAAGTAATTTTTATTTTATTTTTTTCAACTAGATATTATTGTGATTTAGATAACCGCTTTCTCTAGCACTGGTAAGACGTTGGGGAAATAGAACTTTCTAGAATTCCGCGCGGTCATAAAATTTGCTTCACCTTTAATAATTATTAGTCGTTCGTGGTTGAGTGATTTGTCTCGTTTATTACGGTAAGGAGCGATACTTTAGACTCTAGCCTACTAAATAATTATTGGATGGTTTTGTTCAGTAAGCTGCTTAGAAAAACAAGCGGTGTTCAAGCGTAAATTTTTCAGAATTAATGTGTACTTCAATGTCAATCATTCGGTAGATATGGAAGGTGAAGAAGATGAGGTAGCTTTTCTTTTTTCTCTTATTTCTTTTGATTTCCACTTTTCTTGTATAATTTTTTCCTGCTTCGTTATCTAATTCATCTCATGTTCATTTTATATACTATCCATTTTTTCTCCTTACGAGTGTCTCTTCATGTTATGCTCTAGGAAGAAGGAGTTCCACTTGCTTTACCTTCGCTTACAATAGAAATCGTCAAGGGTAACCAACGGTTATGTTTTTACCTAGATTTATGCGAGAACGAAGAAGCAGCAGAAGTAAACGAACGATGTAAGCAACATTTTTCTTCCCAGTTTACGTAATTCCTCACTTTTTCGATAAATTGAGTATAACGTCTTGTGCTTGCAGTTGATTTTCGCGTAGCAGAATTTTATATTGCTCCAACATCCGAAAAAGCAGATGACGAAGACATTCCTGAATCCGTATACTCATCATCCGGCAAATATATTGATCCGGTATGCTTTTTTGGTACGATGTAATTTTGTTTTTTACCAATGACAGGTGAGAAGTGCTGCCAATTGTTTTATCTTTTTAATTGACCAAACCAATTATGGTTTCTATTACGGTTGAAAAAGTCACAAAAATTTCGATAAGACAGTTTTAAGTAACTAATTGTAATCGATCTTTCAGACTTTACATGACCTTTTGTTCAATCACTACTTGGCGGAACGCGGTTTCGATCAGAAATTTTGTCGTGAAGTGGTGGATTTCGCCACACATTATGAGCATTCGCAATATGTTAAATTATTAACAGACATCCAGTCATTTGTTTCAAAATGAAAAGAATAAGCAGTGTCATTGTGCGTTTGCGTGTGGCATCCCTTATCGACTTCTTTGTTGTTAAACACAGCGCATTCTGTTGCTACTAATAGTTCCATCTTGATGCGTTTTTATTTTGTTTAATAAATTTTTATTGAATGTCTCATTTATTCGCACTTAAAGTCTTTTGCTAGATCAAACTTTTACCTTTTTATCATCGAGAAATTCTTTAAATTGTGAAGTTTTTAGAATTAATGATTGGCAGTTGAGTAATTTAAGGATTTAGAAAAGTAACGAAATCTTGTAAAGAGTTTAAAATATGACAGCTATAGGAATGCGGCTAGTCATGATAGCAGTAGTTGTGAATGTCAGTTTCCATGAAAATGGAGATTTCAAGGATCTTATCCTTATATTATTTTAAAGAAACTGTTGAGCGATTTCTAACTCTAAATAGGCAAGAAGGTGCTATCCATCATCAATTGGATGTATATAGATATTTCAAAGAAATAGGCATGTTAAATATTTGTTTATGAAAGGTGGTTTCTGGCAATGGCTGATGAATGTGCATATCAAGTGGAACTGAAGGAGTCAGAAACAACTGTTAATGAAATGCTGATATCGTTGGTAAGAAATTATATGAAATCTTCGCCTGATATTGATAATGAGGCCACCATTCGATTTCGTTCACCTTATCTGCAAACGACAAAACATGATGCTCGTGGAGATGCCGTTGCACTGATCGTTGAACATTTACATCAAAGGTTATCTTTTTTTTAAAACAGCTTTTGTTTCTTCATCATGAAATAGCTTTGATGTTTTTTGTTTTTCTCGCTATGAAAAGGAAATATAAAAAGAAATGCGAACTCCTATTTGAAAAACAGATTATATTCTTACCTAATTCCAAAGGGAACCCAAATTACAATGGCCTTCGTGAAGTGAACGTTGATTAGTTTTTCAGAGGATTTCCCCCTTGGGCGGCTTATACAATAGCATATTCGCTGGTGGATATATATGCAAATGAACTAAACACAGCAGAAGTACCCTTTGATGAAAATGATTATAGTGCAATCGACGCTACAGTTTGGTGTCGTGAAGTTATAAATTGTTTAAATATGTACCTCAACAATTTGGTAAACAATTCTGTTCCAATACCAAGTAATTCATTTATCAGGATTATCAGTTAGACTCAGTTGTGATTCAGTAGTGAGGAGATTTTAACTACTGCGCTAATAATTGTAATTTACTCATCAGTAATATTTCCTACTGTTAATGAGAATTGAAAGGTAGGACTTTTATTCCCATTTTACTGCGCTTAGTTCCAAAATATTGTGGGATATCTTTTTTTCTTTTTATTTCGACTGTATGTGGTTACTGTACAGTGGGAGCCCAGTTTGCTTTTGTCTTTGTTTTTGTTTTTTTCCTTTTTCATTTGATTCAAATTCGAATGGAACTTTACATAGGTTAGCGAGGTCCTTTTTGTTATTTGTATAATTGTAGGCATCAGTATGTAAGCTTGCAGATAAGAAATCAAAAGGACTATGCTAGGTGCTTACATTGCGGTAGTGAGAATTTAAATTTCACTTTTTTTCCTTAACTTGCAAAAAAAAAGGAGCTGGAAGAAGTATCAGATATTTTCATAATTCAAGAATTATCAGAGCTCATTTACCGTTTCCTATGGACTTTCTTCAGAGAGTCAACCAACTTCTGATCAGTTGCTCTATTCATACTGTGCTCAGAAAAATCGACGTTCGAAAATGGAAGATCGTGCAGTTCTTCTACCATCACTTTCAGTTATTGAGCCAGCTGAGGTTTTTATTTTCTGTTTGTTTGCATAATTATTAGGCTCAATATATAAGCTGTAAGAAATCAGAGAACATACATCATAGATACTGTGGTTAATAGTTAATACGTAATGCGAATTTAAATCCCAGTTTATTTTCCTAAACTTGCAAAGGAAGTGAAAGTTATTCTGCATATTTCAAATAGTGATAACCCGGTTTTCGTTGCTTTTTTATACAGTACATGCAAGGATTTTATATTTTCAGTTGAAGGAATTTACGTCATTTGATTAAAAATAAATAGTTTTGAGCTTACTGCAAATTCCAACATGTTTTGATACAAGTTTGAATGCATCACATCAACACATTTATTATATTCCTAGTGGTGTTGAGTACAGGAGCTATTTTCGAGAGGATACAGTCTTGTCTAATAAGCAGCACTCCTTATTTGTACAGATGTGAACCTTTATTTAAACAACGAAGAAAAAAAAAACTGATTTTACAGGGTAATTGCCGTGATCGAGATTCGTTTTTTGCCGTATTCGATGGGCATAATGGAGTTGACTGTGCCAATTATGCTAGCTCCCATTTCGCAAGATGCCTTATTAAAAGTACGCAGTATGCTGGTGGTCAAATCGAGGATATAATGAAAAGTGCTTTTACTGAGCTTGATAAAAGACTGACTGCACGGTGTAAAAATGAGGTATGTAAATTATGATTACTATACTACAAATTGCCACAGTTTGAAAATGGTACAAGATTGCTTTTGCATTATCCGATACCCCCATGAATAGGTTGTGATATTAAGTCAAACACAGACGGTAATTATGGGTGGCTCAGTAACTACTTGGAAAGTATTAGATGCTTCATAATATATTATATAAGTGCATGTTCTTAGTTTTCAGCACATAAAGGGCGGAACTACTGCTGTTTGCGCTTTTCTGCGAGCCCGAAGGTATTTATGTGTTGGCTGGTGTGGTGATTCAGCTATAGCTATCCTGCGGAAAGATGCAGTGCGGACATTATCCTCAGCTCACTCGCCAGATGTTCCGGTAAAATGTACTATGTTTTACATAACATCTGGAAACTTAATTTTTCAGAAGCCTGGAGATTTAGCTTTGATTAGTCGATAAATCTAATTTGTTTTTATTCAAAATGAAAGATTGAAAGAAGTATATTTTTTAACTTTATTATAAAAAGGAACAGTATGGCTGTTTCTTAAAATCTGTTGGTTACAAATACAGAAAAGAAAATAGATTAATTAGTGCGAAGATGAAATAGAAGGAGATTTGGTAGTGGTAATTTTTCTCGTAAACAATGTTTTGATGATTTAGGTTTTAGAACAACCGGACATTGATATTCTAAAATTTTCATCCGACACATTTCGAAAAGATACTTTTTATGATGTTTCAATAAGAAAAAATAGATAAGGAAGTTGTAGTCATTGATAATGATTTCAGCTTTGTAATGCTGAGTCCTAAACTTCTATCTGAATTATCTGTAAAAGCGGTGTATGTCGATAATATTTGTCCCCTCATCTTTGTGTTACTGCTTCTCTTTATTTTTCCTGCTTTTTTTCGTAGTAGAATAATTCATAACAAATTACGTAAGCTTCATGATGTTAAAATCCTGTTACGAATATTCCTTGGTGCAATATACTGTACAAATTAAATGATAGCATAAAAGAAAAAGTTGGGTTAAAATTAGAAATAAAGAAAAATTTTGAATCCATAAGGAAGGGAAAGAAGTATGGAGAATAGGCAGGAAATAAATAATGTTAAATAGGAAACCAAACAATTTGCACAATTAATGAAGTAGGTATAAAGCAAACATGAATCTGCAGTGGAAGGAGAGGGGGAAGAAAATGGATGTTTTGAGAGTTGATGCTAAAATAGCTGAAAAGAAATGTTACAATGTCCAGGTTTTATCCAGTTCAATTTTTTTTTTTTTTTTTCAGGAAGAAGTGCGTAGAATCGAAGAAGCTGGTGGAATGGTCGTGCCAATACAGGGCGAGCTGAGAGTCAACGGAATTTTAAATCTAACACGTTCTCTCGGTTTGTTTCATTAAGCTCCAAAAGATTTGAAAAAAAAGGTGTTTTTCTGATAAAAAGGTGTTTTTTCTAACTTGTTCTGTACAATTACATTGAGTAAGGCTATTTTTTTTAATGGTAATCCATCCGTAACTCACTGTTGCTTTTGACCTCCACTTCCACAAGAAATCTTTTTCCAAAAATGTCTTTTGAATATAAAAGTGATGCTACTGAAACAATATCGTATTATATCTTGCAGGCGATATCGATGGCAGACCGATGATATCTTCCGAGCCGGATGTCTTATCATTTGAACTTGATAATTCCGACTATCTTTTATTGTTATCTTGTGATGGTGTTTGGGATTCACTAACTGAACAAGCGGTGTATTCTCATGTTGTGCATTTTATTCGTAATAATTCTCCCACAAGTAAGCTAATTGTCTTAATTATTGACCTTCTTTCCTTTTTTTTGCAGTCTTTATCCTAACATTTTTTCAGAAATATTTCATTGCCTTTCTTTTATCCCTTCTCATTATTTTCATCAAATTTCGTTTTGGCTTATATTTCTATCCTTCATTTCACCAACTTGAACTGTATTTTTTATTCAGTAAAAATAGAAGAGAAGGACCGACAAGTCCAAGTCCTGAAGTACAAAATGAAATAACTAATTAAGAAATGAAAATATAATAGTTTTAAAAAAGTTACGCCTCCCTTAATTTGTCTGAGTTTTTGTAATATAAATATGAAAGATTTTCATATTTATTAGTACAAGTAAAAAAAGTTTAGTTCTTTCATAAAAAAACTAGAAAGTTTTTTCAATGACTTATTGAAATTAAATCAAAAATATGAATCATGATAGAACCTGTAATACTTCTTTGCAGTCTTCTTTGTATGGCTTCAGAGCAGAAGAATACTATGAGGAAATGTTTGTTTTTTACAGATTATGCTAAGCTGGCAGAATTTGTTGTTGATCGTGCCAGAGAAGCAGGAGCAACAGACAATTTAACTCTTATCTGTGTCTTTTTGAGGCCTGTGGAAGATTTGTGGAAATTGTTCATTGCCGAAAACTGACTGTAATTCTCTAGCAAATGGTGCTACTTAAATTTTGAAATCAGTGTAAAATTTGTCGGTTATGGCAAGTTTTTTATTGCACGCATGGTGTGCCTTGTGGAGTACTCTGTAGTGTCAGTCTTATATCTAATATTTATTTCCTACCATATAGATTTCCTTAGCTTTTTCTGCCAAAGTGAATTAGACGAAAAAAAAAGACTTCGACAATTTATTTTACTTTTTTTTGATTGGCATCTTTATCCTTTATGTTTCTTACTGATGCACCCTACTTTGTTGTTGTGTGGTTATCGTCACGGATTATCCATTTTTATGAATTTGCCTTTCTTTTTTGCTTCCTACTTTTTCATACTCTTCCTCTATTTGTTAGTATTATTGTCCTTTGTGATAGAAAATGTCTTGTATTTAATGTCAGTTAGGAGATTAATTCACCTGACCAGAGACACATCTCATTTCCCTCAAAATATCTTTATATTTTCTAACTTTCCTCTCTTTTGGTTTTGAATCTCACCACCTGCCCAGATTTTTAAAATTTTTTTCCGACAGCTTTTTTCGCTCGTGCTTTGAATCGAAAGAAAACAACTGGGCTTCTTTGAAAATTGTTTTCTAAAACTTTCTAAAGTAGAAAAAATTCAGATTTTAAGATTGGAAAATTTCTGTGAACTGTTATTTCTTTTGCTTCATATACTTATTCTAAGAGTTACTATTTCTATATTAAATATAATGTTGTAAATTTATTGTTTTGAGTGTTATAACCTTTTCATGCGCCTCATATGGTTTTATAAATTCTCGAGATTTATGCAAATGTAAATATGGTTAAGTTTGTATTTTATAAGCGGAAGTATTTCTGTTCTAGCATTTGATTGCCTGTATGGACAGAGTGTGACAGCATTTATGGGAAGAGATACTACACAAATATTTCCACGAAGAGATATTACACAAATATTTCCACACATTATTTTAATAAGTTTTAATTCCAGCTGCCGTTATGGATTTTATACCCACAGTATAAATTCTTCTCAGATATTTCAGGAATAAAACTTTCACGGTGAGAGTAGTGGGCTAGTTTCATTAGTCAGTTTATCAAATTTGGTATCGAAATCTTTCTAAAGTTTACATAGCAGCGAAGAAAATGCTCTTACTACTCAGAATGGATACATTATTGGTAATGCATTTGTTGCAAGGTATGTTAATTGTAATTGTCCACCTTTTTAAAATAGCTTCAGCCTTTGTAAGTTTATTTATTGAGTTAACTGGGCATTACCTGTTCTTGCTTGCTTTCGTTGGAACACTCTTATCATCGCATCAGCTTAATTTTCAACATTGCTCTTGTTAAACTCTATAATCCTTACGTTAAATAAACGTATGGCTAAACGTGTTAGAGTTAAGATTGTTGGAGTTAACTACTGAATCGAAAGGGGCAGAAATATGCATCAAGTTTGCCAGGCATTCGTTAGGGCCACAGTTTCCAATACTTGATGACAGAGTTAGATTCTACGATGATGTGAAAACCAATCTTTTGATAGATGAAATACGCCAGACGTTATCTCGTTGTTTTTGGTGTATTGTTATGTTTTCTCGCATCTCCACTTTTGCAGTTTCTTCATTTGCTACCTTTTTTTTTTTTTCTTTTTTAGTATAGTTTCATTTAGATAGGCAGCGGACGTATTATGAGCGTGCAAAACGGTATAGCTATCTTTACGATCAAACATTTTAAAGATACTGTTTGTTAAATAAACTATCATTTCTTGTAAATTAAACTTTGGCATATCCATTCTAGTTCTTTTCCAAACATTCGTTACTTATCTTTGATCCTTACAGTTCTACTTTTATTGAGCAAACTGGCATAATTTGAATATAGAATTTTAAGAGAAGTGAGGAAGTCAGTGATGATATGTGCCTTTGTTTCCAATGTAATTCTTGAATAAAAGCTATTTATCTGTGGAACAGAGTCCACGAATCAAAGTATTTTACGATACCAAATTTTTCACCTGAAATTTCTTCAAAATGAGAATGCAAATCGTCCCAGAAATATTTGTTGCTGTTATTCATTAATTGATGAAATTATTAGGATAGCTGTAACCAACGTTTCAAGATGACTGTTAGTTCGACAAATTTTTTTGCGAAAGACTCAACTGAACCCACGTGGACGGTGTTTCTCTTTAGGTAGAGAACTAGCAGGTTATCAGCTCATTCTTTGAATAATTTTTGCTGTCCTAAAGATTTTTTTAAGCAGTGATTGAACATTAAAATGATGATTAGTAGTTTGGGATGGTATTAGAAATATGCCAAATAATCTTCATTTATACATCAACCACATTATCTTGAAATGCATACAAAAAGAAAATTATACTGGTTCAGATCTTTTATCCTATTGTTTTTGCTGGTCAACAGGGAAATCTCAAACTCATAAATATATATCCCAAGCATTAATTTCGAGAGATGATTTTACTAAATGGATGAATTAGCAAATTTGATTGTGGAATTTAAAATTTTTGATTTTCCTTTAAATTATAGCTTTAATTATAGAAATAAGACAAAACACCGTGAGTATTATGCAGTAATTTCCTAGACATCACAGAAGGTTTTTCCTTTCTAGTTATAATAGATTATTTTTATCCATGCTATAAACTTTTATGTACTAGGTTAGCATAAGTCTTATTTTGTTTCCTTATGTATTAAATATGTTTCATTAAATTCACACACTGACGTTTACAGTCGAAATTACTACTAGTGTATTTGCACGATTTGTTAATTTAAAAATTTCTGGTTTGAAAACATCCAAATTCAGAGATCTTACACTAAATAGCAAAAAATCCACTGCAAAAAATTTGATGGAGTCGATGAGATGGTTCTAGCTCTTTAATTTTGTTTACGAGTGAGATAAAATGTAGCTTAGTCATTCTATTGTTTTAACTGCAGCCAAAATTTTAAACTAACGACTAAGGATTCCTTTTAGAGATCCTTTGATAACCCGATCATTACAGCACCCGTAATGGTAGTTATTACGGCTACAAACAAAATTTTCAAATTTCGAGTGCCGCTAATTTCCTTGAAATAAATGACACTCCAGAGAGCTCCAATGACGCCTGGTACCATACTATTAATGGGAAATGATATTGACTGTGCGATATAATTATTTGCAATGAACCTGAAATTAATCAGTCTGAATCGAATCACTTTTTACAGTTATAACAGATTGGTAAAATTATACCCATTTAAACAGCAAATACTCAAATTATATTATATTTGATAAGTATAAAATTACCATGAAGTCTGCGCAATAGCCCACATGATACCTGAGATAAAGGCAGGTAGGATAATTTGTTGATTAACCACTGGCCTATTAAGCTTGATAATTGTGTACCCAATTAAAATAACTGTGCCAGTGATTAAAATTCCAGTGAAATGAGCGAAAACATAAGGGAGTGCGTCTGGTGGAGCATCGTCGAACTAAAATGACAAAAAAGTCAAATAGTGCATACAATATGACTGTTATTGTAGCAATATTTTAATCTTTCAACAAATATTTTTATTAAAAGTATGAACTATTGTGTTGATATTTTTAATACTTTTACTAATATTTTGGTATTAGTATTTTAATACCCAGTAATTTGTTATTTTCAGTATTTTAATACACGGTAGTTTATATTCTTAATCCCTTTAACATCTAATTTATTTGTTGCATTTGAAATTGAGAATGAGCAGTAAGTAAGTAAGTTAAGGTATTAAATTGAGCAAAGGAAAGAAATAGGCCTGATCAGGATGTTCTTGAACATAAATCACTGGAGCAAATGTCAACCCGTAGAACAGACCAGCGAGCAATGACAGCACTACACCGCTGAAATTAATGCTTGTTTGATTTCAGAAACGATGCTTCATGTGAAAAAGTTTGTCACTTGAGAAACGATCCTTCAGTAAAAAAAAAATTTACTCATTTTCCATGCCATCACCGAACAGACTAGACAGCCGTGATGTCATCTAGCAACGATTCGATAACCAAGCCTCTGCATGAAGTATAACTTACAAAATTCGCTTTTGCGTTGTATGTTCATTCCCTTTCTGATTATGTTTGAAGAGTTTCTTTCGTCCATATTTCTTGTCTGAGGACTTTAGAGGCAAGGTAGATGATCCCAAATCTATAGCCTCCTCATTCTCTTCTTCCTTGTTCCGCACAGTTTTTGGAGTCGGCTTCAACAGTGCAAATAATATTCCACTAAAAATAGTTTCATCTGTGTTCATATTTCAGTCTCGTCTCTTTCCACTAAGATGGCAGAAATTAGATACAACTTACCCAGCAAGAATGAGTAGCAGGCCAGCATAATTCAGGGTAGCATTGTTTGGGACATTTTTTTTCAGTCCAAATAGACCGAACCGACTACTTGCCCATCCCATTAAACAACTTGCGGTACCCCATATTAATAAGGCCATACCCATACCAATTGACTGTAAGATTGGTATTGCTGTTGCATTTCCTGAAATGCTGTTCAAGATGGGAAGTTATTTCTATCTAGACCCGTCGAATTTACTAATGAACTGCAAAAGTTCTACGAGTCCTATACCTAGAGGCATCACATATTGCTTCAGTGACTGTCCAATACTGCTCTCGACCTAAACTAGTTCTCATCAATCCTGCTCAGAATTTGGAACTCCTACTCTTAAGATTTTGAACTATTTTCAAACTTTCTTTTCAGTAGTTACTGTTTTAACGAGAACTTACCGATACCCCAAAATATACCGCCTAACATTGCAAGCGGATAAAATTTGGGGAAACCTTTATAAGCATTAATTATCATCCCAACCATAAATATTGCTGTATCCATTACCCATTGCGAAAAGAAACCTGAAATCGTCTGCTTTATAGATGTTTTTAAACAAATAGTAAATTTTAACTCAGTTAAGTGAAGATGAACGGTAGAAAGGATAAAGAATTTGAACTTGCTTAAATCATAAAACAAGGATTAAGGCAGGTTATAGTAAGAAAAACTGACCATCACCGGGATCAAATTGTTTAACAGGTACGAACAAAGACCCATACAAAAAGGTCGAGACTCCACATGCGGCCAATCCCGTTAATGTATTACCCATCGACATTGCAACTGATTATTCTCTTCGATATGAAATAGAGAATTGCAATTTCGAAATTACCTATTTTGACAAACTTAAAATATGCACGCAGTGCAGAATTCGAATTCTAACTAATCAGCGTATTTAAAAAAGAAAGGAATGAGCAGTCTAAGACTGAAACATCATATCAATTTCAAACTGAATTACTGGATATGAAGAAATGTTCTGGAAAATAACAGTTATACAAGCAGAATATTCTGAATAAGAGCTAAATTTATTAAAAACAAAACGATCTAAGAAACTTCTGTCGAAATTGCACACTTAATAATAACAACTTGAGTTGAGAAGCGAAATTTTTTTTTTTTTCAATTAAAATTTGAATAAAATTTAAAATAAAAGATTTCTGCATGCACTTGTTTCTACATAAGTTAGAAAAATAAAACAATTTTTCAGTTCTAATAAATTCACAACGATTTCCAAACGAATCTTTTCTTGCCTATCTCTTTACCGGACAATTTCATCGAAGAAGAGTTTCTGTAGTTCTTCTCACTGTGGAATCACTTCACCATTGTTACTGCCATGCCGTAGTAATGAATTTCTTCAAACTATAAACATGGCATCTTGGTAAACTCTATGATAAAGGTTCAAAGCAAATTTTCTGTTATCAATTTTAGAGATAAAAGTGTAAATGTTTATAAGAGCTCATTGTTGAAGCCATTTCTACTACCTTTATCAGCGGCCCTTTTCACGCTAAAACTTTTATAACTAGGAAAATGTGCTTTTCTGCTGCCTTTTTTCCTTCAGAAATTATATTACAGTTTAAAAATTGTATTACACTTATAAACGCTTTTTCTCTCTTCCAAACAATTATAAAACAATCATATAATAGTTTTTTTTTTTCCTTCTCTCTCCTGATTATGTTTATCATCGATGGGCATTCATCTTGCGAAAATAACTTCTGTATAAAATGTTGAGAATGTCCCTTCTTCATTCTGAGATGATGTGATAGTAGTTTAGGAATAACTTTTATTGCAGCATCTAAATTTTAATAAAAAATAAATTTAAGCAGAAAAAAATATAAATATGACTGTGAAGATTGTCAGGGTATCAATTAGCAGATTTTCCAAAATAAGTTCAAATGAAATTTTTAGAAATATAGGTAATAGAACTATTGAATTTAATTTTTTTCAAAAAAAAAGATATTCGATAAATTAAGACATGAAAAGTNTTGACAGGATTTCCCCCCCCCCCCCCCCAAAAAAAAAAAAAAAAAAAAAAAAACGAATTCTGTAACAAAAAATTAAAATTAGAGTAGTAAGCATTTAATTCAAAATTAAAATTAAGGAAACGACAAAGATGATGTGGAAATAGATCAGTTTAACATTATAATTTTCTGAATTAAGATATAGAGTGTGGAAGCGTTACAATCATCTAAAGTTTTCATAAGTAGATTCTGGAGAGCTACTGTGTAGTACATGGTAAAAATTGAAACGACTGTTAAATTTCAAGCTGTAATTCAATTTGCTATCTTAAACATTGATAGTACTGTGCAATGGTACCATTACTTTTCGTTTGAACATTTAAAACAAACGATTTAATTTTGGGAAAACAAAAAAAAAAAGTCAGAAAATTATATGTATGGATGAATTTACTGAGGAGGAATTAAGAGGCAAACATTCACACACTTGAACATAAAGCAAAGCTAGCAGAAGTTCAATAAACAGTTTACACAATTCAAAGTATTCTTTTCATACGAAATAATGAATCCAATATCTTTTTTTTTTTTTTTTTTTCCTCATAAACAGACAGTTTTGTTCGGGAAAGCACAAAGATAACGTGCTTAAGCAATTTAGAAATACTTGAATTAAAAATAATCAAAAGTTAAATACATATTAGCGAGTTGGACAAATCAAACTTGCAACTGATCAAAGCTGTAACTGTCCTGCCCACTGAAGTTCTAATCGCTTAAATCGATGGTTAAACAAAATTTAGCAAAATTGAATAAAATGAACCTGTAAATCAGAACTACTAACTATCCAATTTAATTTCTTGAAACCCCTTACTTCCTTTTTTTTTTTCAATCCACGCTAGCCTACATTGAGAAGGCCTTTATTGAGTGATCCAAAGTGTTCTGATAATCTTGATGTAAATTATTAATCCAAAGAAAATGCTAAGGTTAATTAGGCTCGTAGATGATGGAAAACTTATAACCTATATAGGTTTTCCATCATCTACGAGTCTCTCATATTCTTCACTTAATGTAGTTCCAATCATACAGTACACTGTAAAATCCTTTTTTCTTTCTTTTATCGACAAATTTATTCAGTTTCCTCGTTCTTTACAGCACTACATTGGAAACAATCAGAACAAAAATCAGAATTTAATAAATTTAATCATTTAGACAATAATGAAGAACATAAAGACTATAAAATATTTTCAGTTGAACATTTTCCAATCAAGTAGTAGAGAAATCCACTTTGAATGAACATTTTTTAATGACACATACAAACAGAGAAAATCGACTTTCAGACGGTGAACAAAATACTCCGATTAGAAGAATCAAGCAATCTTTCCCAACAAATAGAAGAGAGAGGAAGGACTAATCAAGAGAAAAACAAAAGCAAAATGTGAATAACGATCAAAAGCATCTATTTTAAACATATCCAACAGGAAATACGAAAGACAATCGATCAGTCCATTCCAACCCTTTGGCTCTTTCCAACTGAAAAAATATTTCCCAAGCAGTGAGTAATAGTACCCATACGGATGCGCCAATTATAGAATACAGTACATCTGAAAAATGGGGAAAACTTAGAAAGCAATAGTGATTTCAGAATAAAAGTAATTGCAATACGGAATGATAAACCAATGATCCTTTGAAAACTTTAAGGAATGCTTCCCTAAAAGGACCAGGAATTTATGAAACCCAGCTAGTTCAGGTTCGAAATTCTCAATATAAACACTGTAAGCATAATCGCCATTTTCTTCAACCATGAAATTATTTTATATACTGCATTTACGTGATTCATTTTCAAGACTGGTAACAAAAGTCTTTTTTTTTTTTTTTTTTTTTTTAAATGAGATGGAATAAATTTTGGGTGGGAAACTCACACTGTCTAATAGTTTTTTGTACAAGCGATGGACCATTGAGGAATGCAGATTCGAAAAACCATACAGCGTTAACAATCCAAACTAGCGGTAAGAAAGCAAATCCGATATAGAAATAACGCTTACAAAGTGCCAGCTTATCTGTATCAGACAACTTCCGCAAATCCATTCCAATGAATTCTGAAAATATGAAGAAACTACACTCAACAGAGTTCCCGAAAGGTTATTTTTCATATGACATTCAATGTTCACCGGCACAAAAAAAACTGGAACTAAATTATTACTAATTACGTTTACAAGAAATGTGTCAAAACAAATATCAGGATGCTGTGGCCTATGTCGCTTGAAGAATTACAGAGTTTTATTCATATTTTACAATAAAAAAAAAAAAAAAAAAAACCTAGTGCTAGATTTCAGCACTTTCATATAGGTAGTCGGAAAGAGAAAATCGAAATAAAAAGAACAGTCATAAGAAATGGGGCTGAAAAAGAAGATAAAACGTTCTGAGAGATTTGAATGCATTTTCAAGGCGTGCTACATCATAATAACACTATTTAATAAAACCAATAATACCCGTTCAATGCATTCACTTGGAAATATTCCTAGATATGCTCAGTAATTAATATTCCTAGTTATGACAATATAGCAATATAGTGAAAAAAAGCCTACTGTAGTAAATAGAATTAGAAAACCGAAATACATTTTTTATAGAATAAGCCAACTTTTCACTCAGAAAAAAACATCCACAATTAAATTATTTTCAAAGTAGAAGTGTACGAAAGGCATTTCGAGAAAATGCACAGAGAGATTTGTGCTTTAATCAACTGAGGGTCTACTTGATAATCAAGCAGGTGATTGACTTATGAAGACAGTGCTCCGAAAATATTACTGATATGCTTTCCATATCAACAGCCCACTTATTATTCATGAATTTCAACATAATCATGAGTCACCAGCAATACTTATTTTATCCATCAATCTATTTTCCGCATCCAAATCTACTACTGTTGTATATCGTGACCAATATGATGTATTTGAATCGTTCGGGTTGCCTACAGCTGACACTTTCTTCATACCATCACGAATTATTTCTCGTAAGAGTCTGCAAACTATTTGCGTTAAACAAAAAACCCTCTCCCTATTTCTTAATTCCAGTTACCGTTATATAATTCCTTCACTGCCCACGCCAGCAAGACAGTAGTTTAAGCATAGCCTGAAGAAAACTCATATGCTACTTTGTGTCGAGAAATTTTTCAGAAACGAAATCTGATATTTCTATACACCTCACTCTCCCTCACGAGGAAAAGAAAATCATGATAAAAGAGAACTACCGATTTCGTTTCAGCAATTTCTGATAGTATTCTTTACCACCCCTACTATGTTTCAATGAAACGCGTGCAGCATCGGTATCAGCTGATTGATCAGTGGCATGCCTTAAAAATATGGATTGATAATTCTTTTTTTTTTCTTGCAAATCTTTAATCGCCACCATGAACTTGCTAAATACTTTGAACAGACCGAGCTTCAAAACAAAATCCAGAAAAGAAGATACAACAAACCTACCAATCAAGTCTGGCATTTTGTACACTGCCCCACCATGCCGGCGCATTCACAGCCAAAGATAATCCACAAAACCATAGCACACTGCCAGTAAAATAGTAATGTACTAAGATCTGAGCCAGCATAAAAGCAAGACTTGTATAGCAACACCAGTAAAATGCAAATAATGCTGTTCTTTTTACAGTTTCATAGGCTGTCAAATCACGTCGTATCAAAAATCTCAAAGCCTAAAAAATAATGAAATTATCGGCGAAAACAGTAAAAAAAGGTTAGCTGTAACCTTTGAAACTAGACCATGCTGAAACAGATTTTCTAAACAAAAGACATCTCTTCTTAGTCCCTACTTTTTCTAATTGTTTGAGACGAGAATGATGAAGCTGACTGAATTTTAGCAAAATGAACCAACATCTTCGCTGAGAACGAAAGTTTCAATAATTTGACGACCAACGGCTGATTCCCAAATGACGCATGCTTGCTCACCCATAAATAACATTGGTTCTAGTTTCTTCTTACAATAATCGTAGGCTTCGTCAAATGTTTGAAATTGTGTGTAAAATGGTAAAGCAGTTCGGGCACCCCACATGCTATTTAATGCTCCATGAGTTACGGAATCCATATACTCTGAAACCAATCCCTTGTTAATTTCACTGCAAATCATCACACAGCAGGAGAAGTTTAAGATATATAGCCTATAATATATGGCGCTTCGAACTCTGACATTATCATCAAATATAAAACATATTCAACATCTTAAACCAGGAATAATTGAACTCTGCACCTAACACAGAGGTAGGTGATAATTTACGAAAACCTAGGACAGAACAATAACGAAGCATAGAAAGTTATCACTTAAACGGAAAGGTACTTATTGCAAAGGTAACTCTGTAATACATTCTTCAATAATGACTTACTTTCTGAAGTTGAGCAATAAAAAGTGACTCGCTTTTTCCTTTGTATTCGATTCTCCGACATCAAAAAATTTTCATATTCCTGTCAAGTTTTAGAATTACACTATAAACAGAAGTGATTTGAACATTTCTCATAAAAAAATAAAAATATAAATGTAAGTCAAGGATAACAAATACGATTAGAAAGTGGAATCTTTGAGGCAGAAAGTTC
Organism: Setaria digitata; assembly: GCA_003640385.1. Classification (NCBI taxonomy): domain Eukaryota; kingdom Metazoa; phylum Nematoda; class Chromadorea; order Rhabditida; family Setariidae; genus Setaria; species Setaria digitata. Next base: position 591,691 of record RCAB01000007.1, on the reverse strand, counting down.
AAAAAACACAAAAAAGATCTACAGAATAAAGTGATCTAAACAAAGCGATAAGTACGATTTAGTGCTAGATAACAACAAAATAATTTACAATAGGTAACAATAAAATAATTAATAATCCTGTTTTAAATTTATCCACCTCAAATAGCTATAATTTACCAATCGTTTTTTATGCTATATATAATCCTAAGGTTTTTCAAACAACTTTATTCTTAAGAAAAATAAACACATCCTCAATAAACTTCATATGCTCCAGTATCAAGAGTTTATATATTTTCTACAATAGTGAAGCAATCTACAAGCATTGGGGAATACTTTACTAAATACATATGTTAAGCAAAGCAAAAAAATCAAGACAACTTACAAAAGAGTCTTCCGACGGATAACACAACAAAACTACTTATTAAGTTAAAATAACTCAAAATCGAAGCCTAGCTGCATGGAAACTTAGATTAACCGATGTAATTTGAATCTCCAAAACACTGACCGAATCGATGATTTGCTGTAGATGAGCAGGTATTGCTGTAGAGACATCATACCGTTTTTCGAAGTATTCTTTCAAATATGGTCCATTGCCTAACAAATATATAGATGGAACTGATACTATCGTTGATGCAACTAAACCAACACGTATTCGTCGTGCCCACCGATTGTTTATCTTCCACAGAAGGTCTGAATTCATCGATCGAAATGAAAACTATAATTCAGTCTTTATAGCAGGAAATCCCAACAATTCTGATTTTCGGAAAGTGAGGATACGTCAGTAGAATGTATTTAATACTTGTGTGAAATAGCTAAATTACAATGATTAAGATATTCTTTTATTCATATACGGCTACCTGACATGCAAACAAGTTCCTCTGTCTCTAATTCTACTATCTAGCAAGATTTTTGACTTCAAACTTGACAAAAAAATGAAAAAAAAAAGTAAAAACTGACGTAAAACTTTAATGCCTGACATGAATAACACAACATGTTCAATATCGAAAAATCAACAAAGCNTGAAAAAAAAAAGTAAAAACTGACGTAAAACTTTAATGCCTGACATGAATAACATGAATAACACAACATGTTCAATATCGAAAAATCAACAAAGCAACAGATGAGAAAAAATGATTCACAAATAACATTAGAAAGAAAGGCCATCAAGACTTCGAATTACGCTCTTGATAACCCTAAAAAATAAGGCTATAATGCAAAATGAAACGGAAGGCTCAATGAAGTAATAGGAATACCAATACAAGAATTCTGATGAGCAGCAACATTATATATATATATATATATATATATACCGACAATCCCTACATACAGGGTATTAATTAATTATAAATATTATCTCCATTGTCTTTGAAGTTCACTAATTTTTTTTTTATGGATAAATGTCGATTAAAAAATCTCTCTAGAGAAATGTATTCATATCAATTATTAGTGATAACATTTTTATTCTGAAAGTTCTCTGCAGCGAATTTTTCAATAGCTTTCAGTCGCCTTGAATATGGCCACTGCTCACCCACACGATCACCGTTTCTAGCGATAAGTTCCGAATCTGAATCACCCAAAGCACTCCGTATCCTTAAATTTGTCGCAGCTGATGATTTAAAGTATTGGCGTGCTCCTTCCACATATTCTGGAGAGCTGGAATCCAAATTCTTCAGTAGATGAATTTAGAATTTCAAGCATTAAAATCTGTACTTATCAAATAATTTGGAAGCATTTGTGCGAAATCCTTAGGTCCTTATGCATTCCACTTTTTTGCTTGAAATTTTTTTTGATTTTTTGTGATCTTTCCAGTACTCTAGAGCGTTTGTCTTGTCACATCTCGAGGAAATATAAAATGAGATTAGACGCCCTAACATATCTGTCAATATCAAACGAATAAAAAAATGAGGATAATTACGAAATTAGGATAATTAATTTAGCTAGTACTAAACTAGCAGCACCAATATCTTTTATCCTACAGAAAATATATAACCCACTGCAACACCTCAAGATACATCTTCATAAGCTCATGATTTCTGTGCAGAAGAATAGGAAAAAAGCCTACTCAGCACAAGCATCGTGGTCTAGCATCATTTCACTGTAAGAGTTGAAGTTTCTCACTGTATTCCGGAAACAAAGAATTGCCAAGGGTATCAGGAATGCTAAAGAACTATATGAGATGATGCGACCGTAGCGCATTAATGATGTGAATGATAACGAAACAATACTTGACAATAAAATCCACGTAGAAACAGGTATCAGAACGAATCGACGACTGAAAAATGATATATAAATGCAACTTTACTTACTCATGTTCTACCCTTTGCTTATATTATTTGCGAGAAAATTTTAGACATTAATAAAAGCAACACCTTTGCTTGAAAATAAAGCACAAACTACTTCCAAAAAGTGGATAAGAATGCAGAATGGTATTGAATAAAAAAGCACCTATTAGCTCTAAGTAACTCCCGTCGAATAACGAAGCGTCGCGCAGCGTCTGAAAGAAAGTAGTCATCAAAAACATGCTTTCCAGCATCAGTTGTAGTATCCAACAATTTCTTTTTGCTGTAAGTTAAATAAGTTACGAACATAAGATAAAATATTTAACTACCACATGTTCGAGAAAAAGTGGTAAAGGGCACGACATCCTCCCACTTTTCTAACCTTTTTTCTGTAAAATATAAACATTAAGAGGCACTACAACGTTAAATAAGTTACGAGCATAAGATAAAGTATTCAACTACCACAAAAAACTTTCTTGCCTAAATTGGAGGAAAGATAACTTCAAAAACTAAAAAACAACTGCACATTATACATGAGAAGGAAAACTCTAACTAAACACATACTTTGAGAATAAATCATTCGATGTGATACTAACTATCTTTTTCATTCTTGGCAATTCGGATGCATCTTTTGCTATAACACGCAGTGGTAACAGTAATTCAAAACCATTTCTAAAATAAAAGCCGCCACGCCACTCTGGATTCAGTGAATCAGTCACAGCAACGTGGGTCTAGAAAAAAACTAAACAAACTACTTCGGACTTTTCTACTAGATATTCAAATTTTCTACTTCAACTAAACGGTATTTGGACAAAGATAAATATTTCGTAGCACATAAAAACGCCGGTCGACAGAAAGCTCGTTTTGATCAGTAATCGTAGATCTGTTGAAAGTCAAATAAATTGAAATAAGCACATGAGACAGAAGTGTATATCAAATTCAACGCTTACATCAACTTTCATCAGCAAATTTTTCAGTTTGTCCAATTCGTTCTCTACCATGTCCACAATTTCGTCTGGCACTTTGTAGTCGATTGAGCTCCTTCCGAAGTTAATCCTTAACATTCAACAGTGAATTTACTGAAGGGAAAATTGTACTGTGAATTATTGCTACAAAGAATTATAATTTAACAGGCAAGACTTTTACGGCTGTTTTGCGTCTGAACTTCTTTCAGCGGCAGATCAACATAGCGTTTTCAAGATGGGAAATCGTTACATGGAAATCGTTACATTCTCTTGAAGCTAATATGCTAATATGCTTCAAACTGATGAGACCAGTTCCTAAATATATTTCGGTCACAGTCTCTCTTTTGTTTTTGCATCGGGATACTTCATTACTTATTTGGACAGGAACTTACAAACGGTTATGAAATGCAATCATAGCAGCTGGATATGCACCTATTCCAATAACAGCTGCCACCTTTAAGGCTCGTTTCTCCCATTTCGACATTGCCTAACCTGAAATTAGCTGGTACGAAAACTTAATGACCTGTAAAGCTTGGCTTTACTTCGCTAAAACTAGCTGGCACCACAAATGTCGCGATCGACACATATGCACATCTACAATCCAATTTCATTGTATTTTGAAGCAAACACACACAAAAGTAGTCATCGTGATAAATCGATCCAATGAATAGACCAAACCAGTTGAGGTGGGAGGGAGAGCGCGTGGTGTTTGGGGATGGGTTCCGAGAGTGCGGGGAGGGGGGTCGATGCGTGGGTTAGTGTGTGAGTTGCGTGAAGTGCGTGATGCCAAAATGATAAGGTTAGAGAGCGGTTCACCTTGCGCACAACATTCGAGTCATCAATGTATAAAGTAATATTACACTTTATTATTGTTAATGATAATTATTATTATAGTAAAGTATAATATTACTATTATTATTAATAGTAATCTGTTGTTAGTATTATCATGATTGGTAGCGAACGGAGCGATATTTCACTGCAACACGAATTTAAATTTTGTGAAGATATCATCAAACAGTTGGAAAGTGGAAGACGCAGCACGAAGGATCTGCAGGTGAGGTGTGACGGAGTTGGTCTATACCTCAGGTCAGAGGTCGAGTGTATCTGATTTTGCTTCCGTTAACTTATTTTAATGTCAAAGGGTTTGATCTTTATGATCACTGAAGACTAAATTTTTTGTTTTTCTAAGGCGGGCAATTTTTCCAGGAGCAACTGAAGCAGTGTGAGGAGAAATTGAAACTTCTGACAAAGGAAGTATCAGCTCGTTCGTTATTTGGTAGCAACGAAAGCGTTGATGAATTGCCTACCAGTTCGCTGAATTATCTATTCCTACCGTATTACCTGGCTACGGTAACACAAAATGTTATAGTTGGACCGAATGAACGTTTGTCATCTCTGGACCGTGCAAAGGTTTTTTTCTTTTCACTCACGAATCAATTAGCAAATTTGAACTTTTTAACATTCTTAAAGCACATATATTGAAGAAGGGGAATACTTCCTAAATATACGGACTCTCGAATCACACTTCTGCTGTCTAGGAAAGAGTAAAATCGACTGTTTGGTGAGGAAATAGAACGCCTAAATTTCAAATATTATTGCTTTTCCGACACTTCTAAGACTTCGTTTTATATTGATTCTAATGTTTTAACAGCTGTATACAAGCTGTAATCAATAAGATGAACCGGTACAACTCATTCAGTTGTTATTAGAAATGTTCTGTTTAGGTAAAGGGATTTTTTTTTCAGATTTATTTACAAGATTTTTTGGAAAGGTTGAAATCGTATAATATTATTGACTTTGATTTCTTCGAAACCTACGAAGTTAATGGGAAAAAGGAGATAGGAAAATCGAAGCATGACATTGATCCTTCAAGACAGAGAGAATTAAAATTGCGACAGTTTCAACAGGAAAAAGAGTTGATTGAGTTAGTGGAAAATTCGGAATCTGAATTACATTCAAATGGAGATGATGACAGTCTAGTGGTGAGTTTTTACAAAAAGATGGTAGAGTTTTTGATATTTATAAATAGATATTTCATGTAGCGGTTTGAACTTATAATTGGGTGAAATCTGAATAAATATTATACTAGGGAGAAAAAGAAATAGTCTCCCAACGCGATATGTTTGCTTATCTATTGAAAGAGATAAGTGATGGATGAAGAGATTGCTGAAGTTTTGTTTGAATTACTAATAATAATATAAGAGGGAAGGGAAAAGCATTTACACTTTTGTATTAAGTAATTTAGTATTAACTTTTTATTTCGTTTCTTCTTTTTTTTTTTTTTAGCGCGAATTGATTCTAAATCGTTTACATCTTGCTGCGATAAAAAGCGTAAATGAGCTGAGACGAATTGAGGAAGAAAGACCACTGGCAGAACATATGTTAAAAATCCAAACAGGGCAAGCCGAAGCTTTTTCAGAACGAGCAGGTATTTTTTTTTTTTACTTTGACTTAAATTGAAGGATCAGTACTCCGGGAGAAAACTGATTATGGAATTACAGTAAGTGTCTCTGCTAGTTCACACAAAGAACTTTAGCTTGTTTGCAGCGACAGAAAAAGAATCATGTTTTGTTGATTCGCTTTTGAAATAATTTAATAAATTTTCAGTGAGGCAGTCTGGGCAAACTCCATTCATTGTAACGAGAGATGCACTACAAAAAAAAGTTTTTGGTTTGGGGTATCCAAGTATACCGACAATGACCGTAAATGAATGGTATGATGACATGATGAAAAATGGAAGGTAACCTATCATATCCGTCCTAATATTACTTTTTAGGAGAAAACAAAGAATTCTCGCACACTTATCGAATTTGAAGCCTACTTTTTTAATTCTTACTTCTTTTGTGTCCATAAAACATTCTTTTTAACAGTGGCGATTTTTCAGATTCGGTGTAATAAATCCAGGTTCATCTGAGAACAAGTCTGACTCGAGTGATGTGGACGAAGAAATTGGGGAGGAACGGGAACGAATTCGTCTTCAAAAATGGGATGAATACAAAGATTGTTAGTGGTATTACGTTTCAGTAGAAAGTAATGAACATTGGGAATTTCTGTTACTTGAAAATCCACGTTATTGCCTGATGTGTGAGATACCAAGTCTCGCTTCATGCTTCACAGTTANTATTACGTTTCAGTAGAAAGTAATGAACATTGGGAATTTCTGTTACTTGAAAATTCACGTTATTGCCTGATGTGTGAGATACCAAGTCTCGCTTCATGCTTCACAGTTAGACATAAGTTGCCTTTTGTGTGAAATCCGTTTCTGATGGATGAGGATCGGTATGGGATTGAATAAATTTCCACATATATATATATATATATATATATACTAACATGCCCAAAGTTTGTTTCAGATCATCGTCGTGGTTGGGGAAATATGCATAATAAGGGCTGAAAAGATTCTTTCCTCGATATTAAAAATGAATCCACTGGTAATTTTTGACAGTTAACAGTTTGAACTCTGCTGTGATATTACACTGAATTGATAAGTCTTGTACTTTTAGTCTCTCTTCACAAATTTTTAGACTGTAGATTTTTTCACTGTTCAGCGTTCTTTATATTACAGATCTTTTTTAGCTCCAGAGAAAATAAAATTGTTAGTGTAATACCATCCCATTCTCGCCGTTGTAAACTTTTTCAAGTTTTGTGTAAGATTAGCAGCATATGAATTCTCTACTGCACAAAATTTCACCTCACGATGTTGTTTTTTCCTCATCTTGAAATAAAAATACTTGTTTTGAGGAATAATCCATGTTCAAACATCGGTTTTGTTTTATAAAATTTATTTCTCAATAGACTTCGACTGTATTGTATTTCTGTGGTGCTATGTATAAAAATTACGAAAACTTGAAAGCTCGCTCTCCAGACTCTTAAAAGTGGTTATGACGTAACCTTTCTTTACTTCTACTAATTATCTAAGACGGCTTGTTATTTTTAATTATTGTTATAAACGTGGTTTCTGACTCCTGAGATCTATTTCAGGCAACTGCAAGGTTTTCTTTTCTGCAGCCTTAGGTAAAAATATTTCGAGATTCATTACGAAAAACTGAAGATATATAGATTAATTAAATCATAGTACAGTGATTGACCACTCTACTCTGTCGTCCGTGATGATAGTTTTTAATGCTTGTGCACAATGACGGCTTGTTTCTTCGCATTGAATTAATTTGTATAGTCTTTAATTATGGCTTATTTCTATTTAATGTTGAGCTCTTATATTTCGTATTTTTCCTGTTCTGAACGTAATTCTCATGATTCACTTAATCGTAGTAACACTGGGTTTCGTTTACAGATATTTCGGATCATGTATCGGGTAAATAAAAGTTATGACGAGTCATCCAGTGACGATGAAGGACCCTCTTTACGCAAGGAACAAAAATTGGACAATGTGGATGATCCGATGAGGGAATGTAAGATTGGAAGGTAAAATTTCTTTAAATTTCATGTCGCAGCAATCAATTTTTACCAGCAATTTTTTATGGAAAGGTTTGAAACTAGTAGGAGAAATTTCTAGACTGGCTAATTTCTTCAGCAAAGCTGCACAGATGTGGACCGATTTATTAGATGAGCAGAGTCTGTCAGAAACGTTTTCTGGTAAAGTTGGAGTATATCGAGGTGCAAATGATGTGGTGGAACGTGGTGTTGAAAGTTACACTCTTCCTGATGTGCGCTCTATCAATGACGATCAGGAAATGAGATGCCAGTTGGTAACGCCAGTTTTTTTGCAGTCTTAAGATCTGTCTTACAAATTTCAAATTGTATCATTCATATTTATCTCATAATATATAAAATATATCTGGGGGTGCAGGAAGAGGAGTTAGTAATATAAAGTTGGCCATTAGAGATGGGAGAATTTTTTAAATTACAAGCGTTTCAAGAAGTGATACAAGCATGAATGTCGTTAAAACTTAAGAAAAAAGAAACTTCAGTATCCTCAAGAAAAGTCTCTTGTAGAAACGTGGAATCTCACCAACTACAGTTGATAGCGGACCATTTGATTTTATCGCCGATGAAGAAAGAGTTGGGAAATTTCCAGACAAGGTTCGAGTATTTTCTAATAAGCTCTAAATATTTTTTTGGTGTGAAAAGCTTAATTCTCTAGTCAGTAAATGTAAATAGATGTGTAAGTAAACTAAGCGTTTTCCAGTATGAGAGCTGTTCGAATCGATGTGGCGGTAGATCGAGAAGTCATAGCAGAAAAGGATCAAGGAGTTTTATCGGTCAAGAGACAAATGGAAAGGAATTTTGGAAGCATTCTGCTTCAACGTCGCGAAGCACATCACACGGAAATGAAAGACCGAGACTTAATAGCTACAATACGAGTAAGAGTTTGTTTGTTTTTTTCTCTAGAGTTTCTGAATAACGTTGATTACTCAAGAAATTGTGATGATGGGCTTATTATATTAGATTAGACGTTATTTGGCATCCGAAGCTTTCTTTTTGGACCCTTAGATTAGATTCAGTTCAATTAAATGCGTCAAGACAGTGGCCTTTGTAAGTTTTCTGAATTAATAGGGGCCAAAAGTTCTTTTGTTGGTGTAAATTGCAATAAAATGACAAATTAACTATAAGTAAACGTGCTGAGTCATGAAATGGTTTTGGAGTTATTTGCAGAGAGTGATCATTTAACTGGAAAAAATCCGGGTAAGTTGAATAACTATTTGAAACGTCGGAGAGGTGATCGAAATGTAAATGCATTGGCAAGTGGTAGTCATTCGTTGGAAACATTGATGAAAGCAGAATTCCCGCAAAATATTAGTATTGGTGAATTGGCAGAACGTATTATTAAGGCATTAGACGAACGTAATGGAAAGTTTCTACGGAGGCTAGTGTTTTGAAAGTTTCGAATGACAACGTATATTCACATTTTAGTGTAGAATATTGTTGTTATTATTATTATTTATTTACTTTTTTGGCATGGAAAAGCAAAAAGATGATATCATTTGGTATTCTTTAATGTGCAGCCTTCCTCATTTCTGGAAATATTTGAAGGATCTTCCGATTAATAGATGCTCGTGAATTTCAGAATTTTAAAGTGGTAGGTTTGGTTAAGTACAGGAGTTTCTTTTCCTGGTAAAACTTATCAAACTCTTCAGTAGATGAAATGCTTTTTTATTTTTTATTTTTCTTCAGTAATAATTGATTTTGACCAGGAACCATTGCAGCGTAATATTCGAAATTGGGGAAAAGAAGGCACTGGAGCTGTTTCATGCAACGCGTGATGTTGAAGCATCTGGTGGGATGCTAATTGCTGACGGTACACGTCGACGTACTCCCGGTGGTGTTTTTATGACTTTATTCAAGACAGATCCGGATGTCTTACCTGTATTAAAGGTTTGGTCTCTATTTATTTTCAGAAAATAGGAATTGGTATTTTTATTTGTATTAAATGGTTCCGCTGTTTGGTATACGGATTAAAACGTTGTATGTAATCTTGCATTTTTATTCATTAGTAGTAACAGCAGTAATAATGCAGCCTGATTATACAGAATTCATCGTGTGAATTACTTTGGGAATTCTCTCACTCGAAATTTCTGTTGCAATTTTTAGCTTCCTGTTTGCAAGTTGGATTGGATTTTTTAGATGGAAATTTTTCTTTTAGGAGAAAGTATGTAACCTCCAAAAGGCTGCTGCTCGAGAAATAAGGATTGCAAAAAGAAAAGGAAAGAAAGCAGCACAGGCATTCGATGTTGCTCTTAAGCAGGTTAATTTTGCTTTTTTGGTGGTAGAATTACCTTAAGGAAGAAAAAAACTGCACGGTCAAGAAATTGAAAAGAACATAAATATTATTATTGGTCAAAAAAGCAAAAGCAGGTGGATACAAAGAAGTTAGGCTGATTATACACTTTGGCAAATATTGGCTTGCTTTAATCCTACATTATTTAGAAATCTTTTTTCCAGCTGTAATAGTAAAAACTTATCTACATTTTAAGGTCGATGATTTGAAGGAATTATCAACAGCATCGGATGTTTTACTTGAAAAACAGTCGAGGAAGGAAAATCCTGTTTGACCGATGGGGATGGCATGTAAATTTTCTTTGTTTCGTTGGAAACAGTGACCGTTGTGTTACGTTTTTTTTTTTTTTTTTTTTTTTTTATATATATTTTAATTCATTTTATAGTTTTTTTGTTTCACATGTTATTCGTTTTTGTACAAGTATTAGAATATGTACATTTTTTGAAATAGTGCAGGCTTTATCGTTCTATATTTTGGGAATTTCCACTGTAACAAAGGAGAAGGAGGGGAAAAATTACTTTTTCTGAATTTCATAAGTTGGGAAAAAATTTAATGTTTATACCTAGGTTCCAATATGAAAAACTTCGTGTTATTTTTTTTTGAATTTTATATGGCGTTATTCTGTGTAATATTAAATATTAAAGATCAAAAAAAAAAAAAAATACATATACATAGGATGTAGAGTAGGATTTATGCTGATATGGTCTTTTAGGCGAATCTAAATAGTGTTAAACCAAGAAAAAGGGCTGGAATTAGAAATCTGTGATGTCTTTTAAAGATTTGCTAATTTTTGGTTTAACCAAATGGGATCCAATTTATTGGCTTGATTTCTCTAAAGGCAGAGATTGTGTCTTCAGAGTTCCACTTACTCGGTGCTTTCTTTTTCACCATTTCACATCCATTTTTGATTTTCCGAAACTTTCATTCTGTTTAAGTTTGTTTATTTTTATGCTGAATTAAATATGTGTTGTTATTTGAGAATCCACTTTTCCAAACAGGAAGGAAAGAGGAGAAGGAAAATGTCCAATAGAAAGGAATCATTGCTGTTTCTTGAATAAAGGTATAAAATTATAACCGCGAAGTAAAATAGAATATAATAGATAGTTAAAACGTACCGTATTAAGAGAACAGTATTGCTGGTCAGACAATAGACGTTGTAGCTATGATCATCAATCGATTTATGGTGGACATAATCCAAGTGTTCTAATTTTCCAACCTCTCAAAACTGATGTTTCACAATGCCTTTGAGGCTCCGTGATTTTGCTGCAATATTGTAACAAATCCTTGACTTCAGGACTTCTATGGCTAGTAGCATAAGTGGTTCTGATAAAACGGATAATCTCAGTAATCACTGGACTTCAGACGATACTGAGGATTCTTTTTCTAATGACCAAATAAGTGGTGAGATGGATTTGGATAGCGACGTCGAACTAGATGTTACAACAGGTGGAAAGTGTGACGGGAAGGAATTTTTGCCTAAATCAAATGCAGAAATTAACGTTGGATCTATTAATTCGCGGTCCAATACATTGTTCGATAAGCAAAGCTTCAGCAAGCTTCATCTTGATAACAAAGACTGGACAAGCAACGAAATTCCTGATTTAGTGGGTGACGACGACTCTGATAGCACAAAAGTTTTTAATGATGATAACTTAGAGGATGAGCTGCCGAATGAAGCAGATGATGATTTTATAATGAAACAGCTCGAAAAACTGATTGTTCGCCGAAACAAAAAAGACAACGAAGCTCGATTGAGGTTATGTTATAAAGCTGTTCAGGTTGCAGAAATGTTGTACTGTTGCTATAAACAAAACTCTCAATAACCCAAATAATTCTACTTACAAGAATGGTATTTTGATCTTAGATTAGACTTCGTCTGGCAATAATAACAAAAGATATTACCTAACTTTGAAGTAGTACAGGTGGAATTTGCACCAGATATACTCGAATAAGCTATGTATGTGTACAGCCCACATAATCTTGCGAAGTGTACTAGAATAACTCTCGATAATACTAATTCCTCACGTACTTATCTGGTTATTTTTGATATTTATTGTTCATCTGAATTTTTAATTTAAATATTAATTTGGTTTGCCGAAAGATTTTCAAGATCAGCCTTGTGTTTTAATTGATAGCGAAGGACTGAATACTGCATATTACAGCTATTCCTTATCTTGTCTAATAGCAGCACTTACCTCTTGGTTAGTATTTATCCTTTTCTAGCACACTTCAAACTTGCTCTTAGACGAAAACTGAGGAAGAGAAATAGTCCGTTTATTTAATTTTCCTGGAATCGACAGATTTCCTAGAAATAAATGCTCACAGCTTGCTTCATTCAGATGGTTGACTTTCTTACGTGAACAAAAAGAAGCGGAAGAAGAAGCGAAGCAGTTTCAAGCATACTGGGAAAGAAGACATCGTGAGGACAAAGATTTGTGGAGAGATAAGGTATCATTAATCACAGACTAGTTGTGGATTCCTACCTATTTGGCTTTTGGCTCTCTTTCCTTTCCATATTTCTAAGACCTAATAAATTTCACTAGTAATCAAATGGATCAAGCATATTTACACTGAAAAAACTTTGCTTACATTGTTTAATTCTTTTCCACATTTGCAATCTTTTGTCTCATTGACTTTCCCTGACTTATCCGCTCACATAATGGTGTTAATTATAGGACTGGATGTGTGCTCTATTTATTGTCTCAGATAAGACCTAATTACAGTGAGACTAGAGTATGCCACTATCAAATTAGCAGAACTAGTTTTTATGTTCTGCAAACAGTCTAGCATAATGACAGTCTGTCTCTTTTTTTCCAGACATCAATTTCTGTGAATTTGTGTACATAATTGTTGGATGGGATGAAAAAGTTAAAAGACATTGGTGATAGGAAAGAATTAAGCATAAAAAAGTATTGTCAACCATTCATTTCTCCGTGAGAGGAAAAAAAAACATAAAAAAAAAAAATTGTTTTCGAACACTTTTTTCACAACACCCTTTCACCTCTTTCACACCATTTGAATTGAATTTGCAAAACAAGCAAACTATTTGAGCTGAAAATTTTGAAAAATGACAGAGCAATTTTTACATCATGAAAAGATCCGTTTTTTAACACAAAATGTAATAAATCCTAACGCACAAAACAAAAAAAAAAAAAGTTAAAAAAACAATCCGTTATGTTTCTTTCTTTTTTTTTTTTTTTTTTTTGTGACGAAATTACGACAACGACAAAACGAGTTGTAATTCCTTGAGGTATGCGAATTTCTTCTGGAATGATTGATAGTTCGTTACTGTTTTTTTTTTTTTTTTTTTTTTTTTCTTATCTCTTTTTATAAATTACACATTTGAGAAGAAGCCTTTTGATTACAAGGTAAATTTAATCTTCTCTTTGTTCTTGATGAACTTGTTATTCTGGGAAGAGTACAATAATAACAAATTATCATTTTTTCTTTTTTTTTTTTTTTTTTTGCCAGCAAAGGTTCCAGAAAAAAGAAATATCTGGGAGGCGACAAATATTGATATATAGTTCGATAAATAGTTCTATGAATGATATGATCATGAACTGTGATGTGATAGATAATATACTTGTTGTGACTTGTTATCTTGAACGGTGAAATTGATACATTTATAAGTAAAATGTTTTCTTCTGCTCTTCAAAACTTTTTATGTTCTATTTTAGGACTTCGCAAATGCAGTTTATAAAATGTCACGAGCTGGTTATAAAGGAAAGCATGGCGATTTTAACGTACCCAATGAAACTGTACAGCAGATGAATGCACTGTACATGCAAATTACTGTCGGCGATTATGGTAAATTAATTGAAGTATATTGAAACACCGTGCTGCTGCTAATGCTGTATGAAGTTTCAGATTTCAAGAGCTCTCTTGACGCCGTAATGCAGAATAGTTGTGATGATACTCGATGATTAATTATTCAAAATCAGTATGCTCGTCGTTTCTTTCAGGAGAAAACCTTATAGACTACACTTTTCAATTTAATCTTTAGACTTGAAGTATAGTTTTGACATTATGAGATTTGACGGATGGCGCAGTGAAGATAAAATTCACTTGAGTGACAGAATGGCTTGATAGTGATTGGTGATAGAGAGCATAATAGTAAGATAATATTCCTACGCTTCATCTAGCAGAAGTCAGCTTTAAGCGAAAAATTGTGAAACAATAGTGATGAAATATATCTGTTTAGATGGAAACAAACGTTTGAAATGTGCTGAAGAATGGCAAAAATTTGCAGGTATTTTTGCAAAGATTAATTCTTTCTGAGGAAATCACTTTCCTGCGTTAGATGACTTCTATCTACTTTGTTTGTCAAGGATTTCTATTTGTTCAGCTTTTCTCGAAGTAGCTTGCTTGAGGGTCTGTGAATAAATCAAGCTGTTTTCTGGGAAGAAACATCTTTGCTTGATTCTAATTTAGGCTTTTTCATCCCTTCTGGGTGGGAAGTACCAGTACTAACATGGTTTCAGTTAGATATTGTAAATTTTGTACGCACTATAAACTAAAAAGATTCAAATAGAATGAATTTCTGCCTGAATGTAGTAGAACTCGTTGTTGCGAATCGTCTGAAGAAGACTGTTATTCAGTTCATCGAATTCGATATTATCTCACTATCGGTTTTAAATGCTGGTTCAGTTAATTATTCATGCAGACCATTTTTAAAATCTAAGTGTATTTTGAAGGCAAGACGAAAATCGATTGCCAGAAAGAATTTATAAAGTTAACGAATCGGACAATTACGATGTATGGATGGAATCCGCCCGATGGTTGGCTGTAAGACGAGAAAGTGACCTGTGACAATTTGTGGAACATTATTTTTTAAAGATAGAAAAATGTCAAAATTTACTGAGGAATTTTGAAAATGATGAAACTGGATACCAATTAAAGGATGTACTATTGTAATTTCAACCACTGATCCACCAGAATGAAGAGCGATTTGCATGCTGTTACTCTAGATCAAGCTAGGATGTCTTTGGATCAGGTGCATTTGAGTAGAGATTTGATACCTGTTGAAGTAATTTTTCGCTAACTTCTTCTGAGATTCTTGATCGAACAGCTGAGGAAGCAAGTATGGAAAGAGTACTGAATCCATCGAGATGACTTTTCTTCCTTGCACTACAAATTTCAGACAGTATAAATATAAAATTAGCAAGTATTAGAGCGATTGATCAAAAATCAACGCTAGCGTAAAGTGGCGGTGAGCAGAAAGAAATCGGAAATGAAATGAATAGATGAGTGAGAAAGACTGAATGATTAAGAATGTGAAGGAAAAAAGGATGAGAGACATACGGTAATAGCATAACTTATTCTTGAAGAAACTTTTTCTTTCATCTTTTAATTAACAGCATTGCGAACGATCAGTTTATCAAGTGCAGTTCCCTTTACAGTACCATAGATGATATTAATGCTGCTAGCTGATGAAACGGTTTTCCGTTCCAGAGCTTCTTTATTCAAGACGATTAATAATGTCGGATGATTTAACAGTAGGTGGAGATTTTTTATTTCACAATTGGTTGACCTTTTCAGTCATAAAATGTGCCATTACTCTTAGCACAACAACTGCAAATTTACAATGTTTTCTTCGACATCTGAAGCCCTTATCGAGTCATTCAAGCAGAACAATAAAAGTCTCTCAGTTTTAGTTTTTTTTTCTTTCTTTTAACTTTCTAATTAATGCTAATTTCCAAACTTTTCACAGAATGCGATTTACAGCAGTAAAGAAAGCAATATTATTACTATTATTATTATAGGATATGACCTGCATCCTCTTGTCTTTTGTACTGGAAATAAATGAAATGAAAGTATCAAAGAACTTGCAGAAATGAAGTTGAGATGATATTAGCTGAATGGAAACCTTGCAAGTTAATTAACGTCAAGAAGTCTGATTTCACTTTCATAACGCTCCAAATATATTTTATGCTATTTATGACTGAATTTCTTGAATGATCGACAACTACTGTTTCTTCTTTTGTAATTGCAATGCCTTCTGACAGCTCATCCAGTCACCATCTTTTACTTCATTTTCTTCCGCTAAACTTCTTTCGAGTTTTTTTGGTCTCCGCCAAGCATAATCGTTGTTGATTGATCAGGAAACTTGCCTATTGTTTTCAATAAATGCGTGAAGGTCGCAAGTTATTCAGTCAAAAATTCCCTATTTGTCACTTTTCTTCAGCAAGAAATTGT
This sequence comes from Setaria digitata, assembly GCA_003640385.1. NCBI lineage: Eukaryota > Metazoa > Nematoda > Chromadorea > Rhabditida > Setariidae > Setaria > Setaria digitata. The sequence continues at coordinate 575,537 of RCAB01000007.1, read as the reverse complement.
GCATAATTTAAATTCTATAAGCAAAACTATTTTTTCTCTCAAAGAATCCAAACTTTTTAACTGAACACATCTACCTTAATAATTATTAACAATTCCATATTTCTCTTTATCGAAACGAAAAAGTTCCTGCCATTTCTAGTTCCGTTGTGCTTAAAAATGCGATGTAATGAATAGAAGAGAAATGAACTGAGTCGTTTCGAGAAATCACTTCTGTCCAAAAGATTGCTGTTCGCTGTTTGCAAAATATAATTAAATAATATAATTAAATCGGTCGTTCTGTTATCCTAATAGATAACCACAATAAGCGCTAATTAATCTGTTTTCCTAATAGATTTCAATAGTTTGAGTAGAATATTTCTTCACCGAAATTATACTTCTTCTCTTATTACAGTAGTAGTAACGCATAGCCTACAACAAACGTAATTATGGTGATGGTGCATTGGTTAAATTTCCGAGAATGAAATCATTCAGTTTTTTACCAAAATATCAAGAAATTTTATCGATTCGAATAATTCCAATTTTTTTAATAAACTTTAGCAATTAATCAGTTTTAAATTGTTCCATTTTACTAGTAAGCTAATTAAAATAATTACTGAAACAGCTGATATAGCGAACAAACTTGGCTGTCTCTGTAACTAACTGATTGCCCTTGTTACTACGATATATTACAGCAAATTTTTACTATTTTTTGTTAAAATGAGCCGAAAAAAGGAAGCTATTAGAAAGTTAATTAAAAAAACTCAGTCTGAGCGATGTTTAGAACCAAATTTTCTTAAGTATTTGCAACTAATTAATGCCTTGCTACTTCGACAATCCTTTCCAAAAATCTAAAAGTTTTCTCTGAGGAAGTAAAAAGATTTCGTAAGGCTTCTATTTTTGATGGTAATTGCAGATTTTAAATGATTTTTACCATTTAATTTTACACTTAGTGAAATGTATAATATTCAAACAGAAATATTTTTTTTTATCAACTGTTTTCAATAGGTTATTTCCATAAAAAATTTATTCAAGAATAGATCTCTGCGACTGATTGTTGGAGGAGCTTAATTTAAACTTGTAAATAATTTTAGTTCAGTGATACAGTCCTAGAATAAACTCGAGAGTTACTTTGAAAATACTGGAAAATAAGTTAGATTTATTTTGACTAGACTTTATAGTAGAATTTTTCCTCCAGATTATTAAAAAAAAAAAAAAATTCATTGGTTCTCGCAATGCAGCTCAATGTTTCTTCCGAAGATTTCCTTTTTCTTGAAAAAGTTTTTTCTTCACAACTTGAATGCTTAGTTGATTTTTGCAATATTATTAATCCATTTCTCTCCCCTCCAATGGCTATAATGATCACCGTATCATCTCGATCCTCATGATTTCTTGCTAGTGTAATGTACTTGTATATCTGATTACTCCTTGTCAATTTTGACTTCATTTCTTAACAACGTATGCCGCATTCTTGAAGATAGAACAAACGGTCACTTTCTTCATGTCTGTCTTTTTGAGTAGCGTTAATGAAAGTTTTGTCAGTAGTGATTTTCACTAACAGTCATTCAAAAACAGAACCGAAAAAAAAAAGGAAATTTTTATTAAGATATCCCAAAGCATCCTTAAAGGGGCGAATCCTCGAATTGGCATTCTTGAGTAATTAAATAATTAAATGATTAATTATTGTTAACAGTAATGACGAGTGAAAATTATGGCAGTATCAATCACTGTCAACAAACAACTATATAAATTCATTATTGCACAAGGACAGATAAAATTGCACTGATTTCATTGGTACTATTAAATGATATCATGCTTAATAGCAGTGGAGAAAAGCTAACCACTCATTATATTACTTTTCGCTTCAGCAATATTTTGAAAATTATTAATGAATTGTCAAATATATTTTATTCAAAAATATAGAATTTCCACTTTTGAGTAAAACAGACGAAAAATGTTTCAAATATTCAATCGCAGTGCTAATCTGCCACTACTATCAGCATGTAATACATTGTATATCAATCATTATAGTAATGCAATGATGATAAGGTATGATAACAAAATTCGAATAACATAGAGCAAAAAAGAATCTTTAATTTTCAATCGTATGGCTTACAATTATTTGGTGTTTTATTGTGACCACAGTAATGTTTGTAAATAATATTGAAAAACAAAATATTGAAAATACAGACAGACAAATATTGAGTGTAAATAGATGAACAGCGAGTAAGTACGAGCATTTGACAGCAAAGACAAACTAAAATTAATAGAATTATATCTGTCAATTCCTAAAGCTAACAATGAACTAAGTAAGTGAATACCGTAGGGGTCATCTTCGTCTGGTTAAAATGCTTACATTACAATTTCACTATCATTCTAATTCATTTCATTCCGTACTAGTCAACATCGCTTTTAAATGTTTGAATAATCAATGGTATTTCGTGAAATACAAATTCAGTTTAAAAGAAGTTCGAGACTTTTTTGAGAAGTGTCAATTTCAGGTATAAAAGTTTGAAAAAAGTTGTCAATAAGTTTTAAAATTAGCAATCATGATATGTTGCGAAATTCACCAGTCGTTTCTCAAAACAAATAACTGAAAATATTTTACATATAAATGCAAATGGAGAACGAGTAAAAAAGTCTTGCAACATAGTAGGTGAATTTAGGATAGGGTAAGTTTAAGAGACGAAATTCATCGTTCTAAAATTTCTCTCGTCTCTCACTTCAATCGCCTTCTTTTCTCTTCCTTCCCTTTCCTTTCGAAGGGTAGAATTAATCGAGAAAGGCACAAAATTTCTAGATGTTTTGAAAATTGAGACCAGAGGTAAGATATACCGCATTATAACTAGACCAGGTATGATGCGAATAATACAAACTAGGGACTAATCTGAGCATCAAAAAAAGAATGCTACATAAGTTCAATTAAATCAAGCAGGAATTTAATTTTTTTTAAAACGATTTTAAAAAGACAACTTGATCCTTGAGATATCAATTCTTGAACTTTGCAGTTCTTGCAAATTTTTATTGAAAAGATGCGAATGGCGAAGCCAAAATAGCAAATTTCAAACTGTCTGGGGAGGTTCAAAGATTAAATGAGTAATTTAAAACTCCGATATAATGTCGCATTCCAATAGAATAAATAGAATTTTACAAAACAAATTTGAAAAATTGAAAAGGAATGAAGATGAAGATGAGAAAGAACATTTAAAAAGCACCGTAAAAGATTTCCAGAAAACAAAAATAAATGATATTATCAAGCATGCTGATTAGGAACCACAATTTTTCATCTTGCATGCTGATAAGATATCAGTCAGTACCAGTAATATCAATTGATATCTAACATAGAATCAGAAAGTGATGAAGAGAGGAAAGCTTTACAAATTTCTCCTAAATGTTCAACACGAACACTGTTGTTTCTTTCCCTATTGCAGATATATTTTTAAAAATTGTTTATAAAACTCATCGGTGAAAAACTGCGAATTAAAAATAGAATTTGCAGCCGTATGTGTTTGGTGACGACGATGATGCCGACTGGAAGATTTTTCCAGATGAAGACGTCGCTGCTTCCGCCGCAAAGGAAATCGTAATGGCTGCGATAAAATTTTCAGATAGTCAAAGGATGTGACCTGTAAAGTTGCTTGATCAAAGAGTTTATCAGCTCCATATCCATCCATCCGTTTTTGTAGACCAGCCAGAAAATTACACATCACATCGCCTAAAAAACTTAGAAGGATTTTGAACCTGAAATTTTTATGGGTAAAATGAAAGTTATAAAGAAAAAATAGCACAGAATTTAAAAATTGTACCATATTCAGAAGCATGTCGAATAGAGAAATCAAGCTTTTTTTCCAGAAGACGTTCGAATTTTTCTCGTACACTGTTATTGTCCTCACACTGTGGTAGACCGGCTTCTGAAAACTCTTTTCATTATCATTTCTGTACTGATAACAGGAATCAGTTCCTCATCAAATGATATATGACAGTGCAAAACACCTCTATCAATGCTTTAATTCTTATCTTTTTCAGCTCCTAATTAAACCTGTTGTATTTTTCATAACTTCCAACAAAAATCATTTAAGAAAACTTTTCTAAATCTCTAAAGAAAATTCCTCCTTTTTTTTTTTTTTTTTTTTTTTTTTTGAAGCTTTAAACATCTTCACATGAATTAGATTTGAATAGGAACAAAAATAGCAAAATAGTTATACCGATGTCATTAACGAAACTACTTCATGCTAGTGAAGAGTGATTTATTTATTGTGTCCTGATTCTACAGACCAATCATATCTGGATTATTCAAGTTGGAAAATATAACAGAACAGCTGCCTCAATAGGATTGTAAACTTTTGAAAATTTGAGTGAAAAAATGAGACATAAAAATTCCATCTGCGGTGACCCATTGAAGTTAATGAAAACGAAAAGGTTAGGTTATGAAAAAGCGGAAAATGAAAGAAGATTTAAATGCTTGAAAGTAGGATGAAAAGCAGAGAATGGAATAAAACGATGAAATGAAAAAATTAGAGAGAATAAGAAAAGTGAAAATACGGCGACATAACGAATGGTATAAACTTTACTAAGATGTGCAAGAAAATATGAAACGTCTACCTTGTAACTGTTCCTTGAAGGTAATTATTTTAGAGTAAGAATCACCACTTCCAGGTAACTTTTGGACGACTGAAAAATTAGTGGCGTTAATAAAATTTCATTTTATATAAAAAAAAAAAAAGCAATTTAAAAGGATAGTAGTGGAATGATAGTGATAACTTACTATTAAAGTCCATTCCAGAAGCATAATCATTCATTTTATGCTCTATTTGTCTCGGTAATACCTCCGACATTAGCCATACAAATAAGCACAAATTGGTCGGACCAACTAAAATATTTGTTTTTAGTTTTTACTGCGATCTTTTTCACACAACATAGAAACTAGCACTCGTCATTACAGTTCCATTTCAAACAAGGCTCAGAAATTGTTCTATATTTCGGCCATAACATGACTTGAGTTTAAGCTGCTTCAGAAAACACTCCGAATTTGTCTTCTAGAAATTATCATCTATCACTCTATCACTAACTCACTATAGTTCCAATTCAGTGCACATTTGTCGTCCAAATCAAAGGATGCATTGCCGATCATGTCCTTCTTGTAAATTGGATACATAATAGCATCTGCACGTTTACTGTGACCCAGACCTAATGAATGTCCAATTTCATGGATAAATACATTTGGAAATGAAGTGCCATCACCTCTGCTATCACTGATCCATTTTTCCGCATCATCTGTAATCAATTTACTTATCAAAAAGATCAATGTCGATCCACTACACCGACCAAGACAATGCTTTATCACTGATATTACACTGAATCCAATGTTAAGACACCTATGACATAAAACATTTTGTTGGCCGGATTTAGAAAACAGACGAAGATTTCAAGCAAAAGCTGTTTTTTCTACCTGAAAAAAACGTGAACAAGATGTCTTATTCACGTCCACTTATATTAACCGATACCCAATAGAGATAAACCCATCCGTCATTGAGAGCAGTTTGAAGTGACAATTATCTTGCGAGAAGTGAAATAGCGGGAGTTTTACATCTTGCAGCAAATGAATAATGCAGATTTTTAGTCACTTCGGTTAATATTTTACGATATGCTCCCTGTTTATCGTAGCATAAGTAAATTAGACAAATAAAGTTGTTGTTTTAGACTCGCCTAAAGTTTCTGTTTATGTTTACACTGACTCAGAGATGATCCCCATAAACATCCTATACTGAAGGACCATTACGAAGTATCCTGTTGCTTATTGCCTGCCGCAGTGTACATTTCTCGAATACCGAATTACTGCATTTTAAACTGGTTAAACAGTTTGTCAACAAGAGGCACATTACGTAATCAAAGTTTTCGTAGTCCAAAATTTCTTGGATTTTAATGAGTCAAAGCAATTAATGTAGGACCATCCCGTAATTGATTCGAAACTTTTTGTATTATTGGTTTCATTGAGTTAAAGCTTAAGAAGAAAACGAAAAATAGTTGACGAACGAAGTGTAAAAATTACTTCTTCATTAGAGAACATATAGCTTCCATATGGAATCTTTAAATATGACTTTCATTAAAAAATTAAGAATCTGAAATGCATCGATAGAATCATGCATTTCTCATAAAAAAATTTCTAAAATATTTCAAGTGGTGTAGCAATATTTAGTCGAAAGACTGAAATTATAACCAAGATGAATATCGCCATTCAGGTGACCATCTTCCTGATACGTCGGATAAAATGTATGAGCCAAAATATTGGTATGGTTACCGGTACCATCGAATTTATATGCATCACCGTGATCACCTTCTGCCCAGAGAATCACAATATCAGCATCTCCTTCATATGCAGCTTCATCGAATTGTAGTTTCACGGATGGCATTGAATTAATGACTGTTTGTGTAGACCACATTGCAAACGATTTCCGAATTACCGACCTGGAAATAAACGAAAAAAATTGAAAATAGGTCAACTGATCGTAAGTGGAGATTCAGATTCTTCAAACATTCAGCACGAGCAGGGTATAAAATTACTGCAAGTACTGTGAAGCAACGAATCATTGAAATGGCAGCCTACGAAATATTCAGATACATTTTTCATTTTAACACCTATGCGGAATCAGTCTTTTCAGCACAGAATCAATTTCTCAGCATATCTTTTCCTTCCTAAACAACACGAATAGAAGACAGCGTTTATCACCGTAGAATGCTTGAAGTATTGTAATCGTTGTGTAAAGTTTTTCTTTCAGATATCTATGCAAATTATAAAAGCAAAGAAAAAACATAAAAAAGCTTATCAGTGTGTGAATATTAAATAAAGTTTTTGTGGATCGATTGCTTTGGCACAAGTATAAATGTCGGAAAGATAAGATCAAAGGCATATATTTTAATGCAAATATATTTTTGGTTTACGGTTATGCATCATCCATTACAAACACCTCAGCAAATTTGTTATCGATCAAATTACTTGTTTAGCTAACTGTTAAGTTAGTGATATGATAGACAGACTGCATATCACAAGCTACAAAAACTGGAGATCTGCTGTTGTTACCTCACTTTATGAAATATTTATAAGGCTGGAACTCTGCTGAGAGGTGAGATTGTTTAGAATAGTAAGTAGGCACTTTAAAAAAGTAATTATTTTGAAGATTTGCTGCTACCATCAAACTGATTGTCACTTTATATCTAATAAAGTCTCACGCATCAAAAACATTTCCAACTCTCTTTTTTAAAGTAAACGAAAGAAATTTTCGACACGAAAAGATTAATAAAGCAATATATGTGATTTAGCGAGGAATGAAAAATTATTGTAGGGAAGTGCAAATGCGTTGGACGAATCATATTGAACAGTTTAACATTTCCAATGGGAAACTTTTTAAATTCTTCATTTTTTGTCACCTCTTTTATTTGATCAATTTAATTAAGCTTTTTTTTTTTTTTTTTTTTTTTTTTTAATGAAATGCACACAACACGTCTTGCTGTCGAGCTATAATAATTGCTTTTTTTTGTATCGACGCTTTAGTAATTCTAAGGATTTATTGCATACTTGAACAATTATTACAAAATCAAACAAGATTTTAGTAATTTTTTTGAGAACTACTAGAATTCTTTCTTTTTTTTTTTTAACATCCCTTTTGAGAAATTTGGTCTGACCACGTAGTATTTCGGTGAGGCGATAGCGTCGAGGTCATACACATAACACTCCTCCTAATTCGAATTAATTCAAATATTTGGCCCAATTTTCTAATTTTCGAGTATTTGGAGTGTATATGTTTCGTTGACCTAAATTAATCCTACAGTGGGAAAAAAGTTAAATTTTTATTTCTATCATTTACACCTGAGGATCAGATCTATGAGAAAAGAAGAGGAAGAGTATCTATATCAGAAAAACTGGTTTATCATTGAAGGAAAAAAAAAACCAGACTTTTTTTTGAACTGACAAATAAATTGTGTCAGGGTCTTTTCAGGCTTAAATTGTCGTTCATTTGAAAAATTAAGAAGAAAATGGAGAAAATTGCTATAAATTTCAATATTTTTTAAAGGAAAATGACCTCAGTAGACTACTTCAGCACCTCTTTCAACGTCATTTATTCAAAAGAAAAAAGAAGAAAAGAAATCAATAAAGAATTAATAAATATTTACATAAAAGACCTCTTCTAATACTCCAAAATCATAATCACTAATGCAACTTCAGTTCAGAAAAATGAATCGAATACCTGATTTCAGAACGAGGCATGTCACGTGTATACCTGCTAATGAACCACTTCAGCTTGAGGACGTTATCCGATGTCATTTTATCCCATCGTGATGTCTGAGCTGCAGCTAAAATTAAATTCCAAAAAAGAGTTCATTCACTGTTTGCTGGTCAGTTTGAGAGTTTTCAGAATTCTTCAAGGAACTGACCAACTAATGACTGATATATGTTCTTTTCCTTCACATAACTTCCTACCTTAATGACTTCTGGAAAATTTTGCAGCGATAAAAAATCGAAGTTATTTGAGGGACACATTGGTTTCTTGTTGCTATTTCTACCAGCGTAACTTACTATGGTACCATTTAGTTTTTTCGACAGAATGGTTTATACAAATTACCAAAACGCTTCTTCCTTTTGATAATTCTCACTGCTCGATGATATCTTTGGATGTGATTTAACTTATCGCTATCGCTCTTATGATCAAAATTGTTGTTATCAGCATAAGTTAATACATTGGTAGAACGATAATTCGAGGGTACTGGTATCAACTGCTGATCGTTGACAACGTCTACTGCCATGTGTAATCCGTTATCATGCGACATTAACTGAAATATTTTTTCTTTACTTCCTTTCTCATTTACTGATTCACATTGACTTTTTAACTATTGATTATTAGTCTATTTATTTTCTTTAATTATCCAACTTTTTCATTCTCATTTATCCTCATCTGATCAATTTTTCTTATAAATAGTTAGTACCAAAAAAAACATCTGTAGAAAACATTTAACTTATAAGTCTTTTTCTAGCATGGCAGTCTTAGGCTAAGGAAAGCTTAAAACTATCCATTCAGCCGTCATTATAAGTCATCATCTAATGCATTTTAACCCACTAAACAATATGAATTAACTAATTTTCGTTCTAAGTCACTTTTGATACTACTCACAAAGCTAACTATTTCGCGTAGAAGAAACAAAACAAAGACATGCGATCCAAAAATGTTTCAAATTTTGGTTATGTCCAATAGATCACATTGATGGAATTGTTATTGGTAATAAATTTATGAGGGAAATATCAACCTTTGGAGTTTTTTTTTTGTGCTAAATTTTCTCAAAATTCAGAAGACCTTCAAATGCATACCTATTGTCCGGAGTAGTTTCTTCCTCTTCTTCATCAGTTTAATGCTGTGATGCAGGTAAGCATAAAAACAAATTAATCAAAACATCATTGAAACTTCTACTGCTACTCTCGTAAAGCTAACACAAATACGCTGCATATACCTTCCAAATCATTTAAAAACTGCTTAAATTTAAGGATAAGACCTCCCTTACAATAGGAAAATCCTGGATGATAATTGCAAGAAATGCTTCTTATGAGTTCATAATAAATTCAGTTCTTTTCATGAGACTGTTTCTTGTAACTGTTTTATTTGGAATAAATTTTCTGATAAGTCTAATATCTTCAAGATAATTAATCATTTAACGCTGGAAACAGAATTAAAGCATACAGCCACACTAACTTTTCAACTTCTTTCAAACTAGCATGCCTGTGGATATAGTAACTATAAGATATAGATATAGTAACTCTAACCTGAATTAAACTTGGCAGTACTTATGCGTTCCTGAAGAGTTATCCAACAATTAACTTTATTTTTCTAAGCAGCAAGGGAACAATAAGTGTTAGCTAAATTCAGAAACTGATTACCCAAAAGTTACAGCGAAATAAAACTGTGTGATGGTAATAAATAAGAGTGTAAGATGTATAAAACCACAAAAAAAAAGTTAATGGCTATCTAACACTTCCGATTCTCTTCTGTTTGAAATTTTTTCAAGTCCTGAATTTCTTTTTTTCTTTTTTTCTGACCTAAATTTACAATTTCGAACTCAATTATATATGCTACTGATACCGATATGACAATTTGAATCTTTCTCTGTTTTTTTTTTTTTTTTTTCAATCCTTGGTGCCTGTAATATCGATGTTCTGATAAAAATTTTATTAAACGATGAAGCTCATCCCTTATTTTTGTGATGTTTGTAAGAACTGTTTGTAGAACGTAGAATGATACAAAAGTATAGTATGAGCCTCATTGTTTAATAAAATTTATTTTTTCATTTATAAGTGTTATTATATTTTATAAAATTTTCAGCTGGGCAACGCTGAAGTAGATGTTACAATAAGTTGTCGTTGATTCGTGTTATTTAATTTGCTAATTCTCGAGAATGCTTTGTTAACACTGTGGAGCATGCAGTATCAAAGTACCAAATTACTATAGTGCAGATAATTCACCGATAGTTTTCTACTCTAAAGATTCTAAAGCTTCAGAGTAGAAATTTCTTTCTGACATAATACTAAGAGTATTGAAAATTGCCGAAAATTATGTGCTGCCTAGGAGATTGTAATTTAAAATTTGTAAGGTTATTGTAAAGAAGGGAAGCACTGTAGTAGCATCACAGACACACACATACACACTACTACCGGTTTAGTATTATGCACAGATTGATTTTACTCTGATTCCCGTCAGACGTATTCAGCAATTTCAGTTAAGAACGTAATACCTAAGCCATTAACTACTTGCAAAATTAATGACAAACTGAAAATTAAATTTCAAAAGCAATGAAGTGTTGTTAGTGGGATGAGATGATCCGTTCTTAGTGGCAATGAAGCACTTTATACAATTTCCTCTTTTTTCCTTCCACAATTACTTTACTCATCATTATAATAAAGGATAAAAACTTTCAGCCGTCCTAAAATTGCAATTCTGATAGGATGCTATCGATGAAAAGATGACAGTAGTAATTGTGATATTAGAATTAATATAAATGAAGATTGGCAAAAAAAGAAATTGCTGATATGTTTGTAAGATTTGAAGGATGATAGCAAACAGAAGCTTTGGTTTCAGAATCCAATGGAACACAATTTTTTATTTGTCCTTTTCATTTCATTAGGACAGCAGGTATTAATCAATTCGACAGTCACAAACGACTCCTAACTTACAAAACTTTTTTGAGCTGCTTCTGATTCCTTATCTCTGATAATGCAGTACATGATTTTTCCAATTTAGTTCGTTTTCTTTCTTATTCACAGTACACTTTCAAACTAATTATCTTCCATTCTTATCACTTTTTAATCAGTTACTGCTATCATCTGGCCATTATATTACTAATTCTCCTGTCTCTCTTCTTACGAATTACTTTACAAGTTGATTCAGAAAGACTAGTTGTCATTTAAAATATTTAGATTTATGACCAATATGCATCATTTAGTGCTACATATTGTAATTTTTGACTTTTCATGACAGTCTTTTTTTTCTGTTCAGCATTCAGAGATTTCTTTTTATTGCCAGTGATAAATTGGTGTCAAAAAGTTTAACTCTCAAATTACGATTTATCCGCTCATTTTTTTACACCTTCCAGAAGCAGTTCAACACTTTGTGAAATATTCAACTGCTCGATAAATCGGATTTTTTGCATCTCCGATGAACTAAAGAAAAGTAATTTGCTGGCAGCTGAAAATAAGACTTCATTAACTTTCCTTTAATTCAACAGAAAACAGAGCAATGAGAAGTAGCGAAATAATTTGATATCTATTTAGGATGCTCTCGAAAAAACGAGCAATTTCCTGTTTTTTTAACGAAGAAAAAGAAAGGTCTAGTCATCTCGGGTCCCGTGTAATTCAACTAGATTTACCATCATAATTAATGTTCAGTTCTTTTTTTTCTTGGTCACAATAAATCATCATTGATTGGTGAACGCAACAACGTTCCCGAACCATTAATAAAAGCATTCGTGAACTTTTCTTTCCTCGTTTCAACCGATGATTTTTGTTCTTGAAACAAGAACTTCGTTACAATAAATTTTTTTGGTAATTTATTAAAATTGAACCTTAGAATATAAAAAATGATTAGGTTGGAAATTTTTTGCTAGTCTGGCTTGAGAGCAAAAAGTAGACTGGATAAAAAAGAGATTAATTAAGACACTGAGCGGAGGTGTTATAATAGAATAACTGGAGTAAATTAATATCTTAGAAAATGAAGAAAATTAATGGAAAAGATGAATTAACAAGAAGGCATCGTGATAAATTCCCAACTTTATTACACAAAGTTTGTTTGTAATGCAGTCAAGCAAATGAATAAATTTAAAAAAATCCTTTCTCGAAGGAAGTTTACTTTTTATGTACCACCAACCATACTTTCATCAATAAATTTCTCCGGATTTTTTCAAAGAAAAGTCAGATTTTGGATAATTGGGAAAAAAGAAAAAATACAACGAGTGTCGACATACAATAAATTTTCAAGGACCCTAATTAATTATACCTCCACCTTCCCTATTCTTTCCCAGAAAAAAAAAAAAGTGATTTTTTTGATAACACGATAAAACTGAGAAATGATCTTTCGGAAAAATCAACTTCCAAGAAATCTAAAAAGTAATCGGGGGGAAAAAAAACCCCACATATTTAGAAATCAAAAAGGACTGCTAACCGTAGATGGCTTTGGCAGAGGATGCGACTTTGCAGTGGTAGCCAAAAAGAATAGCAGTAAAAAGATGTATCGATGCCAGTGGTTGCAGTAATGATTGTAATAAATGTAATAGCAATAGAAGTTGCCAAATGCCGTAAAATTGTTTTGCCATAATCGACTTTCTGGCCAGTCAAATTTGAGGCGCATTATGTGTGAAGCAGTGAGAATCCAACGATAATACAAGGAAATACACAGAATGAGTTGACTTCCAGCAGAGGATCGACAAAGGATGCGATCCGTTTCCATCATTACTTCAACATTAGGGCCAGTGATAGATTAGAAGTATGATCGGTGTAATTTTGTATCTTTCCTTTCTCGACCTGCCTGTTTTCCGAATCTCAGGAGTCTCAACAGACTTGGGCAAAGTGGAATTTTCAGTTTTCTGGGACTTGTTAGTCGTTGTTTTAATTAAATTTGCTTATTACCTAGTGGAAAGCTCTTTTTTTTAGGGACTCTTTGTTCTCCTTCCTGCTCCTTTCCTTTCTTACCAGTAATAAAAGCTTGAGATGGAGGTTGAGACTGAGGTTGAGGTTGAGGTGAAGGTGAAGGTGGAGGTGGAGGTGGAGGTGGAGATATGAGCAGTGTGCTGCTGCCTTCGAGATGCTTCTGGGATTAAAGTGACCGTGGCGCTGTTGGTACTGGCGGTAGTCTTGGGAAGGATACCCCGCATTTTCTGTGCAAGGAGCTCTCCCGTCTCCCGTCTCGAACACTCTGTACGACGTCTTGACAGGATTCAACTCACACCCTTCCACCCCGGCCCCTCCTACGGAAAACATCTCGTCAACCCCGAAAACCCGATGCTTCCTCCCGACCCTTCTTCGTCCTCTACTTACCTTCTACCTTCTGCGTTTATATCTCCGCCTCGATGCCTTAGAAGGACGTCAACGTCTAACCACGCCTTCAACAAATTTTTCACTCAACAAAAAGGCTCGTTTTTCCAGTCTCTGTTGACTTTTTTCAATACTCGAAACATATACGTTGTGAAGCAGCGACAGAAATTTGCATAAGAATCACGGCGACACATGCTTACCCTAATTAATTAAGAGAGTAGTGGGCAGGTGACACAGATCAGCAGATCTGATCAATGGACTGATTGAAACCCAGACGTAACCCAGAATTGTTTTTAATGAAACTTCGCAAAACACCTTCCACACCTGTCATCACATCAGCTATCTAAACATCTGAAGCTGATACTGTTTCATCCAAAGAGGTGCCTGCCGTTCCGCTTCGCTTCTCCTACTGAAGGTCGTCGGTTTCAGAAGGACTATTGGTTTCCAAATGGAAAAGTGAGTACCAACAGTCATTAACCAGAATCATCACTATTAATGTTCTCCTGCATCACGCAAACGTGCTGAATAAATTTCATCTGACAGATAAAAAAGGAAACACGCAAGCGGTCTCTTCAAAGAATTCACAAACGACATGTGAAATTGTAATATTAATTTTAAATAGTAACTGTGCAAAGCCTACGACAAAAAGAAGTTAAATGGATGAAATTCTGACTCGTGCCAATGATGAGAAAGAGGTAATCTCTGCAAGTCACATATTTCTTCCGGTCGAATACTTTTTAGGAATTTGAAAGATGGAAAACAAGGATAAATAGGTCAGAAAAGAATAGGAAATATATCTTTTTCAGGTTTATGACTATACATCACTGTCTGGATTAGATTCATGAATTAAACTTAGAAGAAAATTCCTTTTGTCCTAATTTTCATTTTTTTTTCTCACTTTTATTTTTTCTTGTTTGGAAGAACAAAAAGTTGATTTGCATTTAAAAGAAAATGAAAAATTTGCTACATTTTGTGTTATTGCAAAAGCTAAATATGTTCTAATTGCCTCTTATTTATCAGAACGTGCGTTGCTTGCATGAAAATTTTAAATGGACTTTCAAAAACTAATCAAGTTTAGATATTTCACTTACAGTGCTAAGAAAGGTAGTCTTAGATTGTCATTCAAGAATTTTACACTTTTTCCCCTTTTAATTTTTATGAAATTCAAATTATTTAAAAACTGCTGCTTCTTGTAACTTCTTCTTGACAGATACATGTTGTTACGAAGGATGACTTCTGAATCGTGTTGATAGAAGAAATTGCTATTGAAGATGCGAATAGAAAGGACGAGAAAGCCTGGATTTTGATTTCTTATTTCAATTAATCAAATATGAATTAGATCAAGAATAAAAAAAGTCAGAAAAGAACATATTCTTTTAGTGTTTGATCCCCATTCTCACAGGCAAAGTTGCAATTTTCCGAGTTTATTTTTAAAGAGTATAAAGTTATTTCATGAAAATTCTTAAAAAATTGCAGCACCAATGGAACATAGAGCAGCGTGGCGCAGTGGAAGCGTGCTGGGCCCATAACCCAGAGGTCGGTGGATCGAAACCACTCGCTGCTAAGGTTGAAATGTCGTCCACGGCATCAGCACTGTTTTGATGTATGTGTGAACTAGAATACACGCAGTATTCTTGATCATTAAAATCATTAAAATTGAATCATTAAAAATGGATTCTAATCAAGATAAAATATTGGACACAACTGCCGATAATGTGCTTTCATGAACTTATTTCACTGTCAAAGAGCTTTGAATTTATTAATGCACCATATAAATTGAATCTAAAAGCTGTATGACATTAAAAAAGCCTAGGGCCATCTGTCCAATATTCAGTGGCTTATATTAGATGAAAATTTTTATGTTAGCCATATCTAATTTAGTTTCAGCAAGAATTTTCACCACTGTGTGAAATGAGTATCAAGCAATTTGCAGCATTTTGATTGAATATTCAACTCGTGGAATCTATGTGAAATCTAATCCTTTGCTGGCAGCGAATAGTTTCCATCCAACGAAACCACTCCGAGCCAATTCCACTGGTCTAAAGACCCGGATTTAGGCTTGTGGAATTTCTCTCACGAATGTTCGTGCATATATAGTACAGAAATATAAAGTAGTAATAAAAATAATAATAATGAACAAAAAAAAAAAATGGCAAAAAATAATAATAATGATAAGCAGAAATAGTGCAGAAACTGTTGGGATCTCCGATAAGTTGGATTTTTTTAAAATTTACTGAAATAGACGAGTTCAGAAAAAGGCAAAAGTGCCAATCGGCTACCTCACTGATCATGCTCACTCGAAAATGCTAATTTTAATCAACAGTTTCAATAAATTGAATGCAATTTCAATTCAATTCGTCATTTCAATTTACATCATAAATTTCATTCCAGTGCTTTTCAAGAAATTGTGTTCGCAAATTTACGTGATCCGATGGACGATACAGACGACTGTAACTGATATTAATCATTTGGTGTAACACTATAGCGCAGGCAGTTCGTTTACGATGTCATTATTTTATAAATTGTTCGAATGAAACCACGAGGTTAAATATTCATATTCAATTTTATTCAAACAAAATATCTGTTATTCAATTGAAATGTTCGTTAAATATTCAAAACCAAATAAACAAAATTCATAAGCCAAATTAAAAAGCAAGAGTTCCGTAGTTACTCCCCTAGAATACGGAAACGAATGAAGAACTTCTTCCTTGAATCAGGAAATTTTGTGAAACTGGAGCTTCAGGAATTGCGCAAATGTATTTTACAAAGATTCTGAGAGATCTTAAATAAAAACGACAAATGACAAATGAAAATTCAAAGGGTGAACAGACACAAATCTGTTAGCACTGTCTGAAATCATTTTGTAGTGAAGGAAGAATTCGTTCTTATAATTAAGCAATTATTAATGATCGCATAACGATGTTCACTGATGGCTTCCTTCATCAAAGGAATATATCAACATGATGAAATATTTTGTTTGCTTTAGTATATCTTAAATTTAGGCTTTAATCTTATGTTATTCAAACAACAATCAAAGGGATCTCAGCTGAATTCGAGAATCGTTGGGTCAATGAAACCAGTCTCTTATTCTTTTTTATGTCCATCAGTCTGAACTCATTTTTTTTTTTCACTCTTTTTTGATTTTTTGATTCCTCTAAATAACTAATTCTGTTACATAACTTTATGCAGAATGAAAACCAAGTGGAATTCTATCACTGATTTTTTTTTTTAATAATATGAGGTAAAAAAAAAATCAGTTTGGAAAAGGGAAAAATGAATATTAGAGGGTATGAATCTTGAGTTCTATAGAAATTTCTGAGAAGGGTACAAAGATGAAGAGGACTTTTCTGTGACTTCAACTTTCTTTATCACAATACTACTTTTATCCCAACTTTGATAATTTATAGAAAATTATAAAAAAGCTGAAGAAAAACGTGGAACTTTGTAAATCTGCTTAAGGTTCAGTACTAAATTTAACATTTTACGGGACAATTCAGTGAAGGAAATGAAACTCCGGCAGAAAAAAGTGGAAAAACTGTCATTCAAAGAGAGAGAAAATTCCTTTAGATAATATTACCGAATACTCTCTAAGGAAAAAAGAAGGTGAATAGGACTGGAAATCCAAGCGCATGCGAAATGGATCGAGAGTGGCGTATGTTATCAGGAAAAGATGGGCTTAAGCCGTGATAACGTCCTTAGCAGCAAAACCTTTGCACTACGAAGCATATGTAGCGTTCAGCAAATGGAACATTAAGTCTTTCATCCTGTTTAAAACGCTGTGAACTAGTGTATAGAGTGAACTGATAGCAAGGATAACATGAAATTTTGAGAAGCATATGGAGACTTAAGTTCGTTCAGAGAAGGAAGACTTAACAGCAAAAAAAATTGAAAAAAAAGTTTCCGAAAAGAGAGACAAAAAAAAATTGATAAAAATAAAAAAGGGATCTAAAATAAGTTGAGGAAGAGAAAAATACTGCAGGAAGAGAAAACAATGATGATGGTAAAACTCAAAGCATTTCGTATTTATGCCGAAGGAGTACCGAGATATGCAGGGACAAACGAACAATGAAGAAAAAGGGAGAGAGTAACTAATTTAAACAGTAGTCTTTGAAAACAAGGAATTAAGCTAGAAATCCACTGGTACTGATCGGAGGTAAATATTTTCTTTTTAAAATACGGAAGAGCCTAAAAGGATGCAACTTCACTTTGAGAGCTATTTGGTGCAATCTACTTGTTCCAATTTGGTACTTAGTGTCTAATTTGTGCATGAAGAGTAAGTTTAACTGTTAATAACTTTAGCCTGAACTTAATCTTGTTACTTTTATTGCAAGAGAAGAAAACTGTTGCTTGATAGTACAAGTTCTATACAAGCTTATACAAAATCTTATAGGACTGTTTAAAATTCTAATCCAATAGTAAAGTTCGAGAACCGGTACCGGTGGTTACCAAATTTGCTTGTTAACACTACTACACCTTCCTGTTCCACTGCATCCATTTTCATCAACTGTTTTAAGCAAAATCAAAGTTTGAAAAAATTCAAGACTCACCAAGTCAGATTGATTAAAGAACTAGTACACTGCACAATTATTGTTAATCAAACTGATAATTAAGCAAATAGCAACGCCAAAACCAAAATGATAAGAAGCCGTAGAAACAGTAACCGAGAATGTTTCTCACAAATTTTTTAATTATAATTCTATTTCTGAATGCCTCTAGTCTCGGATCGATTAAAATTATGTTCCTAAAAATAGCAGAATGCAAGATTACTGCCATCTCAAAATATGAAAGGACTTAATTATTTTTCGAACAAACATCTCCAATTAGCTTCTGAGTAAATGATCAAGTTGGATCGGAAATTGAGGAAGTCAGAAGTATCCCATAAAATTATAAAACCTGCAATGACTATCTAGTGCTAAATAATCTAACGCATACATTGCTTCTTAAACTCATGACCACACTGGATCGTACTTTATTTGTAGTCATCTTGATATTCTCTATTCAATAAAAATGCAAGACCAGTTGTTTTTATTCTTTTTATAGCAGCATAGAGCAAGGTCACAACCATGCATTTACATAAATTTATTAACAGTGTACTTTGATTACGTCTTTGATGAAGTCAATGCTTCTTATAAGCAGATTCACACAGAACTTATGACGAGACGGTAAGAAATAAATATAAAATCAGCAACCTGTAAAACATTATGAATCAGAAACAGGTTGTTATATACAGGATCTAACAAGCGTCTATAAAGAAAACGTTGAAATTTATTCCTCGAATAAATTCTAGGTTGTCTGCTGAAAATCACGGTCAAGTGATTCTGTTTCTTTGCAGAAGAGGCCATGGCTATCAGAAAGACTTTTTGTAAGTCATTAACTTGTGAAATGACTATTTCGTCATAAAGCATAAGTTGAATGCCTGCCAAACATGAATTAATAAGCACTTCCAGGAAAAATGCCTGTGATCGAAAGACAAAAGAATATTCAAAATCAAAAGCAGAGACTCTGAAGAACGACCATGTTCTGCACTTCATTTACTAATACAACAAAGCTTTACACGCTTGCAGAAAATTTACAGGATTATAAATAACTAAATAAATAATAAAATCTTCAGGAATTTACTTTATTGATTCGTTCTTCCAACCTTGCGATATCCGCTCCAAGCTTCTCCAAAGCAGCGTGAGTCTGTTGACGAAAATCAAATAACATCATTTCTTCTCTCTCCATTGTTTTTGCTAACTGTGAACGAATACCCGTCAACTGACTTAATTTTTTGCTGAACTGTTCTGCTAAAAATTCAGAACATCTTGTAAATAAATAAAAACTAAACAATTACATTTCGAGTTCAATAATTATAACTTTAAGTGTCTAATTTTAATAATATAGTGTAGGTAATGAGAATTTTGGGCCACTCAAGTTTTATTTTGATATAATTAATGTAATTCAATTAAATTAAGACTTCCAGTGAAGGCATAAAACATTCCAGTGAATACATGTTGCAATGCACTGCGCCCTGTAAGCACCGGTCGCCGAAAGGACTTCTAATTATTGTTATATGCATTCTTTTACATGTCAGTACTTGAATCCGTCTGGCTCACACAACCAAAAAGCAATTTTCCTAGTTTAAAGTGGTTCTTAAATGCCTAAATTATAATGACAGCTCAATCTATTTCCGTTAAGCGCACTATATCAACAAGTCTACAAGTAATATAATTGTATTTAATAAAGGGAGAAAAGGAAAGAAAGAAAAAAGAAAAACTGAAACTTTGGTAAAAACGGCACACCTTGTTCATGGAGTTTTCGCAAATCATACATTCTTTTGACTGCAGAAGACAAACCAGTGCAAGCCACGTCCCATCGACTCATCATTTCATAAAGTTTATCAACTTTTTCCTCGAATTCCGACTCACTTTTCTCCTTCTTTTTCTCCTCCACCTATGACAGATTTTGCTTATTCGTATTCAAACTATGCCACCAAATTAAATACATTAAATTAAATCGAGATATAATCCTTTCCTCAGAAGCATTTAATCTACTAGCCCACTTCTCAATTATCAAGAATAATGTTTGAGTTGCCAGTTCCACTCCATATTTGGTTGCGTTGTGATATATGTTCTAAAGCCAATTTTTCTACAATACCGGAAGGAAGATAGGACATTTCTACTGAGAAAGGCACTTACTAGAAATATCATAATTGTAATACAGCAAAAGCAAAATAATACTTGTTGCAGCTTAGAAAGAAGCTGAGTGATACGTGAATGAAGACCATCAACGTGAGCAGGATGTAGCAGTTGCACGCGCATACGTAAGTCTTCAATCGCCTCGGCAACTGGGATTTTACAGATTTTCATGGAATCATCAGAACCACCACCAACACCATCAATCATTTGCTCTAGACGGTTGATTCGATTTTCCAAAACTGCTAAGCGGCCGTTTACAATATTACTTTCAACAGGAACGGTTGTACTTATTTCCGCCTTATTATCTCTGCAACTTTTATAAGAAACTGCATCTCTCTAATTATTAATCATTTCACATCAAAAAGCAAAGATTATTTTCATTTCCAGTTACTCCTTTAAAATTTCATTCGTGCATTCGCTAAGAAAATAAACTGCAAATTCTACGAAAGAAAAATCATTTCACACTTCCTACCACTTACGTATGATATGAAAAAGGTATGGAAGTTAAAAAGCTGCCATTAGGATATGGTGTAATATTAAACAGTTCTAGCAGCTCATTAAAAGAATAAAACACAGTTTTAAAACTTTTGCCTCCTAAGAACAGCTGCTTACTTTTTCTCATTCCGAGCAGAAGTTATGACAGTATCTCTATTGATCTGCAAAGCTTTCAGTGTTTCCAGCATCACAATCAAATCGTCTTCACGAATAACACAAGCACCTGATTTCTCTGTTAACTCCTGAAAAAGCAGAAGAAAGGTTTTTTTAAATTTGACTTTCAATAATTTAGAGTGGCAACTTTTAAATCTGTGTTTCAGCTGTACTGTTGCTTTTTGATTCCCTCTGTATAGAAGAGAGCAAACCAAAAGTGAAATGCCCTAAGCAGTGATTATCTAGTGTGAAACTTAATGTCAAAATATGACAATAGCGCAATGAGCAAACCTGTGATTGCAGCGCTTCTTTTAGATCGTTCAATTCACAATTTAAACGAGTAAACTTTTGCTCTAGCGTTTCTGTTTCATCTGCGTAAGGTCCAACCACCTCAAGCACATAAGAACCACCACCATATCCACAACGTTTTTTCCGTGCAATAGAATCCGAAAAATCTGCATTGATAAACTTTTTCCACATCCAAACTTTTACGTTAAAAAAGCTGACGAATAGGCAAGATATCATTATCAAAAATATTTTCTGCTGGGGCTGCGTATAACCAATAAGATTAAAGATGAACTGGGAAAATTCATTTTCCAAAAGTTGCATTAAAGATTAAAAACTTGCAAGAATACTTACCAACATTTTCTGCATTTACTAAACGACCTTTGAATCGTTTCATAGCGCTGTCAACATCGATATGTACGCGCTCCACTTCTAAAACACAACCAGAATATTTGATAGGATAAACGAATGAAGACGGGAATTATCGCATCGAAAAAGCGCTCCAGTTATTAAATTAAGAAGTTTGAATTCACCAATTTTTTTCTTTTTTTGGCTGCCACTAATACTGAATTTAATGATTATTTAATACCAGTCAGCAAACTTTAAAGAGAGATGGCAGCGAAGTGACCTTCTGATTCAGTGACTTCATCTTCAACCATTTGTTGATCATCTTCCGGCAAATCTTCCGTCTCGTAAACATCTTCTTTTCGTAATGACATCTCTACCAAATACTACCTGGAACATAAGAGAGCTTCAGGAATTCAAGATTTCAGAGAATTTATTACATATGCACAATGACACAAGCTTTCCCACTCCCATCCTAGACAATTCTTTCTGAGATAAGTCCGAAATCTGTCCAAGTCTACTAAAACCGCTCCAACTACAATTCCTTGTCAGGAGTACTTCCTCCTTCCTACTAGTTTTTGCATACCGTCACTACCGTGGGGCCGCGAAATAAACAGTAACACATTGGTACATATGCCTTGTTGGGATGGGACGTATAATTTGCATGGCTTTGCTGGGATGGGACGTACAATTTGCATGGTTATGTGATAGCGGACTGACTGATTAGGAGTGGGACTGAAGCCAAACTGATTACGTAGAGTGGGATTGAAGCTAGACTGACTACTTAGGGATAGATTAAGAGTTAGACAGACTAATCACAGAGGAAAGAGATGCCTAAAAGCGTCAAGAGAATAATCTCGAAAGAATGCTAAACTCAAGCATTAAAGTTGTGTTGTTTATTTCTAATTGCAGTGAGTCTTATAAAGTAGCAAATGAGTTAAACTCATAGGATGTTGGCCATTCCTTTTCCTTCAAACTAGCTGGTCTATGAGAGATACTAAGGGGGCTTCGCTGCTTTAGCTTTTGTAACTGTAGACTGGAATCTGTCATCGATCTATGTCTACTATTTCAATGTAGGTTACACTGTCACGTTTGCGTCTCACTAACCTTGCTACGTTTCTTTAGTTATTGTATTATAATTTCTATCATTGTATTTCTTCTATTTCTGTATGGCTGATTAAAAACTTCCACAGTAGTTGAATATATTTCAGTGTAGTATTTCTTTTGTACTTTAATGTGTCCAACTATGTATACGTATGTATATGTAAATAAACGATTCAAAGTGTCAGTTTGTTCTTCAGCTAAAGTACCTTTTAATATTTGTGAGAGCAGTGGTAAAGATTGAGCAGCGTTGGATGGACAATAAGGAATTGGTAGTGCAGAGAAATAATGAAGAACTTGTCTATATATATATATATGGTAGTCTCTTTTAAATATGAATAGGAAATCCAGCGAAAAATTATGAGGAATTAAAACTCTGTAGAATAGAACTCCTTTCTAGTTTGATAAAAAACCTTGGAGAGGTTTGAATGACCGTTTTTCCTTCTTCACACAAAATAGAAATTGCATTGTTGGTAATTAAAATAAGAAGCTATGTGTTGATAGCAAGTCAGAAAATGATTCAGTGCATCTTTTCTCTTTCCTTCATCATCCAGTCGATTTAGTATTTGAGTGGCTAAAATTCATTTTTTTTTTTTTGTCATTTCATGATTTCATTAGGTATTCTTCGAAATTATTTCGCTCAAACGAGGTTATTTAATTCCTTCTTATTCTCTCTGATGAATTTCTTTTATTGAGGGA
Source organism: Setaria digitata (assembly GCA_003640385.1). Classification (NCBI taxonomy): domain Eukaryota; kingdom Metazoa; phylum Nematoda; class Chromadorea; order Rhabditida; family Setariidae; genus Setaria; species Setaria digitata. The sequence continues at coordinate 552,242 of RCAB01000007.1, read as the reverse complement.
AATTATAAATATCATAAAGCTCAGTGTTGATATTTTTTCTTCCATAGCCAACATTTGATGGCCATGTTGATAGTCCATCTAATAAACTAGCATCATCTCAAATTGAATTATAATGTGCATTAGTTTCCCCAAAAAAATTAGAAGTAAAAGATAGGAACTATAAAATATGGATGTCATTCCGCTTATTCGAATCGAATGATTGCTACTAGTACCATAAAATCTCTTGCTGTCTAAATAAGGGATTAACTAAACAAGAAATGTTAGAGTATTGGAGCTGTCAACGTCTGTTTTCAGTTAGTTCTGCATTACCCCTTCATTGGTCTTTTCCATCTGAAAACGTTTAATATATGCTTCATTTGACGCTGAATAATTTACTTATAACATCCGTATTGGTCGAATTCATTTTAGGTAGCAAGACCTTCGAGGATTCCAACCTGTCCATCGATCACCTCTTTCTATTTTTGATGATAATATGGGTATTCAGATGTTCCCAAGGAGACGCTCACTTTTATTGAAATTATTGCTTTTTGTGCCAGCCCTTTGGTTATGCACTGCATTATATTTCTCTGTTTCTACAAAAGTGTCAAATAAGGTATAATGAATTATGTAATGAGTTAATTTTGGAATAAATTGTGAACATTTTTATGCTATTAACTTATTCAGAGTAATTTAATTTAAGATTAAGTTAACAGATTTCATTGTAATGATCCATTATACGAAAATGAAGTATAGGTTACAAGTCGGGCTAACATTCTTGTTCGGTGCCGTGTTCTTAATCCTTCAGTTCCTTATAACAGTTAAGAGCTCAATATGGAATACTAACTTGAAAATCCACTCGCTTTTTCTACGTTGCAAGTTTAAATTTATAGAGAATTCGACCTTTTTATTTCAAGTTGTTCATGTTGTATGTGAAACTGAATTGAACATAGTTTAACTCGATATAAATTTTAAGGCCGCTTTGGTCAGAAACTCAAAAGTTGAATCGCCGAAATTTCATAAATTGGAAGGCTTCGGTCCTCCTATGTCAATGAAATATTCTGTTGAAATCGAGAAACTTCCAGCGAAGGATATTGATATGGAGGTTAAACAGGTATGATTCCGAGTAGGTATACATGAATGGGAATTTTTTCTTTATTATTTTAATTACTAAATAGACTAATAATTTTCATGCTATAAAGGGAAGCGCGGGATAAAAAGAGAAATTCTCTCGTCATTAAATGCTAGTAATTATAGGGGAACATCCCTAAACCGAAAAAAGCAATATTCAATCAAGATTCTCCTATTTACAAATTGGGTGACATACATCAGCCGGGTGAAGGTGGAAAAGCAGTGATAATTGATAAAAATGTTGGTTTCCTGTTTAATTTTCTTTAATTTCCTCCGTAGCTTAAATGAATGCACATTTGTACGTGGACATACACATATTAATTTTAGAAATTGACTGCAAATGAAAAAAAACTCTATGATGACGGATTTAATAAGAATGCTTTTAACCAGTACGTCTCAGATATGATCTCGATACATAGGAGTTTGCCTAGTTATATCGATGAGGAGTGAGTTGTTTTCAGTGATTTTTATTGTCACAAGAAAAAGTTAAATTGGCTTTTATATCCATTTTTCTACGGTGAAAATGGCATTTATAAGAGATTCTATAAGCTTGTTTTAGCAGTTGATCATGTTATACTGTGCATGTCAGAATATTTAAAAAGGTTATTGTACACTGTAGAAGTTAGAACATTTATTAGTAAAACCAAAAAAAATGGCTTAATTTAGAACCACTTATTTCGTTACTTTATTTCGTATCGAAATTCTCATTGGTCTTGATAGTTCTTGCATCAGATGTCCATGTGTTCAATCACATGCAACACGTTCGTTTGTTTGAATTAGAAACCTTATATTTTTCAGATGTAAAAATGAAAAATACTCTAGCAATCTTCCAAACACTTCAGTTATCATATGTTTTCATAACGAAGCGTGGTCAGTTTTGCTTCGAACGGTTCATAGTGTATTGGAGAGGACACCAGAAAATTTGCTTGCCGAAATTATCCTGGTTGATGATTTTTCAGACATGTCACATCTCAAGGTTTCTGCTATAATGTTTATCATTGATATATTAGTCAGTGTGGCAATATTTTTAGAAAATCCACCCTAATTCTTTAAAAAAAATTCTGGTATTTGATACGTTAGTTATGTTAAAATGCAAGGACATGTTTCTGGAAGACTTCAGCAAAGCTGAAAACCATTACGATAGGGCTAGGTTCTTAAATAATTTTCTGCTTTGTCAGTTAATCAGGCTGTTATTTTCTTAATGAATATCTCCACAGTATTAACTTAATATTTCTTTTCGTACTAACAAGGGATTGCAACTTCGATTTTATTCAAAATGGCTTGAGATTTCTTGTTTTTTTTTTTTTATTAAAAAGATATTTGTAAAACATAGGTTGTATCTAGGCAGATTTGGAAATTTATATGCGACAATTTCCAAAGGTTCATATTTTGCGGTTAGAAAAACGTGAAGGTTTAATAAGAGCTCGCATAAGGGGAGCTGCTATTTCGAAAGGTTCTGTGATAACTTATCTCGATTCTCACTGCGAATGTTTGGAAGGTAATGTGGTTTTCAACTTCACATGTTTTCATTTTTGTTCTTGCAAAACTTGAAGAAAGCTCTGAACTTTCTCTTATTTCATATGATTAGTTTATGAGCCAAGAATACGGTGTGTGTAGGTAATGGAGAAAACGAGTCGCTCCTTGGTAGATGGGACTAGAATTGGTGTGTTCGGCATGCATCAGATGCTCAGTAACATCGAGAAGAGTACATTGAGGATGGTAAGGAGATGATGTTGAGGAAAATCATTTTGAGGTTAATTGGAAATGTCATTTGCAATTTCATTATTTTACTTTTGTTTCAGGTTGGATTGAACCTCTTTTGGACCGAATTAAAAAAGATCCGAAAACAGTAGTATGTCCCGTTATCGATGTGATTGATGATAATACCTTCGAGTATCATTATTCAAAAGCTTATTTCACGAATGTTGGTGGGTTCGATTGGTCATTACAGTTTAATTGGCATGCCATTCCTGATAAGGATCGTAAAGGTAGAAGGAACATTGATCCCGTCAAGTACGAATTTTCAGTTTAAAAGTTTCACATTCCATTCTTTCATTATTTACGTGTAAAAGTGCCACGATGGCTTATTCTCTTGAAAGTTCAAAGTTATAAATTCAAATATGAACTATGGAAAATTATTAAGATTTTTTGCCTGTTATTGATAAAGAAAAGAATTGATTTTTTGGTTGTCGTGATTCTTCAGATTCTGGGTTTTGTCCTCGTCTTATGTCTTTAAGATTTTCAGATCTCCAACAATGGCTGGCGGCCTTTTTTCCATCGATCGTGCTTTCTTCGGAAGATTGGGAGCCTATGATCCTGGTTTCGACATTTGGGGTGGAGAAAATTTGGAACTGTCATTTAAAGTTTGTTTATGGTGTAACTATATAAGTAAAAAATATTCACGAAATGTTCAATTTTACACAGAAAATTTTTATTGTCAAAAGTAGCATCGTGAGCATGAGGGTAAAGCAGAAAGTTTTTCTGTAAATTAGACAATTGAAGTGTAGAGTGAAGTGCGAATATATTTCCATTATTCTTTTATTTTTTCGGTCCGACATATGCTACTTTTATTTGATGGAATAAACATCTGCTTTAGACGTGGATGTGTGGTGGGGTTCTAGAAATTATTCCATGCAGTCATGTTGGCCATATATTTCGCAAGCGGTCACCTTATAAATGGCGTAGTGGTGTAAATGTTTTAAAGAGAAATTCTGTTCGATTAGCTGAGGTAAATGTACTGATTTAAAAACTTGATGTAATTCCGTAAATGTCTGCAATTTCCGACTTAATTGTTAAAGTATACTTGTTTCTTAAGTTTTCAAAGTCTTTCATGACATTTTTGAAATTAATTAAAAATTAAATTATTATGGTGCTAACTGTCTAATGAAAACCTTTAGGAAATGCGTTGTAGGTTTGGATGGACGAATACAAAAAGTATTACTACGAGAGGATCAATAACGATCTGGTAAAATTTTCCTTCTCTATATCACGGACTACAGTATGTAGAAACGCGAAAAGCTTTTTGTATCATATTTAACACCCTCATTTGTCTGATTTAAGTATGACAGTTGCGAATTTTTTCAGCTTTCCTAGTGTTTCATGAAACACTTGTATCATGAAACTTGCTTCATGTTTGTTGAAAATTTGAAATTCTTTTTATTTTCTAGGTGGATGGTCGGATAGGCGGCCATATTATGAATGTTTCTATTTTTAAATAGTTTTTAGCATAAAGAAAAAGTAAAATAAGCTAAACTATTGATAGCTGCTGATTAGGGTGATTATGGTGACGTAAGCAGTAGGAAGGCTTTGCGTAAGAAGCTGCAGTGTAAATCCTTCAAATGGTATCTGGATAATGTGTACCCAGAATTATTTGTGCCAGGAGATGCTGTTGGCAAAGGAGAGGTACTTTTTTTTTCAGCATAGATATGCTCTTTGTTAATCTTATGAGGAAAAAGTTTAAAAATTAGTCGTTGACTTCTGCTTCGACCACCGCTAGGACATTTTTTTATGTGTGTGGATGCCCTCCTCATGCTTTTTTTTTTTGAATGCTGCAATTTGCTGATGGTCTGTTATTTTAATTTTGCTGATGCGCCTCTTGTTTGGCACTGTTAATCAGATTCGTACCAGTGTGTCGGTGTATGGGCAGTTTGATCACTAATCCATTAATTTTTTAACCGATAAAAGAGCGTACTTATCTCACATGTACTACGTAGAAGTTGAAGCCTTACGTTTATATTAATATCTTGCATCTTACTAGAGTTCTGAAGTAATGCAAATTTTGAGGAAACATTTAGATTAGAGTTGTAGAGTTCTGTTTCTAGACTGAACTAGTCCCTATGATTTGGTATTTCCACAGTCTTTGCAAAGGAATTGTTTTGACAGAGGATGATTTGCTTTTTGTATTTACATATCAATTTAAATTAAAACTTGCTAAATGCTAAAACTTTGTAAGTGTTATCAAGAGTAAAGTACGTTAGATCTTTATCGCGTAGCTGAAGCAGGTTTTTATGGATTAGTAGATTAAAATTTTCATTTTCTATGGTTTTTAATTCATTAACAAACATTTCATAGAATGTGGAAAAACACAGATCGGGGAGTAAATAGGCGGATCACTTTCAGATACGTAACAAAGGCGAAGTGGTTGGGGATGTTGTCCAACATTGCTTGGATAGTGAGGTGGGCGAAGATATTCAAAAGGTGGTTATTGCGTTTCCGTGCCACAAGAGTGGTGGTAATCAGGTTGCTTAATTCAAGCTTTGAATAATTCTTTTACCGGACTATTTACTCAAATTGTTCCACCTCCTGTGGTAGTCATGCTATTGCACAACCTTTTGAATGTTGCCCTTAGTGTTCCACATTAAAATAATGTCATCCATTAATTGCACCTGCTGAAAGTCATTTCGTCTTCAGCACATGTTAACCTTATTTAATATTTGTTTTATATGGAGTGTGTGTATTCCTTATTTGAATACTTTTTTTATAAAAACTGTAGTAGGTAATACTTTTCTATTGGAATCTGCGCATGGTTCCCTTTACGTTCGCAGAATAGTGTTAGGTTCAATCCTTCAGTGTGGTTGTTTTTGCTTGCAGCTTCTGTTCCTTATTATTTGATGTTTCTTGCCGATATTTTTTTCTTTTTTGTCTATGTTTATCGGTTCTTTTTGTTCAGCAAGTACTGCAGCAGATATGAAAATATGGAAACCATTGCCTTGGTTTTTTTTTTTTCTTTTTTAGATCTAAGATGACTGTGCGGAAGGTAGGTCAAGTATTTGCTTCAAGTAAAGTAACTTCCATATCTCTATCTATAGATTCGCAACAAAGGAGGCGGATCGAAGAACTGTTTAGATTGGGCATCACGTGGAAGGCAAAAATCAGCAAATGTCGGTCTATACTGGTGTCATAAGAAGGGCGGTAATCAGGTATACTTCATACCTTTGATGTGGTCGTAAGTATAAAAGGTGAAATGACCAAAAAAAGGATTTTTGGAGAAAAACTTGATTTTATCCCATCTTTATTTCTTCACTTCTTTTGATGTATGGAAAGAAGTTATGTTTTAAAAACAAGTGTAGTTTGATTTATACTTAATATTTTTCTCGCTCTTTTTTTTGTATTCATTTTTCGACTTTTCGAAGTATTTCTTCTGTATTTTCTGGTCCTAATTTCATGGATGAATTCCAGTCAGAAATGTGCTGCAAGCAAAATGAATTGTTAGAATTCTGATAAAGTCTGAATCAGATTAAACAAGAACATTCTGGTTCCACATTTTTGATTTTTGAGGGGTTCTCATTTGCGCAGATTCCGAGAGGAGCATTTCTTCGGTTATGGGTTATGCAAATCTACTTTTTTTTCTTTTTCGATTCTACTGATTTCTGAATGTTTTCATAAAAAAACAAACTTGTTTCTCCAGTACTGGATGCTAAGTAAGGATGGTGAAATACGAAGGGATGATTCTTGTATTGATTATGCCGGTGCTGATGTAATGGTTTATCCCTGTCATGGAATGAAGGGTAATCAAGAATGGAAGTATATTCCTCATGTAAGTTTGGTTTTTATTTGTACAATGTAGAGTTGCATAATTAGCGAGCAATACGGATGCAGTGGAGGTAGAGGTGGGGGGGGGGGGGACAGATAGTTTATTTGATTTTGTCGCTGTTTTCCTTAAAATTTCATTGTTATCATTAGAAAAATGTCGAAACCTATTTGAACTTATTCTACAGAAAAGTCAGATTCTTCACGTTATTACGGATAAATGTTTGGAAATGTCAAAGGATGGTGCCAAGTTGTTGATGAATTTTTGTGATCAAATAAATCCTTATCAGCAGTGGCTAGTTCAAGAATTCAATGAAACGTTAGCGAGACAGTACAGATTATTGTGAATACATCCACCTTTTTCTCATGTTATAGGAGGGGGAGCTTATAAATTTAAACGTTAATTGATAGGAAGGAAAAAATTGAGAAAGGTATAAAAGCCAAAAAGAATGAATCGTTGTAATAATGGAAAGATTTTATTATTTCATCACAGCCATACATTGTGTATAGATGCTTGCTGATTTTAGGCATTATATAATATTTAAGTGTTTTTAATGTATTTTAAAACAAAGGAAAGTTCTTTATCAATTTTCCTCGGGCGATAGGCGAAACATGCTGAGGGAGTTTTGCATATATTATTTTTTATCCTTGTTTGACAAACATTTGTTTGTGCGCAGTTCCAATTTATTTATGCAGAAGTAGAATTCTGAGTGAATTTAACTTAACTGTAATATAGGATTCTTAGGTTAACCAATCTTTCATTTTGAACCCAAGTCTTCTTTCTGGGTTATGTAGGGCAATATTTAAATTATTTATTGTTTGTCTTTTTTTATGACTTTCCAGAAAGAAACTACCCTCTTACTGTGTTTTTTCTTCGAACTTCGCTTCATTTATATCTAGTATTTGACATATCGGATTCTTTTTTCACTTTCTTTATTTGCTCTCATTCGTTGTATTTCTTTTTTTTATACAGCACTTTTAGAAAATTTTGTCCATTTTCTTCTTGTATGCATCATAGGAATCTATCTGTCCATTTTCTTCTTGTATGCATCATAGGAAAAAGTAGTATTACCGGTAACGTTAAAGAATCTCTGTTGGGTAATTATATTTCCAGAATCTTGGAGAAAAAAGAAAGATTGCTGCAATATGTCCTTCTTAGTAAGATTTGAAAGTTGGCGAGAGTTTTTGTAAAGTAGGAAATTGAATCAATCTCATTCGTAGTGTTTTGTCGAATTGACAAGCTGTTTTATGTTTCTTGTGACAAGGTGCGTCTACTTTTTGACAACTGTGATATTAGTGTTTAATCTTTACTTTTATCACTTATTTCTTTTTCCAGTGTTTTCACTTCTTTTAACTTGTTTATCATTATTTTTTTTTTTTAAATTTCGCTTTTCCGAAACGTTTTTACTTCTTTAGAAAGGAGCAAATCGGAGAAAATAACTGTTGTGAAGTTCTTTCGAAGAAAATGCGAAAAATCTGAATTTTTAAATTAAAATAATCCATTTGAACTTGTTTTCTATTCTTAAATATTCCTCATTTTAACTTTGGTGCCTTTCATTTGTTTCTACAAGTGTGCTTGACACTGCATTATATGATTTACTGATATAGATAGATGTGGTATATCACTTTACTGATTCATGTATCACTTCAATGATTCATATCCTATTATATTTCTTTAATCATTTCTGGCATGTTATTTATAATTGCAGGATTGGATTCGTTACTTTTAATAATTTATTTAATCTTAAGATTTTAATCTTTATAGCAAAAAATTATTTGAAATCCTTCGAACAAAAATATTAACCTCCATGAGGTGTAAGAAATTTTTTGAAGTTTTTATTCAAAATTGCCTTATAGGCAGAAAGGTGTAAGGAAATATTTTTTAAAAACTCTAAAATATTTGTTGGTTTATTCATTTATTTGTCAGCTGGTTTAAGCCGAGTGAATTTCCATTTAATACATCTTATTACTTTTTCAGCCATTATTTCGTGTTTTCATGATATATCCGTGCCTTATTTATCATTTCTTTTTGTGTTTTACTGTTAATAAATAAACCTTAAAGTTAAGTTCTTTGGAAGGGATTTCGGTTTTCTCTGAAAATGCAATTCACCTCAATGGTTTTAAGTCTATCTCTGCCCAAAAAAATGTGAAATTGGATTAATTATAAGGCAAGTTGCTATATACTTCAATAAGCCGTGATGATCGCGCTTAAATAAAGATGAATGCTAATCAAATATTTTCCTGCATTTATTGAAGTCACTCAAACTCATAATTTAACTAACATGAGTCTGCTGCAACATTAAATATGGATGGAGCTTCTGGTCGAGAATTGCTCTGTGGTGCTGTTGCGGGATTAGTTGTTGACTTGACGTTGTACCCGCTGGATACTGTTAAAACTAGATTTCAAAGTTTCGAGGTAGGATTATTGCTATCATTTATTTTTTTCTGTGCCTATTTTGTTCAGCATATTGTTTTGTTCAGTATACCTTTATGACCTGTCGCATATATCGCAAAAATCAAATATATATATATATATATATATTTGATTTTTTTGATTTTTGATTATATATATAATCAAATATATATATACTATATATATATATACTAATGTAGATATGTAGATTTTTTTCATTGTGTTGTTTCAGGGGTTTATGGGCTCTGGTGGATTTCGTAATCTATATCGTGGTATGGGATCAGTAGTTATTGGTTCCGCACCTAGTGCCGCACTGTTCTTCTCTACCTATAATACTCTGAAACAGATGGCTGACACAGAATGCAAGTAAATAATTGTGGTTAAAATGTCATCTGCATTGTGCTGTTATAGTAACAATCCGAGTTAATGTAGAAAAGTCATTAAGCTGTGACAGACTGTGTAAAATCAGTTCAATGATATCTTCAATTTCAGCAGTAATTGTAAGCGCAAGTGCAGCTAGCGTTTCAGAAGTTGTTGCTTGCATTGTACGAGTACCTACCGAACTGGTGAAACAACGTGCACAGGCAAAACAGATTCATAATCTCGGCACGATTTGCCGAGTGATTTATAATCGAAACGGTATATTTTCATTAATGTCATAGTAATTCAAATAATTTTCTCACGAATGAGCAAATTGTGTTCCAAAACATGGTAAGGCCTGCTGCATCGAACTAAAAAGAAAAAAGTCGTGAAAGTCTTTTCAGACTGATGTAAAAATTGCATCTTGACTACCTCATCTAATTTTTCCTCATCTTTTTCCTTTGGCTTGACTTGGTGGCTTATATTCAAGCTCAGATAGCTTTCCTACTCAAGCAGCTTAAAGTTCTTTTATTCCCCAATAATTTGGTCACTACTAAATTTATTTTACTAGTAAACACCAAAAAAAAAAATAATCGTCTTATGTGAAAAATTGACACTTATGGTGATTCTGTTTTATCCTGCTGCAAAATGTGTTCAGAGCTATTTATTGAAGCCCGGTCACTGTATTAATGATTAATTATTTGAGGCTGACATTGCTTTCATTAAATACAATACATTATAATTGTTATGAGGAATATTAATTGGGGGATTTAGCTTTTTTATTTAAAAAAATTTTTCCAACTTCTTTTCAGGAGTTTTTGGATTTTATCAAGGTTTCTTCACTACTATATTTCGAGAAATTCCATTTTCGTTTATCGAGTTTCCTCTTTGGGAACACTTAAAGCAGAGGATGACAGGGTTTGTTGTTTTGATGGCTCGCTTATTAAATGATTTTAAATCATTTTTTGCCTTGGAGAACTGCAATTCGTACATACAAGACAATTCGGTACTATTGTTAGTTTCAGTTAATATTGAAAGTTACCAACCTGTCAAACACAATTACGTTGACGAAACAGTGCTCTTAACTGAAGTATGTAGAAACCGGATTTAATTTTAGCCTAATAGTTGAAACTTAATAGCTAATCTTAAATTAAACTGTTAACAGTATATCTGGTAATAAAGGCTTGAAGGGTCAGCAGACTACCTTGTTTATGCTCATTTTAAAAGGAATTTATACCCAACACTTATTTTTCTCATTATAGATAATAGATTTAAATTATCACTGCTTTACGTGTTGGACGATAAGTAGTTCATAGACAGCCATTTCTTTTAGAAGATGAAGATTCAGGTTCTATTCTACTATCGATTTCTTTTCAAAAAAGCAAAAGCTAGTTTTAGATACACGCTTTTTAGATTATTTTGTCCGACACCAGAAGAACCTTTTAATTTCAGCTATTATCTAGAACGAGAACCCACTAGTTTTGGACTTGAATAACTTCATCCATATCACTATGCTTGGCTGTTCTAGATTTCGAGAAAGACAGTGCACGCCACTGGAATCAGCAGCGTGTGGAAGTGCAGCAGGAAGTATAGCTGCAGCTATTACGACACCTTTAGATGTGGCGAAAACGCGGATGATGCTGAATGAGAACACCTCGCGTGTAGGGATAACGACTGTACTTACAAGAATTTGGAGAGCATCTGGATATCGTGGACTTTATGCTGGTGTCTTGCCTCGTTCCACTTGGATGGGTATCGGTGGCTTCGTTTTTTTTGGTGCCTATGAAACGGCTGTACTGCTTACTAGAAACTTACTTTCCTAGTATATATGCTGAATTGTTTTTAGCACTCAAACTTTTTCTGGATCACATTTTTCTATTAAGTGATAAAAATTTGATTGAAAAATTGACTGGGTCTGCCGAATTCTGCAAGAACTAGAAATGGAGAAGGAAATATAAAAGGTCTGGTGCAGTTATTATTAAGTTGATTAGAATTTATGAACAATTTAGTGATAAAGGTTACAAGGAATAAATTCATATTACACGTAAATATATATAAATGGTCATGTCGTTATACTTCTTTTATTATTTGTTCAGATCAATCATTGTATTGCAAAAACCATCTTCATCCACGAAATCTGCCAGAATTACGTTAATGTTGGATCGATAACTATATCCATTCTTTAAAAAAAAAAAAAAAAAAAAAAAAAAAAAAGCTCTTCATTAATTGAATCAAGGCTTTAGAAGTAAAGCAACGAAAATAATGAGTTGAAAATTTTTATGTTGATAGTATGAAATCATAAAATATGCTTTTTTTGTGTACATATCTGATTATATTGGGGAAAAAAATTTTGGTAGCATCAAACGTAGGGTAGCTTAAGGAAGATAGCTGAACAGGTTAGGTTATGTTATTCACCTGCGTGAGGACAAAAACTGTGATGAATTTTTCCCTGCCGTAGAAGCTACTTCTTTAACAGTCTTTCTAGGGTATTTTTTTTTTAGTTTTTATATGAAGAAGTGAGTATAGTAATGAGATAGAATATAACTACCAGTTTTGTATTGTGATACTAGATTAAGTTAGAAAAGTCGGAAATTGAATGGTACCTGCCGTAGCCAATCAACTAACGCTCTAGTGGCACGCCGTCCAAATCGCGCTTCAAATGTACCCGTTGGTTGGCGAATAATGGAATTTACAGTTAATGTAACTATTGCTTGGCATACCTTAAAATATAAACCAAAAAGGAAGATTGAATATTTTCTGCGAATTTGAAGGGTTGATTTTCAGTGGAGGTAATACTAGATGATAAAAGGTTAACATCTGTGTGCCACAGTGAGCCTATTCTACAGTAGCGGTTCGAAAAAGATAATAAACGTGTGTATACCTGAAAACCATCCTCCAGTGTCCGGGACTGTATAATATCTCCCACATCATCGACCATTCGCTTAGCATCATCGGTTTTTGGCCATGGACTTTTGATGAATTGTCGACTCCATACATAATTCGGCAACTTGATGATGTCCGAAGGTCCAGCATGTCCATTGATATCACTTGCTTTGAGTGATGGTAACGGTGGCTGATAGAAAATTATGACCTGTGTTGAAACGATATTAGAGGAGCATCACAGCCTTATCTGTTTCCCAATATATCTAGCCATACCCATATCTTCCACACCGAGAAGTTTCACTTCCAAATTCTACATTATCATACTAAGGTATTATGTCAAATCGTGTTTCCAGGATCAGTCCCTTCGATTATGGCGTTACTGCTTTCCTGAAATAGCATCTGGGAGGCCTAATGCAATCTGTTGCAATTCTTGTACTAGTTTACTTATAAACGAAATACATAAAACAAACTCTTCCAGTACTATTCCAAATCTTATTCAGCGTATAGCTCATCGCCGTTCGTATTGTTGCTGGCCGGCTGATCAATCGATCACCGAACAAATTATTAATCATCTCGAGAAGTTTGTCGTGGTGTTGTTCACGAAATTCATAGAAATGATTGATGTCAATCATTACTATTTCTTTTGGGTGAAGCGATAGGAAATCATCCACTCGTTTGAATAGATCTGCAGCTAAGTGAACAAAACTATGATTTGAAATTAACACGATCACTGAAATGATGCACATTAATTATGGGAAGTTAGGAAAATTTAGCATCCATTAGCATACGCTCTCGGGAATGAATTATCGAAAATTGAGCCTTAGACGAACTGGGCGATGAACCACACTAGACCTGTCTAGTGAAACAGAAATTACGATTCAGCAAAAATTAGAAGGATCATCTCAGAGAGCTAATCAGAAGTTTTAAGAGAAGACTCACCTCTGATTTCCATAGATCGCAGTCCATGCACTACGTAAATGCCCTCATTAACATAGGCCACCTGCACATCCAAAAATCGAACACCAGCTTCTAGCTGCAAGGGATTCCGAAGTTTAAAATGTTCTCCGAATTAATTACTTGGAAAAGCAATGTCATTTGATGTTACCTGCTGTTTGATGGACATCGTTTGTACTCTTGACCAGTTATAGACCGCTTTACGGATCATATCATTGGAGTCAAGCACCCGAACACACCATGCCTGATCCGGTGTTATTTCGCTATCTTCCTTCAAACTACAAGTGCCACTCAAATGAGAACCTGAAAAATTCGAGATCGAAATCTCACATTTTAGTAAATTATGTTTTTCGAGTACGATGTAAATGGTATTGCTGGAAAAATGAAATGAGCCTCCAGTCGGGAATCGAACTTCTCACTTTCTTGGCCAAGAGTTACCTTTTTAATTTTCATTCTTATGTCATTCAAAATTAACAAATCTTTGCAGTAAGAAAAAATGACTACGAGAAACCTGGAATTGCAAGTGTCATAAGTGGTTTGTCTCGAGCTGGAACTGGCAATTCTGACATCCAATCAGCAGCCATTGTTGCAAATATCTTCCCTTCAATTAGATCCGGCGAAAACTCAAACATTTTAACTACTACAAAATCAATAACAGAACAAGAAAGAAACTTCGAAGGGAAAAAAAAAGGAAAAAGAAAACCTAAATCCATCAAGCAGCGCCGAAAGCAGGTCAGAGAAGGAAAGTTCAAAAATTGTTATGAATAATTGAAAAAGAAACAGAACAGTAGCAAAAGTTGGATAAATGAGTACATTTAATAAAACAAGAAATCAATAAAACTGTGAATCATCATCATCCATCTACGACGGTGGCATTTTCTATTTTTGTTTTTCAATTCCAAAATAGTTATTGAATTGACATCAGTATCGATTGAGAAGCTAACAAGCAACACTCCGTTGTCCTTCTCTGAGACCAACAGGCAGCAAACCTTGGCTCCTGTTTTGGGAAAACTGCGCTAAAATTGAGCGCATTCGTCCATTCCGTCTCCTATTATGGACCAATAGTCCAATATCTTTTTTTTTTTTCAAAAACAACTCAATTTACACATAATTGGAAGCAAATAGATCTACGATTTCCAGCGAAACATCGATCGTTCCACTGAGCCATTATAAAATGGCAAGGCATTCCTCGTGTATGTGTATGTATGTGCGTGTATGTGTGTATGTGTATGTGAAAACACTACAGGGTAGCGTGTATGTTGTACTCTAAACATTTTAAAACTCGAGACTGAGGGGAAATAAGGAGGATGAGAAGAGGGATAGTTCAGAGTGACGATTCCTCGTCCTCATTGTCGCTTTCTATGCCTTCAAATGTGTCCTGTCTTTTTTGTTCAGGAAATGAAGACGAAAAACAGACGGATAAGGGATTCTAAAGAACAGGGCCAAATAGAGAAGGGATTCTGAGGATGGAAGAAGAATAGGGCCAAGAATGCTGAGGATGGAAGCAGCTGAATTAAAACCGAAGTATCCTCCGGAAATTATCATATTTATTAGGTCATTTCAGTTCTTCCCTTGCAACAGATTCATATAAAGTATGAATACGAAAGTAGCTGTTGCTATAGAAGCACAAAGTGAATTATCATCGATGAGGTATAGCTGGAAGCTAATGAATTGAACTGGAGCATGTATGACAGCTCACTTTTTGAAGTTAGCGCCATCCATAACTTGATCTTTTCCCGGAACTAGTTGTCTTCTGGAGAATTCTTTATCAATGATAATTTTCAGTACGAGAATAATCTTTGGTTATTTCATATCTTTATAATGAATTATGGATTTTAACGTAGTGGTTTGTTTTTCTTATAGGCGTTCCAGCTTTTTTTTTTGCTAAAAGACTTAGGGTGAAATTTAAGATCGAATATATCACTTTATCAGTATTTTCTTAACAATGAAAGGGTGACAGAATATTCACTGACTGTAGTTTGTTTGATATAAATAAACAGAGCATAAAGACAATCAAGGAAATGCTGCGGTAACAACGAGTTCTGCTTCATAAGGCGTCGTCCTTCTGTCATTTAATTTATGAAATCTTTAAATGTGAACAGACATCTTGTAGATCCCTGAAAGCGAAATCTCGTATTGACTGAAGATTGCGGTTTTATTTTCTTTCATTGAATTGTTGGTTGAATTAAATTATTACAATGAAGAGGAAAGTTTACCTGACACCAGCAGATACAGCACAGAAGCACATTTGTTGTACGGCAGCAGTATTTAAACCACTGGAAGTAGCACACTGCTTGGCATTTTGTATCATGACAGAATCAGATGGTAAGTCAAGACCACAGCTGAAATTTAAATCGAACAAAGTGCATAATGTTAGTGGTTTTAAAGCCAATCTCTAAAAGGCAGCAAGTTGGGTTGGTTGTCATCTATTTCTGACCGTAATTAACATGTTTTATTAACTTTCGTGCTCAGTCCATCCCGCCATTCAAACTTTCCATTGCTAAGTAAAACAAACTCAAGATATTCGTAGCAATATCTGCTGGAACGATTTATGCAGTCTCTAGCACATCTCAAGAAACGTTTTCCAATTCCTATCATTGGTTGTAGTTTTTGCGCCATATCTGAAATCACCTATGAAGTGCTAAATTAATTTTAATAATCCATTATTAATTAGCTTAATTATATTTATCATGAAGGTTAGTTTAAGAAAGCTAAATATTATGAAATATCATTTGAAACTAGTGAAGGAAAACAGCGAAAAAATGAATGCAGATAATATAACAAGTACGATCGTACCTCCAAGCTCTCGATTTAGCTGCTTCAGACCCTCGATCTCAAGCGATTCCATGTAGCGCTTCTGAACTTGACGTCCACTTTGTCTAGCACATCTAAAATTGTCCCACCTCAGCCCCTTCCTTTCCCCTACACGCTATCTTGATAGTCCTTGGACAGTGAAGATTATGAAATATTCGGAAATTTTTGTTTTCAAAATATTTAAATTATTACGCATTGTGGAAGAAATTCTGCGTGCAGTTGACCGTTTGTATAATTTGTGGTTCATTTTGCAGAACACAGTTCTTGAGCGATTGGTAATCTGCTGTCAACTTATGTACATACCGCTACAATAACAAACATGTGTATTTTATTAGTAATTACTGTAAAGATACAGTAGCTATGCTACTCGTCATATTAGATATTATGAAATTGATTAATGAATTCGTCACTGTACTGATGTGCGATGTATCACGTCCTGCAGACACGTTCTTACTACAGTATGATCAGAGTTACTGTACCTGACATCTGTCAGCACATGGCTTTGCATAGTTCAGTAATCGTTGACGACACTGTTCAATCTCGTCACACGTGCATTGACGAATGAGCTCGGAATGAACGTTGAACGCAAGGAATATGATGAAGAGAAATAATGAAAGAAGCAGTTTCGTGACGCTTGGAATCCAGGTCATATTGAATGAGAGTGCTAGAAAAAAGTGTGATGAATGTTTCTTGAGACGTCACGGCCACGCAAAATAGAGTACGGGAATAATTATGAGGTACCACTACGACAGCTGGATACTTAATTACTATTAGGTGAAGTTCCATTAAAGAGGACAAATCTCAGAAAGAAATCGTCACAAAATAATTCTGTGAAATTGACCATTAAAATGCTTTCTTTATATCCATCCTTGTTCGAGAAGCGAAAATAATTGACAAAAAGGCGGGACAGGTAACGGCCAATAGTTTATATTTGTGTTAGTAGGTGGAACGGTTATTCAATCGAAATTAGTGATAGAATTTAGAGATTTGACAGGAAAAAAAGAAAATGAAAAGCCTTTAACATCAATCATTTCTTTACCTTCCCTGTGTCGGATATTAATTTTATTCCTGTGATGAACCTTTCACTGATCAGCGCGGCTAGTTTTATAGAACAAAAAATCAACTCTGTACAAGGCAAAATGGAATTGATTGTTCCGTGGACGCAGATTTCGCGCAAACAGGTTGTTCATAAAAAAGAGAAAAGTTGTGACGAGTCTCTCATCCCTCTGAATACCCAACAGCCCCTGATTTGGTGCATTTCAGCTTCTTCTGCTTCAAAATTGTCACCCAAATACTGCCATCACGAGCAAGATTTTATCAACTGGTCTTCATGATATGCAATATAATATAATTAGAAATTTAACCTCGGCAATATTCAAATATTTACCGAGAAGTTTATATAACTAATTTACTACCTAAATACTCCTAGAGTGTAAAAGAATGCTTGAAAATCCTACTGCAATTACCCAAATTCTTTATCAAAATTAAGATTTTGATTTTTATTTTAAATCACAATAATAAATAAACAAACAAAGCTGAGCAAAGATTAAAATGACAGACTTTTTACTTGGCACTTTTTTATTTATCTGTTCAGACGAATTCAGTTTTGCTCAAGAATTAATTACTGAATTAGCTCTGTCATGAATGGTGTCTCATTGAACACAATGATCAAGATTAAATATTTCCAGTTACAATCGAGAAATCGACACATCTTCCATTTTCTATATTTACCATATATACATATACACGAGGATTACTTTTCTATTTTAGAATTGATGTTCTAGTAATTAAAGTATTTAACAAATTTTAACAAAACATTTTACTGGAGCATCGGGAGATAAATGTTGTAATGATCGCATTCATTGAAGCTCCCTTGTTAATAACAAATTAAGTAGCAAAAATTGGTGTCGAAAACAATTCAAGTTAACTATGGAAAATGAAACTCCGAAATGCCCATAAAGGAAAAATCAATTTTAGATATAATGTAGAAAAGAAAAATGTAAAAAGTTTTCTTCTGTAGGAATGAGAGTTTCAATAACATCACAACAAAGATTCTGAAAACTTGTCATCTTTCATTATGTTTCGCTGTTCTTTGAGTCCTTGTAACANATGAGAGTTTCAATAACATCACAACAAAGATTCTGAAAACTTGTCATCTTTCATTATGTTTCGCTGTTCTTTGAGTCCTTCCTTGTAACCTTAAAATCAGAAACTGCTCAGACATTTTTCGGAGATTCTCATGAAAATCTAACGAAATATCCCCTCATCGACTCATCAACACTTATCAATATGTACTTCAAGCAATACTTGCTGTTATTAGTTGCAGAATAATTATCTAGGTTTCCTAAACTGATCTGACCATACAAAGTTGTACGGAACAACAATCAGATCGATTTATGGGATCAAATGAGTTGATTTACGACTAATACTCTCAAAAAGCCAAATATGCCATGCTATCATTATCTGTCAGTGAAGCAATGGTAGTTGTCGTTGTTATTCTTCGGTTTCAATGATCGTTCATCCAATTATATCAGTTTAACTCCTAAATCAATGTCATCCAGATACGGAGCAAACTGCAAACTTGTGCCATCACAGATCATTTCAGTCAGTTTATTACAATTCATTAACTGCATAAACATTTCAAAAATTTGAATTCAAGCTGAAAGGTTGATATTTTTTGCATGATGTTGCATTGTCTACTAGACAACCACTGATTAAATTTTAACTCGTCCTGCTTTTATGTTAAATGCATGATATGAGAAACTATTTGAAATCAATTTGGAAAATAATTAAATGACCTAGCAGACATTACTTGTTCATAGCAATCGTACTGATCTCCACAGTACAGAAAATGCAGCGTTCAGGCAATGTAATTTGTTTGCACATTTGTTTTACCCATTAATCTGAAAATTCTCATGAGTATAGTAAAGCGGAGAACGTTTAACGTTTAACGTCTACAGGGACCTCGGCCTCAATGCGTGCGCTAGCTTAACGTGTAGTCAAATCCTTAATTCTAACAAACACACAGAGAGAAGCATGAATTTCCTAGAAAACCATCCAATTTTCCAAATATTAAGCATATAAATATTTCAGATTTCCCACTTTAGCCTCAGGAAGTGCAGCTGAAAACTGCTACATTAAAGTAATTTTAAACTGAAATACAGAAGAACGGGACTGCTAAAGTCCTTTAACGAGCACTATCATTTTTCAATTTGTTACGGTTACGGTTTAAAAAACACCCACAATTCGTCCCTCCCATAATTTGTGGAAGCACCAGGTACAGGAGCATGTCGGAATTTTTTGTTAGCATACGTGATAACAAAGGAGAGGCGAGGATTGAGGAAAAGTAATTATTTAATTAGTTCATATAATAATGGCAAGTCTAGGTAACATGTCAACCTTGAGCCAGTTAAATCATAAATGAAAAGAGTATTACTCATGCATGCAGAAGCAAAGGTGAGTTAGGTGAAAAAATTTGATTAACGGGGAAATGCAATCACTGTCATTAGCAGTATTTTAAAACAAATCTGTCCAGCTACACAAACTGCAGACAATACGAGCCCTGCCTATATAACACGTTTGTTACAGTCTTAGGAAGTCTTGATATCCTGAATACATTCAATGTCTCACTGAGTTCGGAGATCTGCAATAATTTTGAATTATAAAAATTTAAAAATTAAAATGAGCTGCCTTGAACAGGAATATGGTTCCGAAAAGATAAATAATATTAAAATCCTGACACTGATGGACCCACAAATTCTTCAACATTACTCATTTCAATACTCCGTGGATTGGCTTGAAAATGCAGTAAATGCAAGAACGTGAAAACACCCGTTGAGCAATTCTGGTATATCTCTGAGTAGGAGTATAGCTAAAATAAGCTCTACTCGACCTTTCTCAAATTTTCATGATAATAAAGCTTCACCATGCTTCGATGACTAATCTTGTTCATCATTCATCTCTCGAGTGACTATGCTACCACTGGAGTGTAGTGAGCAATAGCCAAGGCCAAGGAGAAAGAGCGGATGACGGATCTGGTCAAGTTCACCAAAGGATTTCGTGACTGCACTCACTCACTGTACGTGGAAGGAATGTAACAAAATTTATTTGTAAATTTCTTCCATTCTTATGGTGTGCTCGTGACATGCACAATTTGCAGGCTCAGGAGAACATAGTAGTCAGGAACTCAGGAGTTCAAGAACTAATATCTTGACCTAAACAGTATTATCCAGATAACAAGCGACCGAGACAACACAACACTGCTACTCCTACATCTCACCTCTTTGACACTCAGCATACCGCCTAGTGAGATAGTGAACCATCTTTGGCCATCTCGATATGCAATTTTGATAGTCATGAGATGTATGGTTCTGAATTCTGAAGCTTTGCTGTTGTGGTAGTTTATATAACGTTTACATGTGGTTGTTTGGCTGTTGTTCGTGTAAGGTTACGTGGTCGTCCGTAAAGCTACGACGTATATTTCGAGATCCTTCCTCTGTAGTGGTTCAATGAATTTCAGTAAGGGATTCTGAAGTTGGATTCGTTCTATGCTGAAGGTTAAGCGCTTCAATTTTGTATAAGTCGCAGAAGCTGACTTAAAGAAGAAAATTCTTTATTATTGTACTGCTTCCCATTTTCACTGCTGCTGGACTTTGACTTTGCTTTTCTGGGTTGTATTGCGGAGAAGATAGACTGCTTTGAATTTCTTGTACCATCGAGAGAAGTTACCTGCTGTGGTTTGTTAGGCTGTTGAGTGATAGGATTTGCTATTTGCTTTATTGGGCATTTCTGTAGTCGAGAAATTCCAGTAACATCGAAGGCACGCTTCAGAATATACCCATTTCATAAAGAAGCTACAGGTCATTCTGCTCATTGATATTTACATACAGCTCGTTCTTCTCACTTCTTTTCACGGAAAATGTCTGATCTGTCTGTGTTAGGTCATTTTTACATACATAAGCATGAGTCGAAAATATATACTTTTGCCAATAATGCTAGCACAGAGAGATGATTGTTTTCTATGTTGAACTGGATAAGTAACCTGGTCTCAATGATCAAGAGTATCCAGTATTGAAGGATAAAGTGATCGATGAGTTCGACAACAGAAATACTAACACCACAAGTAGAACTACTCCAGATATGTCGACAAGTTACAGAAGGACAGCTAACTGCAGATGCTGCCTATAGCTTTGTTAGAACACTTATGGTGCGTTCTTATGTAGCGAATTTTACACTTTCATTAGTTTTTTTGTTGTATTAGTCTCTTAATCAAAACAATACCTCATTTTCGCAAATGTCATGTGTGCCATATTTTTTTCCATCTTTAAATTGCTAATTATAAATTTATATGTTTACTGTAATAGGTAGAAATAAAAGCAGTGCCTTCTTAAAAACTTCGCCTTAATTTTTTCAGAAGACAGTCGACAACATTCCTAGTTTACTAGTGGATGTTTTGGCAGTTGTGGATCTGGAATTAAGCACCGAGAAGAAGAGCGAGGAATGTCGAAAATATTTCTTAGAATTCATTTCACTTGTTACTGACAGGGCAAGTAGATTTGCTTTATCAGCTCTACATTAGTTTTATAATTGTTGTATTATGATTTTGATTGAAATACTTTTTATAAATTTGTAGATTGTGGCCGACGATGTACTGAAATGTGAATTAGATGTATTGGGTGCAAATGAGCAGACAACACGATCACGAGTTGTGAAAACAAAGACTAGGCTTTTGTTAGTCTTTTTAAAATTGGTTTATTGCCAATTTTCGCTCAGTTTCCTAAAAATCTGAAGCAACTAATCACCTTTTAGGTTACTGTACTATACAATTCTCAATATTTTTAGTTATCATCGCAAGGAAATATCTTTATTAATATTATTTGCAAAAGAAGTTATTGTGTTGTCCAACATTTACAGTTTCTGAGTCACATATTAGTGAAAAAGATGGCCTTTTTTTCAGTTTCAAACAAGTAAAATTCAACTTATTACGTGAAGAAAGCGAAGGCTACGCAAAATTGATAACGGAACTTCTTGATAATCCTTCTCTGACTGTATCAAAAGCCTTAACTCGACTCTATCATTTAATTGGTATTGATTTCATTTTCTTTACTCTACACACAATTGAAATAAATAAAATGTCGATTATGAAAACGAAGCATTTCAGTTTAGTTTTATCTTTATTACAGGACAATTTAATTTGGACCCAAATCGAGTAATTGATATTATTTTGGAGTGTTTTGAATCGGCATTGCAACGACGCAAGTTTTTTGTCGATTTGTTAACTGAATTCAAAGCAAGCGGTGATGATATATGTAGTATTTTGGGATTCAAATTTACTTTTTATCAGGTGCTGTCTCCATTATCTACAATTTTTTGTATTAATTCTTCAATATCTTTAATTGTCTTTCCATTTACCAGTAAAATTTATGTTCGTTTATTGACCTTAGTTTTTCTTTTAGCTTAAAAGTGGAGTAAGATTAAGTGAAAGGTGGACTATGAATTCACTGAATTAAAATCCTACATTCAATTTTCAGCGTTCCGGTAATACTCCTGCATCACTTTATAGAGTAGCAGCTACTTTATGTGACGAAAGAGTGATCGATTTATTGTCGCTATGTACATTTGTGAGTATTTTACGCTTTTTTTTTTTTTGTAAAAGATTACCAATTCTTCACATAATTGTATAGCTGAGCATTTCATTATTAAATGAGTCGTTAGTCTGCTAATATATCTTATGATTTTGATAAAATGTTTCTTATTACTTTAGCTGTCTCCGAAATTGGAGGATTTAATAAACGATCACAAAAGTCGTGTTGAACGAGACGGGAAACGAGCTAAGAGAAGTGAAACTGTCTCCACTGGAATGGTATCAACAGATTCACGCGTTTCATCAGCAGCGGCAACTGGATATGTGGACGAGAATGCTACTATTGCAGGCGTTTCGTTTGCTTCCGTGCTAGCCATGCAGAATGCAGATGATATGAAATTGGTCGATGAAAAAGAGAATGATGTTTGTGTTAATTTTCAAACTCTGCATGCTATTTTTTGTGTGTGAAAATGGATTTCAAGTGTTTGGAAGTAAGTTAGTGGATTTTTTGAATATCTTCATCTCTAAGATATACCATCCACTCACTGCAGTGGATCTCCTGATAAACTCTGTGCCTGATATAGAGTATGAACTTATGGAGAAAAACATCAAGTCATGAAGGCACTAATTTTAATTATTGGTTCCCACGTTACCTTTTACTTCACAGACAGTTATAAAATCCAGGATGCTGTGCTTGCAAAAAATCAGAAGCTTGGTCTAACATTTGCGCTGCTTGAAGGAGGCGCTTGGCAGTTTGCTAAACAAATGCTCGATAGATTCCCCGAATTCTATGCTGTTAATGCCTCGTAAATTTTTTTCAGATCACTTTTTAGTCTTTTTGTTTTGTTCATACTTATACTTTCATATACAGTAGTTTTTACCCCAAGCATTATCTGTTCGTTTTCCTAAATTTTTGTTTTACATCTATTATAAACTGAGGTTGTAATTTTTCACTGCCTTATTATGACTAGAGCGGATTTAAGTTATTTCTGTCCAAATGCAATAACTCTTTTCTTTATTTTCACTCCATAACTTTACTTTAATAAAAAGTTTTGTTTTCAGACGTTCCATAGCACTTTCTATTGCGGACCTCTTAGAGCGTTCTACCGACGACTTTTATCAGGAGTTCGTTATTACAAATTTTGTTTAAATTAAATGCGTAGATACAAAATATTTGCAATTAATTGGCGGTTGCTACTAACATCAATATCTTAATGATCATTGTTTTTGAGAAGTGATTATTTTTTACTTAATTTTAATGAGTGTGGCATATTTGCAGGAAATCGAAATTCGCTTTGAATGATATTGGTACCTTCAATCTAGGTTCATCATTGGCCCAGACCCATTCTCTCGAGATTGTATGTTGTGCCATTTTTTAAATTCTTTTACATTTATTATTAAATCGAAAGGAAAAAAGAACACGAAATAAACAAAAAAAAAAGAGGAAAAAAAGATTGAAGTTTTCTGATGCTGGAATACTTCCTTTCTTTCACTATCACTTGTTAAAAAAACATCGTTATGTTCTCACCATTTACTGCCTCCAACATCACATCTTTTCATTTAGGTTGGCAGCTGGTCAGAGCTGGTTTCCGTTGTTCTTCCTGTTTTGGCATACCTTGGTCCTCACATTGCATACCGACCTAGAGCAGCTGTAAAACTTGTGCGGTTGATAGCAGTGTTCTTCGAAGAACGAGAGAAAGATCGTACTTGGGCGCAAACTGCTCATACCGATAGTGGTTGGTGAAACTTTATTCTTTTTTATCTTTCACATTTTTATTACTTTTTCGTCTGTTGAGTTATTCTTGCAAATACTAATTGCCAGGACAAGAATTCTATTTGTATTTCATTCCTCTTTTTGAATTAGTCCATATGCAATTCCTTTAACCAGTTAATTTTATTTTTTTTTTTGCTTCACTGAACAAGTTTGCAGTATGCAACGCGCTAATTGATGCTATCGATGAAACTCTAGTACCAGCATTATCGCTAGCAAATGGGAATTTTTCATATTCGCAAGAGCTCTGGAAGTTACTTAGTCATTTACCGTACACGGTACGCTATCGGACATATGCACGATGGAAAACAGTGCATACTTTGCGTCATCCTCAAATCAATATTTATCGAGGAAGCACGTTTGGAATGACGCGATATGTTCTTAAGTTCGTTTGTTTGTTTCTCCACATAATAATTTCTACTGAAAAATATGATTTGTTCTTTATTTTTCACCTTATATTAAGCTCTTCTGAAAAACTACCTTGAGCTTTTATTTTACTTGTAATATTCTGAATTCGATTATATATAGACGATTATCAAAAGAGACGGTACGCATGATGGGACGTCAATTAGGGAAACTGTGCCACGTACATCCTGCAGTCGTCTTCGATTATATTTTGGATCAGGTAGCGATAGCAATTTTTTTATACAGCGCCCCTAGATGATGATTTTTGTAGCCTGCTGAGCTTAACATTGCTATTCTACTCAGCGCTGCTAAGTTTGAATACCGGATTAGTGAATATTAATTGGTTTGGTTTTTAGTCTTTCGGTTCATTTTTCATTTACTTGTTTTTATTTTTTATTTTTTCAGATATGAGGATGTTAAATTTTATTAGATTTAAGTTTAAATCCACACAAATTCTTATAAAAAACTATGGCTCCAATTGGTTTTTTGTCACAAAAACATGTACCATCCTTTTTTTTTAAGAAAAAGTTCTTGGTATTCTTCAGATTCAAACATTCGAAAACCTTATTGAGCCAGTAGTCGAATCGATACGCTTCCTCAGTGATCTGGAATTTGATGTACTCTCATTCTGCATTATTGAACATTTAGCAGCTCCGGATAAACAGCAACTGAAGATTAGTAATTCTATTCATCCAATAAAATGTTCAGAAAAACACCTTAGTGCTAACACCACAAAGGATGGTACATCAAAGAAGTACTCATTTATATTGGCATATTGATCTACACCAAATTTTATCAGATTTGATTTCCTAGCTGCTTGCTCTTTATTACAAACAAGCCTTACATTTACCTCATCTTTCTCACTTGATGGTAATATAATAATAATATAATATAATAATATAATATAATAATAATATAATATAATAATAATATTATATAATAATAATATAATATAATAATAATATAATATGATAATAATATAATACGATAATAATATAATATAATATAATGATAATAATAACGGTAGTAATAATAATAACAATAATAACAGTAGTATGATAGTAATGATAATAATTATAATTAACTGGTAATATTTGATTTTTGGTTTTAATATTTTGTTATTATTAAATTTTGTACTTTCTTGGTTCTGCTTTACATAGTTGAGAATATTCCTTCTTCAGGCATCAGATGGATCGCTATCTCCGTGGTTGCAGTCGCTTTCCACTTTTGTTGGAAATGTTTTTTTGAAATACAACATTGAATTGACGGGAGTTTTGCAATACGTGGCGAATCAGTTGAAAAATAACAAAAGGTATGGACATTTTATTTTGATTTATAGAATTGTCTTGACATATGAGATATATTACGAATTGTTTCTTGTCTTGACATATGAGATATGTCTGTATTTTTCAAGCTTCGATTTACTAGTCCTACGAGAAATTATACAAAACATGTCTGGTATCGAATCTACAACAGGGTTAACAACAGATCAGTTGGAAGCACTCGCTGGAGGTGATACTCTGAGACAGGAGGTGATTATTGTTACATTTGTTTTAAAATTTTTGTTTGTAATATGAATTTCTTTATTCTATAAATTTGATGAATTTGCTCGATTTTCCCTTCTCTCAGTTTAGGCTGGGTCTTTCTCGACGATGCGTACAAACAGACGTGCGATATTACGGCTTCGTGATGCGCTGTTCAAAGAGCATCTCATCGTGGGCCTATCCATACTTACTGCCCAACAACGCCAGTGCATAGTGTATTCCGAATCGCAGGATATTCCTCTCAAGCTTGCTGGTCAAATGCTTGATCAAGTAGGTTGTTGTTTTTCCAAATGTTGCATGAAAATTTTGTTTCCTTTTTTCTTGCTTTGTTTTTAACTGTCTCATATTTTCAGTGCCAAGAAACTTTGATTCAGTTTGGTTCATTCTTGCGTACAAATGTGCGACAAGAAGAATATTGCAATAGAATGCCTTCTGTTTGGGAACTCATCGGTCGATTTCATCTTCCCGTAGATGCGGCATTTTTCATCTCGAGGCCGACATTCATGCATCGCGTCTATGTTTGTTCCTTTGTTTTATCTTTTTGTGAAGCGTAAATGAATATTGTTTCTCAGAGCGAAATGAATTCTAATTTTCTCTGCAAGCAACAGTTCTAATCTCTTTTAGAAATTTTTTACGTTGTTATTTTATTTTTATGAATGTTCCACCAGTGTTTATCATGGTCTTTGCTTAGCTTCCAAATTTTTTTTGTTTATTATTGCCTTCAAAATCTAATTTTTCTTTTTGTCAGAATAATTTCGATAAAAGTCGCAAGGCCCTTCGCGAGTCAGACGGCAGCAAAATGAAATTAGACTCTAGTCGCAAATCAGCCTTATTTCGAAACGCTTTTGATGAAATGATTGGAGAGTTAGAGTCAAGTCTTCGTCCTCTTTTGCCTGACTTCATTTGGGCCGATATTTCATCAAAGTTGGTTTTTTATATTTTTTCAAGAAGGAAATGCTTTAGAACAGCCAGGCAGAACAGAATTGGTAATAAAAGTAGCTAAAATATTTCTGAGTATCAATTATTTGATGAAGAATGCGGAAATTTGATGTAATGTGCCTTAATTGATCATTGATTCCAAATATTCTATAGCGCAGAGGCTTTGAAGTAGTTTTGGTGTTTGGAGCTAGGGGTTCAACAGAGGATTTAATTTTTAGAATATTCACAATATTTTGGGTATTGTCAATGTACGATATTTCTGTTCCAAAGGCTACGTATGAGCGGGAGTTGCAACGGATTCGGAAATCATTGACTGCTGTTGCTGACAATGCTGAAATTGTAAAATTTTTTACTTTAACCATGATTAACGTCCTATACTTTCAAATGCTCACTGGAATATATTCAAATATATATTTAGTAATAAAACTTTTTGTTAGTGGCTAGAGTCGAAGTAATTATTTCAAACAGGATTGGAAATTGAATTCAACGGAATGAGCTTATCCCTTTTTTCCCTGCTTCCACATATCAGCTAATGCTGAACATCCTGTTTGTATAGTTACGATTCCAGTTTCTAGTTGTAATTCATGTTCTGTCAATTTAGAGTAAGACAAAAAGAGCAAAGGAGGAAGAGCAGTTGCGTAATGTAGAAAAGAAGTTAACTGACGAGCTAAAAAAACAGAGTGATCATGTAGAACGCATCTTAAATATTTTGAGGCACGACAAGGAGTTGTTGTTTGCTGATTGTAGCCCAAGTTAGTTATAATTTTTAATTTCGTTAACTTTTGCTATTTAGAAATATAGCTCACAACGTAAGATATGAATTTTCTGTTGGTAATCGGCTTCTCAAGCCTACTTAGTAAACAGTTTTAATGGTCTTTCATCATTTGGGATGCATATCTTCTTGGTGATGTGCTTAGCTATCATTTTAGTTCGAACATTGAAATTTCTAATATGAAATTCCAGAGCTTCGTGGTACGCAAATGGCACGCTTCCTACAACACTGTATTCTGCCACGTGCGGTCTTTACTGACATGGATGCTGCATTCTGCGCGCACTTCATTCTTCTACTTCATCAACAACGCACTGGCTTCTTTCAAACCGTCTTTTTCTTCGATAAGGTTGCAGTTATATTCATTTATTTACTTCGTAATTACATAGCATAGCATTTAATTTTTTATTTTTATTAGCTTCATGCTTTATAGCTTTTCAACGACATTGGTGCAATATTAGCTACACTCACTGAGAATGAAGCGAACTGTTTGGGACGATTTCTAGCGCTTGTGCTGGAGACAGTGCAACGTTGGCATGGCGATAAAGGAGTTTTTGATAAGGTTAACCTTACTGTATGAGATGAGAAATAAAGATATAAGGAAAATTGTTGGGTGTTATGAAGTATATTCTTGAAATAGGAATCACGTATAACAGAAATTTTCAAAAAATTACGAAACTAAAATTTTAGGAGTGTTATCGCTTCCCTGGCTTCATGACAAAATTGCATATGAGAAATCCAGAAGCAACAAACACTGAAAGTGTTAGTGATGGAATGAATTACGAATCATACAGGTACCATTCATTATTTCTGATAACTGCCTAGTGTCATTGTTTTAACATTGCGATTGAACAAGAATTATATTTCATTGCAGTTGTTGGTAAGTATTTTGCTTTGTTCAGAGTGATATTTTCAGAACTTTATGTCATAAGTGGCAGTATAGGATGACTCGATCATGTCTAGGAATTTTGGACGGTTCGAACTATGTTATGATGAGGAATTGTCTGATTGTCATGATTAAGGTAGGGGATTTCTATATTTACCTACCTTTCAAGAAAAACTCACTGGAAGAGGCGATAAAGAGTTTTCGCAGGTGCCTTTATGATAACATTGTTGAATAACAGTTCCTTTGTGCTTTCACATCTAAAGGCGTGGTTAGATTGTTTTAGATGTTGACGTATTTTCCGCTGATCGAGAATCACATCGCAAACATTGAAAAGACTGTGAACAAAGTGCATGATATGGAGAAAGGTCGTAGAGATGATCTTTCTCTGATGGCTGCTTCCTATGCAGGTCATTTACGAATGCGCAAAACGCATACATATACCGAATCCCAATTCCACAATGTAATCATTTTCTTGTTATCTTTTGAATTAAGCTGCCCAGTTTTGGAGGAGCTTAATGTAAAATCGAAGGCCCATCGGTGAAAGCTTAATTTGTCAGTCCTCTGAAAGTCAAATATCCCCAACTTTTTGATGCTTTAACCACTAATTGTATTTAATGATTATTACAGAAAGCTTGCTTCATGCGGGCATTATACTTTCACTTGTAATTGCATCGTCAGTGATAATAGTACTGTAAGAAAGTAAGCGCTGTGATTTTTTTTTTCGAATCTAGTCAGGTTTTCTTAATTTAGCAAGATACCTATGATGTGGTACTTACAAAGTAATCGAATACTGTTTTTGTCTGTATTAATTCTCTTGGATCGTTATATCTCCAGATTTTCAAATGTATCCATCTAATTTATAGCGGCTGACTGATGTGGCGAAGAAGACTACACGTGCAGGTGCAGCGAGAAATGCAAATGGAGCCACTACTTTAAAAGCTGCGGTAAAAAGTTCAACTAACGAAATTATTGAGTTAAGCAAACAGCAAAAGAATTCAGCGGATGGAAATGCAACTACACTTCGAAGACCCGCGAATGGGGCGGCAGAATTGCGTAAATCACTGGTTACGGGAGATGAAAAGCGTAAATCTTCAGATTTATCGGCTACTGAGCTCGTAGCGAAAAAGAAATTAAGTAAGCGCAAATTCGGAGTAATTCATTTCTCGATGCTCCCTGCTGGTACTACAGATTAGAAAACTAAATCATTTTAGAAGTTTCTGATGGGGAAGATCGACCGCAACTTCAGCCTCAAAGAAGTAATGAGGAATCGCAATTACGTCGTAACGAAGTTAGGAAGGAAGGACATCGGGAAAAAGAAGAGTTAAAAATGGAGGAGGGTGAGGTGGGCTCACCACCTCCAAGTTCCCATTCTGAAGCTCTTCCTCCTCACAAGAAAGTAAGTATCACAATATCTAAGTTTTCTCTGACTATCCAGATGTCTTCATTGGTTTTTCTCAGTCATTTCTTTTTTAAAGTGAATATAAATATTGGTTGCCATTTCTCTGATTTATCGGTTTCTCCTTTTTATAAGACCTGCACAAACAGCACAGTCCTTAACTGACTTTTTGCTGCCACAAATGGATCGTTTATTTTACAGACACGAAGTAGTAAAGGAGGAATAGACGATGAGGGACCGAGGAGAGAGAAAGAGAGAACAAGGACAGAAGAAAAAAGGGAACGAAAACGAGAGTCCGTCACATCGACTCTCGTAAGTCTCGTTTTATAGATAATCACTCATGGATATTGTTTGCTTATCTATCCAATTATGCTTTCCAGGCTCGTGGAAAAGTGAAGACTCCAGATGATCATTTGAAAGTGCGAGAGAGAGCATGGAAACGACCTGGGGAGCCCACAGAAAAGTAAGTAATTCGTGGCTTTAAGATCTAGAAGCAGAAAATTATTCTATAGCCAATTTTATTTTCTTAAAAATTTTTTTTTAGTGATGGGAATGCAAAGATATCGCGGAACGAAAGCAGCAGTGGGTCGGACAGAAGTGCGGAACCAAAAGGTATTAGATATGCTATCCTATGTCACTAATATATAGTGCATTTTTCGTAGTTTCCGTTGTAAGCGTATCTGTTGGAGCACTAATATTTTAGATGCTTCTATATGGAAGACAGAAATTCTGCAATTGATCTTTTTCAAATTTTGTGCAATTTTTAGGCTCAAAATCCTCAGAGCTATCACCATCCACTCGCACAACGAGACACAGACGTGATCCGCACCGAACGTAAGTATATCAAATACTAGGTAAACTAATAGATTTTTTTTCTTTTTTTGTAAGTGCTAATGTGAAATCAGCTGAAACTTTTAGACAAAATTATAACAAACTAAGGGTCTTTGTTTCAGGACAGCAGCAGCACATGATCGTTCAAGATAGTATAGTAATTTCTACTGACTAATTAACATCATCTTGAATTAGCTTAAATTTATTAGTTTAGCACTGGCAGAGGAAGGCAAAATATTAGTTTTGAGTTACTTCTTTTGCATACATTAGAATTGAATCAGTACGATTCTACCGAGTATTGGCTTATTTATGCGAACATGACGGGTAATTATTATTCGTCGTTTATAGTAATCAAAAAATATCGTATATTAAGGTTCACTTTTGAATTATACCCGATTTCAGACCACTCATTTGTAAATTAAACTAATAAATTTAGATTGAGGGATTAAATACGTCTTTAGTTTATGCGCTTATATAATAGGGCGACTCTTTTTTATTGTTATGTTATTGTTTACTATGTATGATTTTTCTACGTCATTTATAAAACTTAAATTCTTGTGCAAGTCTTTATGCAGTCTTCAAATCAAAACAGCGTCAATGGATTTGTTTGAAAACACTTGCGAAAATACAAATTATAGTAGTTGGATAAAATTTGCCAAGTTTCCGCGCATCACTTGTGGCCCTTTCCCACTCCTCTTTACTAACTTTCATTTTTAGCTTCCCGCAGAGGACGACTTCACCGGTGCTTTTCTCAGTTACAGTAACTGTTTTATTCAAAACTGAGTCGTTGAGTATGTCAAATTCGATTTCAGTCCACGGCTTAAATTTGAGTCTTTTATAAGGAAATCCTCGAAATGCAAAAAGAAAACTGACGGGTTGTCCTGTACCACCTATTCATCTCTTTTAGTTTATAATCATAATCCTTTTCAAAATGAATGAAGAAATTGAATTACCTGAACAACCATTCCGCTACCATCGGAATCTACAGTAATTAGCTTTTTCCCATTATGTTTTTCATCGGGAGTCATTTTAAAACAATCCTTGATTTCTTCTTCATGATAGATTATGTCGAAGTTCTGAAGAAAAGTTACTGTCATTTTCAGTATGCCACTGAAAAAAAATTTGAAAACGGTGAAACATTTCCGTTGTTTTTCATGCTCTTTCAAGCATCATCAGAAACAGAACGGAAACAAATGTAACCTTTTCTTCGTGAACACCATCTAGAATAATGAGTGTTGACGGATTAGATCCTCGAATCTGCGTCAGTTTAATAATCCCGTCACCCCCTCGAAAACCTCGTAGTAGTCCTTCAACAACTCCTCCTACAATTTTCCATGAAGAATTCGGAGCAACACGTGATGAGAAAAAATTTAAGAAAAAAAAGGTGGGAAAGAGCAAAGTCGAAAAAAGTGTCACAGTAAATTAATATGCCAGAAAAGATATTCACAGAAATAATTGCGGTGTTACTGATATTTACAAGCGTGGGAATACAAACAGAACAAAATTATCCCAGATATTGGTAACGCTACCACGTTGTTTCAAAAGTTCGAGAGAGAAATTCATTGCTTTAGACTAGATCAACCTTGTATTGGAAGCTTAGCACACAAATTTTCATAGAAGTTCACAGGTATCTGGGTTGGATTCTGTTCTACACGAACAGCTTTTTGTCCGTCAAGTGCGGTAAGCACACAGTCCTGGAAAATTAAAATTTGAAACTTTACATGCAAACCCCATGGGAGAAGATCATCACGAATTCAATTTTTCGAGCTTTCAGCGTTTTTAAATATTCACTAGGCACACTGAATTCTGTTATCAGTTGAGAATGTGATGCGAGACTCAAATAGTAAAGTGCTTCATCACCTTGCTTCACTACAGATTAATTTCAATCATTATCAGTATGGTTCAGTTAAATCAAATCATAGTAAAATCCTTCCTCTTCTTGCTTCTATGCAACTTTCCTCCCTCACTTCCTTCGTTTCTTTTTTTCATATTTTTCTGACTTGCTTTAATCGAAATTTAAACGAAAATGGACTTCATCTTTGGGCATATGCATGAGTGATCGGCATACAAATCCACCGGACAGTAACGATCGAAGACAAGATCTGAGACAGTCATCTTTGAATTCCACACTTTCTGTGCTTTCAATATCGTTTGCACCCAATTCCAGTCGATAACCTTTTTTGTAAGCGAAACATGAATTTAGGTCTGTGTGATCCCCAGCAACAATGTTCACTAAAAATGAAATACCAAAAGATTAGAGAGGGAAATCAATGTAAAACTAATTAATTACCAGAAGGATCTAGAGAAATTTCTTAATCCAAACAGCTCCGTTTCTATGGATGGCTTCTATTCTGAATCCAGAAAATGGTCTGATGTCTAAATGTATTAATAGTTTAAATTATTTGCTCTCGATAGTCCAGTTGCAGTAATGAGATCAGCACTTAATAATAAATGGTATGTGATAACACAGCATTCAAATCACAACTCTCAAATCAAATTTCTTTATGCCTCTGATGGAACTATACAAGTTGTAGCAAAGTTTGAAAGATGAATTTCGTCAGCGAGATCAACGGGTAGATTGATTTTGCTGCATCTTTTTTGCTTAGATGTAAAGTCTTCTCATGCTCCTACAATTTTTCTATCGTTTCATTTATGGAACCTTTTAATGTCTGAACTCCGCTGGCATCCAGAACTGAATTACTCGAAATCATTTTGCATGTATCATCCGAAATGGAAAAAAATGAAAGTAAATATGCACTTCACAATAAGTTACAAATGTACGATAAAGAAATATTTGCTAACAAAATTCTGTTTGATAGTGCTTACACTGCAATAGAGCTGCCACGAATACGGCGGCGAACAACAAAATGTCCATCGTTATTCGACGAACTGCGCTTCGCCCCGTCTCGGGTCGTTGTTATTTCCCCGACGAACCACACGGTTTCGGTTTTATTCCTTTCAATGTGTACAACGTTCCCAATAGAAATGAAAGGACAACAAACATAGATGCATGCACCCATACCATACATTCGACACTAACAATAATGATGTGTGCGCGTGTGTGTTTGTGTGTGTGCTCCCACCGTTAGTACCCTTTAACAAGTATTAAATTGATTGTTCACGTTAACCGTTCCAATATTATATAGTGATAATGATGCCGCGGTTGCTGAAGAATGGCACTTTTGCAGTTTTCGATTGCTGGAGATTTTCAATTCACGCTTCAAATCACAATTAATCGAAAATTAAGAAAGTAAGTCCCAATCATATGTGAAGAACAACATGTACGTGCATGCAAATATAATCAAACAGCAATATACCAAATACAAAAAGATTACTGGCCGATAAATCAAAAGAAATGTCACTAACAATAAATTGAAAAAACACCAAATACGCGAAAAGCAAGATAGAACCAGGAACTTTTTATCCCAAGGAGTGACATAAAAATAAATCAGATTGCTGGAATATTTTTAAGAAGTTGGGAGAAAAAGCAAAAGACATCAGTTAATTGATTGATTAATTGGCAGAAATCGTTGCCTTAACATTTTAATACTGATTTATTAATATTTGGTAATAAATCGAGAAAAAAAAAGTTATTTTGGAAGATAGAGGGTACAAACGAAGCAAAATCAACGAAAAAATTTAGCAACAAAACTGGAATGAAACATGCTAGTAAATAAAGACTAGTAAATAAAATACTACATTTTGAAGCTGACCTGTGATGTCATACATATCTTGTTTAAACTCTCGCAAAAAAATAAAGAAAAGCCGTCATAACAGACTGACGTAATTAGCAGGGAAAAGTCCATACCGACCATCAGGGGCTCGACCTCTCCACCAACCTTCATCAATTTGATCCACTTCCGTAATAACATCATCCGGATTGAAAGAAATTTCAGTTTCATCAGCTAAAAACGGTACTTAAATTTCGGCGAAAATCATGACAAACATCAACTGATAATTTCGTATAGCGAAAACTGAATTACGACCATTAAGTAAATATATTTTCCATATGTGTAAAGAAATAGCAGCAGTGTAAAGAAAACTTTTACAACACAGTTCCTTAACAAACAAGAAAGTGCAAGGTAATCAGGAGTAATGAAAAGTGCCCGCAGGAAACAATATTGGTAGATACATAACAAAAGCAGCATTTATTAAAAAATTATCATAAATGCAAACTTACCAGCTTGATAGTCCCACAGAGCTATAACACGCAGTCCAAGTGATGGATTTGCATCGCCCATTATTTGAGTCGCACCGTTCTCAACTTCAACAAATACATCTTGCTGAGTAAAAGTATTGTTTCCTTTATTGATGACAGAGTTGCTTAATGCAGCTTCAGTGTTCCGCCCATTTTGAGTCTGCTGCGAAGTTATCTCAGGCACCGCATGAAATGTTTCGTCTGATCTTTTCTCCAAGCGATTCACCGGTATGATATTCACATCGCCCGAGAAGCACGTGGAAGCTTGTTTTCTTCCTCCTTGATCTTTAGCCGCTTGAAGCACTTTATGGTGTTTTGCGATAGACTGCTGTGAATCACTAGATACTTTCTCAAACATAATCTTCCTTTCCTGTACTAAATCACTCCCTCGAACTATATTTTCCTCACCTGCAATAGTTTCAGTGGTCAAATGTCACCCACATCATTTATTTCAGAATAACTTCATTTTTTAGGAAATATCATTACACTAAAGATTCTATTCCGCACTATATGTTAACAGTAAAAACAAGCGTAAGATAATCGACCCATAAAACATCAACGTGCAATTCACCTTATTAGGAGTTTTTGATGAGAAATCACTCATTTATTGCCGTAGCGCCATATAGTCCTCAACATTCTTTACATCACTATCTAAGATGAGCGAAATTTTCTAAAACAAAACCAACATATGTTTATCTTTGAAGGTTCTTTCGCTCTCTTGACTTCTTCTTCTGAACATAGCTGAGCATGCAACCGTTCGCTTAATTCATTTCTTTCACGAATGACTATTTCATTCTTTTCTTTTTCTCGTCTTCTTTCTTCAGCAATTCGGTCATTCTCTTGCGCCCTTACTTCCTTCCAGAAACTTTCCCGACTACTTGCATCAATTTCACTGCAAAAGTGACAGTACCATAAATACTGCCTAGGTCCCTCAAGGTTCAGTCCGTATGAAGGGCAATATTAAAATACAGGAAATTATATGCAAGCTTAAACCGTACTGCAACATGCTAGTCTATAAAATATAAAGTTTTTGATGAGTTATTTGGCTAAGCAGCAGGCGTATTATGGACCTTTTTCGTAAAGACGATAATCGATGATTGAGATTCTTCATACCAATGCTCAAGGCTAAACAATGATAAGGAATTTTGAGTTTTAGATACACATTACGATAACTAATTGCAAAGTTAACATTTTTAAATCAAAAAACTCGGCATACCAAAAGTATTATTTTATAGGTGTATGTCGAAAATGAGACGAACTTTTTCGGTTTGACCGGTTGGTAAACAGTCCCAACTGTTGATGGATGTGTGAATTCTGAAAGTTCAGTCAACGTTGGTGTAAATTCACTTACACCTGGCAATCTGCTCACTACACGTAATATGCTTTCCATATCAGCATCTTCTTCGCTACGAGCAATTACAATCTAAAGGAGAACTGCAGAAGACTTATGACTTCAATAAAGCACCGATTAATTAATTAGCTTGCATAGTGACACAAATCTAGCTAATTATTTTACATAAAGATGTAGTTATCTGAAAAATGTCCAAAACGTCTTTAGAGACTCCAGTCATAAAAAAAAAAAAGTAAAAAGAAGATTGACAATAAAATTGAAATATAGAGTGTTAAATGCACAAAATTTTCTCATTCCTCCTTGAAAACATACCACATGTACGCCACGCAAAAATCGTTTCAATTCAGTAGCGTGGTTAGCAGTTGCAACCAAACGTGATGACGGAACACCTTCACCTTGCTGAAATGTATCTGTTTATTACACTTCCACCATTAATAATTGGTATAAGAACTGTCGAAGGTTGAGAATCACACCACTAATTCTTTCTAAATAAAAAAAAAACCATATACAGAAATTTTAGTAAGTAAAACGAAAAAAATACGACATTACCCAATGAATAAGAACGATTTTTGCACTAGCTGATGCACCCCATTTGACGGCTCCGATACCGTACTGCAATCTTCCAGCTGTAAAGCTTCTCGACAGTTCTTCCATACCTCCATCTGTTGAAACCAACATTTTCAACAACGGATATTAATTTTTACTTCTTGCTAAAATGTTGTACCACACACTTATATATAAAACCAATCTGCTTAATCATACTGAAGATAAAAATTCTATCAGTCCTAACATCTCCAAATTTTTAATCATTCAATACCTCCAGTATCAGCCACTTTAATGATATTCGAATTACTTTCATATTCCAGAATCACCCTGAAAAGCGCCTCCTGAAGTTTCGTGAAAACAAAAAGTACATTTATTGGATTTTTCCATGACCTTTGGACATCCCGAAATGTCATCAAAATACCTTGTCAGTCTTTCCAAGAAACAATCCATAGTAAGAAATATATCAAAAAGACTATGTCAGCTAAAACCACCGTAAGAAATACAGAAATAAAATGAATAAATAATATAAATGGTCGTGATATGGTATTAAAATAACTGAGAGTGTTATACTTTTAACCCAAATATAAATAAGAGAATGAAATAAATTAGACAGACCAATGGTCACAGTTTGGTGATTTCACTACAACATCGTACGCAGATAGAATATCCTTTTGGTGTGTCAAAATATTTAGCGTCATACCGTTAGGTGCTCATGTTACAACATTCATTACTAACTGAAATACACATTTTCTTATGAGAGATACTTGCTACTCTATCATCAAGGATAAATTATCGTCTCGTAAAATGACTAAGGTAAGGCAATCACTATCCAAAAACTGGAAGAGCTGTCATTAAACATTAATGTAAATGCATAAATGTGCCTACGGAATAAAAACCAGAATTTACTTTCAACACTAGGTTAATGATACTAAACGGATTTGCAAAAGTTGAAGATGACTGATTCACGCGGTAGTTCGTTAAATCCTAACTATAGTCAGGACAAGTTGAGGAACTGCAGCACTAGCTTGAAGAGTGGATTGTCAATGACACTTCCTCGGAAGAGAACTAAGTTACATTTTTGCCGTGCTCAACGCATTCTTTTCAGAAACAGACTACCACCTTTCTGAAAAGGACGCAACGTCCTTCTACAAAGATCTCCGTTCTCTAAATCGAGTTATGATAAAATCCTTCGTACTCGATCAATTTTGCCCAGTCGAATTTCATGAACACTGATGATGAAGTGCCAGTGATCACTTTGAGAAAAATGACCCATTATGTTACTTTTTAAGTAGCTTATAACCAGATTTGCGATTAAAATAATATATTCATTTACCAAATACATTCAACCTACATGAATCAGCCTGTTACACTACTACATATCACTTGATGTTATGCGCATCCAAAGGAAACTGTAAAGAAAATGGAACGAATGAGTGACCCATTCGATCAGGTTTCAGAACTATATCACAGTATAAAAGAGAAGATTTAGAAGAGTAAAACAGTTTGAAATAATCCTTTTCGCCATGAGGAGAATCAACAGCAACTCCACTTTGATTCTGGGCTAGTTATATGGTAATCCTTATTTCCAATCTTCTTTTATTAGGAAGTAACGGCAGTGATCAATGCGCATTCAAACGTGTTCAATCACTGGGATACACGGGTCAATGTGAACAACTAGTGACCTTTTAAAAAATATCAAAAATAAAAATAAGGGAATTCTAATAAATATATAAAGTTACATTCTTTGAAACCTCTAAATACCTAGGAATTTCCGCAAGAGATTGAACACAGAATAACATTCATAGAACAGACTGTTGTGTGGATTATTCAGGTCTGGCCGGCTGTTCACCCCAGTTAAAACCACCAGGTCGTTCATTTACATCAATTGGTGCAATA
Organism: Setaria digitata; assembly: GCA_003640385.1. Taxonomy (NCBI): domain Eukaryota; kingdom Metazoa; phylum Nematoda; class Chromadorea; order Rhabditida; family Setariidae; genus Setaria; species Setaria digitata. Next base: position 513,067 of record RCAB01000007.1, on the reverse strand, counting down.
GGAACCGGGTCTAGCAGCCATTTTAACAGATGAGGCGTTTCCAGCACACGAAAACCGTTCTGTTGTAACGGAAACACATCTTCAAGGAAGAAATAGAAATGGCCACATGCAATTCCTGAAAATATTGCTAGATAAGATTAAAACAGCAAGTAAAACATTGTAAAGAAACATTGCTTAATTTCAATCATTTTTCTCAGCGACAAGTGAGCACTAAATATTTTATTGATCCTCTCCAAAAGGAGTTGCACAAATAACGAAAGGATCAGGTGAATAATGTATTCTAAAACTGATAAAACATCTCTCTTATCCCTGACGAAACAAATTAACAACCCGAACTGACATAAATTTAATCAAAATAAAAATCTGAAAATCTGAACTGTTTAAGTTCCTCAAATTTTCCATAAGGATCTTTGAACTAAGCATGTGATATGTCAAATTACTTGAATTTTACTTACCCATAAAATCAACGATAGCATTGTTGCCAAGAAGGAGTGAGAATAAAAGCAGCACCCACGGTAAGTAGGGAGCATTAAAGCTGAGTACGCCAAAAAAATTCATGCGTACATATGGATTCCGTCTACTCCAAACATAAACGAGCATAATAGTAAAAGCCTGTCCCAGAAATACCATATGCACAAAGGTACCACAAACAATCTAAAAAAAAACTGATGGGAAAGTACACTATACAATCAAAGACAGAACTCACAACAATCAAAGACAGGATGGATATTCATCCTAAACTTATTAAATAGGAAAAGGCAGAGGCATGGCTTAGGCTTAGAAAGAAATCCAGCACTGCAAAGTCAAGAATCTTTTCAAATATCGACTGATAACTAATGCCCTACACATTTTGCATCCACTACAAGTAATAGTAAACTTTTTGAAATCTCACTAACTATTTCGACTTTTAACACCAATCGGAAGTTTTTCTAATCTTAAAAAGTTATGGAGCAATAATTCGACATTAGCAAATCTCAAAAGCTCCATATATCTTCATAACACTTAAGAGAAAGACCAAGAAGAGTCCAGTAGGTTCTATGCTTTAACAAAATCCAATTGTAAAGGAAAATTTTTTGGATAATGGACTAATATATTTCTTTTAGAGTCACAACTTTAATATAATAGTTGATATTCTACCACTAGTGCACAAAATATGTTACCATAAAAACTGCTCCATAGATGAACATAAAAGCGAAGTCAGCACGTCGCCCACGAAATGAACCTTCCTCAAGCATCATGCAATATCGGTATGTGAAAATCATATTGAACAAGAAACTAAACCCGAATGAACCAAAGAAACAGAACGACGTTAACAGTCGCCAAAACTGAAAGTAATTTCTTTAAAAACAAGAACAGTAGCAATCAAAAAATTTAATGCAATATGGCTAGCTAGTATTTAAGCAGAATTTATCAGGAATATCCAGTCAACTTTCTGAACCATTGTACAATGACGAATTTACTAATATATAGCACAGATCCCAGTAAATAGTCAACATACCTGATAATCATAAATAATTAAGTTCCAGTTAAAGTATAAGTGGAACGGAGTAACAAAATCCAGCTGCTGAAATTTAAGGCCATTATAGTCACATTAAATGAATAAAACTGCACGAAAATTCAGTAAATCTCATTGACATATTTTTTTATAAAAAATCCAAAACAAGAGGGACGACAAGCGATTAGGGAACTTGTACGTGTAATAACTATATGTTTTTTTTATAAGTATGGAAAATAATTTTTTTGCCTACGAAAGATTTACAGATTCTGTACCGAAATAACTTCTAGATTATTACAAATTCACAACTAATAATTCAAATACTTACCACTGCAAGTGTGGTTAAAACACAAGCGGTCGTATAAATCCTCGTTACAGGAGGCATATCCTCATATGCTTGCAGTAGAGCCTGCATCCTCCCAACTTTCTACGTCGACAATGTTAATTAAACTAGGAAGAATACACTAACATGCAATTACTACTCGAGATTAGAAGATTACAACTGATGTGTTCCAGGAAGGCTGTATCAGAAGAATACTGTCTGGATCTGTAATCCCCTAGAGAGATATGCGAACTTTCTCCATTTCTGACAATGTTTATTCAGTTAGCAGCGCAATATAACATTAACATGAATAACATGAATCAAAAGATTTGTTGAGATTGCAGATTTAAAAAATTTCATCATATAATCTAACAAATTCTTCTAGTTTAACAATAACTTCATGTGTATCACGAAAAGCGAATTGTCATAAAATTTCACTGCCAAAAATCCTTATTAATTCTATATTTCCTTTTCAGCCCCATAAATTTTTGAAAAACCAGAGTTTTTTTTTTTAAATATCTTACGCTAAAAAACCATGCTGGCGACTCGATTCGAAATATCACCTGTCGATTTAAATAACTAAAGAAAAAAAAGAAAAAAAAAACAAATAACAAATCAGCATGCAAATTAAGGTGTAAGTATCGAAGACTTAGGTTTTAGAAGTTCACTTAGCAATCGGTTAACCCGGTCAACCATTTTCGATGAATCTTTCATCAATCCACAAGTTACCAGGGCGTTATCATAGATCTGAAAATCGAAAATATTTGCTTTTTATTACCAGTTTTCAATTTTTTAATGCACAAATTTTCAGTAAGAATCATTAAATTCCTCACTGAACTTGAGAACTTATACAATACAAATTGCATGAAAATTAGAAATTTGAATTATTCGATCATAAATATATATATATATATATATATGTAATTATATATATAGGTACTAATAAAGTATATATATACATATATATTAGTACCTGTTCAGCAACTAGGCTTGCTACTACTGGTTCCGATTTATGGAGCTTGGTCAAAGCACTAATAATTGGGTGATTTAGGTTGACATGAAGAGTTGGCTTTAAAAAAGATAGGTGCTCGTTGCCCTTGACCTGTCCAATACGGAGGAAATGGCGAGCAGCACCCATCTCCGCACCAATAGTGATCATACACGGATGTTCACTTGTCGCACTCGAGCTCTGGAATGTATGAAGGATGGAAATTTTACTTTTGTTAAAACATTTCCTGGATAAGACTTTATAATGTATGTGGGGATAAATATTTAAAAGAAAATTTTGAGACTGTCAAAACTCATGAAGTCGATTAGATAGAACTGAATTACTAGAGAATAGTTATTCGCTAACAAGCAGAGTAACTTCCATGATTTTATCGTCTGATAAACTGTACATGAGATTAATTCCAATTTCGAATAGTTTATATTTTCAGGTTTTAACTGACTTGAGGAATATATAATTTGTACAGTTTATTTTTACAACTCAATTTGTACAGTTTACCGTTTTTTAGCCCAATAAATTTACGGAAAAAAGGTTTTTCATGCAACTAAATCAAATATTTCGATGAAATTATAATAGATCATTAAGTACATCATTTGCTTTGACAATGAAATGATAACCAAGCACTTCATTAATAAAAATTTTTAGCTTTGAAAACTACTGTTTGTACTACATACTAATAATGATGAAATGATTCAAGATGATACCTTTATATCATTCACTTTCACGCTCCCTAACGTATTTTTTAGCCAATCTAGCAAGTCTTTCTTATCCATATCACGTACGGTCGTTGCTGCAACAAAATTATTAAGGTTTTCAAACAGGAAGTTTTATATCAGCGCATATTCTTTAACTCTATTAAGTACAGTATAATTATATATTTTCTTCTCAACGAGGTAAGAGGTAGCAAATGAAAATGTGAAATAAGTGCGAAGCCTACAATCTGAAGTACATAAAATCAATGTACACAGCGAACGGCAAATGAATCATGTGCTTTACAACTCATTCAACTCCTTTCTCCGAATGAGGTGCATATTAGATGAGACATGTAAATACAAAACAAGTTACTCGAAGTTTGAGAGTCACCACCCGCTTCAACCCCTGTCCAGTTTTCCACTGACTTGATCGATTTCATACGGAACTGCTGCATGGCCAGCAAGCATACTTCATCCGCAGCATCATATGCAAAAAGAACTTCTTTATTTCCTGATTTGAACATTTCATAATAGGGAGAATGTTCCGCAAGCTGGCGGCTGTGAAAATAAAAGCAACTTAAGTTAGGGTCGACGAATATGCTGATAATGAATTCTTCTCTCCTCTAGAAATAATCTAGGACATACAATTTCCTCCAGAGTTATTCAAGTTTTGAAAAATTCTAGCTTAACTGACACTTCCAAAATCTCGGGTAACTAAAAATTATATTACAATCAAAACAACATGCTAGAAGAAAACTTTACCTTGGAGCAAACAAATAGAAAATTTCATTTTGATCTTTTTCCATTCGATCCACATATTCGTTCAGACTCGTCAAAGTTCCTTCTTTTAAATTTGATGATTCAAACAATAACAATGAGCCAATCTGTTCCTAAAACTATGTAGTTAGCTGATTCAAATCATCTAGAAAAAAAAAGGAAAACAGAACTTGAAATGTAAAGCACAAAATAATCAATACAAAAGAATCTTAGTACGTTCTTCATGAACCGTAGATAATCTCATAAAGTAAAAATCTTTATTCGTAACACTTAAATAAGAAATATGTATTATCCAAAACATAAATTTCAAATGAATTAAATACATCAAACAGAATTGATTTTTAAAAAATAACAAAATTATTTTTCACTATTAAAAAGATTTAAAAATTATAAAATTACTTTGTAAAATCACTAAAAATTAAAAAAAAAAGGAAAAATATAAGTGGCCCGCTAAATGTGTTGTAATTAGAATAAATTAAAACTAACCTTAATGTTTTGATCAGTTTCAGTACAAATTCCTTCCTTAAAATACAACGAATAGCCACTATAAAATTCTTTGTATTTTATTCTGTCTTTCTTCATTTCATTCACAAAATATGATACGACTTTGTCGGTTAAAATATGACGCAATTTCCTGAAACCCAGATGAGCACTAATTTTACCTTTCAACTAAAAAATCTTGCCAGTTTAATTTAAACTAACAAAGAACAATGAATATATGAATTGGAATTATTCCACTAATTGTGTTATTATTGAAAAAAATTATGCACAATTTTTATGTTAAATTGAACATGAAGTAATTCAAATAGACTATATCTCCCCAGTTTCAGAAGCCAACAAAGATACGGAAGTAAGGGACACATAAAACTCGTAACCCATTGGCATGAAAATTTTCCTTTCAGTTTTGGACAGAAAAAGGATATTACACCAGCACAGCATCCATCTGAAGCATTTCCCGACTCAAATTTAATGGAACATCTTCCGAATCGACTACACCAACCAAAAAACGCAAGTATCTTGGCAAAAGATCTTTGGCATTTGACTGAAATAAAGAAACAATAAGACATGAATTAGCGATTCATTTATTTGGTACCCTTTCATTACTTTTTCAAAACCTTGCACTTGTAAATATACAAAAGTTATTTTTGAATTGCTTGCAAATAATCATTAAGTAAACTTGTTAGTTAACGGTCTATGAGAAAAGATACCTTAATTAGGACTCTCCGTGCATACAAAGAAACACCAGATTGATCAGCCGAACTGGCAAACTCAAGCTGCGATACACTGTGAGATGGAACATACAGCAAGGATCTGACATTTATAGGAGCATCTGCCTATAACACGTACGTTGGACTTCAGTTTCAGAACTAATCTGGCCACAAAATGAATAGTTTGATGAGAATGAAAATATACCCAAACACACACACACAAAAAAGAAAAAATGCAATCAGCAGAGAGATCTAGTAATAATAACCTACTGTTACATTTAACGTCTCCAACCATTTAGAAATGTTGTTCTCAACTTTTGCTGTTGATAAGATGAAGAGAGATTCTGCTAGCTTGATCTTTTTTTTAAAAAAAAAAGAAAAAAAAGAAAAAAAAACAGGAAAGTAGCTCAAATTTAATTTATCTAGTAAGAAGCACGATGTTGCATGCATGCACCCAAAGTATCCAACTCAAAATTTCACGCACTGTGGTCGAGGGTGAAAGGGAAAAAAGAGGTGGTAAAATTTCTGTTTCTGCAAGCAGCCACTACTAAAAATAACGCAATAGAATTGAAAACAGTGAGTCAAGTGAACGTTATCAATAAAATATTTCAAGCTAGACAAAACTGAATACCTTATAATGAATGATATATTGTGGTCGATCATTTCCTAGATGAGGTAAATGCGTCTTCGTAAGTTGTCGGAAGAAAGTGTCATGCATTTCGGGAGTTACGCCCTTCGGATTCATTGTCCAAATTGCATCTACCGTATTCACCCGTTCTCCGTTCACCATAATTGGTAGAGTAATAAAGTAAGAATATTTGTTGATCACCTCTACAACTTTATCCTTTTTTGCAAACTGCGCTGCATCACCCGGACGTAATGTTACTTCAATACGTGACCCCACAGGTAACGAATCGGTTTCTTCCACTGAATATGCATCACCTCTAGAAGAATTTTATTTCTAAACTTTTCAAACCATAAAACAATTTAAATGATGAAGTGTACAAAGTATTGTTGTCCTTCTGTGAAGAAATTTGACCAATAAGTCCTTTTTCCTGCATTTGCACGCTACTAACATTAAACTACAAAATAAATAACTTAAAAATTTATTCAAACATACCCATTCCACTTCCAGATATAACCTTTATGACTACCTTCCTTACGTGTCTTCACCACGACACTATTTGCAACCATAAATGCCGAATAGAAACCAACACCGAATTGTCCAATGATACCTTCGGTAGACGCATGGCCCTGTGAAGTCTGTTCCTCTACGAATTTTTTAGAGCCTAAATATAAAATATAAACAATAATGAGAACAGATTGTTTTAATATAATTAGTTCTTAATATAATTAGTTCTAGCAAGGGAATCTACNGAATTTTTTAGAGCCTAAATATAAAATATAAACAATAATGAGAACAGATTGTTTCACTTAATATAATTAGTTCTAGCAAGGGAATCTATGCTCATCAGGAAGTTAAGGTTTCAATATGCATAACCACTGTTTTTGCTCTTAAAAAAATGTCTGCAAGATAGAAATGGCTGAAAAGAACTAATAAATCAGAATGAGGCAGAATGATCAGAAAATGACAGGAATATTTTACCTGATTTAGCTATTGTCCCCAGACAATTCACCAAATCTTCCTTGTCCATTCCAATTCCATTATCTTCAAAAACAATTAACCGCGCAGCCTCATCCGTTGTTATTTTTATTTCATAAGCAATATTCATATCCTGATTACTTTCCAAATGTTTACAACGCCTCTTTTCCAGGGCATCACTTGCATTCGACACCAATTCCCGAATGAAAACCTTTAATATCAATAATGAGCTCACTAATTACCTTTTTTAGAAGACAAAAACTCTTTAAAAATAAACATTGAAATATAGCAACACTTCTTTTTCTGGAGTCAAGAACACTTCATTACTTCCAGAAAATGTACCTCTTGATCTGAATAGAGGGATTTTGCAACAATATCCAATAAATTTTTTGTTTCTGCTTGAAATTCGAAACTTTCGGCCGTAGCCTGACTGCCCACTGATCGGACAGTATGGAAAGGACGAGTTGTTGAAACGATGTCATACTGTGTTGGTATCATTCGATATGGCCGACGCAAAGAACGCAGCAATAAAACTAGACCCCTACGAGATGCCATTTATCTGCAAACTACATCAAGTCTGAGTTTGTTTGGAACATCATTCCTCATTTTTCGTAATATTCAATACCAAACAAGATAATTTCACGAACCTGAACAGAGAATTACCAGGTCAATTACGGTAGGAATAAAGTGGACGTGCCTATAGGAACTGCAAGCTAAAATCTTAGAATCTTCCACGTCTACGTGCTGATAGCTCTAAAGCTGGCCCATAACATTAGCTAAAAAAGCCTTCTATTCCACCTATCCAAGTGGCTTAATACTTTGAAATGGCAAATCTTAACAAGCACACATGAAACATCATTTTTCATTGATGTTTCACAGATAGATTTGAGTCTATCCAACATCGGAATTAATGGATGGAACATTGTAATAAATTTTACTATCATAACAAATTATATATGAAAGTGCGACATAAAATAAAAATAAACATAGAAGGAGATATATTCCATATTCATATTCAAACAAATATTGACAATACGATATTGTTGCTAACAACGAAAATTTTCACTACTTTACTCCTTCGCTTTTATATATTTGGTGGATATCGATAGATTCCGAATATTTCGCAATAAGAGAAAGACGGAAGAAGTACTAAGCACTTAATGAAATTAAAAGAATACTTGTACAAGCATAATTTCCTTCTCCTTCTGAAAGTTCTCATAAATGGAAAGGTATAAAACACAAACATTAACATAAGTTAAAGCTAAACCAAGTCGGAATTTCCACGCCGAAAGGTAATACTATTAAGGAACTTATGGAGCGAATAAGCAATGAGTAAGTTAAAAAAAAAAGGCAGTTAATAAAGATGAAAACGTGGCCAAAATTACAGAAAAAAGCATGAATAACATTACCACATTTAAGGGATATTGTCTTGAAGAATTTTAATCTGAACTTCAATTTTTCCAAGTTATAAACGAAGGGAACAAATTTTCCGGATGCAACCAAATCCTACAACCAGTTCAAAAAGCATTAATTTTATTGGATGCCAATTAAGACTTTAACATCCCATCGGTTTTCTCTAGTAGTCATAGTCATGGACAAATTAATAGACGAAGTTCTATTACAGAAATATGAAAAACTTCCAAATAAACAGGATAATAGTAAGAAATGTCAGGACAAAATTACAAGGAAAGACTCGAACTGCAGACATTTCTATACAACCATACCATCCTGAAGGTATTCAAGCGTGAAGACACTTCCCACGTTGATCAAAAGAAGGCTTCAAACTTGTCCTGCGCGAACAAAAGTTGAAGATCAAGACAAATACAAAAGCAACAAATTACATCTCTTTATCATCTCCGGACCTAATTCTAACAGCATCACTGCTAACAGATTTGATCATACTTGTACTAGCAGCAGAAATAGCTGAAGTGTTACCAACATCAGATCTGATTCGACCATCAACATCATCAGCAGATCTAAGTGCATCACCTGCTGACTGAGCAAGCTGTTGCGCTATGCGAGTTATTTCATTTTCTGCGCTGATTGCACTACTGACGACAGTGGATCGAGAATTCATAGTTGAAGCAAATTGCTCAACGAAACGATAACATTCAGTGCTGTTTTCCTGCAGCATTACTTCTATTGACTTGTCCATTGACGGTGCACTATGCAGTTCTCTCAGAAGGCTACTCTCCTTGACTGGTGATAACGGGTTGCTTCGATCATTAGCACTACAACTTCTGCTCGATTCTGCAGTACTTTCAGTCGATGCTAACATTTTTTGAACATTATTATCCTCCATAAAGTGTTCGTTATTAGAATTAACTGTATCAGAAATGGGGAGGACAAATTGGCTCGATGATGACTGCCTATCTTCGGACAAGAATACCGACCCTGCCACTTGCAATCCAGTTGATGCCATTTCTTCCGCAGAACAGATGGGAATATTGGTGTTTTGCACGAAATTATTCATACTATGCCCCATTCTGGTCGACGCGCTATCATCAGATGAAGGACCAAATTGCACTGATGATGTCGATGTTGTTGATTTATGGGTCAGAAAGGCAGGGTTAACCAGCTGATGATATCTTGCTTCTGTCTCATGGTGAACTTGTGCTGGTTGCGTTGAAATGTTGGCTTCCTGTATGAAGTAATTATTTCCTGATTTCATTTCATCGGAATTATCATCAGATCTTAATCCACCAGCAGTTCCCGCATCCGACCAGATTCGACCAGTACTATCATGGGATTTCATTTTAACAGAAGCAGAAATAGATCTCTCTGCACCACCGGAACGAAAAGCAAATTGATCATGTGAACGTACTGTCCCTGATTTTTTTTTGCTTTGAGGTCCAAAAACAGGATTAATTAACTGATATCCTGCAGTTACCATAAGTTGATGAGTTGATGCGGGATTCAAAGCAACGGTTTGCATGATCCCACTGTTCTGCAAAAAAAAAAGACTGAAGAAATGGTTAAAAAAAGGGTAGAGCAAGAATATATTATGTCTTTCATTCAAATGTCAAGCATGAGGAAGACAATCTAATTACTAATTAAATGAATTAGTTTTCAATTAATATTCTGCAGGGAATAGTACAGCTTGCTCATAGTTCATCAAAATATGAAGTTCACTATATTACAACCTNTATGTCTTTCATTCAAATGTCAAGCATGAGGAAGACAATCTAATTACTAATTAACTGAATTAGTTTTCAATTAATATTCTGCAGGGAATAGTACAGCTTGCTCATAATTCATCAAAATATGAAGTTCACTATATTACAACCTTGCGCAAGCCGAATAAAAAGCTAATAATCACAAAAACTTTTGAAACTAATAGAATTCAACAAATTCATGGCATTTACCTATAATTAACATATACTATGGACTCTTCAAAATCTACCTTTCCAGGAAAACGCTGATGAAAAGGGCGAGCACGCTTCTTCACTCGTAAGCTTTCAAGTTGTTGCATAAAGGCACTATTTTCGGCCTCCACCATTTCATGTGCAGCAGCTTCCGTTGTTTCCATCTCAGTTGATGTGGTCAAGCTGCCAGCTGGTTGTTCCATAACATTATTTACTAATCTGCATCTTTTTCTAATTCTTTCCTGCCATTTCTGTTCTATAAATTCATCTGACTCCACTATCCTCTGCGGGTCAGCAAGAGACTGTAAAAATCAGAACATATATTATTCACTTCACTTTCTTCAATTTTCAAAAGCGCTAAATTAGAGAGAAACGATACTTTTTTTCCATCCACTATTAAACTTAAATGGATGATGGATACGAAATCAATAGGAAAAGCAACAGCGATAAGTTAATAAATTCAGCATAGTAATCAAATAATTAGTGACGTTTAGTGCATAACAGTCATNTGGATACGAAATCAATAGGAAAAGCAACAGCGATAAGTTAATAAATTCAGCATAATCAAAAAATAATTAATCAAATAATAATCAAATAATTAGTGACGTTTAGTGTATAACAGTAAAAAAAAAAAAAAAAAAACGAAAAAAATCATTCAGTGCAAGTTCTAAATCATTTAATATGAAAGAAAAATTAAAATAAGTCAAGTTACCTTACAAAGACTGTCACCATAGCCACGATCTAGGAGATGAAGGAAAATGCGCCATGGTTCAGGATCGCCCATTCGCTTCATACCCGTTGAATAAACTAACCTGATTTCACTCTCCTTCCCACACTCAAATTGAAACAGTTACAACTAATCGGTTTATGAGTTAGCTCAGAAAATATTTTGAAAATAGAAAACAGATTATTCCTTTTTTGTTTGGAGAATGGCAAGAATTAATAACTATTCACCAAGTAGTACAGTTCCGTAACAGTCGCTTTGTGGACATTTTGTTCGGTGAGTCCAGCACGCAGCTTGTTTTCGTTGATTGTGAATGGTCCATCATCATCTTCTGCAAGGTGTGAAATCTCAGCATCTTCGGACGCTTCGTCACCAGCATTTGTACTCCTGCTTTTAGATGGTTCACTACTTTGTTCAACAGTTGCTGCTCGCTGCAGCTCCTTTATCAATCTGAAATCATATTGACATGTTGGTGAGCAAAACTAAGAGTATATCTGGAGAAAAAGCATAGGTGAGGCACTAGCACTGCAGCAGCTCTAGAAAAATACAAGCAGTAAGTAAAATTAAAGAAGTATATCCAAATATTATATTTATCGAGCTCAACCTTGATTAAGAAAAGCCGGAGCATCGTATACCCGGCACTTTACTCCAAAAAATAAAAAAAAAAAAAAGAAAAAAAAAAGAAGTAGCTGCAGAGCTACCGAAGAATAACGTAAGTGGCGAATGAAACGAGAAGAAGCATTCATAACAAATTAACAGAAAACTTTCCAACTGAGACTAAATTTCATAAATTTTTGACTTTAGATCGCTTAATCGTACTCTTTGTGCTTCACGTTATAAAAGACAATTTTTGCATGGCTTACCTATTTATTGAAAATATCGTCGGTGTGGCTTCATACAAATTCACAATTATCTTTCCTATACGGGTAGTCTTATCTGGATATAACACCATCTTCACTTGATCTTCTTCCTTTGTTATAGTCCCAAGCTAAAAAAATTTAACCATATCAATGACTATAAATTGGAAGGAACATGTAGGCGACTTATATCACGATGCAATCAACTGCCGCTGACTGACATAAAAGTCATTTAAAATCATTTAATAGTATTTTCAAAAATATTGTAATATTTTAGAAACATATTGTATTTGAATTTTGGAGTGAATAAAAAGAATGGTACCAATTTTTCCATCCGTAAACTCCATTTAATTTTTAGAAATGAGAAAATACGACTAAGCTGATCGCCAACAGCGATTCTGATCCTAATTAAAGGATTCTGCCCACGTTGTTCTACAAAATAACGATCGGCTTCAGTTTTTGGAGTGAGGGATAGAAAAATGTGCGATGGCAAAGGAGATGAGCTGCAGCCTGAAAGCAGACAGAATATATCTACACACAAAATAACATAAATGTGCTTATTTTGTGAAATGAAAAAATGAAGCTGGCAAGAAGAAAATATAGCTTCCTTTTTGATTTAGGCTTCGTTTTTTAACAACTCTGGACAATATTAGTGATATGTGTGCAGCAACAATGCACTGAAACATTTTTAAACATGGATTCGCCACTACATTATTTTTACCACCAAGCAAAAGATGTGTTATGTCTACCGCAAACTATAATTCATATTAAAATTCACAGTTCCTTTTCTTCTTGCAAATATCGAAAAATAAAATTGATAAAGAACGTACTTGGAAAAAATTTTTGCAGAGAAGGACAGACTGGAGTACGTACCAGTACTAGTTGTTTTTTCTTTCTTTTCTTCTCGTAAGTTGATCTACAAATGTGCAATTTTGAGAAAATCCTTTATAATCTTTGCAAAATTCTGCCTAACAATCGTTTTAGAGACATGAGAAATCTGACAAAATTTCGATCTAAATTTCGGAGATAAAGAGAGAAGTAAAAGTATTTACGAAAATCCTGAGCTATGAAATTCTGTTGTAGTTTCAACGAACCAGGTAACAACAGAAGCACGTTTGATGAGGCATGAATCTTTCCGCGCTTAATGCAGATATATCGCAAAAAGCGATATATCTAGTTAAAATTAAAAGTTTCTCTTGAAAACGAACAAACTGTACTAACCCTTCCATAACAAGTTGCTGGAATTTAGTTTGATCAAATTTGCCACAAACTCTTCTTTTCCACTCAAATCCATTGATCAAAATGAACAACTCTTTGACATCTCGTGGTATTCCTGCCATCAAACCTGAAATTTTTGGCATAAAAAAGACAGCCAAATTCTCCGACAAATATCTATTTCATGGGTCCAAACAGAAAACCTTTCGGTGCTACAGAATAATGATAAAAGCCCAAAATGTAGATAACGCATATTCCCTGCAAATTCGTTTTACGCCGAGCGATTTCTGATATTAAAGGTACAATCTAAAAATACTGAAAGCAAACGAAAATAAAAAAAAAAAAACAAACTTAAAAAAATAAAAAAAAGAAACAAACTTTCATCAATGCGCGTTGAAGATCTCAGAAGTTTGAGCGAATTGAAATAATAATTGCGAACTTGATCCTTGTCTTTATTCAGCTTCCTCCGCGCCATCAATTTTGCCATTTGTTCGAAATCTTTTCCGTACTAGAAATTTATAACATCTACGACAACTAATAATATTGCCCGATACCTGACGGTTCCTTCCGTTGCTGTGTTCCATCAAACCCTCAGAAGAGCTATTATCAAGGGTTGAATCATGGTACTGCTAAGTAATAGATAACCTTCAAAGAATGGCTGAGTAGCCGTTCCTTATTAACACGAATTAAAATGGAATTCATATTTAAATAAAACTGATTGGTATTAAATATCTGAGTTCCACAAAATCCTGTGAAAGTGACAAAAGGTCGTAGTGGCTGAGGTCAGAAATGCTGAAGCACAGCGGAAAGCATTAATAAGTTCCAGAAACTTCACGCTAGTCGACAAGATACTCTTCTCTGCTGGGTAGAAACCACCGAGGGCCTGCTAAACGTAATATTTCCATCTTTGCAGGAGATGTGGCTTTCCAGATCAGTTGCGTAACCAAAAGGGATATTACACTGAATAATGGATAGTTGTGATGATATTAAACAAATAAAACCGGGTATAGCTTGAATGCAAGACGATGTCTTCTCACAAAACTACTAACCAATTTGATACCCTCGAAAAATGCATTGATTTCTGAGCTGTTCCACTGTTCCCATCGACGGGGCACTTTGCTGATAGCACCGATGGCTGGTGCAGCTGGACTGGTTTCTGGATTAGTCGAACAGATAACAGTGTGCTGTTGTAAAACATTAGACATAGAAGGAGAAGAGTTAATACTAATGGTTGAAGTATCAGCAATAGCATTAGCTATGACACTAGTAGATTTAGGGAAATTGGACGAAGTAGTCATAATGGAAGCAGCAACTGCATCACGAACAGCTATCAGAGTATCTCGTATGGTCGATGTAACGGTTGTTGTTGCAGCCTGTGAAGTTATAGCAAATGGTCGATAGATTATCCGCCGCCGAGAAACTGCAGTAGTTGAGGTACTGCCTTTTGCTTCTGATCTAATCTCTTCGTCCACTTCTGATTCTGGCTGCACCGACATTCAATAACCTGTAAAGATAACCTAGGAAGCTTGCTAATCTCCAAAATATCCCTGTTCTCTTCAACGTTCAATTATATTAGCCCTTTTTGCATAAATGATATTTCGACAGTCGGACCAATCCCAATACTACTTCTTAAAGCAAATGTAAATGACTTAGGTTTCACACACACTTGTTCGCTTAAATTTTTCAGGCTAAATTTAGGTGTTGTTTGTCGCTTAAGTACTGTCGAAGTAGTAACTACTGTGAAGGGATCTCTTACATTTAAGGATGAAAATGGTCGGCGGCTCTGAAACGGCAAAACTACAAATCTATTTAATAAATCAATTTTGTTATTAAAGGCGATTTTTCATTACTCAGTCTCAACAAAATTTAACGAATTGGAAAATGATCCAACAGCTTTGGAAACAAATGAATATCAGAGAGGAAGTTATCAAATTACCCGTGCAAAACTAGTAAATGCTGGACCTAAAATGCACAAAAGCCGTTTTAGAACTGGTACGAACTTGTTAGTACTACCCAGGGCTTAATGTGCGAAGTAATAGAATACCTCTCGACAAATCACTTAACAGTTAAATCACTTAACAGCACGCTGATGATTTCTACAAGCTAATCTTAGATATTCAAATATGGCGGTAAGCCCACCCATTAACATATTTTGTTAATTCAATTAACCACTGCCCCAGTCTAAGTGTCTGTCGCAAATGTCTAAGTTAAGCAGGGCAATTTGCTAAATATTTCCTAAATGTAGGCAGTAGTGATTGAAGCTCAATGAAATACTATGAAGGACCTGAGAATTGGAAGGATAAAATGGACAAAAGAACACAACTTAGTGCAGAATGGCTATTACATGAAATAACACAAGTTGTAGGGATGAAAAGAATTCGACAACCACCAACCATCATTTCTCTTTGCCACCTTTCAGACATAAGAATTGAACAACAAAGTTCCTCGATCTTCCTAACTCGCCTCACAGATTGCCGGAACTTACCAATCGTATTCCCTGGCGATCCGAACTCCTGAATCGACCTTATAAGCACCACAATCAGTTCCCAGCCCATCAGAAACCGAATTCAACAGGCCGTCAGATCGCGACACGTA
The DNA here is from genome assembly GCA_003640385.1 of Setaria digitata. Taxonomy (NCBI): domain Eukaryota; kingdom Metazoa; phylum Nematoda; class Chromadorea; order Rhabditida; family Setariidae; genus Setaria; species Setaria digitata. Next base: position 497,208 of record RCAB01000007.1, on the reverse strand, counting down.
AAATAGTGCTTTGTGAAGGTCAAAATTGACGTTGATTGTTAGGCTGTGATTGAATTGGACAATTGACTGTGTTGGGCTGGGTGGTGTATTTGATGGTTAGTATCATTGTAGAGCGCTGAAAATGAAGAGATTTACAGAATTTCTGGCGTTCACTGAGTAACTGATAAGAAAGAGTGGTAGAAAGTGTAGAATTCATGTGATAAGAAAATGATAGACATTGATAAGCCAGCAATCTTTGTTTGATGAGAGTAATAGTTGAATGATTATCGTATATAAGACAATTCTTGTACCTTATAATTATTTTTGCTTTAATTTTTTATCCGAATGAATTGTTATTTGCATTTGGGTGTAGATGATTGCACACTAAACCAGAAAGTTGGATCATGTGGAATAATATCAAAATACTATTGAGTTGTCTATTCAGGAGCTTTAAACAATCTAAATATAATACATGTAGGTAGGTTGAGATGTGACAGGTAGTATTATGGTCGAGAAGATTAATGTATTGATGTAGGTTCTTATTTAAAAGAGCTAGTTTTATAAATAATCTTGTATTGTGTGGGTGGTGTTCAATTTTTTTTTTTTTTTGCATACTTTGCACTGAAATTATTTAGGTCATGCGACGAGGATTTACGTATTCGAAGCCTTCCGATTTCCAGCCAACCGTTCGTTTTCCATCATCCGCAGGATTTATGGGTGCAGTACCACCACCGGCCCAGTTAACAATTCCAAATGCTGCTGCTGTTGTGAGTGATGCTATGACCAAAGATCTTGAGCGTAAAAAAGAAGAGCAGGTAAATTGTTCATGTATTTATATTTTTCTTTCTATAAATGATATTGAAATAGTTTTTTCATAAACTACTTTTAATTTGTTGGGTAGCAAGGGGTTTCCATGGAGCATGTTGATTTGTATTTTTGTTGTTAGTACGATGCTTTGATGTCGAACGGTGGGAAATCCACAACTGGCAAACCTGAATCGCGTAAGAAGAAAATCTACGATGACGAGTAAGTTGGTACTAAGCAAATTGATGGTCCAGCGTTTTTTTATTCGTAAAAATTCCAAGTTCAATCATATGATATATGGCCTGTCTCAAACGTTTTGGTCTGGGTACTTTTCTGATCAAGGCTTTTCTTTGTTCTCATCTTCGGTATCAAGACTTAATTCTATATTATTCCATTTCTCCAGAGCTTTTCCATATGCACCTTGTCAATGTGCAGATAGAGCTGGTGAGCATCTGCATTCATGAAATCTGATCAAATTTTTATAAGTCTGATAAAATTAATGATTTCATCAATTTCGTAAATTGTTTTGCAAATGCATTGTGCATGTAGTAATCAGGATATCTATCTAGTATGAGACTGACCAATACCTCATCATGAAATTCCCCGATTTATTTCGCTTTACATTTCAGATATTTGGAGAAAGATTCTGATGATGAATTAGAATATCAACCTGGACCCGGCAGTCCTGGCGTAAATGCAGCGCTCACTGGCAGTGAGGTTCACGATGACGACGAGGAAGATCCACTGGATGCTTTTATGGCGGGCGTTGATAAACAGGTAGGATTTTCATCTCATTTTCATTTCATTTTTTAATGAGTACTAAGCAGTCTCTCTATGTTTTTGTGATGCAGCAAATTATATCTTTTTTCGCAGAACATCAGTTGCTGATGAATTCCGTTGTTCTCTCATCCCAAGTTGGTTAATTTTTACAAATAGAAAAATAGTTGATCTACTTCAATTAATCCATTCAGTGATGACTTTTATTCCCATATGTTGTCTTAGGCGAAAGAAGATAAAGCAGAAAGTGAACGAAAAGATAAAGAACGATGCGTGAAGGTGGAAAAAGGTGGCGATTTAGAGGACAATAAAAATAAAGGGCTTGGGCGAGCAGACATTGATGATGAGGACATGCAGGAATCATATTTCAAGCAAGTTTTTGAATGATTTTGATTCACAGTGCCCTAGAAGTAAGTAATTCGACATTGGTGCAAATTTTGAGTTTTTACACTGGTTTACCAGTATAAAAAGCTAAAATTGTTCGGAGAATCAATAATTTAGTTATAATAAAAACTTTCCGTCTTTATTGGTGGTCTGGAATTTCGACATCGCTATCCTCACTGCATTAAATACAGATTTTATTTCATAAGCTTTGAGTTTAGTAATGAGGTTTGAGGAAGTAAAATGATAGCTTTCTAGATTTATGGAGGAACATAAAACAAGCACCCTTGAAGACGAAGTATATGAATACGATGAAGACGGTAATATTATCTGGACATGGAAGAAGGTAATCGATCCACTTCAGCCGATTGATCATTCAGCAATGGACTACGCCCCATTCAATAAAAATTTCTATCACGAACATGAACAAATAAGGTAAGAATTATCGCTCTCAGTGGTACCTCATATGGCCTTGATGCATGCACAGTTCATTCTCTTTCTTATCTCTCACGACGTCCGAGGAAAATTGTGGTTTTTAGATTTTAATCAAAAATTGGGCAAATTTCAGATCAATGACAACGATAAAAGTTTTTGAGTTACGGAACAGTCTGAATCTGAAAGTGGCTGGTTTTAATCCACCAAAACCTGTTACAACATTTGCACATTTTGGTTTCGATGAAGCACTCATGAATATCATTCGAAAATCAGAATATGAACATCCGACCCCAATACAATCTCAAGTGCGTTATGCAAGCAGTTGGTAGTCTTCAATCCGCTTCCTCTATTTGATGTTATGGTATGACAATAGAGTTTCACTGTTTTACTGTGGAACTGATTAGGATAATACTAGTCTTTCGTGTCTCTGATAATTTGTAGTTCAACATTGAAAGGAAAAATCATGTTGCAGTGTGGCAGAAATCATAGAGGGAATATCTTGCTCTGTTGATCTTGATGCACTGCTAAAGCATTCTTTTCCATTTCTTCTCCATCCATAATATTTTTTCTGGATAAATGGCAAACAAATCATAATGCTAGCTGTGGCAGTACTTTGATTATTGGAAATTTTCTTAAATGAAAATTCATTTCAGTCCATACCGGCAGCTCTAAGTGGACGCGATGTTTTGGGGATAGCTAAGACAGGCAGTGGCAAAACAGTAGCTTATCTTTGGCCGGCTATCATCCACATTATGGATCAGCCAGATCTGAAGGAGGGTGATGGACCAATTGCTCTTGTTGTTGTACCTACTCGAGAATTGGCACTGCAGGTAAAATATTCTCTGTTCCATGGCTAAGTAAAAAGATAAATTTTGGATCATCAATGACTTTGTAATGTGCCGAACTACCTAGTGAAAAGTTTCGTTACAGCATTTGTTTCTTTAGAGGTATTCTCTCCACCGCTTATTTGTAGGTATACCAGGAAGCTAAACGTTATTGCAAAGTGTATAACATCAATGTCGTTTGTGCTTATGGTGGCGGAAGTAAGTGGGAACAGCAGAATGCGTTGATTGAGGGGTCCGAATTAGTCATTGCAACACCGGTGCGTTCCGAAATCTTAATTTTTCATCACTCTTAATTATTTGTAGCATTTCTTTGAATCAAGGATTGATTCGTTTTCCTTTAGTTACTCCGATCCCTTGTTTCTACAGATAATGAAAAGGAAAAAAATTTGAACAGTAATAAATACTCATACATTTGATTATTAGATATGCAGTTCAAAGACAATATGAAATTCTTTGTATAAAACTCAAACGGGTGCTATATCTAGTAGAGGTGGTCCAATTATGCCTTCTCTAAAAGAGTGCCTTTCTGTTTATGAATACTGTAGAATTTCTTTGCAGGGTCGAATAATCGATTTAGTGAAGATTAATGCGACTAATTTTACTCGTGTTACTTTTCTTGTGTTTGATGAGGCTGATCGAATGTTTGACATGGGCTTTGGTAAATTATCGTTAATTTAGCATGCAATTTTTCTTATTAAATTTATTTATTGTCAGTTGCAGTTCAAAAAAGTGTGCAGGTATTCGACTGATGTTTTTTAATAAAACAAGAAATAATTGGTATTGGTCTTTAAAAATTGTTGATTCGTCTTTGCGTCTTTAGAAATTTTTGTTATTGTTATGATTTTAACTGCAAGTAACTCTGTTGGTCATTTTGATGGTTAACTTTTTCAGAAGCACAGGTGCAGTCTATATCGGATCATATACGTCCTGATCGGCAGTGCTTGATGTTTAGTGCTACATTTAAAAGTAAAGTAGAAAAATTAGCCCGTGAAGCACTTACTGATCCTATACGCATTGTGCAGGGAGAAGTTGGAGAGGTAAAATTTTTGACGAGATTAATGGGAGTTGTAATTATATTATAGTCTGGTAGCTAAGAAGCGAGTTTTTAATATATGGTAAGTTCGCTTCATTTGAGCTGTTGTGTTTGATTACTGCTGTGAAAGATAATTTTGCAGAAGTTCTGCAAGCAGAATGAAGTGCCACAATTTTCTTAGAGGCTTTGTTCCTTGTCATATATCTTGCTATCAGACTGTGTTAGTGCAAGTTATCTCAGTTTGGAAAAAACAAAATTGAATAAGATGTTTGGGGTGTAAACTTAATGGAAAATTTGGATTTTTCATTGTATTTTACCTACGTTGTATTCTGGGACTTCCGGAGTTTTTTTTTTTACTCGTTTCTAAATCATTCTATTAAAGTGCTGCTTAAACTTAAATCGAGGTTAAAAGAATATAGAATGAAAATGAGCTGTTGTGATAGTCCAATTAAGTTTGAAGTTTTGGATCTTAGGCGAATGCTGATATCATACAAACAATTGAAGTGTTGGAAAACGCGGATTCGAAATGGCAGTGGTTGTTAAATCATCTTGTGGAGTTTTCATCGAGTAAGTGCATCCGAAATGAGTTCAACTAGTGCTCTTGTAATCTTTAATTCCTTAATCTTTTATGGATCTCGTATGTACGACAGCTTTTTCAAATAGAATATCGAATACTTTGCATCTTATATCTTTCATTAGGTGATTCTTCTAACACTCTTCAGTATCTTTCATTATGTTTGAAATGGATGATCTTTTTTATTTCTCACAGTATCTTAACAAATTGGACTGTTTGCAGTGGGAAAAGTACTTATTTTTGTAACGAAGAAGATACACGCAGAAGATGTTGCAAATCGTTTGCGTGCAAAAGATTTTAAACCGATATTGTTGCATGGTGACATGTTACAAGCGGAGCGTAATGAGAAGCTGCAGACTTTCCGCAAGAACGCGAATATTATGGTTGCTACGGATGTGGCTGGTAAGTGAAAATTGTTTGTTTAGTCGTAAAGCTAAAGCATAGTAATTAAGAGCTTGAAGAAATTTCGTTGAATTTTCCTATTTTTCTATTATTTCGTGCTTTTCTTTGGGGATATGGGAACTGGAAGTATATTTTAAAAAGGATTGTAATTGGAAAGTAATCAGTTATTATTTTTCTTCAGCTCGTGGTTTGGACATTCCGGAAATCAGAACGGTAATAAATTTCGACCTGGCGCGAGACATTGATACTCATGTGCATCGGATTGGTAGAACGGGACGTGCAGGTGTGCTGTTATTTCGCAATTTTTTTTTTCTTTTTTCTCCCTTAACCCTTTAAACTTAGTTTTTATTTCTTAATGATATTTGGTTTTTAAATAGACCATTCATGCTATTAACATGTGCATTTTGTAGGTCAAAAAGGTTGGGCATATACACTAGTGCAAGAGAGTGACAAAGAAATGGCTGGGCATCTGGTTAGAAATTTAGAGAGCGTCAATCAGATAGTCCCCGAACAGTTACTTCAGTTGGCAATGAAATCAATGTGGTTCCGTAATTCGCGGGAGAGGGGAACAAGCCGACCACAACAAAGGCTTGGGCTAGGCTATAAGCCAAAAACAAAAGGTTAGTTTATTTTATAATAATTGAAGTTTACAGTTCTGAAGTATGATGTGGAAATTTTTTTATACCTGGAAAACTGATGTGTGATGCAAATTCTATAAATTATTCATCGATGGTGAAATTAATACGTTCTACTTGTAGGTCCACGCGCAGATGCAGCTACTTCTAGCACATCTAGAGCTTTGAATTTTGAAGAAAGTCAGAAAAAGGTTAAAAATGTGCTCGATATGGCAAAAGCAACGGATGGTTCAACAAATCGTTTGCAGGCTGTAAAAGCTGCTTTTAAAGTGACGCTAAATTATATTTGCTTTTTTATCTTATTGTATTGTTTTTTCTTTATTTTTTTACATCTATTAGCTAGATTATTCAGAAATAGAGTGGCGAAAAGAAGGTCGAAGAGAAGTCTTCTAACTTTTTAACTCCCCCATTATCAGTTGTCGGACTATATATTCTTAAAAGTTAGCTAGGAGTTCATTGTATCTAGATAGTAGCAGATCATTTCAACTTGTACGTGCCGAACATTAAGTAGATTATTTAGCTGGGAATCACTTTTCGAAAGTCCGTGTAAAGTTCGTGTAATGTGTTTGAACTAATCAAATTCATATCTAAAATTGTTTATTTTGAGAAGTTGAAGATATCAAAAGAACTTAAATAACTTAATGTTGCAGTCTTCGTTCAGTAATACCTTTCGACCGTCATCTAGTGATGAATGGGCAGCAAGCAGAGCTCCAGCAACTGATCCAACTCCAGAATGGAAGCGAAAACTTGAGGAAGCAGCTGAAGCCGTAAATCGACAAGTTGCAGCTTCGATTAGTAATAGTTCCGCAACTTATGATGGTATATTGTACTTCTATTTATTTTTACATGTACAAAAAAGGCGACAGAGATTTTGAAATGGTGACCCACTAAATTGCACAAGAACAGATTAAGATGTTTCATCGACAGTGGTCGAATGTTGCAAAAATGGCTATAAGATTCTCGGTTGATTAGGAAGAAGAAATTTAAATTCTCTGTAAACGATAAAACAAGGTGTTGTTGCTACTATTTTAATCTTTGACGAAGAAAATCCAAACATCATGTGGAAAAAATTTTAGAAATAAAAATTCGTTTAAGTCCAAAAGTTATTTGAACCATTTCCTATTTTTATTATAACTGGTGTGCAACTAGATATCGTAGCTACAGGTTTTAGTAGCTCTAACAGATAGTAACGAAGTAGTATGCTGTTGGTCTGTATGTTTTCTTTTTGTTCGCTAATGGTTATGATTATGAAGTTTGAGGGTTCCAAACTTTTACAGCGTCATCATTTCTGAATTTTTGCTGCGATCTTCCAGGAAACTGCAAAAAAAACAATGATGGTTCTAGCGATGGCCCAACATTTGGCAACAAAAAGAGATCTCGATGGCACTAGCTTGTGGGACATATATTAACTGTTCGTTGTATTTTTTATTATATTTTGTACATTGGTAATAAAAGTATGGCTCTCAGTATGTTTTATTGGAAAACGACAATTTAAAATTGTTTCCAAATGCTTTAGCTATAGCCTGTTTATTCCTCTGAAGAGATAAAGAATAATTGTAAATATCCATAATGGAAAACTTATTGTATATTTGAGAGACAGTGTCTCTAATTGTACAGGAGTGATTTTGATTTTATCAGTCTGATAGTTCAAAAGGTATGAACGTTGTAGTTTTGAAGTTCTTCTCTTTTCCTCCCTTTTTTTTGCGTTGGAATATTATTACTCTTTTTTTGACTACTGATTTTTAATTTGCTCACATTAATAGAATAGCATTCACGGCCAAGTTTAACATCTAAATAGTAAATGTTATCAGGGGAATACTAGGGACTGTGATGAAATTGGTTTAACGGTATCTGTGATTTTGAACTTCGAAGAGAGCGATTTGTTAAGCTTATTTGGTGCCCTAGCGGCTAGCGTCGAACGTCAGAAATACCGTTAGCTTATGGGTCCTGGTAAGGAAAGTTTTTCTTAGTTCTTGCACATCGAGGATAACTCAGTTTCGCTGAAGTTTTGATTTGTCCTCTTAACGATTCACGGTGTAAATAAGTGTTTATTGAAGATGAACACGTGGAGCGACAAGATGTTTTGAGTTGTTTTTCGCCTCTTGTCTTTCTTAATAACTTGAAAGTCTTTAAAGGGAAGTTCTTGATTTCGAGTAGCGTAACTAGATTTGACACATAGTTCTGGTAAAGTATTTGCGGTTGTTCTGAATGATTCTCGGAAATGTTCACTTGGTGCATCTACATAGCGAAATGAATGAAAAATTCGTTCTTTGCACTCGAGATTTCCATGGGTGTGCTGATCTGATTATTTGATTTTCTTTAATGTCTTGCTAGATGCAGTGCCTGATTCATATACAATAGTTAGTAGACTTTCAAGGATTCTGAAGACTCTTCTTTAATTATAATTAAATTCATTTCTTGATTAAATGACTGTCCATTTTACGTACGAGATCGCCTCAAATCTACAGAAATCTCTGCTTATTCAAAATAGCAAAGTATTTAATGAATGGAAGGGAAAACATGAGGATGTGAAAGAGAAAGGGGAAGGCTTGTATTGTTCTAGCTAAATTTAATACTGTAACCTAATATTTCTTGAAATAGAAGGCATATATGTTCTGGATGGTTTACAATGCATACAAGCGAATATTCGATGCACTGCATGCCATGATTTGCAAACTTTCCGGAAGAGATTTGGCAGCTGTACAGTATCTCGACTTGCAGTATATATGGAAATTACACTCCTGAAAAACTATTGTTACAAGACGCAATAATACTGAAATGAGATGAAAAAAATGAATTTTCATGAAAGAACTGTGAAATGCCTACAGAAATGCCTGTGTCTGATGTTTGTATCCCTGATAACAGACATATGCACTCATCGCATAGCATATAGTCTTCACTGTGAATCCAAATGTTTGTGCAATTGAAAAATTTACTGCTCTGAGTATAAAATGCTTGCATGATTTTAACAGTCTTGTCTTCTTCTGCAAAAAATGCCTACCATCATTTTGTCATCATGATAATCAAGTAGTAGACTTAATGCTTAATTAAACCAAGCTTATCATGATAAATGGCATTTAGTATAATAATGATAAAGGTGAAATGCTGAACAATGATATCGCCTATGCAGTTAGTATGAAATGCAAGACTTACTTGACTTTCTTTGATATTCGAATGTTTGCAACAATGCGTCAATATTCCAAATTCTATTTCAATTTGCATGCAAAGGCAGCAAATGACAAAAAAAAGTCCCAACAAAGTTATCTGCCAAAAATAAAATATCATTTGAAAGCTTCAAATGAAGTGTGAAGGAAACAAAAGAGAAGGAAATCTTGTGAAGAATGGTCAGAACTTACTTCCCAACTGAAGATGAAACCAATAATAATATTTGTTGTTATCGATGTAATTCGTGTCAACAGCTCTGATAATTTGGGATAGTAGAGCTACAATTTACAGTGATGATATGAGGTTGAACAAGACATAACTAGAAAAGTTCACCTGGACATTTTCACCACGATGTAATACCAATCAAGTTCAACTGTGTTAGATTTTCAGCAGACCAAAAAGTGCTGTCATATATCATGTGATAATAGTGATTATAATTAACAGTGTTACACTGATGGCTTGCAATCTTATTCTAGGAGAAGCACCCCACTAATTAGACTAATATCATAATTGTTGTTTATTTGCTGTCTAGAAAAACAAGCAAATCCTACCGATTTTGCTCTCACTGTTAGTGATAGGTTATCATTCACCAAAGAATTAATTTCTGATTTACTCAATGGTTCTTTATCGGTTATTTTCAGCAAATGACGAGCCAGAATGACACGAAATGACACAGCCATATGTTCCGATGCCACAGTTACTAGTGCAGTCTTAAAAGTTTTCTTATTTTATCAAGCTGACGCCAAGTGCGATTCAATTGTTGATTACTTAATGAAATCAATGGAATTAATAAAATCAAATTTAATTTCATCCCTATAAAATAAATATACCGCTTCGTACCAGTTTTAGAAAGATTTTGTGCAGATATTTGAGATGTAAACTATAAAAAGTATTGCTAATAGTTTAATATCTTATACTGAAAAGAATCTAAGCCACATTTCATAATTCAGTTTCTGAAGGGAAGTTTTCCTGAATTTGCAAAATGCAGTTGATGTCCTTCAGGAATCTTTCAGAATATCATTGTGAATCTTAATTTACCCATAGAAATTTTTATGAATGTGCTTTAGTTGAAAAGAAATGAATAAATATTCACTGATGCAGTTCCTGATATGAACGCAGCGAAACCGATGGCGGAGAACTGAATAGCGCAAAGAGTCAAGACTTTGATATTTGGACTATCACCAAGCAACGCCGTGAAAACTTGCTCCATAATTAAATTGTACGCTGCCTGTTCAAATCCACGAGCAATAGCCAAGGCGAAACCAATAAGCTGAAATAATATCACGTCTTTTAGTCGTTCAGAGTTATAAATATTTCCTGTTCCCATCAGACAACTGGAACAGGGACAATGTTCTTAGTGATTCTGATCAGTTCTTAATTTAAGTTATTGTTTGGTAGATGATTTCGTGAAGTTGTCTGATGACTGCTAGTTATACACTGGAGCATTTATTCGGAATGTTCCACTTGTACCACGCAACAAGTATGAAGAGCTTGAGAAAGAAGTGCACTATAAACTTACCAGAAACAACTTATGATTATGATAATTGCGCAAAACACTCCTAGTGCCACTTATGAACGAAATAATTAGATTCTGTTTTGGAAAAACCGCTGAATTCTTGATTCCTGGCCTGCTAATTAATGTTGTAGTTATTCCATTCACTGAATTACGTTGGTTGCCATTTTGTGTTAACTAAAAAGGAGAAATTGCATGAAAAAGTCAAATAAAGAAATGTGATTCAATAGATATGACCACTTTTTTGATTTTCACTGACAACATTCAGAATCCTCACCATGAATCCATGGTCAAATTGCCGATGATTTTTAATGTAAATTGCAGCATGCGCACCTTTCTTGATAACACTGCAATATTTAGCAGTGGTTGAAATACTACCGATAATGAGTGTCATAGATAATACTACAATGAATATGTCTCCCTTCTTTACCATCGGATTTATCCGAAGGAGATAACCACCATACCTGTAATTGTATGAAATATGTGACCAGATTTGAGAACTCTCAGGAAGATTCCTTGAGCTCGATACTTCCGAAGACTTGGAATGTTGTGTGCACTGACAAGAAATAGTTGAAAATATAAAATGAAAAGTTGTGAGGAGGATGATATGAACAAATGCTAACAGCAGTCCACAGCCAACAAGTGTAAAGAGCATAAAAGACAAAATTCCATGTTGTGAACTTTTCCAAACTTGACGGAAGATGGCTTGCCGAGTGCAACTTCTCATATTCGCTGATAATCTCATCAGGCATTCATCCTTTGCGATGTTATCAGTAGGATTTTTCAGCAATAGTAACTCTTTTTCCATTTGAACTGTTTGGAAAAACTTGTTGGATAGAAGGACATTTGCTTTCTTCGAAAGCTGAAAATTTCGATAATTTGAGGAAATAAATCATTGGAGCTAGAATAATTTTCGGATAATAGTACTTTGCTTAAGTGAAAGTCACAGCAGTAGGTTCTAGAAAAAACTAGCAAAAGATAATTCTTTCATAAATACATATATCACTTGTCCTGATATTTTTAGAATTTTTTTCAAATCTCAAAATTTGTGTTAAAAAGTCCATATCAAATTTTTTCATACTAATTCCTATCTTTTATTAGAAAAATTTTCTATTACCCTTCTCGAAAATATATCCAGTATTATGACTAATGGTACAGCACTTAATATAGCCAGTGATAAGCGAGCCTCATAATAAAAACAAATAATCAGTGATAAAATAACTGTTGCAATATTTCGACATTGCATCCCGAAACTTTCGGATCCCTTTTCCATCAAATTAACATTTCTATAATTTCTTTTTGAGACACGGAATTAGCTTCATCAGCAGCAGATAAATTTGCAAATCAAATAAGTTCAAATAAAAAATTCAATTTAATTTACTTTTTTACGAACAATTTTAGATCCAGATACTAAATTTAAAAAAAAGAAAAGTTAACTTACTCAATTATTTCCTTAACAACTTCTTCATCCAATTGTTTTTGATTGTGTATTCCATCATAACAGCGTTTCAGATGAATTCTAATTCTATCACCAAGAACTGTGGTTGACAGATGCTTAATTGAGCTAACATTACAATAACAAATTTACCAAATAAAGAAAACGGACAACAACTAACAAATGTTTTCTTTNATTCTATCACCAAGAACTGTGGTTGACAGATGCTTAATTGAGCTAACATTACAACAACAAATTTACCAAATAACGAAACCGACAACAACTAACAAATGTTTTCTTATGAGACCGGCTAGAGATAGTTTAGAACTAATTAAACTTAATTAATGTTGAGAATAGCACGAAAGAAGCCTTAAAAGTGATAATTTAGAAAATTAAATGATCTTATAATGGACCGCTTATTCATCTGAGGCCGAAAAATTCGAAGTATAACTGTTTTCCGGATGAAATATAAAAAAGCTGATAATTAATTTGCTTAGGTCTTTTTGTCTTCATTTCAAAATGATATAGTGTAATGAGTTGTCTCACTCATTGATGTACTACTGTGGTAGCACAATGCTATGCGTCTTCACGAAATTAAAAAATCGCTGCTAATTAGTGAAAATTACCATGCCAAAATGAGTTACACCAGTGAAAGCGATGAGAAATGTAAGGACAATTATTTGTTCATAAATTCCTGTGCGGAAAGATGCTGCCGTTGGTTCATCTGTTAGGAGAATATCCTTTATGCGACCGAGAAATATTACTGTCAGGGATATACTGCAACCGCTAAGTACAGCAAACAGTAGGCCAATTAGGAAAATATTACTGCTTGACTTGGTGTCGCACATCTGCAAAGTTGGTTACTGAGATTGTCTTCTTGAGACTGCAGTCCACTTAAGATTTTTATCTTAAAAGACTGAATGACATTAAAGAATGATACATCTGAAGAGGCATCGAGTTGCAGTGAAATTATGCGTAAATAATTCAGTTAGACTTCCAGGCAATCTTAAATATTCAGGTTCTTAGTTTGCATTTAACTTTGTAAGTTGAAAAATAATAAATAGTAAAAATGTCATTAATTGTTGGAAACATACCATTTCAAGAAATACTTTCCGCTTTAAAAACCATGATGATATCTTCTGTTTCTCACTAAATTAGCATACCGTTGTAATTTGTCCTTATAGATATGTGCGGATCAAAATTATAAAAAAAATTTACAAAAATTGGAACTCTTCTCGGAAAACTAACCTTCCAGAACCCATCATATAGCCATCATGAAAATTTATTTTTTCCGTATTATTTATGTCTGTTACTGCAACATGTTGCCTATCACTCATTTCCGGTACAGTTTGAATTGGCATCTTCCGTTCTGTGCTTGATGGATCGAAGTGCTGTCCATTCCGTCCATTCCGTGTCATTTTTTCCTTCAGTCTTCCACGATTGATTTTGTTTTGAAATTAGCAATGAGATTTCATTCAGTTTTCCTGATTAGAGCTCTCTAACATTCGTTACCGACCAATCTTAAATTGGAATTTTCACTGAAGAAATTGAGTAGACTTCAAGTCAAAACAATGAGCAAGGAGTTGCTTTACTTCTAACGATAAGACCAGCCTGTTGCTTTCCCAGAGATAATTGATTAGCACTTTAATCTATTTGTTTGTAGCTTTTGAACCTATTTCAGAAACAAAAGAGTTAGATTTATTACAAGACTAATTTCCTGCATAAATCTAAAAATTAAATTTACATTTCCAAACTATCTAGAGACCGAAGAAATCAAAAACATATCTTTTATCTTTCAAATGTTTTATGATAATTAAAAACCTAACAAAATGAGACAGTATATTATTTTATTTTGTCCAAAAATGTATTCCTACGGATCTCAATGAAATGGCCAATTTTAGTTTTTCTGGAATTACTGTTCTGCACACGTTCTCACGTATTTCATTGATTTATGATTAATTTTGTAAACGTGAATGGAACCATCATCTAGTAATTTTATGATGTTATTAATTCTGAATTTGACTTCATTTAGAAAATTTACATAAAAGTCCCAATTAAATTTAACCAGTGCTACCAAATATTAATATTTTTAATGATTTCATCAGGATATCGATCATTTCAAGAGATTTCATGGATTTATCCATTCACGATGACGAACAAAGGATAGAATTAGAAGGCGCACTAGAAAACAGCCAGCTGGGCTTCATTTCCATATGAATGAAAATAATTTAGAAAACAGTAAATAACGATAATTAGTTTGAATTTGTGGATGGACAAGTTTGGAAGAAAAGAAAATTTATAATGAAAGAAGTATGATATCGATATCTTTCTGAACTAATAACCTTTGAACTTTGCACATTTCTCAGATATGTAAAATTATAATATTTCATAGCGATTTATGTCCTACGGCCGATAAAATTTCTTTTATCAGTAATTAAGAGATAATTTCAACAAAAAGAACTTCGAGAAAGACTAATGATAGAAGGATCTCTACCATTCTTCTGCATGTTTTGTTGAGCGAAGCAAATTTAATCTTATCATTATCAGTAATTATCTTGAGTATTTGTTAAGCTTTTCAGGATTATATTTCTAGGCATGCCTTCATTCATGCAAAAGATTGAACGACTTGACTTCAAGAAAACATCGAAAATCTATGCCAAATAGATGATTGAATAAAGGAAAAATAACCTCAACAAATCAAAATGCATTTAGAACAAGAAGTTACCAGGGCATCGACGATAAGAGGGATTGAACTGGTTCAAATATTGCTGTAAATGAGCGGTTTCTGAAGGAATCAAAGAAACTGTGGGAATCGGAGATACCAGCTACTGAATATCTGGTTTCCTTTCAGAATCCCCATTTATTGCTTCGGAATGAAAAGAAGGATTTGTACAAATTATAGCAATTTTAAAATGATCTGTGGATGAGATTGTGCCGAATAGAGAAATATAAAACCAAATCACACTATTACTATAACTGTCACTACAATTATTATAGAAATAATAGCTATGAGTTTGTATATGAAATGGAATGAGAATTACGATAAACGCTGTAGAATATTGAAATTTCATCATTATAGAAATATAAGCATAGCAAGAGGATGATTGTATTTATACTTAAGATGATGAATTATAATTGTAGAAATGAAAAGTGATAATGATATATCATTGACACAGAAATATGTAGACGAACAGACAAACACGATCACAACAAAAGCCAATTTCTTGTGAACGAATTGAAAGGACGAGAAATGGATTGGAAATGATCGGTGCGATGCATGTATCAGTGATGATGAGGCGTGAGCTGAATTTAAATGGCAATGAAATGTCGTCCATAAAAAGTTTAGTTCCACTTTCTATAGCTGTTACTTTTCAGCACTGATACACAGTTATGGACGAAACTCCCTCATGAATAGCGAAATAAGGAAGAAACAGAATCTCTATCAGTACTGACGTTCCATCCTCAACAAATATTCACCACAAATCACTGCAAAATCTTAGAATTCACCGTTTGCATTTACTAGGCACTAGGCAGAATAGACTATAAAAATATTCCATTATCAATTATGAGTTAAACGAAGACAAAAAATAAACTTTATAATAAACTTTTTTTTAAATTTATAATGCATAACATTCCTACAGTTCTACCGTTTACTTCGTACCATTTTATCTTTTATTTAGAGATTTTTCACATTTTAGAAAATTTCTGGAAGAAAAAAGTGTCATAGTCTTTTGGAAGGCATGTTATTCTTCATCATTTGATTCCAAAAAATTCATGCAAATTTTCAATAGGTGAATGAAATTTGACCCAAATCTGACTCATTTTCAACAACTCTGCTGGCCTTGAACTTTTTTTGTCCCATGTTGGAGGCCAGGACAAAGATAATAATCTCACACATTCTTTTTTGTTGATAGAAGAAAAATCTTATCAAAATTCATAAATTTTTTTTCAGATTTATTATGGCCAAATTCACAAAAAAAAAAAAAAAGAAAATTTCATTAGTATGTTGAGTTCCAAATAAACTGCAAAGCAGCTGCTGCTCATTAAGTGTGATGTTTCATTTGCAAATTGCCCTTCACCTGTCGACGACCTATAAATCCATTGGTAATAGTTCTTCAGTATGTGATAGAAAAGCTTCTTCTTGATGAAACAAGTAACTAAGGAAAAGACTAGTATAAAAAAAGATAGATAGTTGTCTATGCATTGGATCTAAAGTAAGTGGGTAGTAACCAGATCAGTGCATGTTAATAATGTCAATTACAGTAGTGCATCATCTGACCTGAATCAAATTTCTTTTTAAATTTGTGTAAATCAAACTGATTGATCTTGTCTTTTTCTTCAGGTACCATACTATCTATGAAAGATAATATTTTTATTGCTATCAGAATGTAGTAATTTCTAATTACATGGATGAAAAAAAAAAAAAATTGCAACCTTTGTTAATTAGCAAAGTGCCAAAAAGTATTTTTCAATAGGTGATGAGCTATTTTTTTTTTTTTTTTTGAGTAAATGGACAAAGTTCCTTTATAATTTGAAAGATTTCCGTAATGACATCTTCAGATAATTCATTAAAAACTATTTGGACCACCAGCATTTGACCCCAAATTTCGGTATTTTATAGTTCCTAAAAATAAATGGCATGAGACAGATTCTTTAGCTATTTGATTTTATTGCTATAATTTTCATCAATTAATTCGAAATTTGTTTGCAAGATCAAACAATCTAATTTTACTTTTTCTACTCAATTAGATGTCACAATAGGTTCAAGAAGATCATATAGATTTTGTTTTACTCTAAGAATATCATTTCTTTGCAACAAAGTTTTAGAAAGGTTTACAAATTTTAGTCTTTACAAATCATAAGCCGAAAATACGGTAATTTTTTAAATTTAGAATGAGGTAAAATAGAAAATGATTTCAGAGAGCTAAACATTCCGATTCATTTCAAACAAACAAAGAAGAGTTAATTCGCCAATAGACTACTTCCTGAAAAGTATTTTCATCCTTTGGCAAACTTTTATAACTAACAAGCTTGATAGACTCTCAAGTAAGAATAATATGAAGAAAATAGTCCGCTATTTCCTAAACTTTTCTTAATCCATTCATTTCATTCATTCAGCTCTTACCCTTGTTGAAATCATTTTGAAAAGGATTTGAAAGTTTTTGAATAATCGTACAATGTGATCAAGTTTCAATATTTTAACGAGTTTAACATGGTAAATTGAAATGATTCGATGTTATTTTTACAACAACTTCTGAAAAGTATTAACGATAATTCGGTTCTCCTCCTTATTTTGCTGATCAGTATTGTAAATTTTGAAATAAATTTTTTTTTTTTTTAACTGAATTGGTTATCCGCAGAGTACTTTGCTTTCAGTGGGATATGAATTGTTGGAAATATCTTTTGTGATAAAATTTTTAAAATAAAAAGAAGCCTTATTAGTAAAATAATAAGTCTTCCTTTGCTTTTTTCTGAAAAACTTATCACTGCACTAATTTATCACTCAGCACCGTCTTGTAAATTTTTTTTTTTACGCCAAACCAAATATTAATCAGAAAACGTAACTGACCACTTTACAAAGTTGTATTTGCACCCATTTTAATTAATGATTGAAGCTGATCAGAGTTGGTACTAATACTTCTTACTCTAAGCAAAGAAACATTCAGAAATGACGAGCTTTATGACTTGAAAAGATGGCTCAAATTGTAGAACAACTAATATTACGAGAAGAAAGAATATGCTAATTGCTCCAATTCCATGGCGACTTGTTAAATAAAAAAAAATGTGAATGGAATAGAATTTTTGCAAGGTCAAAACAGTCAACAATTTTAATGTCATTTTTTTTTTTTTTGAAATTTTCGATCGAGTGGAAGATGAATAATTTAACGATAAAGGCGGATGAGATTGCATCGCTTAGCCCAGACCTGATTACTTTAGAAAATATCCGCTGCTGAAATGCTGAACTTTTCAGTTTAAACTTGATCATAGGTGTGATAAACCAACAGTTCGAGTTTACTACATCATCAGAAGCACATATGCACCCTATTAGACAGAAGTGTTTGTCACTTAGATAAAAAGAATAATAAGCATCAGGAGTGAGGTGAGGCATTTCAGAGGATTAAATTTAAATGATCGATGTTTAGATGTTAGCCCGCTTCAGTAAATAAGCTAAAACAATTATTTAATTTCGTCAAATTCTTTTTCAAATTTTTCCTAAACAATAAATTTTGCAAATTTCTTCCTGTTCGCAAAAAGTTAGCCAACAACATGAGCTTTCAGTGATATGAATCTACTTTCAGCATTTCTGGCAAAATTGCCACAGAATACAGCGTAACCTTCTGCGTTAAGAGGTATCATTCATTCCTTGCAGTCTTTGTTGATGAGATGTATTATGTATTCCCGAGACAACCTGAAGTTTTGTTTGCAAGAATTTTGTCAGCAGTCAAATATGCGGTGTTGTCCGCTTTACTATTCATGAGTAAGGAGGAAAGACTTGGCGGTCAAATCTTTTATTTTTATTCTCCAATTTAAGCGCTTCAACAACAGGTTCTGATTTACAACAATGCATAAGTATTATTAAAGAGTATAAAAAAAGAAAAAAAAATTGCAGCTTATGCAAGTGTCCTACTTAACTCTAAGAATAAAATGCTATTCCTTAGTCAGTCATTTCACTGCTCGGACTGAAAGAAATTCTCGATTCATCAGAATTTCTTAATTTGAGTCTCTAACTCAGTCGATTCACTTATTAAAATGAAGAATGACAGTAATAGCGACGAGGAAATTTTACTTTCGCTTCTTCTTATATGATCCAGTGGTTTTAATTAGTATTATCCTCAAATAAGCTCCTCTTGAACAGACAAGACACTTAAACTCAATGTTGCTCAGTTCATGATTTAATATTTACAGCAATTTAATGAGCTTGTAAAAGAAATAATATAATCGAGAACAATATTCACTTCTTTACATCATGTTCAAAACGACAAGCAAATCATTTCCATCAAAAATTGATCAGATCTAGGAAAGATAGGAGAGAGAAATCGCCGATGTAACGAAATAATTNTTGATCAGATCTAGGAAAGTATTCATTTTAAATGATAACATCTTAATCACAAAGCCTTAATAATTAATGACCCCACAAATACAAGACTATGGATTACAACTGTCTCCATTATTTCTACTTATGAAACTCCTCATTCATTCCTATGTCAACAATCTGAAAATGGCTTCGCTCCTGAAAATATAACTACTCGGCCTCTTCTTCTATGCACAAAATTGTAAGGTATGAATAAGTGAAACCCTTGAGTACATATCATTTTGAATGAATTGCTCTAAATTCGCAGATTTATCACAAATTATCAACTTTTCAGCAGCTTTAAATAGAATTAATGAAATGAATTTTTAACATAATAAGATGAAACTATAAGAAATTGTGAATAGAAAGCTTTGGGAAGTAAAAAAACATTCACGAACGTAATGTATGTTAGTAATGATGTTCCATAAATTAAAAATAAAACACCTGAACGCTTAACATATTTATTTCTTGTTTCTGGAAAGATGGAAAGCCATAAAACACACGAATATAAAATATTGTGGAGTGCGAATACTTCATCCTTAATGTTTTGATCCTAAATTTAATCAATCGAAAAAAAAAAAAAAAATTATGAGATTCAGCTCACATACTTACATTCCATCTATAAAATCTTGGAAAAAGATGAAAAGTGAATTATTACCTTACTGGCTGACAGTATTATTTAGTATCCATCAACAACACAATCCTTTCTCTCTCTTTTCAAGTAAGCAGGTGGGATATTCTGAAACTACAAGATATTCTGTCTAGAATTTGAAAGAAATTAGAACCAAATTCTGAAAATTGTACAATACATTTAGAAGTTAGCACGAAAAGAGGAATATTCTGGAATTTATGAGAAATGGAGAATATCTACAGTTGAAGATTTGTGGTATCACAATACCATACAGATCAAAAATCCTGCTAGTAACGATTGGTTATTTAAGGTGCACTGCAGCACAAGGCATCATTCTTTCCTGATTTCAGTTTTTTTGGGTAATCCACAAGTAAAAAGTATTTTTATCAATTCTGGTAATGACGCAGTGATTTGGAAGTGTAGATTTGAATTCGCTTAGTTCGGCATTAATTCAATTTTTCTTGTACATTACTGAAAAAGTCATTCTGATATGATACTGTACGCTTATATCCTAACACGTCTTTTTGGTGCTTTCAGTTCTGGTCATCTCCAAGGAACAGGAGAAATACGTATTATCTCTATATGCTATCGTCGCAGTTCAGTCTTTCTCAGCGAGAGTTCAGATTCAGGCTATTTCCGAACGTACCTGAAAAACAGCTGTACCACTTAAACTAGTATACAGGGCCATACATCTAACGGATCCGTGTATGTTTTTGTGATAATTCTATCAAATTAGTACACTTCTTACAGAGTGGTAGAGATAATTATGGCAGAGATTATTTCAGATTTTCTCGAGAATAGATAATGTCTCTGTATCGTTTCCTTAACACACCTGCTGGCGAATACAACTCACCTAGATCAGTTTTTGAAGTATCTTCGAGATATTTAAAAAATCAGGCAGTTTTTTTATACCGGGAAGAGACAGCGTGTCGTAAGCATTTGTTTAGTTTTAAAAGAGATATGTAGCATGGAAATGAATACCCCGGATGTTTTGTGTAGCAAGATAAAATAATCGAGAATCCAAGTGCCACAAAAAACAATGAACCAACTACCATATTCCTCATGGAATCTGAAGACGAATTAATAATCTCAACAACACCGACCTAGTTCAGTATTTCAGGTAGTGGTCGCAACGCACCGACATATGTAACATATGTAGACAGCTGCCAAACTGTATCCTCATTTACATACCTCTGTAATAGCATACTTACTTTTTGGCCAGGTGCGACCGATGATTCGTTAGTAACTCTTATGAACCCTTTACGATGTCCTATCACGTTAACAGAGGAAACGTATTGTTACACGCAGCCGATATCGTCTGTCATCAGAAGCGATCAACAGTTTCCCAGCACAGGAAATATTAGATCTATATCACTATTAACATCTCCACCAACTTTACTGTCTTCATCCTTAATGCCTTGTAACTTCTTCAGGGTAAGTGATGAAAAATTATTTCCACTTAAAAGTACTTCAAAACAGAAAAAAGTATAATTTAACTAGATTGTTTAGAAAAGTACAGGATATGTGTAGCAGGCATGACATCCTGTGCTACATTACTTAGACATGATCAATTACTGGTTGGATAAGATGGTAAGTGAAATCCTTATCTGCGATAATCTATGAGAACACAGCGATAAATGCTTATGAGCACTGATATCATAAGTGATACGAACAAAGGATTGCAGTACAGTTTAACTGTACTAGTCAGACAGGTGATAGCACTTGAAAATTTAGAATAGTCCTGTTTGCTGTAATATGGAATGATCAATAGTAATTTCGCTATTACTTACTGTAGCTTAAAAAGATAACTAACGAACTGAGTTGGGATTTCTCAAAATTTTATGCAGAGATATGAAATGTAAAAACAAATATTTCTGGAAATTGGTGATTATCTATCTTAAGTGCTCTTTTAAAATACTACAGGAGCCCATAGAAACTAGGATCAATACCGAGAATTTGCTAACGACATGTGTGAAGCTATTACAAAACACGACACTGACTGATAAGAACTGCAAATGAGAAGGTAACGAAGAACGAGAAATGGAAATGATAAGACACGGGTAAAGAAGAGTCAGGTGATTCCATGAATGCACAGATATATTGCTGAAAATATTGAGTGGGGAATAACTTGATCTAACAGGGGGGTAACTCAAGACACTAAAATTTGACGGTTTAATTTTTAAATATTGCATTTATATTTTATGTTAGCAATACACTTGCATGATAAGGGAGCAGGAATTACATCAAGGATGTACCTGGGCAGTTCTGAATGTGAATTGTATTTTGCAGTTCTTGAAATGTGTACTACGACGTGCAACGAGATAAACAATGACCACCCTTTTTTTCTGTAACATCTAACATTGCAATTTCAACCCATTCAGGAACCCATAATAATGTTGAGTAAACGGGATATATGTCGCTGTAAAAGTCTGAAGAAAACAGTCCAAGTTGAGAAAGTACAAAGGGCACTAAAATGACATAAAAACGCAGCTTAATGGTCGAGCTTGTGCCGTAGATGTGTAAATCCACACATATTTTATGCCAGACTATTTCATTACTCAACAACTGTGATCAGGATATTCTAGACATTATCTCAGAAAAAATGATTAAGATATCTCATTTTACCAAATCCGAACACAGAAGATTGCTGGTTTGTTTCATTTACTACAATTGTTCTACAGAATTGTTCCCAGAAATGCATTTACTGCAATAAGTATAATACAAGAATTAATAAGTCTGCTTGTCAAAGTGGCACTAGAAGCATGGTCAAAGCAATAAATATTTTTAACAACCTCAGTTTCAAAACAATCAAAAATTCCCGACCAGTTTTTATCGATCAGACATAGATATTGGTGCCAGGAGAGAGATGATCAACTCATTTGTACTGTCTTTAGGGAGGCTCATGAGATTAGCAGGGAATATTAGCGAATGCACAGCTATCAAAATACTAATTCAAATCAATAATGCAATCAACAAAGGAAAACTTTTTGCATACTGTATTTTATCTTCCGCAGATTTAACTAAAAAGAAATTCGCAATGCGAATATGAAAGGCAAATATCTGAAGAATAGTGCGCGTTGGCAGAACATTTTTGATGATCACCTATACTAAACGTTGTGCATCGCTCAGGATTTCATTTATCATATGCAGATGATGTATTATAAACGATGTTTTAAAAACGTATGATATCATAACAAAATAATCATAATTTGATTTCTACATATGCGTATCAGAACTGAAACACAGAATTGAGATCCAAAAGAATAAAACCTTAGAGATACAACTGCTTATACGAACTTACCACCATGCAAAACGCAGTTCTATTTTGATTCAAATCTTGAAACCATCACTAAAGAAAAGGCTCAAAAAAGCACTGAAACTGAATTTATCAGCTCTTCTTCATATAATATAAATACACTTCTGGTGATTTCTTAAATTTAAATTTTTGGTGACTCGTGAGATAATCGTTCGACATCATTGAAACGTACTGCTGTGCCACCACCAGCAGTCGGAATACATTCACCCTAGAGAGAAAAATTTTATAAACCAGTTTTTATTATTCAAGTGCATCCTTAAGTTTGAAGATTTCGCTAAATATTTCTTGCTTTCAGTGATCTCACGATTAATATCATTAGGCGTGTAATCAAAGCTTAGCGTATGCTTAACATATTATATTCGCCACTAGAAGCGACGCACTCATTTTCTATGCACAAGAAAAAGTTGAAAATATTTTCTAAAATTCAAAACTACTAGAAAAACACAATCTCCTTTTGGAATACAAGAATTCAAAATATTACCTTGACCACGCGTGTGGTAAGGCAACCCTGATGATCAATCTCCTGATGAGTTAGTACGTAATCAGAGCATTTCTTGAGTTCTTCTGCGCTTAATTTATTTGTAATTTTGGAAAATTTTGACATTCGTGGTTGCATGATGGTTCCTTCCGGAATGCGATTTCGGGGCTGATGATCAATCACCCTACAGTTTGCACTTTTGGATCGTCTGTGAAATCGTGCATTGTAATAGCCCGGACGGTTTTTTGTTGCAGCCTAAAAACAAATCTTTTCCTCTGTTAAAAGAAAACTTGATCCTTAGATTTGGTTTATTCCTTAAATTACTCCTATGACTTCAACTTTTTATTCGTTTTCACTTTCAAAAAATTTATTTGTTTTGTTATAAGACTAACATTCTGATTTGCGGTCCGTGCTTCCCACTTTTGTCTTGCAAGAGCAACACGATGAGGCACTGACGACTCGTCATTCTCTCTGAGCTTAAAAAAGTACCTTACATGATCCAATTATTTCAAAAAGCAACAAAGAACACTCCATCATCCACCCCATTTTTGAAAAAATTGAAATTGTCAAAACTATTTAAAAATCGACGCGGTCACGCAATAAGATGCCTAACAATAATATTCTAACCCACAAAATTTTTGGAAAGGAAATCGCTACATATATCTCTTAGCACCATAATTTTGTGCTCGATCAAGGGAAAGTTGGAATCTTAACTTCTTTTTAACAGACAGAGCAATCTGTCATTAAAGTGATATAATGAAAAAAAGTACATAACTTCACGTCATGAGGAAACTAACTTTGTCATCATTACTCGAATCACCATCGTCTGATTTGGTCATACCGTGAATGTTTTCGATGCTTTTGAAACGTTTATTAGATAAAATATGCGGCCTTTCACATATTTCACGCACCTTGAAATTTTAGCAAATTATAAAACTGAGAATTACAAAAAACTTTTAAAGAACAGGCAGCTCTACTTTTCGTAATACCCATTAACCTGATGAAGTGTTTTTTCTTTTTTACGAAGCTGTTCTTGATATAATCTTTCACGTCGTCTATGCTCTTCTTCTTGGTTCAACTTGTCGTTCTCTTCCAATTCGCAACGCTCTAATCGTTGACGTAAAGCCAGGTTTTCGCGCTACAAATGAAGATGCAGTGCGGTGTCTTTAAAAAGTTAACGTGCATTAGCGAAAAATAAAATATTACCCGCATCTGTTTTAGCTTAGAATTTACTGTCGATAAAAGGCGTTCCGTTTCATCCCTCTCCGCTTCTAGCTCTTGAATGCGCACTTCTTGCAGATCAACTGTACATAATGCTCGTTGCAAATGTTGCTCCATTTCAGAAGCTATAGAAAGCAAAGATTTTTCTTAACGATATATGAAATTTTATTCTCAAATAAAAGGGAGACACTTATTAACATCAATCAGCTCGGCACTCCAAGCCCATTCACCTTGGATATCAAATAGATTTTCATGACCGCTGATCTTAAGTCAGGTTTCCTAAAAAGAGTGGCAAAATAAATAGCAAAAGGCAGAAATAAAGTGAGGAAAAATCATATGAGAATTTACCTTTACGTTCAAACACTGCAAACAAAGAACTATGTTCTTGAGCAATGCGATGGTAATAATCACGCAACCGTACTATTGACTCCGCATCGTCTGAACCAGAAATACTGAACGGTGGAGGGGGTGGAAATGATAGATCCTTGTTCTAAAGATAGAGTATTAGCGTTAAAAAAAAAAAAAAAAAAAAGAAAAAAAAGAAAAAGAAGAAATCAGTCATTAAATAATTAAAGTAACACGAAAATAAATAAGTCAAACCGAGATATGGATAGAACCCAATTCGTTTAACCATTTCAGGAAGCTGCGACGACTGATTGGGAAACCTGATTCAGCTGGTGGCATAACTTCGTTCCCTTCCGAAACTGCGATATCCTTTGACAACTGTGCAAAATTTAGCACACCCTAAATGAAGGTATAAAGCATTAAATTGCAGAATGTAGCATAAATAAAGCATAGTTCTGAATTATGGCACATGATACAAATATTAGAGTTGTTAAATCTGAGCAAGGTATGATAAACTACTCACCTGATTTTCACTGAAATCTTCTGGTCTTGGATTCAGGCAAATAATCATACGTACTTTTCCAGTTCCTTCGAAAAAATTTTTGAATAGATGTGTTATTTTTGATTCCCTATATGAAATTGCAGCTGCCTTATCACGTAACTGATTATCCCTGCAAGTATTACTTCTTTTACTATTAAAATATTTAACAGTTAAAATCCATCATTCTCAACCATAACTACTCCAGTATCAATGAAATATACTGATAAGAAAGGAGATCTATCCGATGCATTTATTTGAACTTTTGGGGTAGATATTCGGCCACATTTTCTATTAGTCAATTATTTTTAAGAAGACTAAAAGTGTGGAAATATCTTGCCACTCACCGTAGCTTCTCAAAACACTGGCGAAGGACTGAAAGTCCCTGATTTATTTTGCTGCTTTCGACAAGACGCGCTCCTTCATTGCCTGTTCTTTTTGTCCGTTCTGATCCGGCCAGGTCAACTAATGACAACTGGCTAACATGAATCTATAAAAACATCTAATTTATGCCCGTAGCAGGAGACAGTAAGTAAATTTTTAAGACAGTAAACATATAAGCAAATTCTTATAACATGGATTACTTGGGCAGGATCCGCAACAGGATAACACGTATCTGGGAGGCACGGTGCCATTACCACACGAACATTGAATACGGAGTGTGAACGACTACTTTGCTTGTTCAACAATGTGTCTCCGACACGGCGTCTTTCTTGCCCTGAAGTAATCAGGCCAGAATAACAAAATTATTTGACTATGCATTCTAGCCCATATTCTAAACTAAATTGAGGATACGCTATGAATCATTCTCTTCTGTTAAGTGATGCTGACAAAGTACAAAAATCGAAAAGTAGTCACTAAATAGTTTGGCCAACCATATCCTATTTATTCAAATAATGGTCATATTATTCATATCATAATTGAACAAACGAAAAAACATGAAAAAGAGAAAGAGCGTGAAGCTATTCAACAACAGGCTGCCATGTTTAATACTAAACTATGAGTCCTCCACCAATAAAGAAATTTTCATAAAATTTGATGGAAGAGATGAAAAAAAAAAAAAATGGATGTTTAATAACTCCTCGATCAGGCTGATACCAAAACACATATTTTCACTAGAAAGTTTACCGCGGTAGAACTGTTCCAGTGCTTCATCACTTGAGTCAACTTCAACTTCAGTTGCATTACCCACGTAAAATATATTGTTGGCACCCAGTTTAATATCCTTACCAGAGAGTGTTCTAAAAAACTATTAATCGAAATCGATTGTAATAAATGACCAGAGTGGTAGGAAAAAATGCCTTTTTTTTTTTTGCTTCGGTTTTTTATTTAAATTTTTAGCGTTGTACTAGATACCACAACTAATTACTCTCATATCAACAAATAAAAATTCTCGCCTTTGTTCCCTTCATTATGAAAGATATTAATAAGAAAAATTCATTACTAACTAGAGCCAATAGCAAGGTAGTAAGAAATCAAAGCAAGAATTACCTGGTACCATCCGCTTTAAGGAGTGGCTCATCAAGAAGATCATAGCAGACTTCGTTATAAATTTCAATATAAGATACAAACACCGCACAAGCTAAATCTGGATTAGCTCCGCTAACCTAAATTTTTTTTAATGATTTAATTGAGCGGATTTCAGTGACAAAAAGCATATTTTGTTACAAGTTACAAGTAGAATATAAGGCAATTTTATATACGATATGAAAATTACTCTTCGACGTTCCACATAACGGTTCGCTAATTCGACTCCATTATCAGAACATTCAAGTTCTAGCCGCCGTCGTGCAAGCGCAGACTCAAATTCGTCACGCACAGTAAAACTGTTACGACCATCCGGTTTGAAAACGCATTTATCCGCGCGGTTGATTAATGAATTAAATATAACATCGAGAGTGCGTGGAAGAATTCCAATCGACTCTTCCTATAAATTCATTTTCAAACATTTCATAAAATAAAAAAAAAAAAAAACCAAAATATACTGCACTAGTTATCGAAATGAAACATAACCCAACATGCTTGAAATTTAACTAACATTAAAAATATGCCTGAATGGAAGGGTTTAAATAACATGTCCTAATATTAAACGTAAACTCACCTCTGTGTTTCCAGTCATTGTGTATGTTTTACCACTTCCAGTAACTCCGTAAGTAAAAAGTAAAGAATTCTTCCCACGAATCAGATTTTCGATCAAATCCAGAGCAGTACGTTCAAAAACGACCCGCTGGCTATCACTATCGTCGAAGATATATGAAAACTTGTATGTTGTCTCTAACTGCAAATTAATCAATTACATTTTACTACTGGAATTCAACATACTAAATGATCTAACTAACCGCCAAATTACCGCTGATATGATAATGAAATTTCAACTAAGCAATTTATCTCATCATTGTAGATGTAAGAAAATTTCAATACCCATAATATAAGTCATGGCTTATTGATATATGAAAACCATATCATATCATTCTCAATTCAATGACACTATTTAATCAGTAATGGAATGAAAAAAAGCGCTACCGGTATTCCATTCCTCGACTGCAAGGAAGCAGGTTGTACAAATCGAACATGCTCATCGTCAATTGGTATCAAACAAGGATCGTTACCTTTGTAAGGACATAGCCGACAAACTACTTCCACATTTTCTTTGTCATCCATCCGTTTGCCACCCCGCCGTGACGGAGTGCCAGCACGCCTAGAACCTTGCACTGATTAGCTATAATAATAAATAATCAGCTTTGAAACCGCTTGCTCTCCTCCCTCCTCATTTATCGAGACTCGCATTCTTTCATTTACCGAGCAATCCTTCCAANGAGTGCCAGCACGCCTAGAACCTTGCACTGATTAGCTATAATAATAAATAATCAACTTTGAAACCGCTTGCTCTCCTCCTTCCTCATTTATCGAGANTTCCAAAAAAAAAAAAAAAAAAAAAAACAGTTTCTATTCTTCAAAGCATATTATCATTCTTCCAACTCCTAAACTCTCACCGAACCTTCTGAATTATATAAAACTGAAACTTAAAAATTCAATAAATGACCAAAGGACATACTTCCGTGAACTTGGCATTTAATTTGAGAGTTTCCGTTACGTGTCAAAATAGGAGAAGGCACCTGAAAAGAATGGTTCTAAAAAATTCCTTTTCATCATCACGAGATACGAAAACTGTACCTATGCAATGATCTAACCATCAATAATTATGTTATTTATATTAAAATATCCTAAACTAACTGTTTTAAATATAAATGTCCTAAATACTCCTTTTTTTCACACACCAAATATGTCTCCTGTATTCAAATTCTTAACAATATATATATATATTGAAAAGGAATTTAAATTATGTTAATTTAACAACACAAAATTTTATAAGTTAACATTAATACATATTAATTATGTGAGCCCACAAAATCACCTTATGCTATGCTTATTCTGTAACTTGATACTTATCTTTTTACCTCACAAAACACTTTATATAGAAGCACGTTTTAGTTTTAGAACATCACCAAGTAACGAGCTGTATTTTAGCTCTTGTTAATTTCGTTCTAACTAGTGGTTGTAAAGAAGAAGTCCTTTGACTTGGATAATTATCCTGCAAATCTCAAGGTGAGCAGTCTTACGTTATACACAACAATACCAACACAGTAGATGCTATCACAATCAGCACAACAACGAGCATTTGATATCTAATTAATCACTTCAAAGTGATAAGGCGAATATGTGAAGTTACTATCGACAATCATAAATAAGCAATCTGAAGAATGAATTATATGTTTTCTGTTAACGTAAAATGGGGATTGTAACATTTTAACATCCCGCGAACCACAGTAGGAATGGAAAATACCGCCACTCAAATGATACTTCTCAACGTAGATCTTCGCACTCACTATGCGGAAACATGAACACGTGGAAACCCCACGTAACACGAGAACAACGTCAGGCAGAAAAACTAACCTTACCTCCTGAGCGGGGAAAATTTAAATTTCAGTTTCTGGCGCTAGATATACCGAATACAGTACTCAGTGCTACTGTTGTCAAAATATAGCGGTGAGAAATGCGCAAATTCAAATTATGCGTTAATGATGTAAATTATACTATTTTTTCAAATTGTACGGAAGTCCCGGTAGATAGCGATTGTTCCATGAGGGAAATTCTCAGGAAGATCGATGCAACAGCTTTCGGGAATGGAGAGAAAATAAGGATCGCCCAATGCGGGCTGTTGGACCTGGCTGATAGCACTAGCTCGTACAAGGTGAAGATCCATGCTCCTTAATAAAAATTTGTGTTATCAGTTAAATACACTTTGTTACTAATCCTTCGAACCTCTTGACGTTTATTTTAGGTGTAGTGAGTGTAAGCTCGAGAACAAAACATTCTTATCATTTATATCAATTACATCTCTCTATACCTTGTTTGAGCAGACAGGTATAAGAAGAGAGGAAACTAGCATAGAAGAAATGAGAGAATTGAAAAGCAATGTTTTAATAAACTAGGCGAGAATGCGATTTGAACTTGTTTGTAGAGAGCCACAGGTCGACTTCTATGAACGGATAAGGCCAGCGTCATTTTAATTAAAAGATTCCAACAAAATTAGTCGAGCAGACTAGCCTATCTAGCCTTTTTGTACACTTTTTATTACGCCTTTTTTCCGATTCAGTAATGGACATTATTTTCAGGATCTGGCAGAATTTCCTCACAATTATACAGACTGTAGAAATTTCTCACTAAAAAAAAAGAAATGAAAAAAAAAAAAATTATCTGACTGCACTAAAATCGTTTTTTTTTTTTTCCTTTCAGAAATTTTTAAAATAATCTTTGATAATCACAGTGAATTTCAAAAATGGGATAGTATTTAGCATAAAGTCAGGTATGAAATTAAACTAAACGAGTCACGATAACTTCCAAATTTCTCAATCGGGAGGGACTTGCTAATCCTGATATTCTTAGCGGCAAACTAAGATGATTTTTTTTTACTGAAAAAAAAAAATGAATGCATACGAAATTCTTACAACAATTTTAAAGGATAAATGATGATTATCGACCATAAACAACAAAAGAGAACTTTTTCTACTTGTACAAAAAATTAATGAGACATCAGGAAGGAAATTATTTTCTGTATTACATTCAATGGGGAAATTACTACAGAACTTTTTTCTCCTGATAATACCAATAACTACGATTGCAGGATACAAAAACAATAAGATGGCCGTAATTTTCTGTTTTTTTTTTTTTTCCTCATAAGATAAGATCCTAAGGAATCATCATGCCATAAGTAATTTTCTTTTTCTGCTATTTCTACCTAACCATTTTAAAAATGCACCGAACAGAACAAACAACGTTCATCTATTACTTGCATTATATCCGTCTGTACTAGTTGGAGTAATGATTTTGATTTTTTTTTTTTTTTTTTCGTTCTGCTCAATGAATTAATTAATAAAGATGACCTAAGAAATAGCGATTGAGAAGAATATGCAGACGAAAATAATCATGATACATACAGAGAGAGAGGAAATCTTTTTATGCAATTGCCCTCTTTTTACAAATAAAATGTGACACAGCATTGCTTTTGCAATCTTCCGAGATCCAAGAACCATTGGATAATACTAGTGCGCAGTGTTGGGCTGGATCACGAAGTAAAAGTTTCGAAAACGATAAAGTTGTACCATCCAGCCAACGCCATGTGGTGCGTACTTCGTCATAAATCAGACCGATCCATGCTGAATTCCATCCGAAAAATGACAATGTGGCTGAAATATACTTTCACAAATATTTAATTTCATAGAAGA
Source organism: Setaria digitata (assembly GCA_003640385.1). Classification (NCBI taxonomy): domain Eukaryota; kingdom Metazoa; phylum Nematoda; class Chromadorea; order Rhabditida; family Setariidae; genus Setaria; species Setaria digitata. The sequence continues at coordinate 465,843 of RCAB01000007.1, read as the reverse complement.
CATTCACATGGCCTTCTGCTATGAGTTGTTTTTGGTTTTACATTCTTTTGAAGAAACTGAGTAAGGAGAAAGGAATTGAATGAGCGAGTAAGAGAAATGAAAAGGACTACTGAAAGCGTAGGTCATCCGTATCGTGATAGAAACTGCAAGGAGTTTTACAAAATTTTTGAATTTGAGAAGAATTTAATTTAAGATTTAAACTGTACTTTGCAAGTCGTAATTTTCATTATTAGAATGAATAGAAACTAAATCAGATGATCCATCAGTTTCACCGGCATATGAGAGACATTTCTCACGGGCACTTTTCTGCGTCAACCTTGTTAATTCGTCTGTTTCCTCGTCAATACTTGCAACGTACTGCAAAAACATACTACTAGCTAGTTCGCAGTTTCTTCCTCAATTTTCCCTCAGTAGTAATCCGTTTCTTGTGAACTTATCGTCCGGAATGTTAAGGAATTACCACACCTTATAGCAATATGGTACTTTTGTTTTCAGTGACTGATTGTAGATGTAGAACGGTCCATCCCATTCGAAATCTTGACAAACTGAAAGACTGATCATTTGGATATTTTTGGTAATCATTGATGTACAAACTATTTCTCATAGTGTATGAAATTAAACTCTGAACTCTGAACTAACGTCTTGCGGCTGAGTTCTTGACAGAAGAGAGTTCTCTATTCTCTCTGTTAATAGTTCGATGTTCAATGGCGATTGCTGGATGTCTCGAGATGGATAGAGGGAAAAGTTCGTTTCCATCTTGTTTTGATCCGGAATCAGAAGAATCACTCTCTACCAGCCCTGCTTTCATTTCAGCGACCGCAGTTTTTAGGTATTCTGTTGGCAAGCAATTCCTCGGCAGATACAACAAGCGGTCCCCAACCGAGGAGGAAGATGAAGAATCACGCTTCTGTCTGTAAAATTTGATTACTATGAAGACGAACTGTAAACAGTCAATGAAGTTCTTCAACGTGACTGTTCTCTTGTCGGAATTGCTGATCCAAATTATTGAAAGCCCAATAATCAGATTAATCAAACAAAGCGATGATAATCATCTGGAGATCTGCTACATTGAATAATCCATCGAAGCACTCCGGTGCTTTTAAAGTTATGGGTTTCTTAAGTAGTTGACCATTTTCCAGGTATGAAACACCAGGTACCTACCTGGCTATTGGGAAACATTGAATATTTGGTGCAACAGTTGTTGTTGGAGTCCGAGGATTGTACGTGGTCGCACGAGGTTTCGGTGGTGTCACTGAACTGGTTGCTAAACATCCGTTACACCAACGTGTTAGTTCCAAAATATGGAACCAAATGGATGGTAGCAAAATACTGCGCATCGTTTAGCCTTCTATGATAAAAATTGACATAATTGTAATTACAAAACAGTAGCGAGATCCAGATACCAATCTATCCTTGCACATTGCAAGCTTATTTCATCCCTCCTTTATGAATATTATCTCAGTAGTTAATTATCATTTTATCGCCTCTGTGAATTAAATTGATTATTCTAATCAACTAGATAAAAATTCATGGGATTTCTTAGAAAGGAACATCTAAGCCTTAATCAGTACCCCAACATTGGTTTCTTGAAGGAAGTCAACACAAACTTCTTTCAGGAAATCCAACTGAAACCATCCTACAAGTGTAGCTGAGTCAGGTCGAAGAATATGGCATCAAACGACCAGATAATGACCGTCACCAAAATAACTCGAGAGCACGTGGACATCGGGCAAATGGTTGCCGAAAATAAGGAAATATGTGAGTGACGTTGGCCTTTTAAGTGATCCAGAATGTAAGATTCAGTTGACCGGGAAGCAAATCAATCCTTTCCAAATATTAGGGAATTCCTTCTGGAACAATCATGCATCACTTATTTCGCAACACCAATTTCTCAGTTGAACATTCTCTACCCCTATCCCAATACACATTTTTCAAATTCTTGTAATTTATTGACCCTTCACTCATAATTTTTTTTGTTCTTTCACTTTGACAGAGTAGGTGCAGAATGCATGTGTACAGTATTCAAATTTCCCATATAACATGCAATGATGACTTAAGCAAATTAATTAGAATTTCTAATTCGACAACTGCACAGTTCCTTAGCGACGAGTACAGTTTTTCGTTATCATTTTTAACTAGTTCACTGAATATCGTTTCATTCTTACTTTCACACTTTAAAAGTAATCTATTTCTTGGATAGCTGCCTGTAACAAAATGCTCATCCATTTAATCATATGAAAAAGTTGGATTCTAAAGAGGGACTTTACAACTTAATAACTTCGCACTCAGTTTTTTTTCTTCACGATATGCCAGGCAAAAACGTATACGTATGAAAGTCAAACGTGAGAAAATACATAAAATCAAATATCACTGACATGGGATCCGGAACTTCGGTGTTACCAATATTAACTTTTCATGTGAAACTTCAATATTTCGCGTTTCAAGTATAAAATTTGTTTAGCCCAGCATTTCGAAACACTGGTCAGCTCAGCGTTAATCTAAAAGAACCAAATATTCCAGTCATTTAATATCAACATCATTACTTTATCAATAAAAATGCCTTGAATGCTTGAAAAAAAAATTTATTTCTTATTTTAGCTTTTACACATTAAAATATACTTGCATAAGCATCACAAAAATACACAAGGTTAGCAAATAATGTTATTAACGATTTATTTTATTCACCACATAACAAAACAAAAATGGTAGTTTTAGTTTTCTTGCATTCATAAGATAATTCAAACCTAGTTGGTCGTGTACCTAAAATTTTATAAGAAAAATCTCCGATTTTAAGTAGTATCAAATACAATTCATATTGTATAATCTATAATACGAATTACACTACTAACGTCATAATAAAAACAGCTAATTTTAGCAGAGTAAGAATATTACAGGCAAATTTTACACACAAAGTAGAATACGAGAGATTTTATGAACATATCCATCCAACTGGAGGAAAAAAAACTCATGTACAAATTAGGCTATTTTTAAGAGCTGCTTGCTGCAAAAATCTTCTGCTTTTTGCAAAATTTCTATTTCTGATAATTTTAACCTTGCGATCATGGATTTTCGAATTGAATCGGAAGATTTATAAAATTCAGGTGGTGCTGGATATGCAGCACTGAGTGGATCTATTACTGTACCATATGCTCTATGAAGAAGAGCGAAACGGTCGTGGAGAAAGCTCCAAGCTTTTCGTATATTATCTGAAGAACTTACTATTTCCTCAACTTGTTCCGATGTTAAAGGAATTTCATCCAAAACATAAATCTGAGCAAACCGGAATAAAGAATCATGAAAATATGGTTCAAATATTCTTATTTCGAAAGCGAAAATGGTCGATTCGATAATAAAGCCAAGAGTTTGAAACAAATGCATGCGTGCATTTTCACGTTTCGATTTTGGAAGCCCTGAAAATGACGCATCTAAATATAAAGAAATCAAGAAGTTTGTTTGTGAAGGAATTAAACTTATAAATGGAAGGAAACTTTTAATTCATTCATAAGCCGCTTGGTGGTGAATGACTATTTCCTCCCGCTTGGTGGTGAATGACTATTTCTTAGGGAGGGTCGGGAAAAAGATTTAAGAAAGTATAATCCAAGAAAAAACAAATTTGAAATCATCAACTAATCATAAATTTCAATGCAACAATTACTAAATACGATGCAGGAAGTAAGGCAGGAAGAAGAAAAAGAAAAGAGAAACTTTACTAATAAGTACCAAGAACTCATTGAACAACGCGTGATTCTATGAGTTATATATATATATATATGATATATATAAATATATGATTATATATTATATATATTAATTTTATAAACATACCAATTTTTAACTTGTAAATATCTCGAATGTTTTTCTCTAGAGGTACAAAACCATTGTGTAATAAAAAATCACGACTGCTTCGCCAACCATAGAAAATGTTCACTGGCTCGAAAGGCTTATAATCACGAACGGCAATGATTTCTGCACAGTCAAATTTATCCGAAAAATGCACTGCTTCATGGAAAGCATCGTCAGTGTAGCTGTGATTTGCCATATCCAGAAATGGAATCAACGCAGGTACCTGATTAAAAAAGATTACCACAAATAGCTAAGCAAATCAATGATGTCAAACATGAGCAAAAAAAGTGCGATTTTTATTTTTGTGTCACATGTAAAATCTCAAAAACTTGGAGCAAAGGTAGCAACTGGTTATTTTCACGAATAACACCGTACAAGGCACAATTTCACAGAAAAGCATTGTCAAAGTGACTGCTTCATGAAAACAAAAGAAAAAAATTACAATGAATATTCCCAATGGGAAAAATTTCAATGTTTAAGTACGCTTTAAAGCACGGTTATATTCCACACTCTGACAAAATGCCCCTTCAATTTACAAAATATCCATTAGTATAGCATGTAGAGCAGATTTAAAATTTTTTTATATATATCTGAGGTTCTTCTGATGTCCTATCTAAAAGTGAGATTTTAACAAACAAACCATTCTTGGCTGACCCAGTTCATCTTTCAGAATTTCACTCGGTATCATATTAATACGTGTTGAGATGCAGGCAACCGACCATCGATAAAGGTTAAACGTGAAGTTCGCTGCAGTAAGGGGCGAATTAGTATAGAGTGGTTGTAGCACTGACATTTCTTCCTTCGACTTCTAAAACCATTAAAAACCCCGCTATTACTATAAACAAATAGCAGTGTAGTTTGCAATTATGACTAAAATATTTGAATATTTGCCACCTTTCTTGCCCAACTTTAGAAGCAAATTTTAGACGAAAACTAACCACAGGTTGAAATTAAAACAATCTAATTTCGTGGTACTACTATTCTTTGTTTACAGTAAAAATGAAATAGAGTGAAAAAACTAAGAAAAACTTCAGTAAGTTGTTTGAGGGTAAAACATTAGAGATTGAACAAGGGCGAAACGGTTAGAAATTAATATAAAAGTTTTCGCTTTACTGAGTTAAAAATTAAGCAACCAGTAAATTATGGACAAAATGTTACCTTCTTTCTAAGACGAAACTGATCACTACGTATAATTTCTAACAAAAAATGAATAAATTGTCTGGAAATATTTCTGTACAATAACAGTGATTCCTCGAATAGCGGTGATGGACGTAAGCACTGCAAAATAAAGACAAATAACATGTTAAACATTCAAAGAATCTCCAGACTATTAATTATTTGATGCAATTTAGCTTTTACTAGTGCAATAAACATATGCTGGAAAAGTTTTAATGAAAAAGAGCCGTGATTCGTGATAATGTTTAGAAAACAATCTTTCTGATTCATCCATCTACCAACAAATTTACATCCGCTTTTCTCGGTGATATTAGGTATTTTCACCCCCCACTATTTAAAGATATTACACAGACTTTAATAAAAAGTAATTATGACAGGTTTTTACGCTAACTTTATTCGCAAACATAACAGAATGCAATCTTTTTATACAAATATCTTCCGTTCACCAACCTGCAACTGTTCAGTGGTGAAGTAGAGAGGAGTATTGAAGTTTTCAGGGAGCATTTTAATGTACGGTTGCCACTTTGATTCAGGGATCAGCTTTTGACAGCATAACATCATCGCTAACGCAACATTATCCATTGAACGTATTATTAAATCACGGTCGAATGCATGCCGAAAATTTGGAATATAAGAATTACTTTGAAATTATATAGTTCAATCACATGATAAACTGAGAATTTCCAGCAACACTTTATCAGAAACAAGAAACTTACTTCAGGAAAGCTGAAGTTCGGGCTTGGTCCCATGAAAAAATTGCTTTCCGTGGCACTTTTAGCAGATCTGATCCAACTGCAGCATAACCTGAGCTTGTCAAACCAAAACCATCTACATCTTCTACATATACAATTTCGACGAAATGATGAAAAATGCCAACTTTATTTGCCCATTGGAGGAAATCTGTTAGAGCTGCCTTACGTTGTTCCGAATGCCTGCAGCAAAATCAACTAAAATATTAAGTTTTGAAACAAAAAAAGACTTTGAATGAAAGTTTGTACCAACAGAAAACCAAAATATCGTTAATAGCCAGAAAGTGACGCATTTATCGATGTGAAAAATTTTTTTTGATCTCATGTAAAAACTGTGTAATTCCAGTTGGGTTCAGTTGTTGGCATTTTCAATTTGTAATAAAAAAGGNACAGAAAACCAAAATATCGTTAATAGCCAGAAAGTGACGCATTTATCGGTGTGAAAAATTTTTTTTGATCTCATGTAAAAACTGTGTAATTCCAGTTGGATTCAGTTGTTGGCATTTTCAATTTGTAATAAAAAAGGAAAAAAAAGCGAATAATTTCCCCACTACCAAATATCAATTAAAAAACTTTACTGCTGCTAAGTTTAATCTCCTTGCTTGAACTGTGTTATTAAAAAAGTTGATTTTTTCTGTAAGTTTAAAAACAGGAAACGGTATACGTATACGACGTTATCAGTTTTAGTAAGACCTGAAACCAATCAGAAATTATAAAATCCTAATAGGAAGTAGCTAATTAGTGAGATTTTCACTCTGATAAGTTATAAGCGAGACAGAGAATAAATGAGCACAAAACAAGAAAAAGAAAACCCACGTTAGAGTATGTTCTGAACTATGCGAAAAAGTCTTCTGCATCATTTCGATCTCCAGTAAGAATTCCCTGATCAACGTATGTTCTCTTAGCAATTCCGATGAATTCAAAACAGGTCCACGACACAGTACTGTTTCCCATAATTCTTCTGTTCGATTTTGAAGTTCTTTCAAGAACTTTCGATACTGCGGAATGTCTAACTGTTCATAAGACGATAATCCATTACGTGATTCCTTGTTTAAGCTCATCGCTGAAAATAGAACAACTTTCAACTTTCACTACTGATGTTTTGTTACAATCACTTNATCCATTACGTGATTCCTTGTTTAAGCTCATCGCTGAAAATAGAACAACTTTCACTACTGATGTTTTGTTACAATCACTTAATGTAACAGCAAAATTTCACAAATTAACTAGGTAATAATACTTTCGTGTCTAAGCTGAATGTTTATTTTCACTATAATATTTTAACCATGTATCTTAGTCGATGACTCCTTGATTGTATACTTATTATTTGATCAAGAGGAAGAAGTACGAAATCTATTTTTTTTTTTTTTTTGAAACATCCCGCTATCAAACAATATATTGTTTTCTTCACTTATTCCAAATGTTATTTAGTACTAAAAAGCGCTCTGTGGTAACCAAACATGGTAACCTATCAATGATAAAAGAGAAGAGGAAGCACAAGAAGATCTCAACAGCAAAAGAAAAAAACCTGTACAATAATTAAACATGTATCAAAATATTAACGAAATAATACCTGTTTGAGCAGTCTCCAGCAGTTTTCTTAATTAAGCTTAATTACTCCGAAAATGTTAAGTAAAGTTCCAGAAAACATTCACAATTAAATGAGCCTCAACCGAACACCAGACCACAGCCCCCCAGAAGGAATCTAGCCACAGCTGAACACACCGCCGCCTAGGATCGGCATGAAATAATCCGATCCACTTCACTTGCTTGTCTTCGGATGTCAGTCTCGCTCGATGGTACCACTGGTCTCCACTTGTCCATATAGGACTGGTTAGATTTGATTTTAAATCTTCGAATAAACTAACTTCCCTTCAGAGATTGGGAACTTGCTATGTCAGTTACGGGAAGCTTTTTGTTGAATACAATGCCAAAAAACAGTTGTATATGTGTTGCTATTATTAAGAAATGTCTTTGAGAACAATTAAATGTGCAAAATTAATATCATGATCTTTTAGAAATACGCCGATCATTTGAACTTCTGCGAAGTATTTTAGCGAAACAGGTTCAATATCGATTGTTCTAGTCAATTCAGTAAGAAAATGATCGAAATCCATTTATTCATTTTATAGTTTTGAAAAGTTTTGAACAACAATCGGATGAAATTTATTAACTCTCGGGATTTTGTTTAAAGTTATAGAAGCGTCGAATAAATTTTTGAAATTTTATACGAGAAAAAATGGATGAAATATTGAATTCTTAATTTGAAACAATTCCCAATCTATGTGATCAAAAATTTCCAATCTTTATAAAAATACCTCTTTAATGTTCATTTTCATACCGTCTTCATTCACCTTCATCACCAAGTTTCGTGACATATTGTTGTCTTAATGATTACCGATTTTATCGTTTTCTTTGACTTTTCAATGAAACACATTGCTCAGTAAGCCTTTTTTACGTCAGTCTCTTTTCTAATTAGTGTCATCAGTGTCACCCTTACCAAAATGTTGAGATGCTTAAGTTCAGTCATATCATAATTTACACTAACGTAGTTCAGAGTCAGTTTTTCGGAAGAGACAGTCCATTTGAGGCACCTTCTGATTGCTTCATTACAGGAAGAAAGAGATGAATCCATAAGTATTAACACGAATGAGAACCAAATTTTTGTTTATTTTTAATTACTTTAGAATAATTACACGTGCCGATTTATGTTTTACTTTGTTTTCAAGTTTCTCACTGCCCATGAGAATAAGCTTATTTTACGATTCCCAATATATTATATGCAACTAAGCACAGTACTTTTTATCTGCCTACAGAACCGACAGAAGGTGATTCTGAAGAAGATTAGGCTTTTTTTTTTTCATATGAATTAGGTTCATGTGCTTTTAAAAGATTTTATTTTACTCAGCAGCATTAAATTCATATGAAGTGAAATGGATTTTATTATTTAAGTTTTTAGAGCAGAAATATTGTCAATATACTTTAAGCACGATAGTGAAGTTGATAAAATTTTTTTGCAGAAGTCGTCTTTTTTAATTAATGAGCTGATTTGTTATTTGATTTAGGCTTACAGTTTTTCAGGATGCGCATGAGTTGAAACAGGGAAGTGAGAAGCGATGGGGTCCTATTTAATCAACATTTTGTACTGAAAATTAAACTTTTCTGGATGATTGCGAGCAAATCATTGGGCACAGTATCAAGAAAGCAATCCAGGTTAATTTCAAATAATGACAATTAATTACTCTTCACTAAAGAGTCAGTGTTACAATGAATTATCTCTTGCTGTCTCATTTCATGTTAAAACATTTTTAGAATGAATTCAGCGGTGAGATGAAGGAAGGATTGAAAGCCCTCTAGTGAAGAATATTCAGAATCAACTCGGGTACTCTGCCACCTGCACGAGGCCGTGGAGATGCCATATGTTTCATGTATTCCTGATTCTCCTTTACACTCTCACGCAAATATTCTTGACTCAGGACGACATTCAAGGCATGCAGTACTAATGCTTGAAGTGACCAGTCTTATTACAGGGCTTCGGAACGAGGGACAAATGACAAATCCGATTCATCATATCATGTTCCGAAACTGACTTGATATTAATCCGGCTAAAGTATGAGCAGAGTTGTGACGAATCTCCGTACGAATATTTAGATGCACATTGTGGAAACTTATTGCCACTGTTAGAGGCAATGGAAAATTCAATTTTTCTACTTCATTTTCTTTCACTTCACTTTCCACTCCTACAATTAACGTTTTGTTCAAGCAAAGAACAAAAACTTTGCTCGTTTAATCCCATGAAAAGATAAAAAAAAAAGCCTTCAATTTAGTCTTTAATTGGAATTAAAGATTAAGCAGTGCTTTGGCATACATTCAAATGTCTCGAAGAAACTAGATAAACGATCTAACCGGAAACTGGACTAGAAAATTTTCCCTACGTACAAGTGAAAATGGTATAGCACAAGTGTACGTAGTGATACGTTTTAAAGGATGAGATTATGTAAAATTGCAAATTGATTATTGAGAAAAATTTATTCATTTACTTGGATTTGGGGGTAAGCCTGCGCGTTGGCAAAGTTTGTTTGATTCTGTAATAGTTCAAGATCTCAATTCTCGAATTGAATTAGGTACGAAATTCACCCAACTTAAACAGCAATCAGTAATGATCGCAATGTTCCATAATTCTTGATATTTCATGGAACTGTGATGATAAAAATTTGTGTCTCTCTGAATCCATCTTCAGACATCTGCAAAGTCAATTTATCCTGAGAAACAATAAGATTTACGCAAAATGCGAATTACCTGGAGGTCAGAGTGTTGCAGTTTACTCATACTTGATGTATTTCTTAAGCTGTTTTACGTTTGAGCTACGAAAGTAAGACAGCAAAATGGTACTTATCTATTCAATGATCGTCATATGTTAAACTTTAGACATATTAGTTTAGCTTAATTTATAACTCCCGCTTTAGCAGCATTCAGAAGCGATATTTGGTACCATTCTGGAGAAAGGTTACAAGAGTAAAGTACTGCAGACATCAGAAGTTTCATATCGATAACATCAAGCTTCAATAAGAAAGCGGTGTGTTGTTATGGTGACAGCTGTCACGGGGTTTATTATCAAGTCCAATATCAAACTATTGTTACGACTTAGACTGCATGGATCCATCAGAAAATTATAAGCAGTTAGAAGTTAGTCATCGATTTCCTCTTCATTTTTATTCTTTTTCCACTTCTCTACATCATTAGCTACCTCATCATTCACTTACCACATATCCCTCAACGGTACTACGAAAATAACGTAATTTATTTCACAGATTATCCTAAAAAAAAAAAAAAATTCTAATTTGTCTATTTGTGGAATACCATTACTTTTTCAATATTGTATTACTTCCTTTCTTGCCCATCATTAAGATGAAGAAAGCAATTAATGACAAATCACAAATGATGCTTATTACAAAATACCTTACATAAAATAACCCGAAGCAACTTGCGATTACCCAAGATGATTTCAGCCGCCAGTATCATTTCCTTCGAGCTTCTGAACTGCCAATTCTACAACATCATATTTTCACTTTAATTCATACCTATCTAAATTTTTGCTAAATCAGTGACAAGCAGTTCTCATCAATTTAATATCAAATTTTTTAGCGTAACAGTTAAAGCAAAGCTCTTTCTCTTGTGATTTGCATGATGCTTTCTGAAACAGCGCCGAATCTCGAGAATGAGTGTCGTACGACTTTCGCAATATTATCTACAATTTTTGTGTGTTTGGGAGCCTTTGTACTGATTTTTCTACTCCTTTATTTAGCTTATTTTAAGCCTTTTTTCGATGCCCACAAATACTGCAAGGAGAAACGAAATGGTCAGTTTGATTTCATAATATTTTGATTTCAGCCATTCTTTTAGACAAATAATTTTTTTCATTGCAACAACATTTTAACTTGAATGATCACAACGGAACGTCTTTTTTAATTACTTCACTTTTTAGCAAATTTTAGCATTATTTAAAAATTAATTCGTATTAATCCCTTCTCTCCCCTCATTACGTCAGTTCCGTTTCGAATTCAATTTAAACTAGTTATTTTGAAGAGAATGAAGAAGGTTCACTTTTACTGACACTGATGTCATAAGACTTCGAAACTTCGCTCAAGTTGATAATTTTTAATAAAAAAAGAAAAAAAAAACTTCATATAATTAATAATTTATTTGTATATAACAAAATTTTTAAATTGCAAATATAAAAATATTATTTCAGAGACGGAACAACAGTTACCGGTGACAAATGAACTAGAGCAGTACGATATCCAGGTGACGTAAGTTTGTACAAATTAGTTTTTCCCTAATAAAGATAGATCTGCTTTATCTTATCGTACACTTCTGACGAGCTTTTTTGAAATTTGAATCAAATGCTAGCAAATCGATGAATAATTCAATAGATGCTTCAGTATCCACTCTCACTTCTCATTTTCAGAATCAATTTTCATATCCAAAGTATATTTACGATGTGCGAATAACACCTGAAGAACGTCACAAACAGAGTTATATAAAAAATCACGAACGTAGACGACGCAAAAAGAAAAGTCGACTAATTCCACTTCCAACAATTAACGAAAATTATGCAAACAACTATGTTCCAAGTAAGTTTAATGTTGCATTAAAATTTACAAGTCGTTTCCTTATTTACTGTTTGCTTACACATTTATTTTGTTTATTCACCTTTAATAATTTTCACTTTATTTTAGAACACCTTTAAAAGACATCGATGTCTGTTCTCAATGTCGAAATTTATTTTTACATATTTAAGAATTAATTTGATCCTATAACTGAAGTTTGAAATAGATGATCTAATAGACATTTAAGATAGGAATTTCTATTAGATAGATGCTACTGTGATTAAAATTAGCAGAGAACATAATGAATCGTATAGTATGGGCATTAATTATCGGAAATAAAAATTGTTTTTTTTTTTTTCGCTTCGATCTTTTTCTTTCCTTTTTTCTTCGTTAAAAAATATGATGTTCGACTGAGAAAGTGTTCAAAACTTCTAAACGAAGCATTTGGTGGACTGCACAAAATTAGTCTTCTCGGTTTGGAAAACGGCTAATCGGGCCACTTCTGAATTTCACCGCCATGAATTTTGAAAAATGTCAATTCTTTTGTTCCATACATTTTTCTGTTACTTTCATTATCTTCAACTGTTTTCCTCTTGTTTTTCCAACAACCAGAATTAAAGAAATTTTCTTCTGAACCACTTTTTCAGAGTCAACTTTGATCAGTGAATGGGCTACTGATAACAGAATGTATCGTTACGAGGATGAATTACGGAATCGCTGTAAATGTCGAAATTGTGCCTTCGCAAGAATCATACGTAATACCTCAACATTTAGGCCGGCATCAGTTTCAGGACGTCCGAAATCTCATAGTACGCCTGTATAATATTCTGTGATTTTTGGAGTTTCTCATTTTAGTTGAGTCTTTCCTTAAAATGAATAATATTTTTCAAGCTGAAAACACTTAAATGAATAACTCTAATTCAATCCTAAACTTTTTACATAAATTTTTAAACTTCTCTAGAATGTTGAAAGATTCAGCTTCTACTGCATTTTAGCAATAATAAAGGCTATGCAATTAAAGTTTTCAGGAAAATACTTTGAAAATAAAATGCTTGAAAGATTTAAGACTGAAATAAATAATTTTGACTGAAAAATTTACGCCATCTTAAACACTTCAAAGAAGATTGCACGTACGTCTGGTTTGCCGATACTTCTGAGATTAGCGTAACCTTTCTTTGTTCCTCCTTCATCAAAAAATTGCAGTAATGAAACGTTGTTTGCTGCAGAAATTAGGAGCTTACCTGAGGCTCACTCTCCTGCTACTGTAATCAGTGATCCACTGAATGAGCTGCCAACTTTCATTTCCATTTGTATCAGAGATGAGAACAAACGACTTCAGAACCGTTAGTTTGATATTGCAACTATTTAGGGGGGAGAAAGGAGAAAGGAGAAAACGTGTGGACACGTAAGTATCAGAAAACGGCTAACTTTTAAAAAGAGCTGAAGGAAAAGAAGCAATCTGTCGATCTATTTTCGTTTTCTCCGAGATAGCTTGAAATGCTTGATATTAGGTAAATGTACAAGGAAAGAAATTTCACTGAAGACTGAAAATTATTTTAAGAGATTTTAGCTTACTTAGCTTAATGCTTTGTAAAAGAAATTTGCATCTCAGTGAACTTTCGAAGCATTCGAAAAATCAGACGAATGATTTAATTGCCACAGATTCGATGAATAAAAAGGTATTTGTGAGTACTTTGCAGTATATTATTGATATGAAATAAGCAAGGCTGGCTAATTTCAACTGATGTTTCATGCAGCAGGTGTTAATCACACAGGTATGTTTGTTCACTGTTTATTACTACAATTCAACATATCATACAAATTCTTCTTTAACTAGACTTTAAAAACGTTATTGTCTCGATACCTTCTAATTTCCTTTTTTTCCAGATGTAATCTTTGGAAAGCTGACAAAAGTAGTTCATATGAAATTTGAGTAAGTTTCAGATTCCAAAGACCCTTGTTTAAAAGATATAGCTTTGATTACTTTATCCTTAGTCAGTTTATATATTTTAAAATAGAGAAAATTGAAATGTATGCAAGTTTGATACTTAAAAAAATAAAATTATAAGACAGCTATTTAACTCTATTTATTATAACATTACAGTCTTGCCATAACTGATAAAAATCAAAAATGAAGATGAAGACACGAGAAGCTTGCTGATAAGTGTTTGCATATTTTGATGCTCCACAATTATCAGTTTCACTGAAAATAAAGGTGAATAAAATTCTCGTGAAGTTTGGTTTTTCAAGAGAAACAAATTTAAATATCAGTCAGATTGATTTCTTCTGAAATTCCTCCAATAATTTATTATTAAAGTAGCGAATTGTTGTTTTCTAACCTAGTGGAATTGAAATAGATGTATGAAGTTGGAAAAAAAATTAAGAACTTGAAATACCAAGTTTTTTTTTTTTTACAAGCAATATTACAAATAATTTTCAGAAAAGAAACAATTAAACATTTAAAGCACTCATCCAAAATTTCACTACACTTTTTAGGCACATAAAGTGTTTCTGAACATCTGCAGAGCGTAGATGTACGGAAGCTTAATTATGGTTCGAAGGAAGACTATTTTCTAAGTTAAGAAAAAAGATTCAGGATTTTTTTCAAACTTTGAAAATGTCATGAAACATTAGGGAACGCTACCAGTCAATGACTTAAAAAATTTTTTAATCTTTTTAACTGATATTAAAAATCACTGATATCAAATTAAACTGCTCTAAACTAAAATTTAAAATTAACAGAAATCTATTAATTTTCCAGTACCATCAAATAAGCAGAAAAAACTTTTCTAATCCATAAGCAAAATATTTTATTATTGTTCTTCATTTTGTGCCTCTAGAAATGTCTCAGATGATTATTGGGAAGTAATTATGTGACAATTTTAAGCTATCAGATTTCATAAATAATCAATTTCTGTCAATTTGAATTTAGAACAATTTCATTTAAACATAGTTAACTTGGACTAATCCAAACTAAATCAAGTGTAAACTAATAAGGATTAATATTATTTAAACAATTCTTCTAAAAGACTGCTGAATTTTCTGGTATTTTAGGCAGTGAGAGAACATGATGTAAATGCTGATAAGTGATAAGAAAGCTAAAAATACTTTTTCGATGAATGAAAGCATTACCACCAGAGAATCTATCAAATGGAGAAAAGCGTGAACTTGTTTGGGTCATTTTATAAAATAATTTTTACTTGAAATGACTGTAAAAAAGGTTAGGATTCAGTGAGAAGTCAATTTGGAATTGTTCGAGCAATGAATTCAACCACAGTTGTTCCAATTACTTTAAAGTTAATGTAACTGCAATGTTTTAAGATTTCAGTAAGTCTCATGTTTGATTTACGAAGTGAACATAATAATAATAACCAATATAATAATAATTTAACTAATAATAATATAATTATAACTTCCAAAACATCGATCATTACATCAGTTCATATTTATTTGGTTGGTATTTAGGTCAAAGGTTGAGTAATTGTGGAAGGATATTTCCGTCTATCTAAGAAGGAATAACACTAGCTGTATGTAAATTAATTTATTAATTTTGTAAAATTTTTTAATTTTTAAAATTTTTAAATAAATAAATTTAAATAAATTTTAAATTTTTTAATTAATTTTTGTAAAACGAGTGATAATTGATGAAAATGCATTCTCAAAATAGACCGAAAAGACACATTGATCGACTCTGATTTTAAGCCTGAAATTGAATGATTAGCAATAAAATGAGAAAATGATGGGGAAGGGAATTGGTAGGTAATAAGCGTAATATCAATGTATTAAGCTGCCTTCAATGATTTATAAATCTCTGATCTTCTATGCATTTGAATGGAAATATTCAGGAACTTTTTTGACGATACATTTTTTCTCAAATATCTTTGCTCATTTCTCAAAATTATTTTAGCTGCAAAGATAGGCTGATGCTGGAGAATTCTCTTTTTATATATATGTACGTACGTACGTACCATGTAAAATTTTGCTAGTGCAGATGAGCGGACATTTCGTGAAAATTTCGAACTTTTAGTGAGAAAACTGAAGATAATGATGGGAAAATGAAGAGAGAAATATATATGAAGCAAATATTATGCGATAAGAATGACGATGAAAGAGAAGTAAGAAATAATAAACAAGCTGAGGCCAGAAATAACATTTCTATTCCTTGCAGATTTTTAGAACTGAAGAGTGAAAAAAATTATAGCTTTTAATCATACACAAAGAACTCTTTGCATATGATTAAAGGCGATGTTTACCTGTCGATCAGTCGTCTGTTCGTTTCTCGTTCCAGTCTACCTCCTTAGTTTTGCTTTTAGAAAAGCAAGAAACTAGCTAACTTAGTGAGGAAGAATGTCTAAAGCTATAGAGGCATATACAACACCTGACTGCAGTTTTTGTTAAATCTCGAGAAGATTGATTCACTCTCGCTCTATTAATGTATCACTGCTGTAGCTGTTGCGAAAATAGAGCTCGAGCTTCTTGTGAACATATCACTGAGCTTTAGCAGCATCCAGAAGAATATATCTAGGAGCCGGATCTAAACAAGTCTGCTGAAAGGGTTTTGCATCATAGGAGCGAACTTCTTCTTCCATCCACTTCTCTTCTGATTCTCCCACAGCCAGCTACTGCCGTCCATTTCATTCATCCTCTTCAGTTTCATCAGTTGTACGGCATCATTAGTGGCAACAACAGCAAATATGCCTTCACAAGCGGGTAATACTTTCATCCAACTCTTTTTTCCAAAATTTCTGAGTTTTAATTTCAAAATGCAAAGGAAAATATGGAAGTTTTCGAATTTCCTTTGAACAGTCAGGAACGAAACCGTGACGTAAAGCTTTATGAATTTTACACGTGAGGAATCTGTCATCTATAAAAGAAGATGAAATGAAGAAGCCTTGCTTTTAGGCTAGCATGACGTAAGTACGTTGCAAGAACAGTCGGTTAGGGAGTCAAGTGTTGTAAAGAGATACATTTTGTTGTTTTTTTTGGACAGACCTGTTTTTATAGGAATAAAATTTACTTTCTAATGGTGCTTATGTGCACGACAGTAATTTCATACAGTAACAAATCGCTCAGAACTACGGTAAATTTCATATGCTGAGTCAAAAATTGGTAAAATTTGATCAGTGAATTATATTTGCCAGTTTGTGGAAATATCTGTAAGGCGATAAGCTTGCAGACACTCTTCCCAGTGGATAGTGATAAGATAGCTATCTCACACTGTCATAATTTCGCTTGTTTTATGACGATTTACAGATAGCAGTGGTTAGTTTGTACTAATAGTGATATTTTATAGAAGCATATCAATGATTCCTTCGGTAATTAGGTTAATGCTCTTTCTGAACTGGCTCAAATTCTTGTCATGTTGAAGAACGGCCACGAATGAACTATCTTCATCAGGCGAACTGTTGAAGTTAATCAGAGAATCCCTCTTACAGTGATAACAGATTTCGAATCACTGCTATTTTCTGTTTCACTGTTCTTGGTTAAGAATTTATAACTGCTCTGTGATTGTATAAGCTTAATGAAATCAAGATTGTCAAATTTGATCATATGGCAAATTTAAGAAGTACAATTCATCTACTCTTCACGTTACAATTAGACTACTGAACATGTTAGATTTATTGGTTATATAGAATAAGTCTCACCCCATTGGTCTAATAAGAGCTGCTTTATAATTCTTGAAAGCGTTTTTTTTTTTTTTTTTCGGGCCATGCAAGGCTACACTGCTTTAACCAGAGAAAATAAGAAGTTTTGAAATCTCAAAAGGGTATCGATTTTCTTAAAAATTTGCTAATTGGTATTTTCTAGAAAACGAGAACTTCTTCAGAAAAATTGGAAATCTGAAAATGTTGACTGACTCTAGTCGAAATTTCAAATAAGAAATTTTCAGTTTAGAACTTTCCAAGTTAGCTTCTAATCGGCGTCTTATCATTTATTTTTAAATATGAGACTTATGACTCTATCCCAAATGGTTTTGTCTTGAAGATTAATTCCCAATTCTATCTAAAACTTAGTGGCTGAAAATTCTACGAAAACAGTTTGAATTTTAAGAATACTGCTAAAAATTGTGTATTTCCAATTTATACTTTTCACATTTGCCGTTTCTTAGAAAATTCATTAGAACAACAAGGTAGGTTCCTTTACTCTTTAGTGTAAATGGTGGTTTTTTTTTGACAATAACAAATGTCGTACCATGTAAAATTAATGGAAATTTATAGCAAATTAGTTTTTAGCAATATTTGCTTATAAAAAAAAAAATCTCTAAAAAATTCAAAATTCAATTAGAAAAGTGTGAACTTGGAGTTAAAAGTTGCAAGTATTTCTGAACAATAAATTAGTAATTTTCAGCTTGGAACTTATTACAAAACTGCTCATTTCCTCGATAATGTCTTATATTATTTCTTTACTTAGCTATTCATCTTTTTTATTGTTTCAGGTGGTTGTCAAGAACAAGCCTACAAGTTACCCGGGCTACTTGTTTACTAAGATCCTTGTGGTTTTGAATAAGTTTTTTGTCGGCTCTATTGAAATATTAATTTTCAGTCAATTCGAAAAATATTACAAGCAGCAGAAGGAAAATGCTGCTTAGCAACATCTCTGATTTTAACAAAATGAAGTAAATTATCTTAATTGCAAATTTTTTTCCCCGATTTTAGTGGTCTTTTGAAACTTTAAATGAATTTGTTGTCTTCTTTCGATCTATTCGTTTAAAACTTGTAATACAGTTCAAATTGGGTTCAAATCCATATTTACAACCTACTTTTTACCATCAAAGCTGTTCCAATGCCATTTGTAACGAACTACTACTTCTACTGCACTTGCTAAGATTTCGCAAGATAAGCAGAACGTGATTATATGAAAGTTATACATTTCCTTTCTTGATATCATGTTATTTATTTATTTTTATCAGTTTTATCACTGTGAAAAGTATTGCAACACTGGGATCTACAACATGTTAAAAACCAACTTGTCGTAACTATCAGAATGCTTTCCGCTATGAAATTTCGAAGTTTGCTGGCATTATTTCAATCAATTATTTTATTGCTACTTTCTTGACATATAATTTCACTTATTTGCACAGCGAAGTTTCATATTCACACATCACTGTTGATTTTTTCGAAATTTTCATCTCAGCTTCTCAAAATAGCTCTTTACTCTTCTGCAAATACATCTTGTCGACAAAAATGTACAATATTCATAGACCACATTATTACTTACTTACTTAGTGTACATATAAAAGGTAATACTCGTGAAGTACGTAACTTAGAATTCCCTGAACGATGTACTTCCACAAGTACCCGCTGTTATCCAGAATGAGGATAGATAATCATGATACGGGGTGTTTGATTGAACTGAATATAATTTTCGATCATAGCTGATTATAACCGATTTATTCTGATAACAGCTCTACGAGAACAAATTCTGTTACTGTTGCATTATTCGTCCTTCCGGTCGAATTCGAAAATTCAAACTTAACAGTTGTCCAATTGGCTGAAAAAAAGAATTCTTGTTTTCTTAAGTGTGTTTGCATACGTTTTTTCCAGTCTGTTCAAGTCCTCTAAGCAACTGTTCATGCTAGTAGTCTTAATTCCATCTTCTCCTCAGTAATCATCTAGCTCCTATCAGACCTTTCAGCAATAACTGCTCTCAGCATCTTACAATCATCACGCTACAAGAAGCAATTAATTAGAGAGGAAAAGAACAGGGAATGAGACAGCAGTAAATAAGTTAGCAGAGAAAATGAGAAAAAGTGTTTTCAGAAAAAAGTGACAAATTATCAGAGTAAAAAATATTTATTAATTAGAAAAGTGACTGATGAAGGAATTATTCTGATGCAGTCTTTGCTATAAGGAATCGGATGCAACATTTGGATGACCCCTAGTTCGGGTCATCTACCATACCTAGAAAGAGATGTAGAGAGGTCGGTTAAGTGACAAATGTTAATTGCAGAGCTGAAAGAAATATTCTTACTATACGACGAGGAATTGGACGGGAAGATAGATGGCACTCAAATTGGCGATGTTGTTCGAGCTGCTGGACTGAAACCCACCAATGCAATGGTAGTTAAGGCAAGTGGAAGTGAATACAAACGAAAAGGTGAAAAACGTTTGACATTCGAAGAATGGATGCCAATTTATGAGCAGCTCAGCAAGGAAAAGGTTCACTATTTCTCTTCATTTTGCATCGATTATGTCTTGATTGGTTAATTATCGAAGAACGGAATAACAATTAGTGACAGTTTATTTCAGGAACAGGGAACGTTTCAGGATTTCGTTGAGGGATTGAAAGTTTTCGACAAAGAGGAGTCAGGAAAAGTGATATATATTTGTCTTTTGTTTTCTTTTTTTTTTTAATCTCTGTTGTTCAAATTTCAAACAATCCTGGATTAGATTCCTTAGGATGTTACGGAGAAGAGAAAATCAAATCACATTTTTTGGGTTCGGATCACAATAATGGACTTTTTATACTTTTATAATTCATGTCTCACATTTACATTCTTTCATTGCTAACAACGATTCAATCGCACAAGTCATGATTCATGAAAAATCAAGCAATTAATTAATGTTGCCGTACAGATAGGTAATTAGTAATGATATGCTTAATTGCAGATAATGGCTGCAGAATTAAGGCATGTGTTGATGGCTCTAGGAGAGCGTCTGTCAGCTGAAGAAGCAGATGAAATAATGAAAGGATGTGAAGATGCGGAAGGCATGGTTTCCTATGAAGGTTGTTGTTGCATCAGTTCCATAGATGCAACTGATCATTCAGAATTCTTGTTCATACCTTTTTTTTCAGCATTCGTCAAGAAGGTGCTAGCTGGACCGTTTCCGGACGATTGAGTCGGTTGCAGTGCTCAACAATATACTTCAGTTCAGACCATCCACACTACGAGAAAAACACATTCACTCATACTCCTTCTGCTTTCTTTCGAAATGTTCAACTAATTTCAAATTAATTCTTCAAATTCTTATTTCTTAAATTTAATAAAGCCAAAAATTAGCTGTTGCAATAAAGGAGTAGAATATGTACTTGAAAGTGAAAAGCTCAAAAGGTCAAAAAGATACGACCAACCGATGGATAATTCCTGGCACCGGATGCATATGCAGTTCATTCTCAAAAAACTTATTTGATATCATTTTGCCATTTTTAAAACATCTCTTGTTATATTGGTTCCAGAAGTTATACTCAGTTTAGCTAAGCATTGTATCTTCTTATAACGTAAGAATATTCAAGAAATAGCTACCCCATTAATAAAAACTCTATCCGAACAATATGCGTTGTTGCCGACGATTCGTTTCTGTGATCTTCTGTTTGATGAACTTCCCGTAGGAATTTAAAATTCTGGGATATTAATGCGAGCTGATAGACTAAATGACGCGTTCATTAAATCGTTGCATGGTTACAATGTCACATTTCCCTCGCAAATACCAGAGAGCTTCACTACTGTATTATTGGACAAGTCAGGCTCTCCCTATTTTGTGTTTAACACATTTCACTGCCACAATTCAAATTGGCACATGGTTCGATAAAGGATTAGGGAAAAATGCTCTTGTATAGCCATAGTGGGAAGGAAACTTTGAAATTCAAAGCTGCATCGGAATCTAGCAAAGACACTGCAAAGCAGTAATGGCTTCCAAGGCTAAACAAAAGAAGCAAATTATGTACAAGATGGAAGTGAACGATATTCCATCAATATCCATCACACCAGCACAAATACCATATGCTTTTTCTCCTATGCCGGAAAGTCTTATCCCATTTTTTTTCTTTTCAATATAATTAAATCGTCCTTGCTCCAAACCACACTTCCCCGAAATATTTGTGAAGATTCGAAAGTTTTGAGTAAGTCTCAAAATCGACAAATTTCGTGTTGCTCTCAACAAATCTGCTGTTTTCTTTTACGTCAGTCAAGAAACGGATGCATATCGGCACCATTTTTATGCATACCGAAAGACTATTAAATCTATTCAAAAACCGATAACATCAGCGAATTTAGCTTCTTAACTTGTTTGCCTTGTGAAATCAGCAATTCTTATCATTTCAACTTTTATCAGTAAGCTTATATAGATGTTTATTTCATCCAGTCAAAATACTGACACACATCACTGCATCTAATCGCCTAAAGAACATTTACTAGGAAATAAATAAAAAATCCACTAAGATCGTCCACTGACCCGTAAAGCTGTCGCAATGATCTGTTCCTTGCTTTGCGCTTTCAGTACCTCGGTTTCAGCTTTATTTTTCGCACTTCGTGATCGAATAAGGTAAAATAGCAACAAATACGTGTATATTCGGGCCCGACCACGATTTACATAACCTAAAAATCAAACATCAAAATGAAAAGCATACATCATCATTATCAGTTAAAGTAACTAAAACGCAACGAAATAAGAAAAGGTAATTCCAACAGTGATTATGTAAATAACAGAAACATTAAATCTTGATTATAATGAACCAGATAATCGCCTCTAAAAAAAAGAAAAAAAATTTATCGATTTGTTATCCTAAACTAAGATCACTCACTATGCCTAGAAAGACAGCAATGGTTAAAGGAAGGCTAACTTAGTTTTCTACTCAAGTAAAGAACGGTTTGAAAAGTTATGATTAAGAAAACGTTGACGAATACTTACTGATTTCTTAGCAGATACGGAAGCAAGCATCAACATCTGACATACCGTCAATACTTACATTAAGGTAGGATAATAGTAGGATAACGGCGAGCCAGCCGTTTGCAACATCCACAGTCTTTACTTAGCAGACAAAACTTACATGATTGTTCTTTGAGCCAGAATCTAGCTTCCCACCATTTGTACATTGGTCGTAGGAATACATTCGTTTTCATTAAATGTGTCGCTTGGCCATATATTTGAGCAGCCTGTCCAGCAACCTGCTTCATCAGTGTGATCCCCTGTTTGATAACAACTGCTGCTTGAGCCATTTCCGTTATGACTTATTTTTCTCAACTAAAATCGAGAGTTTTATTTTTAATCTGATCAGACTCTCAAACGAATCGCCATCCTTTCCAGTCAAAAAAGTTACAAATTTATTTTCGTGAAGAGAGACGTCACATGAGCAGTGAAAGGACCTGGAAAAGACGTAATGTGCCAGGTATTACCAGAAGCACGGATAGCAAGGTTATCTGAGAATGACATGGAAGTTAGAAGACCACCTGGGAGAGGTGTAATATAACAGCTAGTTAAGTTAACCAATTAGATACACCTACCTCACCTCCCTCTAAAAAACCAACCTGTCACCCGGATCAATGACGACGTGCAACCGAAACCTGACTAGTGAATCTACAATGATTATTTTGAGCTGCAATAGTGGAAATTCTCTTGAAGTTGGCTTCTTACCATTATTTCAAATTTCGAATTTTTATTCACGTCGTTTACGCATAGCACGTGGTTGAGACGTAGCATGCTCAATCTAGGTGTGTTGTTCTGGCCTTTATTCGGGTACTTCTGATAAACTGGCTTTCT
Source organism: Setaria digitata (assembly GCA_003640385.1). Classification (NCBI taxonomy): domain Eukaryota; kingdom Metazoa; phylum Nematoda; class Chromadorea; order Rhabditida; family Setariidae; genus Setaria; species Setaria digitata. The sequence continues at coordinate 442,488 of RCAB01000007.1, read as the reverse complement.
GTCTTAATTTAGTATCTTTCTCGAGAATCTCCACTTCACACTGTCTGGAGTGGGACTTAGTTTACTATTTATATTAGGAATGTTTTGAATTCTTAGAGTTTTTACGACTTTTGAAAGAATTTGCGGTTCAGGCTTAATCTTCCTTTGATCTCAATATTTCAAAACTATTTTACAGATTGAACTAAAAGGCTGGAAAAAATTGAACTAATTATGGACAAAAAACCGCAATTTTCAATGTATGAAATTGTAAATTGCTTCGTTTTGTTCAGAAATATTTTCAGAAGGCTTTATGATGGTTCGGGAAAATAAACCTGAGTTATATTCTCTCAAGAAAGAGTTATTGCTGCATATGAAGAATTACATCGTTGCTACCATGAGCGCAAGAAAAGAGGTTATATTTATATATTCCTGTTAAATTAGTGAGAAAAAAATATTGATTCTTACGAATACTGAGACGTTGTATTCGGAACTGCTGACTGTCTTGTCAAAATTATAAATATATGGAGATCACTTTATATAAATAAGAGATGGGTTGCGATTTTAATTTAGTTTGAAAATTAAACTGAATTCACAAAATTTGTCCGAAATTATATAGATTTTGTAGTAGTTGTTAAGTTGCCGAATTCTTTACTTTCGAAACAAATAAGTTTACAAAGTCATCAAATCGACTTTACATTAGTGAGATATTCCATAAAGCTTATTGCCGCATCATATAATATGTTGGGAATTTACTTTAAGGTCTGTGGTGCACTGAAAGAGTTATTCGATACCAGCACTGCTGATTTTTATAATCTTTCTTCAACGTTGAAGCACACAAGGATAATTCGGTTGTTAATAACGTGTTTGGAAAAATATAAACCCCATCAACATTTGGAAGTATGTAAAAAAAAACTAGAATCATGCAAGATATTAAGGAGTAGCGAAACTATTCTATTATAAGGCATAGAAATTTTTCCCATTCTTAGTTACTTAATTGTATTCATATATTCTTAATTGACTACTGCTCTTGTCGAGTTTATTATCAGCATTTACAAATGAAGTCTTTGTGGACTCTGGAGTTACTTTTTTTTTGAATTTCAAGGATGCGTTCTCCGTATGGAATTCACGTTTAGCTCCTGCAGTGCTGGCACTTTCTAATCCTGTTGAACGACGGAAATACGGAAGCCATGCAAAATTACTTGCTGCTTTTTTACTTGATTCTGATGAGGCTGGTTTCTTTCCTAAGATTAGATCAAAAAAAATTTTAGTGTCTTTTGAATAATGAATTTAATGAATTTCATCATCCCCTACAACAGCAATAAGCTCATTATTTAATTTACAAAGTCTTGAAATTATTACACTTGGTTGTGTTACGTAATTGATTATTTTTAGTACACGAAAGCGATTATCTGCTTAGGACACGTCGTGCGGTTACATGATGACGACATCCACTCAAAGTTATTGCTCACCTACTGGTTGTGTCTTCTGGGATATTGGTCATTAGCTAAAACGCAGGTGCTTCATAAAGAAAGTATGAAACGGATGTACTCTCTCCACAAAGAAATCATTAATGAAGTTATTAACGACATTATTCATCTACATGAAGGAAAGACAGTGAGTGATATGATTGTAACTTTTTGTTTAACTTAAAAAAATCAAATTAATTCTACCAATCTCAAAGAGGAGAGTTGAAATTGTTTCTCTTACTTAATTATTTAGAAATTAGCTCGGTAAACAAGTGAATAGTTTTGAGGAAAATCTGGTATACTCAATTTATTAATTAAAATGTGCTTCATGTAGAACCAGTATCCGGATGTTGCGTTGTCAGTGCAAGAACATATCCTCAAAACTATGCAGTGTTTTGAATCTCTCCTTACGGAATCGAAAGCAAAAACCTTCCAACAATACGAAGCACAAATTCTTGTTAAACGAGTTTTAATAGCTGCTAGTCACTTTTCATCTGCTAATTTAGCTTTGGTAAGTGCAATTTTGTAGGCTTGAATCCTTTTGAAAGTGCCTTGATTATAAGACCATTCATTGATATCGCGATACGTTTTGCTTCAGACTGGTGATCCTTTACAAAATTTGGATTTCATAAAAGCTCGTTATGAAACTCTAGTGAAATGTCGAAGTACCGCGTATTATGGGAGCAATATGAAAGACGAGGATGCCGGTTATGCTGGATTTGGCAGAATGTTTTTTTCAACTAGTGGCGAATTTCAGGAAACGAAAATTGATGAATACCGTAAGTGGAAAAGTTTAATTAATTCATTATTTTTTTGTAGATGTTAATTGAACTGGAAAGCTTAAAAATCATCGTTTGTAGAGTCCTATGTCCAGACCGGTATTTGATAATACTTATAAAGTGCGAAGTTTCGTCCTTTTATCCTTCGGTTTTTTAAATATGTTTTCTCAGTTTTGTCCAAGCGGAATTGGTTCCTGGACAGTTATTTAAGTTATCTCCTTGAAAGTTTTTGCGAGCAAGCTTTGACTGGTGTTTTCAGATATTGATTTACATCGTTCATAGCAGTTCCAAAAAATGTATTTTTTTGCAGTGAAACTAAATGCAGTTTTGGCTGAACATTTCAAAGTGGTACTGCAACTTTGTTCTGAATATATTGAATTAGGAATCCTTCGGGAAAGTGAAAGTGAAGGGTTGAAGTTGTTATATCAAACTTTAAAAACGACGAATCTGAAAAGGTTTCTTTTTAAGGTCATATTTATCAAGAAATCAAAATTTAATAATTATATGCAATATCCACAAATATTATTTCCACTTTTCCAAATATCATTCCACAAAATCTTTTTTTGGTTTCTGAGTTTCTGGTTTTTAATTAGATGTTTGGCGGTATTGAACGTCTTATTTTTGGCATCGACTCTTGCTCGTGGAAATGGTGTGAACGTTCGTCCAGATCCATTTCGACCCTTCATTGCTTCTGTGTGGAATGTTAGTTGTGTTGCTTTGTTTAATTGCTTCTGAGGTTATTAATTGTCAGCTTTTCGGAAAATAATACCAGCTATAGTCGTTCTACTGCTGGCATCACTCTTTCTCTCTCTTATTATAATGATCATTTCTTAAGAGGAAATCGAAAAACGAAATTTTCGCAAATGAAGAAAAAGACAGTGAGGTAAAATTATTCTGTAAAAGACAAGAAGTAATTGATCATGATGAAAATGAATCAGAAAAGTAAGTTTATTGTTTACTGCTTTTTCCTTAGGAAGTTAGAGAGTAGCACTGCCTTTTAACTTTATTGTTGGTCGTTATCTAAAAATATGATTCATTTCTTCGTATGAATTGTTTATTGGTAAATTGAGTCTTGGAGAATAACCGTTTTCATGGAACCAGATTATTCCTAGTTTTTACTGATAGTTCCTTTGCTTAATGTTCTATCCATTGCTATGGTTGCAAAAGAAAAAAAAAAAAAACATTGTGCTGAAAATTAGTTTACACAGTATGCTGTTATATATTATTAGAGTGGGCAGTTTACAATGGCTTTAACAGCGGTGGTGATATAATTGTTTTCCAGCTCTACTCTAATATATTTAAATTTATCGCTGTATGTATACCCAAGTTATAATTATTTGCTTTATCGAATTAACAATTCTGCCAAATAAGTGTTCTACATCCTGTCCTTGGGTAATTATCAACTAATTTTTAAATTTTAGCCCACTGCAAGGAAATAAAGAAAATGTTGAGAATAAGTTAGCATTGGAAGAACATAATAAAGATTGTGATTGTGTGATATGCACTCTTTGTGGCATGAATTCGCAGATGCGAGTGGAAGCTATCTTTTCAAAATTACTTTTTTCGCACTGTTCGTCAAAAATGTTTCGTTTACTTTCCGAAAGGTAATTTTCACGCTTTCGTTTTGTTTTTGTTGAGTTTCCATACCGTCGTTTACATGTTATAAATTTATCATCCTATTTTGCTGCTAGATCAACTTACTATTATTAGAGTGGCAGTTATCCCCCTTTTTTTCTAAGTAAGCAATTTGAAATGGTTGTCGTTTCAAGTATGCAAATTTTAGAATTCAGGAGTTACCTCAGGAAACTTCATCAGATGTGATAGCGATCTGTTCGGCACTGCAAAAAGAAGCAACAGATAAAGTTGTCCTTCGTACTTGTTAATCTAGTTTTTCTCCAAGGCTTGACTTTTCGATTTTTCTTACTTCTCTTCCTTTGCTCTTATCTCTTTACTGAAGTGTTTAGAAATATTCAGGCAATCAGAGAGCGAAGATATCCATTGGAAACATTAGATCGTTTCCTACTTGCAGCAATTCGTTGGCTGCGGAGAGTTGGTCAAGAAGAAAAGCCGGAAATTATACGAGATGTAATAAAGGAGTCATTGAAAGTGAGCTTATGACTTTGTTTTGGTATAGAAAATATAATGAAATCAGTGTATTTCTGTTGGCATAGATATCTTGAATAATTTTAAAATCTTGCGGAAGTTTTTCAAAATTCCGAATATGTAATAAATTTATAGATATGCTCAACGGATCCTATACGTTTTCGTTGGCAATGGTTGACAATACGGCAGTTGGCTCGTACACCATTACAATTTCCCAGGTTGGAATGGATGCATCTGCATACCGCACCACTGAAAGTAGGGTTGCGTTCGCCACTGAAATCTATTGTTGTCAATCTTGCTTCTGAGCTAAATACCTTGTAAGTGAAGATATTTTCGATAGATCTAAAATAATTACACTAGCAAGTAAATTGTTTCCCAATTTTTAGTGATATTATTCAGAAGTGTGAAACAAAGCTTCTAAATGTAAAAGGCTACTTACATTTATCATCTCAATTTAAAAAATTCTAGCTTTGTAGTTCATTATGTTATTCAGACTTCAGACTAGTCCATTCCATTTCTCCAGGACACTTTGCTCACCTAAGCCATCTCTTATGGTTACTTCTGAGATATGTGCATCAGTCTCAAAAAGAAATTGCATGACTTCCACCAGCACTACTCTAAATCGCACAGATACAGAGATAGAAGAAGCTCGGAAAGATTTCGAATCTTTTTCTCATCTTTTTTACAGGTCTAAATTCCTACTCTACGCTTTGTATATTTATCCCTGTTTAAAAAAATTCCTATCTTATCCGCCAATAGTTTTTATACAGCTTATAGTATTTAGAGAATGGCGGTTCCAAACGTGTTCCTATTTGGGACAAGTGTGTGCTTTCCAATATAAAGCACACTGGATTGAATCTGGCTGGAGCGCAGCTTATTATTTCAATGAAGCAATGTTTATCAGTACCCGCCAGCTAGCTCGTATGATTTCCAAGAAGTCAAGTGATAGTCAAGACTTTCATTTTAAAACTGTTGACAAATTTAAGGAAGCCGTCCATCTTCTGCCACCTGGTGATTTTCCAAAGCTTTTACCATTTATGAGTTTCCAAAAATTCTGCTTTTTAGTTGTGACGTTCGACATATATTTGTTTCCAATGTTTTAATCAGATCATTTATCAATTTGTCATTTTTTGTTCTTTTCATTTATCAACTTGTCATTTTTTGTTCTTTTCTTAAAATACAGGTCGGGGATACCAGAAGGTTTTTGACTTTATTAATCTAGAGATGGCGCTCACTATCTGTACGCTTTTTGTATGGAAGGGACTCCCTGTTATTGATCTTAGATGGTATTGTCAGACTTTTCTGGAACAAATTATGAGTTATGCAATATTATCTAGAAATTTAATTTCAGACTTGACAGTGGTGCAGCTTTTTTTGGATTCTAGGCGAATACTTTGGTTAATCAAATTATATAACGACCGATCACCACTAGTTATACCAATTGCCTTTGTTCCACAGGTGATGTTTGTGAATAAATATTTTCTTGCACTTCAATGAATATTTTCTTGCACTTCAACTAGATATTTCCTTAGTTGACTGCTGTGTAACTGTATTTGATTGTTGCCTTACTCATTTTTTTAAATATGAAAATACTTTCGGCTACGCCGCCATTAATACTTGCACCCTAAATCTATCAATTCTCATTGAGTGATATTGGACAGTGGTAATAATTTTTCAATAGATAAATTTTGATTTCTTTAAAAAATACAAAACAGATTGAAAAAGGTTTTATTTTTGGATTGTTTTTTTTTAAACAAATTGAAGAGAATTACTTTCAGGATGATATGCTTCTAAGGCGTTTCTTGAACTTGTTGATACAAAATGATGCATCAGGAAGTCTGAATAAGACATGTACAGATCCAAAAGAATATTGGCAAATAAGAAGAAAGTTGGACAAGAAATTGAAGGTTAATTCTTCGAAATATTATGTGCCCATTAAGCTTGTGTAGTATAACTTGTTAATCTCGGTGAAAAAGGATGAAAGTCTAATTCGAACAGTTCAATTCCGGAAACTTATGAAAATGAAATATTTTATTGTTTTATCGGCCTTTGGATTTATGATAGAGAGATCAAGCAAAAGGTCAGAGGTTCCAGTCGCAAACATATTTTTGTAACAAGCATTGAGCCCAACAGTCAGATGAATGAACCTAACAAACAGAATTCGTTTTTTTCGCAAACATAATGTTTTTAAAATTTTTCACTTGGTTGTTAAGTTTTGTTTAAAAGATGGATCAAAAAAATTTTGGCAACTGGATGCAAAAAATTTCAGTGTTATAAGGCTTTTACAGAATTTAATTTGCGATGTGGAAACAGAATGGTTTGGAATTTTTTCCATTCTTCTCTTACCTTCCACACCGATGAATGTTGCTCAATTTTCGGCTGTGAATGAAATAGTAGGCAGTGGGCTTTCAAGAAGCTCAGCGAATGTATGTATAATCCTTGGTTCTTTGATGTTCAGTTATTACGTGGATGAAAGCCTTTTATTTTTCGATCTACTACCGCCTTATTCTTTGTGGGGAAAAACAGCGCAACAGGGCTTTAAGGTATGAGGAGCATGGAGGGAGGAACTTAACGCCTATTAGAATAACTTTGTGAAGATATTTAGTCGTTAAAACTTTCTTTCATTCAAAGTTACATAATAAATCAGTGTGATGCAATTTTTCCAGAATTGATTTTAGACATTAATCGAAAATTTGGATCTGTCAGCAGCAAACTGGGAACAATTGGTTCAAAGATTTGTAGCTTTGGAAAATTTTAATGAATCTGTAGCTACACATATTTGTGATTGTCGCAGTCGATGGATATCGAAGTTTGGAAAGCAACCATTCCTTCGTGACCTTTCAAACAGTTATGTCTTGTTTTGTGTTTCACCGGTAAGTGTAATTAATTGTTCAGGAAAAATTTTTGGAGAACTGTTCAGTTTGGTACCTAATCATAATTTCCTTTTGTATTTTTTTTCTTTTTTGTTGCTCACTAAAGTTCTCTTGATTCCGTTAAGCGGAGTGTTCTTCTCAAAGCATACAGAGGATAGGCTCAGACATACCTTTGCAAAAAAAAAAACCAACTGACAGTTATCCCGCAACCATTCTCTTCTTTCTTTTTTTTAGGAATTAGCTTCATTTCCATTTGAACTTTTGCCGATAATGGAGTCACATAAGCGTGTATGCAGGATATCATCATTCCATATGTTTCAGAAACTTTTATCTCGTTCGAAAAAAGTAAGTGCTATTTTTTCCTTTCCTTTTTTTTTTTTTTGCAAGCTTCATGAAAACTTTTATTGTATAATTCTAGATACCAAAAGCAGTAGATGGGAGAAATTCTTTTTACGTACTGGATCCCGGAGGTGATTTGACCGATACGCAGAAAAGACTCTCTAAAGAGCTGGAAAAATTTACTTGCTGGAGAGGAACAATTGGTGCTGCACCAAAGCCAGAAGAATTACGCATTTCATTGGAAACAAGTGACCTATTTTTGTAAGCCTCGCTTGTTTTTTTTTTTTTTTTTTTTTAATTTTACTCTCGTTTCAAAGTACCTTCGAGAAAAAATTCAGTTGGCTTTCTCTGAAAATTTTTCCATTTCGGGATTTTCATAATATTTTACTAGGTTTTGAACTTCTCGATACTCGTCATATTTAAGGTGATTTTATTACCATGTTATTCTTCGTAGTTAAATTGTTGAGATTTATTTCATATTCTGTATATCATATAATATGTATTAAGAAATTGGAAGTTACCCGCCTCTCTTTAAATCCTAGTAAAATCATTTTTATACAAAATAGATGTAAATTTTTCATTTGAATTAGTTTGTGTGCCATTATTTCAGTTCTTGTGGTCGTTCATATTTCTTCAAGTGTCTTTTTTTAAGCTATATGGGTCATGGAAGTGGTGGTAAATATTTTGGAAGATCAGCAGTATTACGAAGTAATGTTCGCGCTGTGTCGCTTCTCATGGGCTGTTCCAGGTTTGGTGTCTTGCGATACATTCTATAAGTTTCAGACGTGAAAAATTACAAAAATTACATTTTTTTCTAAATAGATATCATTTAAATTCGAAGTTAAACTTTTAGTGTTCGCATAACTCACGAAGGTGAAGGATTTGATGGCAGAGGCGCAATTTACGATTATGTTATAGCAAATTGTCCTTGTGTTGTTGGCTGTCTTTGGATGGTGAGTCAATTTTAAAATAGAATAGGATTTTAAGTGATTGAATTAAATATCTTCCTAAGAAATATATTTTTTCGAACAGAAAAATATTTTGGAAATGCATTTAATAGTTTATCGTTCCGCCAAATGATGTTATTTTTTGAAAATATATTCAAAGGAGTAGAGAACTTAATATCCTTCTATCTAAGGTTACCGATGGTGAAATTGATAGAGTGCTGTTGGCTCTTCTAGATTTCTGCTTCTCGGAAATTCAAAAGCAGAATAATTGCAAAATTGGAACAAGGTTAGCTTCCAGAAAACTGCCATATTTCCATTAAGGAAAAGAATTTCGTCCTCGCTGAATTATTTTGACAGGAACACGTCAGCCATAAAGTGTTATTCAATAACACAATTCAGTAATGAGCTACGTCATATGTTTGTCAAAAAATTATTTTAGCCTATGTTCTTGTATTAGATGTTCTTATAAAAGATGAAAGGAAACTGTTTATTAAGATGGATTTTAGTTCTTCATACCGATTACTGATAGATGGAATCGCATATGCACGTACTGCATGCAAGTTGAAGTATATGACAGGTGGGGCCGTTGTCGCATATGGATTGCCTATTGTGACTCATCTCTCACAAGAAATGATAGCGATGAAGGAACAGTCCAATATTGAACAAATTTTAGAGGGAGATACAGCTTTGTTAAATTCGAAAGGAGCAATAGAGATCTGACTTTTGAATCGTTTCACTGTTGAGGTTGTAATTAGTAATAGAAGTTGAGCTAAATGTTGAGAAAGTATAAAGAAGAAGCGGAGTTCATAAGTGATGACAAAGAAATGTTTTATTTGATCAGAAACTTAATGCAGTCTTGTGAGAGTTGTATAGGCCACGTTTTCATTATGCAAAAATTAGGACCCAAATTACGATGTTTTCTCAGTAAGCTATGCCTCATCCTTTGCTCATATTTCCATACCTATTTGTATTTTTGAAGGGTTTTATNTATATATATATATATATATATATATATATATATATAAATTTCGATTTAGTTGTACAAATATGGCGTACTACAACCATTGACCATTGTGATGTTTTGAAATATAGTAGTGTCACAGTTCCAGTGTCTTTCAAGAAAGTGATGGCATTTATTCAAATTGACGATTAAATGGAATTTTCAGAAATGTTTGACAGACACTTTGCGCCTTCTGTGATTGGATCATTTTATCCTTTTCCCTTCCTGTTTACTGTTTCCTTTCATTTTTACTCAATCCATCTTTCTAAATTTTATTTCTGCATGCATGTTTGTGCGAGCATATGTATTCTGTGTGGAACCATTTCGAAGGGCTTTGTTTTGAAGCAGCTGAATTGAAGTTCTTACTTTGTGTCGTAAGGAAGAAATATAGAAAGTGGATTGCTGCCGCTACTACAGTGCATTTAAACAATCTCTCAATACTACAATACGGTTTGTATGCTTAACTGAACGTTTTTGCATTGCTTACTGGAATTCAGTGTTATAAGTTGAGTTTATTTCCAGTCAGACGCTATCGCAATTACAGCTTACTGTTACTGAATAGAGTTCATGCCTTAACAGAAAATCAGAGAAGCGAAGGAAAAGGAAATGATAGTGGTTCCAAGTATTACTTCTTTACTGTAGATGCTATTGTTATGATAGATGTTGCTTTATACGCAGGCAAAAAAAATGAAACAATTATAGCATGAACCCAATTTAGTCTTTTGGGAAACGGTATGCATAAGGGAAAACGTGTTGACTAAGCTTCCTTTATTCTATACAATATCACATTGTTTTATTGCGTTATGCAAATCCTCTTTCTATGCAGTTTCTTTACTGCAAGTGATAATGTACGTCAATTCCTCTTCTATCACAGTGGTAATGTACAGGAACTTTCTTCGCTGCTATCAGTGTGAATGACTGGCCTACAGTGATTCGTGGTTGTTAATCTAGTACCAGATTGGAATTGTTCTAATAATGGTGCATATTTAGTGGGTATCGTTTTTACTCTTTGGACAATTTGAAATGATGAGTGCTGAGAAGTGGACAGTTCTGGTGTCGTTGTTAGCATTGTTGTAATAATGGTTGGCATTCTATATGAGTGTTTGTTTCTTGCTTGCAAGTGGCACTGATGAAATTTTAAAGAATAAATTTGAAATTTCGGAGTGCTGTGGCAACGATGATTGGTTGATTTGAAGGTTACCAAGCAGCAGTCGATGTTTTTGTCACTACAATCAGAAGATAAGTTTGTGTTGTGAATTGATTACCGATCGCTCGTCCAAAGTTATTTCATGGTTGCGAATTTAGAAATGTCTTAAGGTCGTCTAGGTTGTTACCTTAGTACGGAGTGAGTAACAGTCTAAAATGGAAACAAGCAAAGACTGTTATCCATTTTCACTAGTTCTCTCTTTCGTAACAGGAAATTAAGATTTACTTTCAATCAAGTGGTTACAAGCATTTTTACTCTCCGCTACTTTAGGACATCAGAAAAGTATTGCATAAAAATAAATAAGCAATATGTAATTGAGCAGTGAGAGTACGATGCAATCACTCATCATTGGGAGTAATAATTCGAAAACTTTTGAGCACATTATCTTTCCCCGTATACTCTGTTGCTTCTTTTCATACCAGCGAAATAATGAAGTCTAATTTTCGACGCTTTCCATAAATTCGTGATCTTTCAGTAATTTCTGGGATTCATTAGGAACTTCAACAAGGTGTCGAACTCTATGTAATCTCCATTACACTACTGCTTGCAATTCTTATTCAGAAGTGTTATGAATAAATCTTCATAGGATACACTGCTAAATTGGAAGTATAAAGTACTTGTACAGTATACCGTTTTTGTCCACAGTATACTAGTGTGATATAATTACTGCCCTACCGTACTCAATATATGACTTCTAATTTTATTTTGGAAACATTTGACTTTTCCAATCTTTTCCATTTCACAATTAAGAGACAAAATGAGCGAATGAGATCTGCTTCTGTTTGTCCATTCTGTCTAGTAATCCGCCACCGACCAAAGACTGATTCCTCCCAAATAAAGGCCTTATTGCGAGATTCAGTGATTTGTTAGGTTGCGAGACAGAGGCCTCGAACATATCGTAGATATGACTACGTACGTGTTACTTCCCATCACGTGAACAACCTGCGAATGCTATTTTAGGAGGATGTGACGTGTGACGTGTAACGTGCGGGAGGGACGGATCGCCTATCTCGGGACATGCCGTCGGGACTGAGGAACTCCCGATATGACGACCAGCAACTGACCGGGAGAAATAGTCGGACGAAATGAGCTGTTACTAATTGTCGACGAGTCGAAGCTGAAAGAGCTAGACAAAGGAAGGGGGAAAAGAGAGAAAGAGAAGCGAGGAGAGTCTAATGGGTGTGGAAGATGAAATGTATGCAGGAGAGGTTGGGAAATGACGACTCGTTTTGAGTTATGGAGGGAAGAGGGAGGGTAAGAGATGCAGATAAAAGGGTCAGAAGGAGTAGAGGAGAGGTTGATGCGATGTGATCGCCTAGCACCGAATGGTACTGTTGCGGGATCTGCAACAATCCACCCATCCAGACATTACCCGCAGGGCAGCTGCGTAGACGTTTCATCCGTTCATCGAGAGCTCCCTCTCCCTGGTCGATCCGATCTCGAGACCGTCTCAGTACTGCATCAGTGGATCGCGCGAATTAAGTCTCTGTCCTTTCCCGAGATCTTTTCATCGGGATAGCTATCCCATCTCGAGACTGACTCTCCTCTCTCTCCTCTTCCTCTCTCTCTCTCTCTCGCACTCGTTTCCTTCTTTTAGCAGAGTGCATTCTATCTCTTTCCTACTTTCCTTCAGTGAAAAAAAAAACCGCTTCTTTGATGAAAGATTAATTTATTGTAACTTTAAACTGTTTTTGTGAATATGTTAACAGCTGGAGAGAGAGAGAGAGAGAGAGAGAGAGGGAGAGGATGAGGGAACTGAAGAATTTGAAGATAAGCTGGAAGTTCCTAATAGAGGTCACGTCAAGGTCAGGTGGGTGAATGCGTGAAGTGAATTTTGGATCTAAGGACACTGCAGAAAGGAGTTACTGTTGAGTATTTCCGCTGATGTGGTTTTAAATGTTATGTCTTCATTAACATCCATACCATATCTGTACAAAAATTTGTCTCTTTTAACTGTAAAATTTAGCGAAGCTTGAAAAGTTCAATCTTTGCAAGTTGCAGTCTCGTAGACATGTCCATTGAGTGAAGTTTCCATTTACTTATATCCTTTTCAATTATCCTCAATGACAGCTTACAGTATATCGTTTAGATTATTGCTTACAGTATTAAAAGAGGTAAATTCACTTTTTTTTTTTTTGAGATTTCACACATCATTTCTGGAAAGTCAGTGAATAAATTGTCATCCATGTTTCTTCCTTTATCTGTTAAGATTAATTTAATTGGGACAGAATGACATATGTGTTCTTCCAAGGACTAACAGTTTGAATCATTCCTTTCCTAATTTAAAATTTGAATTCTCCTGAAATTTACTGCTTCATTAATCCTCCCGTGATGCTTTACATCATTCGATTCGTACGAGAGATAATTATGAATGAACTGCTGTATTTGCTGGAGGAGTTTATCTAGCTTAAATTATAGTACTTAAAATTGTAATCATTGTCTTACATTCTATTTCCTTGTAATCACCATTATATTGTTAGTAATAGCGGAAATCATCTTCATTTATCAGCAATATGGTGCCCAGGGATAATGTGAAGTAGAAAGCTATCATTTGTAAGTTATTTTCACTGAACTGTTTATAGAATATATGAAGGTTAAGATTATCAGCTGAGCCCATATCGTGCTGGAAGTTTGAAAGAAAAGATGATGTACGATGTACAGAGGATGAAGAGAGGTTGGAAGTATGAATGAAAATTCTGGCCAACCTGTTCTTGGATAATTTGAAAAGTTCCGAAAGCTTCATGTACTTAAGCTTCTGGAGGAAGGGTTCCCGCTGGATTTTAGGGGAATAATGAAATTGTCAGTTACTGCTGAGGAAAACGATCTCACTAACGAAGATTTAATTAAAGTAATTGTTAGTGTAAAATAGAAAAGCCTGAAGATAGGTTACTTTCAAGATGTTGCTGAATGGCGTAGGAAAATACAGTGATCAAAATACAGCAATTTTCAACTTCCGCATATCTGTTCATTTATTTCAAAGGATTACACGTTTTAAAGTGACTGACTGTACCTTATGCCTTTTTTCTTCCATTCAATTTTTATATCCTCTGCAAAATTTACAGTTTATGAGCCTCAATGTCATTAAGTCATTTTCTCCCTTTACTTTGACTTAATGAATTTAATTTAACTCCTTTCCTTAGTTAAGTAAAATAAATATGCAGTGAATGGAGATGGTATTGGTTGGTACGATGAAGTATGCTGACGGTGAGGTAGGCATTCTTCTAGCTACTTCTCTTTTGAACTCGATATAGTTTTCAAACTCTTTGTTTGTTTGTTTTAATTTTACAGGTAAGGAGAACTTTTCGATCTACAAGTGGTACTTGCTTAGCTGCTCAGAATTAGCCACATTGTCTCATCCCGATCAAGCATGCATCAGAGACCATCTCAGTTTATGTCATCCTATACCAGTGGCATGTCACTACTCTTCAACCAATATCGGAAGTTGCTGCTGTGACACCTGTTTGATTCTCTTTTGTAACTTCTCAGACTTGATTCATTTGACCAACATTTGGGTAGGAGTAGTAGTAATATGTAAATCTGTTGTGGATTGAGGAATAACATTGGTGAAGTTTAAACTGCAGAATAGTAGTTCTTTTTTTTTGCAAACTTAATATCTTGTAGAGATTTCAATTCTTCGTAAATTTTTCAGTGCAGGTTTTTCGAAAAATGATACAATCTTCAAAAAAAAAAGCAAATTATAGGATGAGTTTGGTAACACACGAAACTCTTCTTTGGCAGTATTTTTAATTTATAAATTGAAAATGAAGAAGAACATATTCCAAAATGCATTGGTGACCTTGACCTGAACATTTCTGCCCTCCTTCCCTTGTTGTCATCATTTTACCAGCAGTTCACATTATTGCTGTTTGAATTTTCAATCATTGTTTGCTCGTTACTTATAAGGACTCTCTACTTTCCTGTCCTGTAAGGGATGGTTTCCCCCTCCAGGAGAACAATCTCTCTTTTGTTTCGATTAAAAACAAAACGTTCTTTTTGTCGAGAAATGTGTTTGTGTTGTTTCTTGTTGATGGTATAATATTTGACACTTCTCTGTTTTTCTTTTCCAGAAACGGATTTTACGTAACTAACTTTTAAATGTCGTCGTTGAAAGACATTCTACATTGCTGTGGTATATGGAAGAAATCCTTCTATGTACGCCATCTTTTACTTTAGCCGAATGATAAGATCATTAACAATGTTTGCTTATATTTATATATATATATATATAAATTATATATATATAAATTATATATATATAAATTATATATATATAAATTATATATATATAAATTATATATATATTATATAATATAATTATATATATATATATATATATATAATATAATTATATATTATATATATATATAATGACTGGGAGTCAGCTAATCAAATAAAATTATTTCTGTGGATTTTCCTGAAAAGTAATTGGACTTATTAACTCTCTATCTTTATTCCACGCTTACATCACTATATTTCCTTCACTCGTTACAGTCGCATTCAAAGCAGTTAGGTTCGAAAGACGAAACCTTTTTATGACAAGAAATTTGGAACGGATTCAGCATCGTCCTCCAATTCTTTAATCCTTTACCAAATCTTTCTCTTCTGAAACTTTCTTGATTGAGATTTTCGTGTGAAATAATGAATGATAATAATATATACTTGATCTAAGTGAACTGAATTTCGAGAATGTGCATATACGTCGTCGCCTTTTTCGATGCTGTTCATGGCGAGAACAAGTTTCACTCACTTGGAAAAAAGCGTAATTCAGTTTATGAACAAATCAACGATTTTTCAGGTTTCTCTTTTTTCTTTTTAATATCAAAGGATAACAAGGAATCAGAGGAGAACAGGAAAAGAAAGGAAGAAAGAGAGGGAGCAACAGAGGTCAGGTAACGAACAGTTCAAGCCTATCTGATCACTCCGTGAATAACTATCAAGTAATGCGGGCATTATCGTCATTTTCACGGGCCTATCTCACTTTGCTTTATACATTATTCCACTTATTCACCGTGCAAACGACTACTGTGCCAACCGCTGCTACTATCACCAATTCGCAGTGCAATGCGGCATTTAAACAGACAACTGAAATCAATGAACCAGTAAGTTTCTTCTTTTCCATTCTCATCTTTCAAACACTTTCTAAATTATCAACAGATTCGACAGTCCATAGGTAGCACTTTTTCACTTAATTAAGTTATTTATCTTCCCTACATAGTAAGCTATGCCACATGCCAATATTGCATTCCATTCCTCATTCCTCATTCATTCCAAACTTCCACCAGTAAAATCATTGCTAATTATTAAATATCCAGACATCGCCGTGCAAGCTAGAAATGTCATCAGCTTTAGATGATTGCTATATTTACCTTAAAATGATAAAGAAGAGAAAATAAAGATTAAACACACGGGCATATTTCTTGATATTGCTTTTTTAGTTGTTCAGAAATGATTAATTGCGAATAGTATTTTAATAATCTGAGCAAAGTAAACGCTGTTGTATCACCCAGCTACTTCTTCTTTCGGATAGGTTTTACTCTATGAAGGAACATAAAAATTTTCCAGTGTCTTTTTCTCCACTGGAAGCTCCTTAATATATGTTTTGTCTCCCTTTACCATTTACTCCTCTTGCTGATGAGATTTGGAATAGAATCTATTATAAAGAATTATAATCGTTTTGGTATTTGGAGTTGAAAGTTAGACCGTAGTCGGATATCATCCGCTCCAAATGCTACAATCTCTGTAGGGGCTGCATTTATTTTCGATTTCAAACTATTGATTTTACAGAAAGAATGAGTGATATTTTGGTTAAATATGCTGGAAAGTTAGAGTTTGTTTACAGGAAAAGTGAAAGCTTAAATGACTTTTGCTCGCGAATATTTCATATTCTTTCTTAATTTTTTGTGAATAGCAAAATTAACGAAGTGCATTTTTTTTTTTTGAATTGGGATTTGTTTCTTTTTTCTGTTATTGGCCAAATGTTGTGAAAGGAATGTGCAAATAGAAGAAAAGCACCTTTTTTGGCTTGAATTTTTCTTTGGGGAATTTCGAACATTTTGAGAAAAGAAGATTTTTGAATTGGAAAAGTACTGTTGAAATCTCAAAATTATTGACGGTGTATGAATAAATACTCTATGATTCTGCGGAAGACTGTATTCAATATCTTGTTTGGAGTACTTAGTGGTCTGATTCCTTGATAGCTTATGACTGAAGTGAATAAGTCGGTTGGAATAATTCGATTCTGTCGACAAAGATGATTCTACGAATGTATCCATTTCTAAATTAGAAAGGAAGGCAGATTAGCTATAGTGATGAAATAATATGCTTCATTCAGTTTACCGTATAAACAGAAAATTTCTACTAGCTAGCTAAAGATAGCCTCAAAGCCGTTATTTTATTACAGAGCTAAAAATGAAGATGAAAGAATCGTATCTTATTTTCATATAAAAAAGTAGACCACCCCGGTGTTATATGACAACATAAATTTATACGTTCGCCCAATTTTTTTTTCTTATGGTTGAAAGAAATGATGGCTGCTTTTTATGAACTATTTACACAACTGATAGCTTTCAAGGGAAATTGCTGGAGAATATTATCTTGAGAATCATTGAAATTTATTGCCTCGAAAATTACTGGCTTACGTTTTTTTCTTTAGTTCAAAAATTTTCTATTTCCTTTTATTTTCTGCGGAACCAAGAAAATTACTGCTTCATGATTTGCGGCTGGAATTTGAGATATTAACCAACTTATTTTTTTTTTTTTTTTTTCGCAGAAAATAGAAATGCTACTTAATAATATACATGCCAGCTGTTGAATTTTAGGATTAAAATGGGAAATAATTATCCAAGAAGCATTTGAAGGCTCGAATATTACGTGATCGTATTGACTAATCATTTACGAAATTTTAGGAAGCATGTCATTGTTTCGCAGAGACAGTATCTTCCAAGGAACGTGAATTACTGCTTTCAACCAGAGAAGGTTTCTGGATTGGTTGCACGAGACAGAAAATGCCACAAGTGTTCAGTGCCTTAAATGCACTTAACGAAACGATGGTATCCAAGTTATGGATTTGGGATTCATTGATCAATATCATACCGGCTGATATGTTTGCCCAGGTATCAGTCAAATTTCTTGCTTCTCCCAGAAATAGTATTGTTTCGTTTGAAAGTAGATTTTAATTTATTTGAAGAAAGTACGGTGCAAGAAGGGGAATCTGTGCAGCAATACTCAAAATTCCGGATATTTTCGAAATCCGCAGTGGCTTAAAATTTCATAGTTGTTTTTGAATTTGTGAATTAATTACTTACTTCCTGAACTACGTTGTGTACTGAAGAAATTACTGGATGTTTTGTTTCAACTTGTATGAAGTGATATTTTTAGAATCTTGAAGTGCACCGTTCCATTTCTTATTAGCTTATTACTGCTGGTAATTAATATATATGGAAAGTAGTAAAAAGTATCTACAACCGTTAAGAATTATTGTAGCGCTTATAGTAAATCCTATATTTTGGTGTTTGCAGGTCCGCCCTCGGATTTTGTCCATAGAAAGATCAGGACTAAGTCTATTTCGACCAGGTGCGTTTAGTAAAATAGGACGTCGATTGCAAGTGCTTCAGTTAAGAAATAATATTATCAAACGCATCGAGCCTGTCATGTTCAAAGACCTGGATCGACTTGAAGTGCTCGATTTAGGAGGCAATAAAATTAGCTCCATTATCACAGGTTCATTCCAAGCGCTAATTTATTTTCAGTTCCCTCACTATAAATTTAGTTTATTTTAAAAAATTATGTTTAACATGCGGTGTCTTCCTTCTTCTTCACTAGGTACAATTTTATAATATATGAAGTAGAATGGATGCTATTTGAAACGCTGGCTTGCATATACAGCAGGATTTATGAATTCTGCAGTAAAGTCTTTGTTATGAAGTAAATTGTAAATGTGCAAGAGGAAGAAGAAGCGATTCTTATTCTGAGAAGTACCATCTGCTTGTGGCAGGGACAAATGAATTTGAAAAGAGCGAAGGAACAACTTTGAATTGTTGAAAAGAGCCTCCATTCTAGGCGGGAATGAAAATATCATATCACTATTATTTTCTTTCATGTTTTGCCTTGCTTTGAAAAATATTTTTCCTTTCAAGGTGAATTGGATCGTCTGAAAGACTTGAACACACTAATTTTGAGTGATAATCAGATAGCGAATATCGAAAATGGTGCTTTTGCCTCTTTGAGCAATTTAAAAACACTGAATCTAGCGAACAATAAACTGATGAATATATCCGTGTAAGTTGAAGTTAAATTTCCAGGTCGTACCACTTATTTGCGTAACTGGTAATATTTTTTGCTGTTTTAGTGTTTGCTGCTTTTAAGAATTGTACCTGAAGGTTTTAATTCAATCGATGCATTTTTTTTTTTTTTATTGCGAAGCTCAATTTTTAGTGGTACTTTTCGTGGCCTGAACAATCTGGAAACACTCAATTTACAAAGCAACAATATTTTATTTGTTGATTGGAATGCCTTCGCACAGTTGAAAAATTTGAAGTATCTGAATCTTGGTAATTATGATTTTTCAATATGACTGAGAATTAATAAAAATTTTATGTCAATCTGTAGGATATCTAAGTCGTATAAAGGATTAGAAACAACATACTTTTTTTTTCATTTATTTAAATATAAATCTCCTTGTTAATTATATAAATGAAATTTGAGAACAGTGATTCATGAAATGCATATACTCACATATAGAACATTAGCTGAACCATTAAAATGTTTGCAGTAAAATTTTACCTCCACTGCAGGAAACAATCATATTTCACGGGTTGATCTTCGTGGATTGAAGTCATTGGAAAAATTATTTGTGAACAACAACAGCATCCAGTCAATGAAAAATATTACCTTGCGTGATCTGCGCAGTCTGGCTTTATTAAGTTTAGATAGAAACTCTATCACTGAAATACTCAATGGTGACTTACATTCATTGGGTGAAAGCGTCAGGTACAAATCTGTTTTCTCTCTTTCCACTTCATCTTTAGGTTGAATAACGAGGAGCCGTATTTACCAACACTTACATTAAAGTCATAATTTGCCACTTTTTATACAAGAGTAAACTGGTTCACTATAAGCAGAACGTTCTTCATTCTAAATGAAACAATAAATTTACGTAAACTAACACTGTAGTGTAAGTAGTTGATGTGACGTTTGTCAGTGTTGAATGTTTGCCAAATTTTCTACCTAATTTTTTTTAGGCTTAGTACGTTTTCGGTGGCAGCGAATAATATTGCAAAAATCGAAGCGCGGGCTTTCGAGCCAATACATCAAATTACAGTACTTTCGCTACAAAATAATCAACTCATTTCGGTAGCAAGCGATGATGGAACTGGTACTTCTTTTATTTTGATGGTTCTTTGCTTCCGTTTACTATTAAGAACAACAGGAAAACCTTCGAAAAGTTAACTAGTAGGACTACTGGTTTACTTATCTTCACATCTTTTTAAGGACCATCATAGTTTCGTATTTCGCGTATTTTGAGGAAATTAGGTAGACTAGATTTGTTATGACTTCAGTATCTTTGAATGAGTGATTGTTCTGCAGCAGATATATCCTTCTTGCGACCCCTGAAGAAACTCACCAAACTGTATTTGTCGAACAACAATTTAGTACGCGTCGGAGAGCACGATTTCAGCGCGTTAACTTCATTGAAATTATTAGCACTTGATCATAATCAGATTGAAGAGGTCAGTAATTCTTATTTTTCTTTTTTTACCAATGAATTTGATGATATTGCATTTATTTCATTTATTTCCGATGTGTGTAATTTTAGAAGTTTCGACAGTTACTTTCTTAATAAAACGTTAGGTCATTAATTACTTGGCATTGAAATCGTAATCCTGAAAGTTCGACTCAGAGCTTGATTTTACATTCTATTTCTTTCTTTTTTTTTTCTCTCTTTTTTCTATATGAATCATATCTGTCGAAACATAAAATTATGCACTGAAATGCTAATTATCATACGCTTCATTTTATCGAAGGTCTCAGTAATTTGTTCAGCTTTCCTCGTACTTTTGTAAACACTAGTTTATATCTCAAAAAAAAAGAAAAAAAAAAAAGAAAAAATGCTTCAGATACACAGCAGAGCGCTCAATGGATTGTCTTTAAGACGTTTTTACCTCAATCATAACCGCCTTTTATATTTGCCCAGACGATTGCTCGATGATCTCAATGTTGAGCAACTCACTGTCGTGGACTTTTCGGGTTTGTATTTTTTTTTTTTTTTTGTTCATTTTGCTATGAATTGCCCTTTTTTTTTATGGGGAAAAGGGACAATTTTTTTAAATCACTCGTTTGTTTTTATGAAAAAAATTATTCGCATTATTCATGAGAAGGGAAAATTGAGATGTATTCCTCGCCTTCTTTGTTACTTTGAATGACTCTTTGATTTCTTAATGATGGAAGCAACTTAATCTCTTTATTTAACAAATTTCTTGATGCCTTCTTACCACTCCATATTTCTTCTATATATGAACCTAGTTTTTCTCACTTTTCAAGAAAGAGCGTATTCATGTTCTAGATAATCTGTGGCAGTGTATTTGCGGTGAGGAATGGTTAGCAGATTGGCTGTTGTCAATTGGCGATCGAAATGTGGTCGATGGTAACATGGGATGTATTGGATCACGAGTTTGCACTACGGAACATGAAAGGGAGGAAGAGCATAGTGTCTGGATAACTGTTATTGCAAGCGTACTTGCCGTCGTTTCATTACTCATTCTGATTGCAATAGCCTTGCTGTACGTTGAAGATGGTAAGTTGTGTGGTCCTTAATGTTCATCATTTTAAAAAAATGGTCACTTTCGTGGCCTTCTTTTGATGTATATTTCATTTTTGCTTCTTTTCTTTCAGGAAGACGCATGAAAAAACTGTCATATCCATTACGACGAGTACCCTTAGACCTTCGACAGCTTATACCGAACGGTTCAACGACATCATTGCCGTCTGAAAATGGCATCGAGCCGTTACTAACATGTAACACTGTTAGTATACCGAAAGAACCGCTTCTAAACGACGGGCAGTTACGATTATCCACTTGTATGAAAAGTGCATTAATCGTACCGAATCACACTGATAACAATATTAAAATCAGTAACAACGGTAACATAAATGGAAGTACTGGGAAGAAACGAGTTCGTTTCAACAATGCATAGTCACCAGTTTTTCAATTCAGGCACTTTTCTGCGCAATCAATTAAAAAAAATTAATAACTTATTATTCTTTTCTCATAATAGAAGACGAGCTGATTTTGGAAAATAAGTCTTTATAGCTTCCCCAAACTTTCCCAGTCTCAGAAAAGTTTCCAGAATTATTTCAAAGTATTTATCTTATAACAGTAATTCAAAGAAAAAATTAAGTGGCATATGTGAAATTTGGAGTGTCTAAAGCTTGCTTCTATTTCTTGTATCCATCCTTTTTTTTTTTTTTTCTGCTTTATCGATACCCTATTATTGTTAAATTTAGGTAATGTTTTTGTTGTCATTTACAGTTCCGGTTTTTTTGCATTTTGCGTCTCTTGATATTAAGTTTTTGACAGTAGCGTTCACTGTTGATTCTTCATGAAGCATTCCATTATGGTATGATATGCTGCTGAGGCACGGGATTAAGAAATAATATACTGTAGAATGAATTTCGAAGAGATCTAATATAAATATGAGTTTGTTGTAATCTTATGGCAAGTATCCGTATGTATTTTATAGCTCTTTACAGCGCAGAAAATTCGTTTCTTAGTGTCCTGCTGATTCAGAGGTCAACAATTTCAGTAGGTCAGCATAGCGGTTTAAAAGATGTCCGGATTTTGGGGTTTTCATTTCTGAAGAAAGAAGTAGGTAAGTTTCCATAATTTTATTAAAGTGCAGTTAATTGGTCTATATCGGTTTCTTCCATTTTTGAAATGCTTAATGTTTATGGTCACAGGTGCGGCATAATGGCTTTTCCTTTTTTTCTTCGCGAACTGTTAGCCTTTTATTTTGAATTACTACCTTGTTCGTACAAATCACTACTTTTTCCGGCCTTCTCATGTAAATTTTTATGTTCGTTTTAGAACAATTTTTATGTATGATATTGTAAATATCAGGCTTAAAAGGGCTTGTTTCTGAATACTCAATATTCCTATGATCTACTTCTTGGTGGTGCTTAAGCTTAATTATCATTTGACGTGTAGCATTCTACGAGCTAATAGTACACAGGATTTGTTAAAGTTTCCATTTCTTGAGAGATGATCGGTAGCCATTTGCCTATGAAGATTTTTAGGAAGGTAAAATTAATTGAATATTCACCAAGGAGTAGCCCTTACAATTTTTACAGGTCTGCAATTATTTTTATCTTAATAATGGCGAAGTTAGAGTAATGTTTTCTTCAACAGCGCCACTAATTAAATGATGTAATTAATAAATAGATGAAATGAAAACGTCTTGAAATATTCTGGCTTCTGTCAATACTTAGCGCTGCCGTGAGCATTTCTCGACTCATCTTCATGAATTTCGTTGATCATCTAGTTCTTTTCCGTGCACTTTATCTTACTTGTCACCTAATATTTTAATACTCTACTTTGCTTTGATTTGTACAAAACGCTGCTAGCTTGTGTTAATTTTACGATTATAGTCTATTTGACTTATCCCACCCAAAAACCGAAAAACTTGAGTTTTGATTTAAGCTTCAGCTCGAAGCCTACTATTCGAACTTCAGTTTTAAATTTGTTTAAAAATAATTGATTAATCGTTTATATCTCTAAAACTAGAAAGTATTCTGTCGCATTTTGGAACTCATCCGACCAGTAAATATGCAACCCGACTGTTGGAGATGTTGAATAAACTTGTATTAAGTGCACCTGTAATTTTGGATTGAAATGTCTGGCTGATTTCATTAAACCTCATTTGTTCAAGAACTTCCATTTCTGTATTATCATAATTTGATGAAGAAATCATTGTAATGTTTTTTTGTTTGGCACAGTTTTTTTTTTTTTTTTTTTTTTTTTTTTTTACATAATTCTCGCAGCATACTCATCAGCGATATGATATTTCTCAAGGACACTAGCGTTTGAGGTATACCAGTGTATTTCATTATGTAATTTACCCATTTATCTTTTTTCCGTTTCTTACACTTTATCTCATTTTGTTGTGAATAAAAGAACAAAAGTTACATATTTCCGACTATAATTCATACTGTTCTGGTAGAGCGCGACTGTTCAAGAATATAATCTCAGTTTTTTGCTTTT
This sequence comes from Setaria digitata, assembly GCA_003640385.1. NCBI lineage: Eukaryota > Metazoa > Nematoda > Chromadorea > Rhabditida > Setariidae > Setaria > Setaria digitata. Next base: position 418,540 of record RCAB01000007.1, on the reverse strand, counting down.
TTGTTCCCGACTTTCCATGATATTCATACTTAATTTCGAAAATTAAGTAAAGATATATGAGAAAAAGAAAGCTGGTTGCATTGCATTCATTACCAGAGGCCAGATACTGAAGTCTTGATCCCGATTAACTTATGAAGTTGAAGGGATATATATGGATTCTACAGTCGAATGGAACCTGAAGTGTGAATGAAGCTCATGAAGGGTCGTGTATTCGAGTGCACAACTTGCACGAGACGTCTTCCGTACTGCAAAAGGCATTCATTAATAAAGCTTCTGAACAGACACAAAGTTCGATGTTCCATAGCTAATTAAAAAGTGATACGAGAAAGTAAATGACGAGGAGTTGACGAGGGGTTTCTTGTACATTGTAAGATTATCGCAGCGAAGTCTTACTACTTATGTAACATAAGCTTAGTAATTTCCAGACATGATAAGGTGAGATAAGCCTATGCTTACTTCTACATCGCCAGTTCCCAAGAAGCATCGACAGTTGAACTAATAGATTAAAACATGACCCATATCGTGATCTGATTCAGGAAACCTTTATTCCGCTTCACGATTTTTTTTCGGTAATGTTGGATATAGTAATTCCCAACCTCGGCTTGAAGTCAATATTTTTGATGAATTGTAGCTTTCTACGAAATGACAAGCCGAATAAAAGGGACCGAACTGAAGAAGTTTTGAAGATTATAGACCTTCGTTACCTATCAAATATCTGTTTTTCGTTCTTTCTTTCCTCGAAAAAGGCGAAGTAAATTCACAAATTCATTTTTTATTTAATTTTTCCCACACGAGTCATTATCTTTAACGTGTACAGTCGAGATTTACATATTTTGGCAATTAAAGGAAAAGTCGCATACAATAAAAAAAGCAAAAAAACTCCTCGAAACAAAAGGGTAAGGAAATGGTAGGGCACAGTGCTAATGATATGCGTAAGAAAGTACCAGTGCTGTCTAATAAATAACTAACTACCAATTAGCAATATATTATCGATCTATGCACATCAACTACGTAATCATATCAGACCCACCTATATTAGCTATATGGTCATATCAAATCGACTTCTGGGACAGGCCTGTAACACCACTTTCGGATATGCCGTTGGTATCCTGAACCCCATCAGCCTAACAAAAATGCACTATAGATTACTTAAAGTTACTTAAACCCTCTCACACTGCCATGCTAACCGATTAAGTACAAGAACAGATTGACTACTTGTTTGCAAATGTTAGTGTCGTAACAGTAGCCACCGTAACATACTTTCTGCGAACTTGATCCATCAGTGGCCTATCTTTCAACCGAAAACTTTACTCATATCGTTCTTAATAAAAATAATTAGAAACCAATCACTTTTGTCCAGTCAATTCAAGGCACGATTCACATCCTGTTTCATGAAGCTTATTTTCTATGATAAAGTGAAGTTCGTTCAAAAATTTGCATTAGCTATGAATAATTGCTAATCTAACCTAATCTTACGCTTCATCAACTCTCCTACTGAAACTAGACAAGACTTTGAGTTGCACACTCTATATTTGAGCAGTAGTCCAGACTTCTACTTCAAAGAGCTTCGTCCTTCGAATATGAAATTTCCATTCGAAATATTCAGTGATTGAGAGATAATTACATGCCGTCTATTCCTTTCACGCAAAGCCATGCGAATCGCATCCAAAAATCCGCGCAAGGCCACGGGGACTAATCTAATCTACCACAGATGATAGACGTGAGACGTTAGCGTTGCAAAACATGTACTTGATGATGGTCTGTAACTATGATTGGTGCGTAATGAAATTTACATGCCCGTAACTGTTCTATTACATTGCTAGAGGTTATTGAGAGGGGTTGGATCTTGTATTTTTGGGATGGCAAGGTTGAAATTAAGGACTTGACGGGAAAACAAACAGAAAATAACGAAGTAGGAAGGTGTCTGACCAGTTGGGAGCTATGTATGATTCGTGTAATTTCAGAATCGGTAAGGTCAACCGAGTCCTTGAACTAACCACCTCTGATTTGTTTGACACAACTACCGAGATTTCGTCGCTTATCTTGATCAGAGTTGCATGCACTCACGCAAGTATATAAAATGTTTTGCTTCTCATAAGTAGCTATTTTTGTCGAAACTATCTAAAGAGTGCTGACCGTTGGTACGGTGTAATTAAAAATAACATAGAGTTTCAAAATATCATGGAATTCCCCTTTAACTTTGATTAATTTGAAGGAAGAAACGGCATACGACAGCCGTTTATTGTCCACTATTTCTACGCACTCAAGTAATGTGTTAAGCTTCTGACAAAATGTACTATTAATTGCGCTACAGGTAGTATGGATCTGAATCTCGGGGGGAGCAAGAAGAAACAGCACCACGTTCGGAAAAAATACAGTATCATTACACTGGATTTGTTTAAGCCTACTAAAAAGTCATATCCTGAATTCGACTACGAAAAAATTTGCAAGGAATACCTGGTAATCGATTTGCGCGTACTCTGCTACCTGTTCCTTATATAACTTATCTGCGATTCGTCCCGTCAAGTAAAATCATCAGTATTGCTTTCTGAAATGAATTCTTATCCCCGAAGTAGATTCTCATTCAGAAAAGTGTTTTGGTGTCATTCAGAGAATGTCTTCCATTTCCCCTCTTTTAGACACAATGACCTGGAGAGTATTCTTCGAATCAAAGAATTATCGAAAATATTTTTTTAAATACTGATAAAAATTTGCATATTTGATTTAGAGAATTTCTCTGGTAAAATAAGTCATATTTGTTTTTTTGTTGAAATATGTTTCGGCTGCTCTCTCATAGCGAGCATTGCATGTTGTTTAATTAGTTGGATTTTTCGAACACTTGGATTTTTATGTTTAGCTTTTGATAAAATTGTGCGATTTCAGAAAGAGGATGAATCGAGTGGCGAAGATGAGCGCTTTCATGATCGTGAAGCAGAAGAGTTGGTTAGAAGGCTGGAACAAAAATATGTAAGTTTTATTTTTTCATTTATCTCGATCATCTGACGGAATTATATTTAAACTTAAAATTAGTTGCCCATTTTAGGGCGGCAAAAGAGACAAACATGGCCGCAAGATTCGATTTGGTTGTGCCGATGATTACATGGACAAAACGGCTGGTTACGATCTCACGGATCCATTTATTGACGACACAGAAGCTGTAATCATTTGCATTAATACTTATTTCAACATAGGTCTTTAATATTTCATCATACTTATGTCACTTAAACTATATAACAATAATTTCAGTATGACGAACATGTGCCATCTGCTTTGGATACTGCACGAGGAGGTTTTTATGTTAACAAAGGAAAATTGGAATTTAAATCGAAGTATGCCGAAGATGACGGAGATAGTGATATTGAGGAAACAGTAGGCAAAAAGAAAACAGTGGAAAAGGTATGGTGAGAGCTTGTGATTAATAAAAAAGCAGCCACAATCCGGACATCATTCGATGAAGATAACACAGTTTTAGAAGTGGTTCTTATTCCATCATCTTTTATGTCCTAAATTCTTTGCTTAATTTTTCTGCAACTAAAAATATTGTTCACTCTTATCGGAATGTTATCTTGAATTGATTCACTGGTTGGCTAAAGATTCTTGGCTGGTCCTGACATTTTATAATTATTTTCAGAGACGCAGAATTTCAAGCGATGAGGAAGCAGGTGATAACAAGCGGACATGCTTTTTCCCACCTACAAAACAACCTGTCGATAGTAGCACTTCATTGACAGATTCTCCAAAAGGATCAAATCCTCCTCCACCGATTCGATTGTCATCATCTGGTGCTGCTCCTACTGCAAAACCTGGTGACACGGCTCGCAGTCGTCTACTCACGCAACAGTACATTAAAAAGCGACGTCTTTTGGGGCAGCCACCAATGGCGAAGATTCAGTCGCCAACTGTGAAAGCTGCTTTAGGCGTGAAAAAGAAGTAATAATTTTGATTTAAAATTTAGATCTATGTTGATGTACTTCATATCGTAGTTGGGTCTTCTAGATTTCCAACTTTACTGCTCTTTTTATCGGCAATCGTTACTTCTGTGGATTATGAATGAGTGGTTGGGTTTTACATCACATGTTAGGGCAATATGATTAATAGTTTTATTCGTCATCTTTATTAGATTCCAATATTTTTTTCTTACGAGAATTATTTCCTACTATTATTTTAGGCTGAAACCACAAGCGAAGAGGGCAACTATTGAAATGACTGATGAGGATTTAGCTGGGTTTTTGAAAGATATGACAGGAGGAGAAGTGGAATCTGTGGAAGGCTTGGAAAATGTAATTTCTGCGAAGGAGGTACTAGGTTTTTTTCTTAAATCTTTTACCTTTTCTGACATGGCTGATGGCAAAATTTGGTGTTGGCTGCATTTGACTTTTCTAACAGATTTGTCAGAAAACTGCACCAGTCGAACATGATACTGATATCGATAAACCGTTAACACCACCTGTTGAGAAGGTACCGCAACCAGATGTGGCTTCTAGTTCAGGTTTAGCTATGGCTTCATCTTCTGCAGCTATTCCAAAGCGCTCACCTGGGAGACCTCCTGGTTCTACAGTACAGGTTAGTTTTTTAACTAGAATAACTGTAGCGTTATCATCCCATAAGAGTTAAGATTGAAAACATTTCATAGAATAGGATCCTCGTATAAATCCCACCAATTATCATCTTTATTTTTTGTTCCTTAAGTTTTTCTTTTATGATTTATGGATTCTAGCACAAACAAATGCCAATAATGTCGGATAGATTGAGAGCAATGATCGACACATACAAACAAAAAACGAAGGAATATGGTGCACCCAATAAAAAAATTCGTCTTCCACCTAGTTTGGTTGATCTTTGCATAAGGTTTGAGTCCGTCAAATTGAATTGATAACTATTCAGTAAACTCACTTTGCAATATGCCATAATGTGCAGACATCACAAGGATTAAGAAATTTTACATTGTATCCAATATCTTGAAGGAAGTGATCATTATGACGTTCACTAGTGAGAAGGAGAAAATAGTTGCTCATGCCTTCAGAAATTCTTTCTCGCTTTGTTTACACGGTATTTGTTGTGAATATCAGCATTTCTGTTGAGAATCTGACCTTTATGCCATTTGCATATGTTCATTTATAGAATTGAAGAGCAGTGCACGCTAGAATGTTTTAATCATCAACAGAAGACACGAATATTTGATTTATTGGCTAACTGGGTCTGTGTGCAACGAAATTCATTGTATATTCGTATGAAGGCTCATCGGGATCGTCATGAAGTTAGTTTAAAAAAATGGTTGCTGGTAATAATAGTCTGTATCCGCCAACATTTTTATAAGAATTATTTAGTCGGTGTNAGGCTCATCGGGATCGTCATGAAGTTAGTTTAAAAAAATGGTTGCTGGTAATAACAGTCTGTATCCGCCAACATTTTTATAAGAATTATTTAGTCGGTGTTTTTTTTTAGTTGTCAATCTACCTCATTTCTAATTTCAGTGGTCTGACATTGTTTCGTGTGATATAATATTTTTTCTATGATTTAGGTAAAAAGTCTTCCTTTATGCAAAGTTATGCATCTTGTCTTTCAACCGAATAATTTTTGTGATAAAAAGTGCGCGAGACAAATGATTTGCTGCTGGTAAAGGACTATGGTGGTGTACAATTGTGTACATAAACATGGAAATTATCTGTTAATTTACCTTTTCTAATTTGCAATATTTTCCAGCCAAATGCTACGTCAGATTCTGACATTAATGCGGATGAACCAGCGAGTGAAACGAAAGAAGCACCTCGTTGTATAAATGATGAAAAATTATGTGGTTCAAATGATTCATCTTCGTCTGTCATCACGGTTTCCTCGTCACCGGTTGTTTCGGATTCATCACCAAGATCTCCTATTGAGACATTGACAGTGGAAAAGAAGGAACAACTCATCGGAGTCAAAAATACGACAAGTAGTGACGCTGCTAGATCATTTGGTGCTAGACAGCCAGCAGTTAAAGAAGGCAGTGAAAAGTCTGCTACATCGGATGCTACCTTTTCATTCGTATCTGTGACTAAGTCTCGAGATTGTTCGACTTCCTCAAAAACAGTGAGTTTTTCATTTCTAATTATTTATTCAGTATTTGTGACTACTGTGTTCTTGAGACTTGTAATATAAAATCTTTTTGATTTCTTCATGTCATGAAAAGGGACCGTGTCTATTTGCCAATAAAATATCATTTATTTTCTTTCTAGGGGTGGAGCCCATCGTTATCAACGTCACCACCGAAAGGGTCACTTACAACAAATGCCTCCAGCACACTAAATAACACTCAATTGTTGTCCGTGTTTGCGACAATGTTACAGCAGGCTCGCGGTGATCCCATTCGTCAGCAGCACTGTGTTGTTGATAATTTAACGGCCCAAATGAATGCCCATCTTCTAAGTACTAAGCAGCAATCAGAACTTTTGTCACAATATCAATTGACCCTCAGTAACTTTGCGAAGTGAGGCTTTCATCTTCTGCTTAACTTTACGTAGTAAAAGTTAGTTTATTTGCTGTTTTAATGAGATTTTGCATAATCAGATTAAAGATCCACTCCAGGAAATACATATTAGTTTTATTTGTTTTGCGGAAGTTTTAGAAGAATTTTGTGATCGATAGCGTGCAGTTATTTCATACCGCATGACNTTTAATGAGGTTTTGCATAATCAGATTAAAGATCCACTCCAGGAAATACATATTTGTTTTATTTGTTTTGCGGAAGTTTTAGAAGAATTTTGTGATCGATAGCCTGCAGTTATTTCATACCGCATGATTATGCTACCGCTCTCTATCCCAACTAAGTGAACTATCCATCGTTTAAGATGTTTGACAGAATTTGTCAATATGATTCATTCCTACAACATTTTAGGATTTCGTAGTGTAGCTTTACACAATAGCTTAATACTCTTCCATCTTCGAAAATTTCCAGTCTAAGTCAGTGAAGTATCATTGGTAAATAAGGTATAATGGTCGTACAGATATAGCTTTTTTAAAACAAATATCATCGGCATTTAAAGTAGGAGTGCTTTTGGGATGTTAAAGAGGTTTTTAAAGTTTTGGTGACACTTTTTGCAATAATTAAACAAGATCAGATCTTCATTGTTGAGAATATTTATTTTTATGCTTCCTGATGGTCAGCACTAGGTTTCTTACAGAAATCTCTCTNATATTTATTTTTATGCTTCCTAATGGTCAGCACTAGGTTTCTTACAGAAATCTCTTTTTTTTTTCTTACAGAAATGTTGTTCAGTTTACCGAGAGCTGCAATTAAATAGTTTCCACTCTTGATGTTTTTGTTATCTTGTATTTAAGACTATTTCTAGGATGACTTCCATAACACCTACCAGTTCTGCGAAAGGTATGGTACCATCAAAATCTGCTGCTTCGAAAAGCGATCTTCAACCATCAAAGCCTCAACCAAAACCAAATCGATTACTTTCTACAAACAGTTCGACATCAAGTCCAATAAAAGTAAACTCTCAAAAGTCATGCATAAAATGCACGGCTTACTTAATTTTTTTTAACTGTTACACTGTCGATGGTCACTCATTTCCATCCTTCTGTACCATATCCAAGGATTTTGCCATTTTTTATTTTATGCATGTCACGTTTCAGGGACTGAAACAACTGACGAATGAGAAAGCTTCACGCGCATTAAAAGAAATCAATAGTGCATTGGCTCAGGTTGTTTCAGGTAACAATAAATAATGAAGTGAATATAAAGTAGTAAAATCTGTAGTTGTTAACTAAAGGATTTATTTTTCAGAAATAGAAAAGGCTGTTATTCAGACGGAAAATGAATACGTAAAAGAGAAAGTGAAGTAAGTCTAATATTAAAATCTTCCAGACTACTCATTTTCGAACTGCTCATTTTTTTCTTTTTTTTTTGGATTATAATATATTTGCTAAGTTAAAAAAAATGTGCGAGTGAACAATTTAGGGTTGAAAAGGAAGGTAAAAATGCTGTAACGAAACGATTTGTGTGGACCGATTCGCTAAGGTAGGTGTTCCTTTTCTGTTAGCTTGTGCGATATCCATATTTTTATCACATTTAGCTTAAATTGCTGATCACTGATTTTTTTAATACGTTTCTTTATAAATCTCTTGGTGATTTTACTTGTTTGCACCATTAATAGAGTCAAGGTTGAGCCTAGTCAAACTGGTTCATCTCGTATTCCGCCTTAATTTGCTTTTTATTTATTTATCGATTTTCTTATATTTAGATTTTATTTGCTGGATAAATATCATACATAGATTTTCTTTATAGAACAGCACTGAAAAAACAAGTGACATTGCTGTTCAGCAGTCTTGAACAGCATGGTGATCCTACTCATATTGTTAATCCAACAGTTGTACAGTATTTGTACTACACTGTTAGACCGCTATTCAAAGACTACGTCAAATTTAGGTTGTTTACAATATTTTGTCGTTCTTATGGAACTTTTCTTAATTTCCACTAAACTTTTGAAGTTTGTTAATAATACTAAACAATACAGGAATAGTTATTGTATAGTAACTAAAAAATATTAATGTTCATGAAATTGCTCGTAGGTAAACAGAATTTGCATTTTAATTTTAACAAACTGATATTAATTTTAAGCTGATGTATGATCGAGCAGACAGACATATATAGAAAAATTATTTTTCAGAGATTTGGTATTAGAAATATTACGACTTTGTCCAGAAAGACGGCAACTGGTTCTTATTCCTGAAATGAAAGCATTCATTGAACTAAGTGACTCTTCTAAAACACAGTCGTTAGTGAATTTATTTGTCAGTGATCAGATTTCTTTAAACATATATTTCCTAATAAATTTAGAATTAGGATCGCATTTAAAATTGAACTCAAACTGTTTAAATTATATAGCAGCAAAAGAAAGTGAACATTATTCAAAAATATTCTTGGTAATCAATCTATTCTGCTTGACCTGAGAACCTCTTTAAAGTTGCACATAGGATGCTGGAGGTACGGCTGAAGCACTACTGGAACATTAATAATGTATATTTCTTAATGGTAGCGATTTGTCACTCGTTAAAATTTATATTGGATCGGTATTTAATCAATGATTCATTTAAAAAAATAAGCCAGTAAAATTGTCCAATAAATGCCTTATATTGATGTCAGACTAATTGAAGTATTTTAAATTGAAATATTTTTTTATCTTAGTGGAACATCTCAAGCAACATCAAGATCAGTGAAAACGGCGAAAGCCGATATATTGTCCTCTAAAATCTCTCCAAATAAAAGCTTACCAAACGCTGAACTTCGGAAGGCATCTGATGGTGTGGATAATTCTGGACTTCGGCAAACATCTAATGTTGTGGATTTTCGTTCATTAAATATTCTTGACAAAAAAGAAAACTACTCTGTAAAATGTAGTAACGGAGAAGAAGTTGAGATTCTAGTAAGTTGTTTATTAATAATTTTACGAACTACATGATCATTTACCAATCATTCGGTAATGATGAGATATAATATTCTATGTTGAGTTTAATTCTAAAGCTTTAAATACTTGTGGTCGTTTCGTGCAGTGTCAGTCATGTTTTGCGGCCACAGTGGAGGGTGCGCAGTAAACATCTCGAATGTAGTGTTTTTGTTTCCAGGGACATATTGTATAGTGCACTGCTAAAAACATGATCATTGTGTATTTTAAAATCGATATAAATTCGGATTCAGTGATGAACGTTATTTTATGCTGCCGTGTTGAAGCATTTTAGGAGCAGTTCTTTAAATCGATTAGACATTCATGTTTTAAAAGGTATAAAAAATGTTTAGGCAGAGAAGACATCAATAGAGAAGACTAGATCTCCATCTTCAAGAGTAAATCGGCTTTCGAAACCTATCACACTCGAAGCGCCAGTACAGAAGAAGGTGAGATATGGACTGCAATAAGGTCCTCTAATTCTAGCNAATCGGCTTTCGAAACCTATCACACTCGAAGCGCCAGTACAGAAGAAGGTGAGAGAATTTTTCATTTTCTTTTTTAAATATTTTGTATTGATGACTTTTAGGAATTAAAGCGTATAATTTTGTTACGATTCTAGAGAATATGAAAGTCATATCAGCTGAGTTACTTTCAGGCCAGCTCAGGTTGTTCTTCTGTGCTATTTAACACCAAGTTAAGTGCCGGACAGAAAATCATGATAGTTCGCGGAAATAAGGAACGCGAGAAGTTATTGGCTGAAAAAGCAGCAGCAGAAGTAAGGTTGTCATGTAAATTGTGAGCAAATTTCGAATTGATAGAAATTTTGGGGCTTCAGCTGTTCCAGTTCTTTTCGGTCCGGACTTAGTTTTGGGGCAAGATGTCAGTGAAAGTTTATGTCGGGATTAATTTTAAAGTTTTAATTTCAGAAAGCGCTCAGGGAGCGTGAAGAGCTTGAAAGAAAGTTACAGGTTTGCATTCTATTTAATAGATAAATGGCGCAATAAAAATCGAATTTTTATTAAAGAAGTAAGTTGAGGTATATGTATGACAAATAACTTTCTTTAAAGAATTTAACTTTTTAGGAGGCGAAAGAACTTGAAGTAGTTCGAAATAGAAAGCGTGATGAAGAAGCTATCAAGAAATGGGAGCAGGAGGCAAGTAATTAAAGAGAAGTGGTTACTTAAGGAAAACTTTTGGCGAAAAAAAAAAGGTTTACTCACGCATGCTTTTCAGGAGGCTGAGCGACTAGAAGCAAGTAGAGACGAAGATGAAGATTTGGGAGCAATCGAAGCGGAGGATTATTCTATACGACAAAAAGTACTTTTTTTAACTTATTAATCTGAACATTTATTTCGGCAAAATTTGATAGATTTTACCACTTAAACGAACTGATGAGAAAAATCGAAAAGAAAGAGATGTCAGACCGTCTAGCTCATCTGCTTTTTTATGCCCTACATCCTCCAAATCTAATGATTAAAAAAAAAATTGAAAAATAATAACACCAACCATTTGAATCATTCTATTCCTCACCAAACACAGTTACCATTCCTAGTGGATACTATGGTTTTGAGTGTTAAATCTAAATAGTTTTCCTTTTTCACTCTCTCTTACTTTGCTTTTCAGATCACTTTCAAATTTCAGCTATACATAGGAGTATTTTATAATTTCTTCGATTTCCACTAGATGTCGTAATCGTATTTTAAGAGAATACAGTTATCCTTCTATACTCAACTTTCACATCAGTTTCAGGATTCAGAGTTGCAAGAAATCGAAGAGGTGGAATTAGGAGCGGATACTGAAGTTGATATGAATACCGAAGAAGATGTATGTTAATTGACAACTGGCTGTTTGTTGGATCTCTTAATTCTTCAAATTCATAAGTTTGTCGTCATATTAGATAAATTTTTCCAATTTTTACTAGCAGTAATGAATTATTGCAATATTCCCATTCCTGATATTTTAGGTGAACGTAGATCAAAAAAGTGGAAGTCAGATATGCAACTCCGAGAGTGAGCAAGCATGTAGTAGTACTGAAACGGAACAGCCTATACTAAAGGTACTTTTGGATTGCTAACTGCTTTCAATGAAAATAAGATCAAAAAATATGGAGTGCTACATAAATTTCACATTCTAATGCGCTGTCATGTATACTTCCTAAGTGGAAAGTTATTTTTTGAATATTTGGGACAGCCAGTTGTGTTATATTGTTAATCCGAATCTTGTGAAAATTAAAAATGGAAACAGTCGCTTCTTCTGGAACTAAAGTTTCAGCATTCTGCTTGATTAACTTTCATTTCCTGTCCATATTTATTTATTTATTTTTTGATTTATTAGTTGCAGAAAACGGAATCGTGTAATAATATCCTCTCAGAACAGAGCTCATCTCAAAATCTTGTTGCTACAAGCAGTGCACATTCGACATCCCTTACTTGTCCCCATTCATCACCGTTGCCACGAATCACACATTCACAAAACATTCGACAAACCGACCTTTTGCATTTTGCGTCTTCATCTTCATATAAAATGTCTTCACCTATAGCACAGATTCCTTCCCAGAAACTTCCAAGCACATCCGTATGTGCTCCCACTAATTTTTCGCCGTAAGTCACTTTTGCGCTTGAAAAGTTTTTAGCGAAATTCTGTTATGTGCGCTCTGCTTAAAATTTCCATATCAACTGCTGAGAGAATTATTTTTTCAGAGGCAGGTTTTCGGAAATACAGCGTTCGAATCCCTTATCGCAGCGGCAGTCTTCACCTCTCGAGCACGTCATGCGAGAAATTATGTCTGTAACAAGTCAAGATCTTCAGGTCAGCAACAGTTATCAGTCGTCTTGTATACAACAGCAGTCTTCCTGTGGTGTCAAGCAGTCTCGTGTTGCTTCTCCTATTTCTCTATCTAACAGTCGTCATCCGCCAACTTTTCATTCCATTTCTTCATATGCTCCAACTTCCACACACACGAGCGGCTCTTTTACTACATCACAGGTGTCCTACCAGCAACCTGCTTTTTCGCCTTATTCAATTCAACAGCGTCAAATGTACAAGAATCCTCAGTCTCAACAGACATCAATGATACGTCATGCTTCTCAAGTTTCTCAGCATCTCGTTCAAGAACATGTACAACCACGGCAACATGGTCCGTTGCAGCATCCGTATAGTTGTCCTGCCTCTCCTTTTAGTACCAGTAGTACTATCCAAAAGACATCCACCCTTCCAACTTGTAGTATTCCTCAAAATGCTTCTCATGCTTACAACAGTATTCTTTCACCGTCTGAACAAGTTATATATTCGCAGCGTTCGGTATCTTCAACAGGTTGTTCCTCAGCTTTTTCACCTTTACCACAACCATCTAGTCGGCAACAGCAATCGGTGACCCATCAGTCAGCATACAATCAACATCAGCAGTTTTCGTTGCAGCAGCATCATCAGCAGCGTCATCGACAGTTATATGATGAACAACAACAACAACAACAGCAACAACAAATGACTGCTGTTTCACAGGATCAAATGTATAGTAACTGGCGATAAGTATTTTCTCTTGTTCTGTAAAGTTCTTGATGATTTGAACTAAATTTGTGCTTTCTTTGATGGATGGGGAAGGTCTCTTAGTAATCTAATTTCATTCTCCTCCATTTGCATGTGATTAAATGGAGCTCATATATCTTTGTAACATATTAAATCACAAGTTTAGATTGATTTTGGCAGATGAAAAGACTAATTTGCAGGAGCACTGTTTTCGTTTATACTATGCTTGACTATCTATTTCTTTTTATAAGTGTATGCCAAGTCATTTGAGAACTTTTCCCACACCACGTTCCTTTCCTGTTGACACTGAAGATCTGTGGTAGGGTCAGTAATCACAGATCTGAAATTATGTTTTCCTACAGTCAAGATGTAATTTATAAAGTGAGCAGATGATTTTTAAACATTCGTATAAAGGTATACTGTATTAGCAGTATTCTTGTACTAAAAAGAGGCATGAAAATTCAAATTCCTATGTTTAGCTTGTTTTATTTCCTGATTGATTGGGTATTTTCTCAGGTTAGCAACGGGCAGTTCTGAATCAACTATTTCAATCGCTGGACCTAAAAGTGATACTTTTTTGAGTATTGTTATTTTTTCAACTCCCTCTAAACTATAGTTTTTGGTCTGTGGGAATGTTGTGCGGTTTTCTTTTCATCAAAAATATCAAACGCCTTATTTTAATACGAGGAACTAGCATAAAATCAAACTTGATCCCTCAAAGTTCTCTATATCATTTACTTTCAATAAGTTGAAGCTAGGTCACAAAAATATCAGCCGCTTTGTATTTCTTCGTATGGTGGGTGAGCTTCTTTGTGAATTTGATTAATTATTTGTGGCAGTGTTTCAGCTTAATTTTTTTCCAGCTCCTCAAGCTTTAATACATTTAAAATTCACCCGATATTAGCATTCTTGCTTATAAGTGACGAATCACATAGCACTTCAGTCAAACCTTTCTCTATTCAAGAGTAAAGTGGAAAATATAGATGCTAAATGTGTCATGTTAGGTCGCACTGAATGCCTAAAGGGATTTTGGTTGAGATTGTCTCATACTTAGTCGCAATAAAAGTTGTATGAAATGATTTATTAAGCTGTGCGTTTCATTATGAATTTTTATTAGTCAAATGTTATCAGGTTTTCAAAGGGAAAGTTGCAATACACTTTTTTGTATGATTCAAATTGATTAACTCAAATTCTTGCAATCCATTAATCCAAATGCGGGAATATAATGTTTTCTGTGTCACTTTCATTTTATGATGAGCGCATTCTTCTCGCTTTTTCTGAGATGTTATTCTGTATTGTTCGCTCGTGGTATTCCTTATTTCTCATGCTATAAATGAAATTTCATGCTTTTTAGCTTAAATTAAAAATATGTTTATGATCCGTGTCGTTCTGCCATTTGAATATATATAAGTTGCAAATAAGACAAAAGCATCGTAAGTCGATCCCACTAGTCTTCTTTTTTGAGGTTTTCATGAGTCTGCTCTTTAGGGAATCTGATATTGTTGCTATTATTTTTTTAATAATTTTCTGGTATTGACTTTTAGGGTCTTTAAGTCGTCCAAATTATCGGATGTTTTCGCGCTAATGATAGGTTTTGGCCTGTAAAGCTTGCACTGCACTGAAATGTTGAAATTTCTGAGAGTGGTAATTGACACAACAAATTTCTTCTTATTAATAATAGTGGGATGCACGGAGTGAAAAGAGATTTTAAGTTGATAGGAATGATTTAAAAGTTTTAATTCTTATGGTGTTTTTATTGTTTTTGTCTTTTAAAGAAGTAGAATTAAAAGGAATAAAACGGTCGGCTTGTAAATACAGTGTTAGGAAGGGGTATGGGTGAGTGAGTTGTTTCTGTTTTATAGTATAAATATGGATATTATAGGCGAACTTGCAAAAATATTGCTCAGAATTCTGTCGACATTAAATTTGTTGATGAAGGGGTCAATTTTTCTGTATATAGAAGTTTACGTACTATCTTCATTTACTTCAAATTTAGCTTTATATTTGTAATCATGCTAACGATATGCAGATTTTGTAAGGGAATCTGCAAATAAAGACAGGTGGGAAACGTGGTCACTTGCTTACTGTTTGTGTATTTTTTAATTGGGACGGCTGTGAATAATTGAAGTTTATATGATGATAAAAAAAAAAGTGGTGATTCAACAATATATAATGATGGCTTTATTGGTCGATGGTATTTTAGGCCTAGAATGTTAGCTTATGATGATACTTTTGCTCCTGACTAACTTGTTTATTGATTCATGGCTACTGAAAATTAATCGTTGCTTTGTTGAAAGTAGCGCACTAGAACTGCGACATTTTTGAGGATTCTGATAGTTTTTTTTTTTTTTATTCGCAGCATATTTTCAATTTCTGTGTTACATACATATATACGGAAGCTTTCATGAGATTGTTCTTCAAAACTGAATAAATTTTAGTCTTATTGCAGTTTTCAAGGATCTGATCACTCCCGCTGACAAATACTACGGTTTGGCATAACTTTTTCATTATTCCTTTAAAATTAGCTCAATTTAAGAATTCGAGTTTGATTTGATTTGTAAAATTTCGTGGGGTGCAATTTCTATGCTTGTTTGAGAGATTGAGTCTGAAAGATGGCATTCTTCTTTCTCCTTCAATTTTTATCATTTACGTATGACGGTCGTATAATATCTGTTTGAAATGAAAGGTACAGATCCATCAGAATGTGGCATCGCTAATGTTTCGTCAGGAAATACTCAATTCAAGATAATGGGTGGGGAAAATGTCGCACCGGGAGAGATGCCGTGGGCCATTGCACTATTCTATCGCCGAGGTTTTCAGTGTTTTTTTAAAAAAAACTAAACATGTCAATTCTTTCCATCTTGATGATCTCCTGACTGTCTCAATTATGTCTCATCTGAGGTAAACTGAAAAGCCAGAAGATGGAAGATGCATAACGTTCATCGGACAACTTTATAACTTCCTTTCAAATTATATCTAAGAACGAGCACTTAATATTCTAACCAAGTGGCATTGTTCAATCTCCTCAGCAACTACAGTCTTACCTTCTACCACCTTAATAAATGTACACTAATATATCAAATCATAGACTGAAGACTGATCGAGTTCTTCACCATTTGCGAGTTAATAATTAAAATAAAGGTCATCTTTTTTACAGTATATTATTGTACAGGAACACTAATATCACGAAAGCACGTTATTACAGCTGCTCATTGTTTTAAAAAGACAATGGTGGTAAAACCATGCAAGTTAGTCTTTTTTAAAAAATAATATAAAATATCTCAGGAGCTCGACAATCACATCTAATCTTCTCGAATAGTTCTAATGATGGCATAAGTCAATGTCTTTTAATATGCAAATAATTTTTAACGAAAGATGATTTTGGGTCAGAAAGCAATGTCACTATTATGATGATATTATGGTATATCCTTCAAGTGTAAGAGCCAAAGATTTCGAACTTTCATAATTAATTAGCACTGACAGACAGAGAGAACTAAATGAACCTTGATTTCTGGAAAAGTTATAGCTTCATCCCGGCTTTCTAGTTCAATGATATATTAGTTGGTTTTTTCTTTTTATTACTGTATGGTCGAAAATCTTATGTTAGCACTAGTTGAGTTCAACTCATATTTTTAGAAGACGAAAAGCTTGCTAAAAAAATGACAAGCTAATACAGGAGAACTTAAGATCGAGTTGAAATTAAATCGCGAATGAGTTAGGGAATGCCTAACCGAAATGAACACAGTATACTGGATATGTTAATAAAACTTCGGAGATATTTCAGTTAATTTTAATTTTCAAAATCTAAATTTCATTTAAAAACGAAAAAAAAAAAACGTTTAAGTTTAAAACAAGAATTTGTAGTACGTCTTTTGGTTATTACCAAGAAGAATCTCTTCAAAAGTATACTGTTTTATATGGTAGCAATTGCATACATCGGCGAAATGAAAATCTATGTAAAAATTCGCCAGAAATGAAAATGAGCCGAATCATCAGGTAAAGTTACATTTTTTGGTCGAGTTTATTTATTATAGCCTCATGCTCTTTTCCCAAGATATTGCGATGAAAGCCATGCATTTTGAAAAATAATCAGTTAGTAGCTGAATCAAATAATGGTTGTCGGGATTCTCGTGAAATTTCATCGGCTGAAAACACACGACGAATCTAAATGACCAATGCTTTTAATGACAAAAAAAGTTTTGTCCTAAAATTTCACCCTCTTCCCTATTCGACACATCATGTAAGCAATATTTAGAAATTTTAATTTCATAAACAACATAGCTTCACCGTCCTCCTGCTACTGCCTACTGGATTGCTGTGATTCAGGGCGCAATATGGACGTTTTTTCCATGCAAAATGTTTAATGGCAGATTTTGCACTTCTAGAATTGGAGGACTTAATCAAAGATCCATTAACAAATTATATTTGTCTAGGATATCGAAACATTGTCAGAAGAGAAGATCAGATACGGCTAATTGGTTATGGCTGGGGTGCTGTTCGTAAGTTCTGCCGCTTCTCAAATTTTACTTTGACTGCAAAAAATTTCAGAAAAAATGACCGCTAACAGAATAAGTTGCTTATTTACAGCATTATGTGATTTTAGTATCCTCTTATGGCGAAAAGCAGACGAACAATTTACAGTTGATCGATTTCCCAAAGACATTAAGTCGACTAGAATGCTTGCAAGCCTCAAGACCAAAAGATGCTGTTTGTACAGTGGAAAACAAGACAGCAAGCACATGCCAGGTTAAATTATTTAATATTCCTTTTCTTTAATTTTAAATCACATTCTGCACACTTGATGCAATGCACTTCCTAACTACTGCTTATATTTTGATGCTCTCGAACACGAAATCTCTTTAGTAAAACGTAAAACAGGGCTTATGGCTAAAAATATTACTCTCAATCTAGCGAGAAATTAACATTATCATGTTGTCTTGCATATTTTATACTTCAAACACTTGTAAGTTTTTTTTTTTTTTTTATTCCTTATCTTCCCTTATTTTCTCGAAAATTTTAAGCAAGTGCTAATAAAAGACCAGAATGTTATTGCTAAAATGGGTTAAAATAAATAAAAAATCCAAAACCTTGTTGTCGTTCATTTTCAGTAGTCGAATTTCCACTTTGACCATTTTTTAAACAGCTGATTTGTTTTTGAATTTCTCTTTGCCTGCGAATCGATCTATCTATGAAATAAGCCATCATTTCTTCTGTCATCTATAATTATGATTTTTAAGCCAACGTTTTTGTTTGCAAAGAAATGTTCGACCATGGCTAGAATTACTTCTCATTAGCGCTACTGGAACATTGTTTCCTCATCTAACTAATTTTCAACCCACAAATTCTCGCCATACCTTCCCTTCGTCGCATAATCTCTGCAATATTTGTTGTACAAAATTGCATTTCGGATGAGAATCCAATAGAATTTGTATATTCTTCATCAGATCTTCCTCATCTTCTCGATCATTTGACTGAAACTTATCGTCACGTGACAGCTTCACGTTACCTACTGGTCGAGATATCTACGCATACTCATATTAAAATGTAAAGAATTTCAAACGTACCTGTTCACCTCTATTCTCCTTTTGTTTCAAACAAAGCGTGAAGCTCGTCAAATTATTCACTGCGTGAGATACTTGTTTGGGTTGGTGGATTCTGTCGCCAGCTTCCTGCTGATTGAATAGTTTCAAGTCCAGTAACTGCTTTCGCCCTTGTTTCTGTTGGCATTTTTTCCTAGAAGTACTGGTAGTTTGATTCGTACCCAAATTTGGGCTATTGCGACCCATTGCTGTACCTCGTGAACACTCAACCTGCCAAGGACTTTCACAGAAACAGTTGTAGGAACTAGTAGCAATTATGGATTCATTTGATTCCACTAGGTTATGCAAATTACTTCGACATTTTCTCTAAATGTGGAATATCTCGCCGAATGCTTCCTCATTTGTTTCCTTTCTCAGGGTGACAGTGGTGGAGGTCTAGCTGTACTCGGGTCAACCGGTCAGTGGTCTCTGCTCGGTGTGCTGTCCTACGGAACGGATTGTAAGGAGCTGCGTCGAGGTAAGCTACCACAGGTTCAGGTATACACCGACATTTCCCTGTATGCTGCAGACATCGATTTATTCACTGGTCACAGCGTCATGCTCCGACATTTGTATCTTAAATATTTACTGTCGAAATAAATTATTCCACACACTTTGAACTGCTTTGTTGAATATTGCAAATATACACTAACGTCCCTTACTTGTTCAACAAGATGGATAAGTGCATCAACGTGAGTTCGATTCTCGTAATACTCTTAACAACCTCAATGCCTTTTGTCTTCCCTCACATCTTGATAATCTCGGTCTTCTTCTTTTTAACTAGGTCTTCTCCTTAACTGGATGTATTCACTCACATATTAGGAATAGCAGTTTGCATAGTGAGACAAGAAGAAGATATGCTGGCGTGGACGACTGCGGGTGTCAACAAATGAATGTGGTGTGTGGTGGGGTGATGGACAACGATTTACGGGACGAGGGGTCAGTGATTGAGGGCTAGATCAAGAAGAACTCGAGATAATTGCGTTATGATATGTGAAGATTCGCAGATGTGACATAAGGCTCATATACTCGTCTATTTCAGGTAGAGTCGTCGCTTGAGGAATACAGACTATATTCTAATGGTAAGTCCTAGAGATTTAAATGTTCTTTTAGAAATTTATTTAGACAGAGTTTTCTCTTGTGCCAGATCTTTGGGACTCAACTCTTCATACCCCTGCTAAATAAGTAACATCGTCCATACAACGTGAAGGATTAAGATCCATGGAAAAGGGTATATTTACTCGCAAGTAATTATGATTTCGCCATTTTATCACCACTCCGTATTTTATGCAGACAGATTGAGTGAAATGTCGGTAAATGTGGTCGATCATATAAGCTCCAGAAAAATGTTTTATAAACAAATACAAGTACTGGAGATTGAGTGAACTATGGCTCTACCTGGGTTATTGTCCTCACCTCCTCCTTTTTAGAGTGTCCATTGACTTAACGGCCGTATATGTTAGTGAGCGTCAAATTTCAGGCTCGACGCTATGATACTCGTACCACTATTTTCTCACCAGAAGGTCGCCTTTATCAAGTGGAGTATGCAATGGAGGCTATATCTCATGCGGGTACTTGTCTCGGTATTTTAGCCTCAGATGGTATCCTTATTGCTGCTGAAAAGCGGAATGTGCACAAGTTACTTGATGATGAAGTATGCTTTTTCGGTTTCAAAATGGTTTACTATGTGAATTCTTGTAAGGACTTGAGAAAAAAAAAAAAAACCTTGTGAAGATTAAAGGAAATGATTTCGTCTAAAATTTATGAACGGTTTTTTCTTTGTATGCTACACCAATATTCGGGGAAACTCTTCGTTGTTAGCTATCTAAATTCAAATGAATACTTTCAAAATTAACTTCGCATTAATTTTTAGGTTTTAACTGAAAAAATTTACCGACTGGCCGATAATATTGCGTGTACAGTGGCTGGAATTACAGCCGACGCCAACATTTTGATTAACCATTTGAGATTTTGGGCAGCGGATTATAAGTATAGTTACGGTGAACATATTCCTGTTGAGCAACTGGTACAGATGCTTTGTAACGAGAAGCAGCGCTATACACAAGTTGGAGGTAAGGTTGCTTTCTGCTTTTGCTTTCTTAAAAGGATTCTTGAAGTGCGCTTTTTGCGAAAACTAATTGGGTATTTTTTTTCCCTGCTTCATTGTTAAGAGCATGACAATTTGCCTGAGTGTATAATTTCAAAGTTATGAGGCAACTTTTTCATTTAAACTCTTCTGGATGGTCCATATCTTTTTGTCATGCATATAAAGGAGAAAGAAAAACCAATTCTGAGTTGCTTGTTCTGTTTTTGTAAAGACAGAAATTTTCAAATCTTTTTTTAATAATTATCACTACAGGAAAGCGACCGTTTGGCGTTTCTTTGCTTTATATGGGTTGGGACCAGCATTTCGGTTATCAATTATATCAGTCAGATCCAAGTGGTAATTATACCGGTTGGAAAGCAACTTGCATAGGAAATAACCATCAGGTACGTAAGATGCTTATTTATTTATTTTTTTATGACTACTTTTTTATTTTTTTATTTGATGACTTAAAACTTTTCTTATTTCTCTTTGATAAGGAGTTTATATTAATTTAGCATGAAATGTCTACATTATTTGGCAGATTTTAAACTGAAATTAAGCGAATAAGAATGCGTCACTCTGATTACATAGCATTAAAATGCTGTTGAGCGAAGAAACAATAGTAGATATTTGTGCTTACTCTAGTTCGCTTTTTTAGGCTGCTGTATCGTTGTTAAAACAAGAATACAAATCACCGGATCTTGCTGAAGCTAAGAAACTGGCCATGAAGGTTTTGTCGAAAACTTTGGACGTGAAGTTATCTGCAGAAAAAAGTATGCTTCCCTCTCTATTTGTAAAACAATGCCAATATTGAATTTGAAGTTTGCTTCATATATTTCTCTGTAATACTAACAAATATTAATATTAAGTGGAAAAAAACGACTCTGATTTAAAATCGCAGCAAGAGGGGTGTTATATATTCAGTGGTATCATTGTTGCTATATCACTCCATCCATTGTCAAGATTTTTGTTTATGCATTATATTTGTAAACTTTAGTGTCAATCAATGTTGATATACTTTTGAGCTCTTTCTTAAATGTTGCTTGTATTCACATGATTTTTCAGTTGAAATGGCAACACTAACGCGGCGTAATGACAAAACAGTGGTAGAGAATCTGAGTAGTGCTGAAGTTTCGCAACTAATCAAAGAACATGAAGAAAAAGAAAAAGAACAAGAAGCTCAGCAACTTGTTTAGTTCTAAAATAGAAGGAGAGTTGAAAATTTTCGTGATTATATACTGATGAAATCGAGTTTATCAATTTTTCATCCTTGTTTCTTGAGCTCCATAAATTGCAATTCCATTTCTGAGATTTTTATTAATCTAATTTAATAATAAGAGGTACAATCCGGATTTCGTGCAAGATCCTTCTACTTATGTATTAAATTTTATGATAGCTTTTTTTTTTTATCAAATTTGGAAGGATTGTCTGGATCGTCCGTTGTTTCTGTTAGCATATCTCGTATATTGAGATATGCTTTCAGTTTAGTTGGTAAAAAATTTTAGTATTGCTTTTGTTGAATATGCGTTACCATAGCTATGAAATATTTGGAAACTTTTCAGTTGAACAAAATGCGTGAATCACAAATTCGTGAATTTTTGGATTTTCAATAATCGTTTCTCATGAACGAATTTTGCCTTTTCGTTGTTTTGTTTTGTTGAACTTGTGCGTTGGCATTATGTTTGGTTTATATCATAATTAATTGCAATAAAGGGATGTTTCGTCGTTTTTCCCTTTTTAAAAATAATTTGCCATCAATGTACTCATAGAGTTACCATTTCCAAAGGTCCCTACTTTCTCTGAATTTACTGGTGCTGCAGATTTCTCTTCAGAATTCTTTCAAAAGAGTTCTGAACTCAGAAAACGTGTTCCTTAGTTTTTTTTTTTTTTTTTTTCAAAATGTCATTTTCTTTTTGAATAGATGCTGGCGGAGAAGGCGTTTTTTTTTTGAGCACTGGTTTTATAATAATTTGGTGTTATATCAGTTCTCATTCAATATCTAGAGTAGCCCCGAGAAATGTTTCATACTAAATTGTTCTGTAAATAAGAGCCAATGGTGGAGGACTTTACTTCTAGTGATCAGTTCTTCCACCCTTCGAAAAATAATTCTGCTGATTATTTTCAGTTACGGTAATGGGAACTATTACAGCGGATGAAGTGAATTTTCAACAGTTGTTGGATCGAACTGAACGGCTTCTCGCGGAAGATATATCTTTTAATATATTCAAACTTCATGCAGCATTGAAAGAACTTGAAGAGATATATAATCGGTTGCAACAGAATAGGTACACCATTATGTCTTTATGTTTAAAATGCTAAGATACGTCTTTCGTGATAATCCATCGTTTATGACTACGAGCTTGGTATACTTTATTTATACAGTCTAAAATATATAGCTGAAAATGCCAGGTTTTTTCACATTCCAGAAATGTAGAAGATGAAACGTTGACGCAACAATCACCTAACGATTTAAGGAGATATTAAGTTTGCAAGTTGAACCAGTGAAATCGGTGGTTGTTTATCATTCAATTTCTATAATGTTACTCGCAAAAACTTCGAGAACGAATTGCTTTTCAGGAATATTGATAGAGATGTTTTAAAATATTATGGAGAAAATTTAAGCTCATTACGTATCCAGATCGAGGCAGAGCAGAAGGTAAATATGATTTTTTTTTTCGACCTTGTTTTAGGATTTTCAAACAGACTTAGTTTCAGAATTCTCACACAGTTAGTAATGAAC
Source organism: Setaria digitata (assembly GCA_003640385.1). Classification (NCBI taxonomy): domain Eukaryota; kingdom Metazoa; phylum Nematoda; class Chromadorea; order Rhabditida; family Setariidae; genus Setaria; species Setaria digitata. Next base: position 395,179 of record RCAB01000007.1, on the reverse strand, counting down.
AGGAATTGCCAGCTGATTTCGAAGTTGATACTGGCGATTCAGCCGAAGAAGAATCTTTTATTATTAAAGCAAAAATAAAAGCCGCAGAACAAGCTAATTTGCGTATGCAGTTACTTGGAGAATCAGAAAGGTTAATTGTGTCATAAATTCTGCAATATTTTGTCGCTATTATAAAAAAAAGAAAGAAAAAAACTTATTCCAAACAAAAGAAAAATTTCAGAATCTTATTTGCTCATTTTATTTCATAACATTAAATTGTTCAGACCAGCAACGATTGATCTTGATTTAAATCCAGAACAAATTGCTCGGCGTGAGGCTGAGAAGCAAGAAAATTTGATGGACGAGTTATATGATATGGCACGTTTAATGAAGCAAACATATTCAACAGCTGGTACTGTCATCAAAGAGGATAACGCTGTTTGTATTCTTAGAAATATTTAACTGAATCCATATAGTCAAATGGAGCATGATGTTAGTATAGTGTGAAAATGATGTACCAAATTTTGTACTAGTCGCAGTTGTTCTTTCGAGATACGGATGGTTTTTTTTTTTTTGTGTTCAGGAAGCCTGTGAGAATATTTCGATAAAAATTCTTGGAAAAAAAAAAAAAAAAAAGAAAAACGAATTTTTGTGAATTAAACATTACTTCCAAATCTTCTGTGTTTTAGACATTATCTCGACTGCAGTTTGCGGCAAATAGCCATAAAGGAAGTCTGTTGAGGGAAAACAAACGACTTGAAGAGCGTGCATATCGTTCATGGTGTGATTGCTTGTACATTGTAGGTGTTTGTGCTATAGTTATGTCATTCTTATCTATGGTAATTGTCATGAGGGTTTTTACTAAAAAATATTCCTGAAATTTTGTTTCAGAGTTAATTTGATGAAATTAAAGCTTCTCAAATAAGCAGCGCAGAAGAACATAACAGTAAAGGGAGCTAGAACGGTATATGTAGCTTCCTTTTCAAGCATAACACAGGGAAAGTAGTTTCTTAAAATGCTTATTGCTCGTAAAATTTCCGCTGCAGCACTTTTTTTTTCATCTTTTCAAGTTCCACTTAAATTGTGTAACTCCTCATCAACATTGGCCATAACAACATACGAAATAGTGTTCAGTTTCCCATAAAAAAGCTAAACACGATGCCAGTTGGTGTATTGCGGTTTGCTCCATTTGGTTATCAATTTTCAAAAGTTTAAAATTTTGAATTTTTGAAGATTATAGTTACAATGAGTAAGTAATAGTACCGTATCTGGGAGCTATAAAGAAAGGGTAGAAATTCGAGTAAATTCGTTTTGTGAATTCTTCCTGGGACACACTCGTCCATTCTCTGTTCCAGTTTATCTCGTACGCATTAGGATAGTAACATCGATCATTCCAGTAAGTCTGTAACATGGCAGCATCCAGATTCGGCGTCATCTAGAGTTGTTACTTTTCTTTCTATGATAAAATTTGAAGGGATTTGATCACTAATGAGTTTTCTAACTTAAATAGTTTTTGAGTTCAAATTTCTATTTTTGGAACCTGAAACGAGATTCATAATGTCCTTATATCCCAATATAATCTCCGGAAAGCCTACTTGGTTGGTTTTTCTATTGTTTTTGATGTGTTTAGCGCCTTTGCTTATTTTTTCAATGGATGAGGAAGCTTCAGACCATGTGAACGGAGATTTTACTGCTGTTTTCTTTGTTCTTCCACTGGAATTACCTTTTTCCGGTTCAGCATATCTATGAAAGATTTAATTTTCTTTAGCATATAGTGACTTTTTCTTTTGCTATTTATATCCAGTTAGGGAATTCACTACTGCTAATGCTTTGGCACGAAACTAGTACTTCATATGAGCAGCTCATAAAAACTTGATGATGACAGGATAGGTTCACCATTCTTTCCNCCAGTTAGGGAATTCACTACTGCTAATGCTTTGGCACGAAACTAGTACTTCATACGAGCAGCTCATAAAAACTTGATGATGACAGGATAGGTTCACCATTCTTTCTGACTAATTTCATAGCTATTTATTGTCAACTGTAGCAGAAAAGAAAGCTTTCAAAAGCGAAATTAAAAAATGAGAAAGAATAATTTGAGGTGGTACTGTAGGAAACGCTATGTTGAACTTACTTGGTTTCTTCCTCAGAGTTGAACAGCGTAAGGAAGATAGGAAGTATTAATAAGCTATGCAAAGCGCCAATTGTTATCACTAAGATAATCGTTTTTAGGAATGAGCGGAATACATAGTTGTCAATCGATATCAAAAATGAAACACCTGTAATTATAGAAATATCTTTCACTGAATATGATGTTAAGACTATATATTTCTTGCTAATGCTTTCACCATGTCGAAAATGATTCTAAGTCAAGTTTTTGAAAACTCTAAACCTTACCGATAATTGTGCTACTGGCAGATTGTACTATTGGAACACCAACATTATATAATGCATTGCGCATCCGGTCGGATGATCGAATCCCTTTGCCCTGCAGATCGGTTGCTTTAATATCGTGTTAGACTAGTGAGTGGAAAAAATAATGTAGCATTTCATACTGACTTTTGATTCATTTGAATTTTAGGACTTCAAATTTCTTTGATAAAGGAGAAACCCTTGAAAAAGTTTCAAAATAAGAAATGCGCCCAACTGCAAACTGTGTGACTTCTGACTTTTCAATAATCGGCAGTACAGCATGTAAAATAGAATAATTCACGAATTGAAATGAGATTAGAAATTTGAAATTATGAAAAACCTTAGCGAAATTAAATGCCAAATGTGAGGCAAAATCGACGCAAAATCCGACACTCATAACAATTGTAATCATTGAGACGAAATCCAGACGAACATTCCATATGGTCATGAAACCGAGAATACCCAAATTAACTGATACGATACTGATTGGAACCCATAATAATGCTATTCTTTTCGGTATAAGGACTAACGAAACAATAATTACAGCAAGACTAGCAATAGCGATCGTTGAAAGCGTAGCTGGGAGCACTGCATTGTACTGCTCCGCAAACTGTTGAAATGTAAATCTGATCATCACATTCGAATTCATAATCATGATCAAATGTCATGAATATCAATCAATTTTACTTTGAAATGATTTGTAATTTTTACCTGAAAGAAATCAGCGTATACTCCAGTTTTAATGGAACTCGACTTCGCAATGTTCCTCAAAATTCTCATAGCACGAGACTGGTTGCAGGTTCCAACATGACGCAACTGAACCAGGATACGTGAAACTTCAAGTAATTTACCCGTGGAGTCAAACAAAATATCGCTAAAATGATGTTTCTACTACGATATGTTGAAATGTAGGGTAAAGGTAAGTCTATTATAATATGGTGTTAATTACACTTTATCAAATGTTTAGGAAGAAGAAAATGATACCATCATGAACGGTTAAGCATACCGTTTATAACGAGCAAATTGCGGTTGAGAAAGAAAAATATTTTTTAAAACATAGACAAAATTGTTAGATGTTATTTCAATATTACTTTTCTCAAAGTACTGCCTCATGGTGCGTAACCTGAAACTTCATCGTTTTTAGAAATTACCTATTAGCTTTAAAATTCTTATAATTTCTAGATAAACCAAATTCTTCTCCTTTGAAATTTCAAGAATTTTGAAGTTTCAAATGTCAAAAAACTCTGAGAATCCAGCTTCCACCGAAATATTAATTTTTCATCATTTCACATTCCAAATATTTTTCATTGCTACGCAAAATATCGGCATGCTTTTCAAGAATTTAACATCATCTCAGGCGAGCTGGCAAATATTTGCAGCATAAGAGTTTTCAATAATAATTATCAAACATCTAAAATTGACCATGAATCACTGGGACCTGTATATTCAGTATATTCGTAAAGCGCTATTTCATCTTCCAAGACCGTCCAAAATTGCCGATTTGAAAAGTTCATTTTCGACAAATCATACATCCATACATGCAGATATGATCCATAATCTAAAAATGTTTAGCCGTATGAAGACAACTTTTTTGTCTTTAAAAATTATTTTGTTACACTTAGTGTCACTGCCTGAAAACGAGCAGTAATGATAGACTTGGCTCAGCTTAATTCGAATAGTTCCAAGTAAATCATTTGTAAATCAGTCTGCTATTGTGCCTAAATCTATTTAGCAAGTAACATTTAAAAATTAGCATGTATGTTGAGAGCAGTTAATAACATATCACTTATCTAATCGGCTTCAAGAAACAAGAAGTTCAGATAAATCAGGCAAATATTAAAAAACAAATCTTCACTTCTTCATGTGCACTTGAAATTGGGAGTTCATATTGAGAGTAGACGAATCGATGATTTAGTAATCTACTCCAGAAGGTTAATGAGAAGTTGCATGGGAACAGTTGGTAGCGTGAAATGAGCCAAATATGGAACTAATGTAAAGAAGAATCTGATATTTATTCTAAAACCAACATATTTCAAAATAGCGGGAAGTGGTTAATTGATTAAATTTTCGTGCACTACGTCTTTTGACATTAAATAGGAAATGAAAGAGAGCTTACCAGAGAAATATTTTTCCATGACAGATATGGCTTCACGACCGTATGAATTTACTGAAAGTAAGTCATTCGGTTCAAGGCCCAATTTCACGTGCATGCAGCCCCAAATTGATGTTATCTGAATTAAAAAGTGAATAGACATTTCGTTTTCCAATTGAAATTTACTTTAAATTAGTGAAACTGGTTCAATGACGCAGTCTCGTATATTAATTAAGAGTTATTAAATTTGAGAAATGAGACATTTCAAATTGAATGTCAGAACCTACGAGATATAAGATGAAAAGTAATAATATCGTTAATCGAATCAGTGGTTTCAATAACCAATCTGAATAAGTGGTACGGAAAAAGTTTGCAAGCAAGTGATTACAATTGGATATCGTTTCTCGATGCTCTTTAACTGCTGGCCAACAAACCGTATGAATTTTGTATAATGAAACTGAAAGTGAAAATTTCATCCTTTTCTAGAGAAGAAAAATTTGCTTTCCTACTTTCAAATACTTTCTATCTTTCAAATTAATGTACTAATTAGATTTTAGAACAAAGAAAATCTACAGTTTGAAAGTTCCGAATGACAATTACTGCAAGTCATTGCACTATTAATTTATTTTTTCATCCTTAATTTATTTGCTTTATTTTTCATTCTTAACACTCAATAAATCTATATTTTGTGAATCAAATTCTTGAAAAGGTCAAATAAACCTTCAGGATAGACATTCATACTGGAACATGTCTTTTTTTGGTATTTTTTAACTTTTCGAAATGTCAGGCAGTGTCGTTCGGTAAACTCACGTTTACTCGTTAGAACTAGAATACCTGAAAATTTCCACATGGTTAACATCCGACAGAATTCTTGTGCAATCTTTCTGTCTTCTAAAATGTTTATTACTTTGACTTGAGTCCTTTGCCTTGTTCAACATACCAGGCTGAAATAATGACGATGTCATATTATTGTCATATCTTGACGTACATTTCCAAAATACACAACGTTTATGAAGTGATCCATTGCATTTTAAGTTTTTTAAAATGAAATCTTCTGAAAAATTGGTCGCTCACCTGAGAAGAAGGTAATTTGATAAATATATGTGAAAAAAACAGCCAACACAGCATACATACAAAACATCTGTAAATAAATGATGCGAGTTAACTTGAATGACATAAATTTTAATTCATATTCAGTTTATGGCAATCTCTCAATTCTTTTGAAGAAACAGTTTAATCTAGGCGGATTTTAATCAGTAACAGTCTCAGAAGTACTCAATGTTTTCGAGACAGAATTAAAACTCTTTTCATATTATCCCGAAAATGGATAGTTCGCATGCTACTGTAATATTGATTAAATGTGAAAGTAGTCCAGATATTATCATCTAAACTAAAACTTTATTTTCATAAATGAATGGAAATATGCTTACTCGTACAGATTGGAATGGTGCAAAACAGCCAACAGTAAATGAAATGAGATCAGTGAAGGAAGTTACGGTAATTGATACTGTGGCATCTGAGAATACCTTCTTCATGCGGAACTCGAATGGCGCTATAAGAGGCATTGACCGCCACGTGGATAACGTTATGAATACATTATCCACGCCAACAGCTACAATTGCAGTGTGATTCAGCATGCACATAGAATCAAATACAAAGAATCTACACGGAGCAGAATCACAGATAAGCTAACAATCTTAAATTAGCACAGCCGAAAGACAGATCAGGAACTCTGTATGAATCTGAATCCATCCGTGGAAACAGCCACTTTGCATAAGTCCTTCCTGGCTCGGTTTCTGTAGAGCTACACATTAAGAGGGAACTAACTTACAAAAGATGATGAATGGCATCAAATATGCAACACTTGTAATGTGATAGCCTAAAAGTAGCAGTAATCCAATGGCACTGATAACCGCACTCGCTGCACTGATAACTCCACCAGCAGCTAACCATGGTCGAGAATAAATCCAAGACGGTAGACAGCAACATACAACTGTATATAGTAATATCGTCAAGAAACACGGAAATAGCATCCTGAAACCGATATTCTGATGGATCTATCAATAAAATATGCAGAAATGAAACTACTGTGATCGCTTTCAGACGTCAAATTTCTGTACATTAATAATAAAGTATTCTAAATGCGCCTTCCTGTGTCTGTTCATGAGGCATCTGACTGTTAAGGTATTTCTTGTTATGTGATTTTAATTATTTTCTATTTTGAAGAAGATAAAACAGAATTGCTTAATTTTAAAGTAACTAATTGCAGACTTCATTAGTTGCTCACGACCATGAATACTTTCAGCAGCTATCGTTTCATAGGTCCACAGTGATGTCTTAATAATATTTGAAGCATACTGTGGCAAGAAATCGGCTAATTTTAATTCCCATTTTTCAGCTAAACTATCTTGAAATACAGATGAATGCCGTAATGCATATGGTAGCATCATCGCTTTAGCACCTGAAAATCTTTTTTTTTTTTTAATAGATTTTTTGAAACAACATGGAATATTTCATATATTCTATTATCATATATCACTTATTACTTTCCTTCTGTAAGTTTGCAGCTCAAAGTGTACAAGTTAAGAAAGGCAGATAAATTTATCACCCAACTTACTACAAAATATAATTTCATGGATTAAAGAGTCTTATCAATACTGCCATTTTCTAGGCTTAAGTCACAATTTACTAATATCTTGAATGCTGCTATCAGTGGATTTGATATATTTTTATTTAATATTAAAAAAATGGTTAAACTATTAAAACTAAAAAATAAAATTGGAAAAATGCTGTAACATTCAAACCAGAAATTTGATGCTTCTCGTCGAATATAATACCACCTAGAAGACTGCAAACACTAGTTAACAGGTCAGATGAAAATGAATTTGCCACTAATTTCAAAAGAGTCTTATCAACAGTGCCATTTTCTGGGCTTAAATCACCATTTAGTAACATCTTGAATGCTGCTATCAGTGGATTTGATACACATTTTTCTTGTAGCCTAAAAGCTGTTTCTTTAATTAATCATAACGATACCATTAAAAATCCTAACGGAATTGGAAAATATCCGAAATTAATTAATAAGCTACAGAATTTCTATCATTTATGTGGATGAAGCGAACAGTATAAAGGTGGAAAAAGATGGACTTCTAACCTGGACGACTTGTGCATTAAAATATCTGCAACTATCTCATCAAATACAGGTGAAATTGGAAATTTAACACAAATGGATGCGTAATCAAAAGAGGTATTATTTAGTCCCTCAACTTTAATTCGTTGTATTACATTCCATAATTGAAGTACAGCATCCAGTACTACAGGCTTTAATACATTACCATCATCGATAGTACTTCGCACAATAATGTATCCCATTCGCTTAATATCATATCTGAAGGAAAAAAGTGATTAAATTAATTTAGATCAAAGTGATTGAAGTAAATAAATGCAAGTAAACCTTCTGGTAGCATAGAAAGGGTCCAAATCATCGATATGAAATAATTCATCAAGTTGCTGCAACTCTCTTCGTGCTAGAGCATCAATTGGCACATACTGATCAAGTTCATCTTTCAGATAAGCATCCTGTTGATACTGTAAACCTGTACAAAGTACAGTTGTCACTGCTACAGGTATCAATATAAATGGCCATGGATAACGGATAATTAGGATAATATAATGTTCGAAGAACTGCGAAATACGCTTTTGCACGAAATCGAGACGCATTTCTTTTTTTCAAATTTCTGTAGTTTGCTAATAGCAAATAATTAGCTTAGACTAAACGTTAGATCCAAATTACATCCGCCAATCTGAAAAAAAAAAGAGTCATTAAATTCATGAAAAAATTTTGTAGTGAAAATTCCGTAAACTGTACAGTTTGTTGTATATTGTAAGTAAATATTTTCTAGCCTAAATGATCAGTGGTTAAACTTAATTTCTAAAATATTTATGAAAAAACACTTCTGCATATTAATGAAAAGTTAGCAAAATTGATTTTTATCATATACGATGTAAATTAGATAAATGGAACGAAAGCAAATAGTGTGCCAATAATTGACATTGACCTTATTTGGTCTGATATCAATGATAAAATGATTGGCGACATCACCGATTCTATTTAAAGTGCAGAAAATTTAATTACTATTAATACTATTGCATTGATGGCAAAATGTTAAAGCTAAATTATACTTAATGTCAAATAAAGAACTAATTTTCATTAGTTTTTATTGACTTAATTCCTCAATTAAATTTAAATTCCTTCGGCAAATTAGCGTTTAACAGTTATGAAAACAATAGCCACAACTAAAAACGTAACGTCCATTAAGAATAATTACCGGTTCATTATTTTATAATTTTTCTTCATTGGTGCTAAATTTCGAAAATTTTAAATGATGTAAAAGAGAATTAGTATAATTAAAAAAGTAGCGCGCTATATCTCTGATAAAGTATTTATTTTAACTTTATAAATCACCATAATTTTTATAGCTCATATTTGTTGCGCTTAATTTGGTGAAGACCTATAGATTAATATCAGAAATTAATTCATAAATTTCGACCCAAACACGAAAACTGTTAGAAATTACCATTGCTGTACATACAGCAATCGGAAAATTAAATGGGACCAGTCACCGAAAAGTAACAGCGACAGGATTGAAATCTGAGGAATGTCACTTTAATTTACTTTAAGTTTATTCCACATGAAATCCGTGCTGACCGCAATAATACTTGCTGGTACTAGCTAATGTACCGGGAAGTGTAAGGCTACAATTCGTTTACTTAAGTGATTATCGGAACTCAAATCGACACTCCACGCATAATTTTATACTATTGTCAAGTCTGAATAGAAGATGGAAGGTGAAATGGTTTGAAGGCTGCAATGACAAGCAGTGATTTGATAAATTTACAATTTTAAACAGATAACAGATGATAATAACTGCATTAATGCATTATTTTAGATTTGAGAATTCAAGTCTCCAAAGATTCTGTATGGATTTAAATTCTCTTGGTTTTAAGTAAATAATTTCGCGCAATATTTATTACTTGGTAATTTTTAAACAAATTTTGATTATATTTTTCTGCTGCTATTTTCTTGAACTCTGACGTTGAAAGTTCATTCATTTAGAAATTTTTATCATTTCCAAGCCTAGTTTTATTTCAGAATTTCTGACAATAATTACTGCATTATGTATGATTCCTTAGAGAATTCCGCAATTATACGTACTAGCTCTTTAAGGACTGCTTTTAAATTTATTTTAATTTCAATTTGAAGAAATGAAACTTCATAAATTGATCCAAAAAAGCAATTCTAGAAATGAGTACAAAATGGTCTTTTTCTTGATTTCTCATGCACTGTTGGTAAATCGCTAATAAGCAGTTAGTGGATAAAGCTTGCCATAGTAATTACACAAATCATAATCATAACCTTGTCCTTTTCCCTTTTTCCTTTAATATCTACAAAAAAATTAACTGTACTGCAATTAACACTATCCTTTAATTGTCACCAAGAGTGCTGCTGCAAACGTTTCACTTCTTCCGAATCGATTTCCTGTACAAATGCTAATCCGTGATCAATTCAAGGTTGTAAAATTAGGTTCGAAGGATATATTATTCAAGAGTTATAGCTAGCATCATAGCAGTTAGATCTTATCAATAAATTTTATAAGCATAGTTTATTATATGTCTCAATGAAATGAAGAAAATAGCTTTAGTCATGCCGCATCATTGCAGTGCTCATTCAGATTTGAGACAGAAATGTTGAAATTACTTTTTGAAAATCTGCGGACTGTTGTTTGCTAACTGTAATTCATCCTAGCTTTTCGAATCGAACAGTAATATAAAAATGTCTATAAATTAACTCAGTCAACTTAGCCATTTTAATAAATAAAATCGTCAAGTTTCAAAAAAAAAAAAAAAAAAAATCGAAAAGAAAACTTTAAATTCAAAAGTTTCATACCCACTTTAGAGATTTAAATTAGCTTTCTAACATACAATAACTTCATTGTCAGTAAACTCCGTCTTGTTTTATTGCATTCTTTAATATACCACTGTCCATCTGTCCATGCCATTTATAACCCGAGAATAAGGATGACCTTTGAACTGCACTTGAATTGCCTACCCATAAAAAGATGAGAAAGATGAGGGAGAAAAGGAGAGATGAGAATCCTGATAACTGTCCCTGTCCACCACAATCCCTTTATTTCCATGATTGTCACCTCCCTTTGACCGTTGATTTCCATTGAGCTAATTTTTCATTCTTGATTCTCTGCCGCTTTGCCGTTTCAGTTCCCTGTCATGAATTTTCATTTTTTTTTTCTTTAAATATATTTTTTCTAAATTTTTAAAAGTCATTTAGTCATCTTTCTATTCTCCATGTTAATTACAAGTGTAGTATCAAATAATTCAAAGAAATTTCATTCATTTCTAGAAAGTTCTTTCTTTCATCTTCTGCAAATTACTTATTTTGATTTACAAATATCATAAATTTTGCAATGTACCATTTCTACTAAATTTACATTTCCTTCGCTATTTCCAAAAAAGAAATATTCGGATATTTTTCCCCAAAATACGCAAACTTTAGTAACAGAACTACTTTCGACATTTTTGAATCGAATGAATGGCTATTAATAATGAATCATTCAATTTAAACTCAATATCAGCCTAAGGCTTCCTTGGCCCTAGGATCGTAGCAGATAACTAAATTAGCCAAAGCTTTCGGTGCCTTATTGCCAAGTTTGCTTACACCAAGGAACTAAACCAACGACATGGCTATCTCTTTTATTACTTTTCATACTTGCTCGCAATTTCTTGTATAATAGATCCAATATATTATTTTTATACTACTTCTATAAGTTTGAAACATTCCAAAAGAATTTTTAAAAGTTGCCAGTTTAGAAAAAAGCTCTTAGTAGACTTTTGATTCAAGGAATTGCAAATTTTTTTAATTCAAATGTTAACTGCTTATTGAGATTTACTAAAATCTTCCAAAACTTCTATCACTGCTTTTACATATAAACTAATTCATATTATCACTCGAGCAAAAATTTATGAATAATTGAGGTTCTGATTTCTTGCACCGATTTTCCGTTTGTATCAGCTTCTTTTTACACAAATAAACGATGCTAAAATTGCAAATTCAGTTCCGGAAAACCGGATAGCTCTTGAAAAGAGTAGGCACAATTGTTAGATGGCCTTTATTTTATACACAGCTGCTGTGTTATTACTATCTATTAAATCTACTTCGGGGATCTGCCCCCAAAACTGTAGTTGTGATAATGAATATCAGTTGGCTGTGAATTGCGATGATGTTAAACTACGATATCTCCCGCCATTATTACATCCTGGCACTCAGTTCCTGAGGTTATCAAAATGCCAAATCGAACAACTTGATCTGGATGTTATGGAATTGTATCCAGGTTTCCAACAATAATTTACAAATTTGATGACATAATTGACAGCTTAGTCAATGAGATCAACATTGTTTACATCACTTCTGGTTAACTCGAGATCTATTAAGACATTTTCTCATTTGGAATCAAACTTTCTCTACAGATATCATACATTTGGATTTGTCCAGTAACAGTATTCCGGTTCTTGGAACCAGTGTCTTTCGATATCAAAGCAAAATTCAATTTTTGAACTTGAGTCGCAATAATTTTTCGATTATATTCCATCACGACTTCCAAGGTCTATATAGATTGCAGGTAAATTTTCTGAAACATGCTTGAGATATTTCAATATTGTGGTGATCGCTAGTCCCACCAAATGTACTAATTATTTATTTCTTGGCAAGTCAGCTTTCTTGGCTTCTTTACGAATGGTATTTCATTTCCCTTTAGTGACTGGATAGATTTTCATTAATAAGAAAATTTTAGAATTTCTAGAAAGAAGTCATCATTTATTTCCAACTTCAGTATCTCGATTTATCCTCCAATAGATTGCAAAGGATCGAATCAAATGCTTTGGAAGATTTAGGAGAACTACTGGAACTTAATCTATCCTATAATTTGCTTAATAATTTTTCATTTGAAATATTCACTGGACTGATAAATTTGCAAAAACTGAGAATTGCTGGAAATCAAATTACACGGTTCGATGATAGTCCATTATCAAAAACCTTACCCAATTTAAGAAATATTGACCTTAGTCAGAATATGATTACATCGGTAAGTATTTATTAAAATTTCCAACTTCACAACATTTTTTTTAGAATTACTTGATTTAGCTATTAAGTAAATAACTTTTCTAATTTTAACTAGTCTGTAAAATGAGGAAAAATTACATCTCATCTTAAAGAAAGATACAGACAGCAATGCTCTGAAGTGATTGATTTAAGACAAGCCTTAGATGTCTCCCATCACTTTCAAGGGCAATATAAAGCTTCATAATCGAATGTGGTGGACAGAACATTGGTCAGTAGCAGTAGTGTCCAGTGTACAGTTGACATTTCTACTTTATTACATTTTGAGAAGTTGTACAACGAGAAGCTAAGCGAATAGGAGGAGTGTAAACGAAGCAAACGTTGATACAATGCAATGGATTCAGTTTTAATTGTTAAAATTTAATATTGCGACAATGATTTCAGATTCCATCGGACACATTTCTTGGATTAAAATTGATAAAAGCAATCGACCTATCATCAAATTTATTGAAAGAGATTCCAACTTTTGATCAGAATAATCTCGTGAACTTGAAATACTTGAACATGAATTTTAACAAGGTAAAAACTATGTATGTCAAAAACTTTTCGATTTCCTTAATTCTAATGGTTCTATTTAGTGTTCGAGTCTGATTTGCAATTTCATAGTGAGATTCATTTCTTAATTCATTCATGTAATTTAGTTGCGAGAAATTACACCACACAGTTTCCGGCAACTCCTTTCTTTACTTGAATTGGATTTAGCCAGAAATGAATTCTCCGTTTTGTCTGCATCAGCATTCGATGGATTGTTCCATTTGAAAGAACTCAAATTGAGCGAACAGATGTATCTCAGGAAAATTCAAGTTAGATTTAATAGTTTTAAGGAAATTTCTTAAATATCGAGAAAGAGAACATTAGAGATGGAGGAATATCCGTTTATAAGTTTAGAGAGAAGAAAGAAGGAATAAATTTTGAAGTTCATAAGAATTCATTTGCTTTAGAACGGCGCCTTTTCTGGATTGGCATCTTTGGAAGTATTAAATTTAAGTCACAGCCAAATCCTAGAGTACATCGATGAGAATGCCTTTGAAGTTAGCCATGCCTTACGCACTTTCGATGCAAGCTACTGTTCATTAAAAACGTTTCCTTCTGGTTTGTTTGATTGGAAAAGGTAAGAGCACAGGTATTTTAATTCTTTCAGCAATTAATTCTTTTCAAATGTCTCACAAATATTGGCTGTAGCACTGTTTCCTATGATAATGGCTAAAAATTTCAAAAATAGAACAGTGTTTCAGGGTAACTGAACTACGTCTACACGGCAACCCACTTCACTGTGATCATAAATTACTATCTTTTTTACCTGATATCCTACGTTTACGATCTATTCACAACGTCATTTGCGCCAGCCCAAATGACCTATACAATATCAGTATTTCAGCGCTGGTAAGCGTTTGCATTATAGCATTGAATGATTGGACTTTATCAATGTGAATGCAAGAGAGAGACGATAAACTACTGCACACTTTTTCAACTATTTTCAGCAACTCATAATTTTTCGAATAAAGAAACAATTTTCACTAAAATGGTTAGATCGATTTATTTCCAACTTATCCAGCACTTTGAAATTGATAATTTCTTTGATTTTTTTTTATCAGTTTATTCAATATTTTTCAAATAATCACATTTATGATATTTTTATGCACCAAAAATGAGTTTTTAAACAAGTGAAAAACTGAATCAGAGGTGCTAACATTTGGTTACTTGAAGAAACCAATTTCAGGACACTGCAGAAGTGACACCGGACGACACAAAACAAGTCATTATTGTTCTCTGTTTCACACTAACCGCTTTAACTGTCCTGATATTGCTGATCCTTTTCCTTTGTTCAAAAATTACCTCAATTTCTGATGAAGCCAAGAAATCAACACTTTCCACCGTTGACAGACAGATCAAACAGAATTTGTCAACGACGAGAAAATATATCGTTCCCGAATGTTATAATTCAATTAACGAATTCACTGACTCATCAACGTGCAACATCCAAAATACGTTCGTGGATTTATTCCAGTCGGAAAAATTCAACGGCAAGATGCCAATGAATGCTTTTTTAATTAACAACGACATTTTTGTGAAACAGAATGATTTTACTTATTTGTCCATTGAATGAATCTGCTGTGAAGAAGGAATCAATCGTTGCAGTGTAGTGAAACTAATTAAATCAGAGAGGAATTTTATTTGGCTAAGTAAATCGTTCAAAAGAAATGATTTTGATCATTAGGAATATAAACTAAACTGGAAATCCTTAAAAAAAAAAATGCCTACATAAATAGCCATCGACTTTATTTTCTTGAAAAATACTGAATCAAATCTAATGATAAAATTAATTATAATTATTAATGAATTTGCTTCCCAAAAGATTGTGACACTTTCATTGGAAATCTCAAGTTAACAGACCATACAACTTAATTTCAATAGATTACCTTCTGTTAAGAAATATGTTCCGCTTTTTAGTAAGAAAAACACAAAGTAAGCCAGTTGCAAACTTTCAGCCTCTCTCCAAACGACGATAGCTCTTCCATCTCATTAAATACCGTCCTCACTGTAGTTTATGTTTGTGCTTTGATTAACTTTAGTTACGACTGGGTGGATAAATTTTTAAAAACTCCTACCAAGAACTATGTGAAATTGGAATATAACCAAGGTAAATGATTATTCCTAATTCCGCAGAAATGGTGACCTCACTGCCTAGTGGTTAAAGTCACTGTTATTTGTTTAGCATTTCAACAGACAATAAAAGATGAAAGATGAAGACAGTGAAGAGATTAACACCTTATAATCAGTTAGCCAGAAATCAATATTTACCAAATATTTCAGAAATTCTCAAGGATACCGAGTCAATTTGATCCTGTAAATAATCAATTTAAACTGATGTAGGTCACATAAAACTTTGGGCTGATAAAATTTACGATTTTCATCTAGATAAATCCGAACAGTAAGTCCGCTGTATAAAATTATATATTAACAGCACCCAAAAGTTTGGTTACAGAACTAGAATGGTAATGTCTTGACTATTTCACGGATTCACCTTCATTTACTTTAAATTATACCATCGGGACAAGACTTTCAAATCATCTGATACAACCTTTATAATATACAATACAATTCTTCAATATAAACTTTATTCTGTGTAACAGACAAATTTACAGAAAGAAATTTAATTTGGATAACGGATAACAGCACAAACAAAAATTGAATTAGTAAAAAGAACAACAACTAAACGACGAGGACATGGCAAATAATTTGTAAAAATTTGACCATTTCAGTACTCTCCACTGTCAATACCTTCTCCTTCATTACCCTCATTACTATCAAATCCAACCTAAAAAAAAAATGAAGCAATAAATTTGACAAGTCACTGAAAGAATATGAACTTTTAAAATAAAAATCTTGTGAAGTTTTTTCGAATAAGTAGAATGTATGTGATAAACGAAGAGGTAAAAAGTAGTGGAAATATCATTTTGAAATATTTTTGGAAAACTGTAATCAATGCATAAGTCCTTCAAGATGAAGAAGACTGAAATGCCTTTATTAATCACCGTTGTTTTTTTTTAGTCTGGAAATAGATCAAATATGAATTTAATCAACCTCTTCATAGTCTCGTTCCAAAGCAGCAAGGTCTTCACGTGCTTCAGTAAATTCACCTTCTTCCATGCCTTCTCCAACGTACCAATGGACGAATGCACGTTTTGCGTACATCAGATCAAACTTGTAATCTAGCCTGGCCCAGGCTTCTGCAATAGCCGTTGTATTGGCTAACATGCATACGGCACGCGGTACCTTTGCAACATCACCACCTGGTACAACTGTAGGTGGTTGATAATTGATACCAACCTAAAACAGCTGTCCTGAACTATCCTTTATACACCTCAATATAAATAATTCCTGGAATAATTGGATGCTAATAAGTATGCCTCAAAATTACTTTGAAACCGGTTGGACACCAATCCACGAACTGTATCGTACGCTTTGTTTTGATACTAGCAATGGCTGCGTTAACATCTTTAGGCACAACATCACCGCGGTACAAAAGACAAACTGCCATATACTTTCCAAGACGCGGATCACACTGAAAATGGCCTCAATCATTGCGCTAATATAAATTATGAACATTTTAATTCACAGAGTAGTTTAAGGCCTTACCTTGACCATTTGATTTGCTGGTTCAAAACATGCATTAGTGATATCCATTACAGACAGCGACTCGTGATAGGCCTTTTCAGCGGAAATTATTGGAGCATAAGTAGCCAACGGGAAGTGGATTCGTGGGTAAGGCACTAAATTCGTCTGGAATTCGGTCAGATCTACGTTCAGCGCACCGTCAAAACGAAGAGAGGCCGTAATCGAAGAGACAACCTGAAAGCCTCTTATCCAACAGATAATAGAGTTATAATGAATATTTATTACGCGCAAAATAAATCTGATACTGTATCTCGCCAGGATAAAACACATCAAAACTTCACCTTCTATTCACTTTGGCCATGTCCTAAATCGTCATTATTCTATGGGAATTGAAAGGCTACAGAGAGAATAACCTGTGAGATTAGACGATTAAGATTCGGATATGACGGTCTATCTACATCAAGGTTCCGACGACATATATCATAAATGGCTTCGTTGTCCACCATGAAAGAACAATCAGAATGCTCCAAAGTTGTATGTGTCTTCAAAATCGAATTATACGGTTCCACTACAGCAGTTGAAACTTGTGGTGCTGGATAAATAGAAAATTCTAGCTTGCTCTTTTTGCCATAATCGACCGTTAGCCTTTCCATTAATAGTGATGTAAAGCCAGAACCAGTACCGCCACCAAATGAGTGAAATACGAGAAAACCTGGAATTTAGAACTGCACACATTCAACAAACATTACAACATTCACTAGCAGGCTGTACGTAACTAACCACTTCATGATAACTTTGTTATCACTTTCTTAATTGTCTCATGAAACATGCCTTGCAAACCGGTGCAATTCTCAGCAAGCCTTCTGATTCGATCCAGAACAATGTCAATTATTTCTTTGCCAACTGTGTAATGACCACGTGCGTAATTATTTGCTGCATCTTCCTTACCCGTGACCATTTGTTCTGGATGAAACAAACGTCTATACGGACCTGATCGAATTTCATCTAAATAAGAACAAACATGAAAAGCTGGATAGCAAGATATATTTCTGAAATTAAAGCACTCTTTAGGATTTCACTATCTACTATCAGAATAGAATTACCAATTACAGCAGGCTCGAGATCAATCAAAATAGCCCGTGGAACATGATGACCAGCTCCGGTCTCCGAAAAGAAAGTTGAGAAAGAATCATCAATACGCCGTTCATTCTGGATAGACATTTTCCCGTCAGGTTGAATGCCATGTTCCAAACAAAACAATTCCCATGCAGCATTGCCAATCTGTACGCCAGCCTGTCCAACGTGAACCGAGATTACTTCACGCTGAAAACTAGTTTTTGTCCAACACTTGAGAAAAAAAAAACTCGCACTCAAAGTGATGAAACTTAAAAACTGCTTGAAATATAATTACCATATTCTTCAAATTCGCACTCACACTCACGTGATAGCGTTGTTACAGAACTGTTAGCGTCAGATCTGGAAAAACACCGTTAGATAGTGGTAATTTCGTTTGAAGGGATAAATGACAGAAGCAGTTGCATTCAGTAATTAATTAACTTCATGCTTGATCTATCAAAAATTTACGTCAACTGATCGATATCATTTCCTTTAAATATCGTTATTTTAACACACACAAGAGAAGGAATTTAAAGATTTGTTGTCATGATACATCAGTATGTACCAACTGATAACCTTAACACTTCTAAATTTTGTTGATAATTTTGGGAAGCAACTAGCAAGTCATTTGTTCACAATGTTACTGATACCTTCCAACCATTCCTAGCTTGACTATCATTAATCCTAAAAATTTCAATTCGTAGCAATCACAATACTATTGCGATAGTGCTATCCTATGCAAACGCAGTAGTACATTGATCTCTACAATCTAATCATCAGCAGACAACTCCTTCCTTTGTTACAAAAAACCCCTACTCCCTCGCAACCAAGTCGAAGACTGAAGCATTCAGGGAAAAGAGCTCTATTTATAGTCTTCAGACAAGACAGACTGACTAGATAGGTAGGTTAGTGTATGATAATTCTTGTCATCATTGCCTTGAGTCCAAACATACAGTACAGAGCACTGAATATTGATACAGTGGGAAAAAGCATTATCATCTAATAATACAAATTCAAGGGTGCTGTAATACTTAGCATCCGTTAGTGGAAGATCTCCAGATTACTTTATAGTACCTAGAAATAAGAGGAATTAGTTTCTCCAGCAGCTAGTATTTGTGATTTTGATATGCTAGAAGGAAGAGGAATATTTCAGATCAGTTTGATTCTAGTCTTAGCACTTGGCTCAGCTGATTTTGCGACAGCAACGACAGCAAATCATTAAATTGTTTATAATCATTTTGAGCAAAAACAAAAACAAACAAACCGAAGTGATTGGAATGTTCTTTCATTTCAATGAGGCCAAAGGGCATGCTTCCTGCGAGTTTTCCTTCAACTTCCTTTTTAGAAGGATGAAAAATGGCACCATTATTAGAGATTCTGAAGTTAAACTTAGATTTCAACAACTCACAGGAAGAATAAAATTGAAATTTTCATGGTAAGAAAGACATAAGTTAGTCGTAATTTGCACAGATGTTTGATAGCTCCATAAAAATTCATACAACAGATGTATACACCGTATGCAGCCTTTACATACAGCTTTTTATCACTATATTATCAGATTCCTCTGTTTAAATAGCGAATAATTCATCATAAACAGTAATTTGTAACTCAAAACATTGTATGCAAAAGGCACTATATTTAACAAGTTCAATTAATCAAGTCGATTAATCCAGTAGTACAACTTTTAACTGTAAGGAAGTCACAGTATGCAAGCATACCTGTCTGAGCAGTTAATAATCTACTAACTTTCCTAGCAAGGTATAATTCATTGTATATTATGATGGAAAAATTAATTTAAATTCTCATAATAATTTGTAGACTTACTAGAAAATGATTAGAATGAGCAGGCTCTAAAATATGTAACTATTTTCGACCATATCCCTGTTAATAAAATGCACCATTGAACTGGAATTAAAGCAATTCAAAAAAAAAAAAAACGCACAAAAGTGTTTGTTGCTTATCAAGGATAATCTTTTTTAATTCTAGCTATTTCTAGTAAATAGATGTTTCAAAATAATAATAAGGTGCTGGTGATGAGACAATATCTCGTGGTACCCGTTATAGCATACGATACTTCTATGATACGAACTAATTGAAATAAAAAAAAATAAACTTTATATACAGCGCCACAACGAAAGCATCTCACTTTTTCAAGCTTCATTAAAGTCCGAAAACAAAAGGAGTCATATTTTAGGACAGGAAGGGAAAGTTTGTGTGGAATGAAACAAACAATACTTATTTGAGTGGATGATTATTCAATTGAAGTGTTCCATAACGAAAAGTAACCTGTGACAAATCAGAGAGATGCTTGTACAAGTTATTCAACTAACAAATAAAGCATGTGAACAGTAATTCCTACTAAACTGATATTCTTGTAGTTTTGGATCCCGAATAATTTGTATTTTAAATCTTGAAAAGTATCCAAAGTTCCGACTTTTTTAAAATTTCTCGAACAATTTAGAAGGATCTGCCGAAGTCTCTCACTCCATATTCAGACTGAATTGTTAAATACAAAACTAAAAATTCATTTCATTCATTTTTACTTAGCATTATCAGCAGCAACACCGGCAGCAGCAGCTAAAGTTTCGTTGAAGTGCTGAAACCTCCACCGTTGTCGTTCATTACTGTCATCGCATGTCCTCATAACAAGCATTGTATTGTCATCACTAAGCGTTAAACAGTTACGTGATACTGGGTGATATAATCGACCTGTCTGCAATAAAAATGCAAATTTAATAATGAAAAATTTGATGTGAGGTGAAACTGTGTTGATGTCTGAAATATGACCTGATTAAGCTATCTCGATAAAAAACTTGAACTTTGACCCCATTTTCTTCAGAAAAAAGACCTTAAAACTACTTAAGGTTCCGAAATAGGATTCAGAAGAATCATTCCGGTTAAATGCTTCACAAAATTTAGTCTCCTGAAATTATATGAAACTAGCCTCATGATTATATACCCAAAGCTGATTGCCTTTGGAGCTATGACATTCATATGTCACTGGCGAGCCACGACCCGTATAATCAATGCAATATTCATCACGTCGTATCTCACCGTTTTTACTTAACAACCAAAACTAAAATAACAATTTAATAACAGATAATGGAAAAGGAATTATGAATTTTGAAAAGATGAGAAATGGAATCTCGAAATAGTCATAAGGAATAGCAATTTTATTGCACAAAAATAAAATATGTTTGGATGAATGTGGAATATTGTATATGCTTTTTAAATGTTCTCTCCTAAATAAATTACCTGATTACCGCCCTGCAAATGACATGGATATGGTATAACACTATCATTTACAGCATTCCGGCCAACGTCATGATCCACGCAGTACTTCCGATTTCCAAGGTTACGTATCTAGAAATATCATGGCGTAAAAAATGTATTTTTCTATATATATTTTTTACACACATTCAATATATATATATGTATATATTGAATGTAGAATGAGTGTATGCTGCATTCATAACGTCAACACTTTTCATTGAAGAAAAAAAGGGAAATACAAACCGAATTAATACTAACGTGATTTCCTGTTTTGCACTAAAAGAGACAAACTTGCTTTCTGACGAGTGACAGAGCGGAAAAATAAAGGTAAATCAAGATGTACTGTGCAGATTACACATAAAAAATTTACAAGTTAAAAATTAAAATTTTACTTCCCCACTGGCGATCGCTTCTGTAGGCAGAAATAATTCCGGGAATACATTATCCAGATACCATTTGAATGAATGACATTTCAATCGTTCACGTAATTTCTTTCGTTCTGACACATCACCATAATCGCCCTTAAATAACAATTTGTTGCAGGAAATATACGAAGTTTCATTTCTGCTGGAAGTAACGCTTTGGAAATTAATAAATGAGATGAAGTTTTTATATAATTTGTTAACTGATATGTAAGTACTACTAAAGTTATCAGCAAATGAAACAGTATGTAATTTTAGAAACATTGACTGTTATCAGATGACGATCCTTAAAAGAACACCAAACATTTTACATATTCAAAATTAGCTAGTGAATGATAAACAGAAGAAATACATACCAGCTTATGATTAATTCGATTATAATAAATTTCCTTGTAGTCATCTAGCCATACCTGGGAAAGGATTTTAAATTTAAAAAAAGCACTTTCCAATCAATATTTAAAAGTTGAAGAGATAGAAAGGAGTTCCAGAATTTGTTGAAAAACGAATACAGCTTTGCAACTTTTCTCAGCAAAAACACTTAACAACAGCACATGAAAGCCAAATATTCCAATTCAGCAACGTAAAGAAATTTGAACAAGGATTTAGCAATGCTCAAAAGAGTATTTTTTAAAAAAAACCCGACCAAAATTTTACAACTGCCGAAAATCCAAGTGTTTATATATTATATATATATATATATATATATTATTCCACAACACCTGTACACCTGTGGTTAAGATAATTAGGGAGTACCTCAGCCAGTCGAACATTATTCCTCTGTAGTACATTAACGCCAGTCCTCCACTTGTAAGGTGACTTTTTGCGAAAAATATGACCAACATGGCTGCATGGTATTACTTCCAAGCGACCCCCGCACATCCATATCTATGAGTGAGTCAATAATTTCAGATTCAACAATGAAATCAGATAAAATCATAAATGCTATAAAGTTTGTAATTCTCACCTTGAATGATATTTCGAGATTTTCACTACCCCAAATATCGAAACCAGGATCATAACCTCCAAGCTTTTCAAAATAAGCTCGATCAATAGAAAACAAACCACCAGCCATCGTTGGTGACCTAAAATATGAAGTTTTTCGAGAACTTTATGACCCGACAAGGTTAGTGAAACAAAATTTTGCTATGGACTTCACACAATCTTAAATAAGTCCTCTTGCTTCAAAAATGAGCATAACTAACGGTACTGGGTCAATCCGTGATTTCATCGCCTGATAATCGCGATCCGGCAATATATGCCAATTGAAAACAAGACCCCAATTAAATCCTCCAACACTTAATCGACGATGACTTGATAAATGATACTGCAATGTTTCCAAATCGATTGTATCAATTACAGGTGTTACCACATTGCTCGAATTTTGCGCTATTCGATCCAGCAAAGGTTCAAGCCATCCTAAAAATGTGCCTCGTAATTAAAGGCACAACTAGATTGGAGTAAGTACTTGATGACAGAAGCATTGAATATCAGGTTTAAACCCTGAAGAAAGGAATGTTTCGAGCAATCAAAAGGATGGAGAAAAGAAGGGAGTTTTAGTTTTAATAAGTAACATACTTCTTACGAAAGCTTACCTTAATTTAAGCAAAGTTGCCCATTTTAAAGTATACTCGAAATCGAAGTAAAAAGGAAGAAAATAAAATTTACATACTATCCATGCATTCACAGTGTGAGTCCAGGTAAGTTAACACCTTGCCACGTGCAACAGAAGCACCTCGTAACCGTGCTCGAATCAAACCCATCCGATTTTCCAGTCTTATAATTCGAACTTTGCCAAATTGACTCATGTAATCTTCCAA
Organism: Setaria digitata; assembly: GCA_003640385.1. NCBI lineage: Eukaryota > Metazoa > Nematoda > Chromadorea > Rhabditida > Setariidae > Setaria > Setaria digitata. The sequence goes on along the minus strand of RCAB01000007.1, from coordinate 371,758 downwards.
TGGCTTCTAGAAATCGAACCAAAATGTTTTAATGTTAGCATCGCTCAGTTCTATCCAAATTTATCATCAGCTTGTTTTCGATTAGCAAACTTAGAATCTCTTCTAATAGGCTTCAACGTTCGCTCAAATATGGAGCACTATGAGCATCTGCGTAGAAATAGTCTGCTTTCTTGTTCATATCGAATTAATTATGAAATGACCCATCTTCAATGTTAATAAATCTGTAGAAAATAAGTTAAGGACAGTAACTTGTGACACCCGGTAAGTTAGATGTCAGTTAGATAATCCAATGCTGACGTTGACACTCGGGCATTTACCATTGCCTGTATTTGATTTTACGGAAGTTTACTAAGCAATTTTAAACAAACAAAGAGAAAAATTGTGGTTTCTGATTTTCTAATAATACCTTTAGGTGTTCTAAATCGGAAAAGTCATCCACAAGAATAATTTCCTTAAGCAAATGACCAGGTGTTCTTTCCAGTACGCTATGTACTGTACGCAATAGCACTGACCATGCTTCATTGTGGAAACAAATAATCACCGAGGTATCTGGGAGATTATCTCGATAAGATTTGCGACACCTGGAAGTTTGGAATTTCTTTCTAGGCTTGTAATATAGATGTTTTGGGGACCTTACAAATTTCCAATTATAATTAATGAAATCCAAAATATAAATTTCATTTGGAAGAAGCACAGATATTTTTTGACATGTTATAAATTTCGAAAAAATTCCAACAGTTTTTCGAATCGCCACAAAATTTCCTATTATTAGATTGATTTTATTTGAAAAGACTCATTAAAAATGTTTCCCCTTCCTTCTTCAACATTAATAAATTTGGTTCTGTCAGCATGACACTGGTTGTAGCTGTTAGTTTAACTCACTCTTGTATTTCGGTAATTTGAATATTTTTGATTTTTTAACAAATATTTGGAAAAATTGTACTCTTATCGTAGGTTATATTTTTTTTAAAAAAAAAAGAAAGAAATTAGTTAATAAATTTAAGGATATTTTTTAAGAAAACAAACACATTTCTTGAAGAAACTTGAAAACTTCAGGAAATAAATAAAATATTGAAATAAAAAAAGGGAAAAAAAAGTCGTCCTTCTTGGTTAAACTAACAATTTGTCCGTATTATTTGGAAGTGAACGATGTATCGAGATCATGTTGGATACATATTCGTTAAATGAATTCCGCTTGAATCCTTCGTCGAATAGTTTGCGCTCATCCGGCGATAGTTTCTACAAAATGAAACGGAATATTTCCCTAGAAATTCTGTGGATGACAACATAAAATTTACAATTAGGTCATTTGATGAAAAAAGTAAATATGTCGGAAAATAAATTGGGAACAATCGGCAAAAGTTTGGAAAAAGGAAAACATAACAATAATCAAAAGTATTGCCGGAAGGGGAAGTTAGGCAGATAAAATTCGAAAAATTCCGTCAATACTAGAGGACACATGTCGAAAAGGTCTAGGTCATCATTCGTTATTGAAATTATGCCTTCAAAAAAATCCTTCATGAGTTTAAAGTTTTCTGAGAATTAAACTTTTTTTCAAATTCATAAGAAGAGCTTGCAAGAATTTTGAGAGTGAGAAAATATTACATTTCAAAATATGTTACGCGAAATTTTAACAACAGTAAACGATAGTTAAATTGTCTATATGGCATAACAGAAGTTAAATACCTTTTTGTCAATTTTCACCGCGGCACCAAGTTCACCAGGTTGGTTTGGATCGTCTTTTTTATAAATTGGACTACCTTCCATGTATACAAAACGCTTTGGCTGCGGAATATTGGGCTGTAAATGGAAAGAGGAAAATTTTTGTAGTTTTTAGTTATGAATGTCCAAGTTTTCCCCCTGAAAAAGTTATGCAATCATCTAAATTACTTAATAGAGCTTGATAGATGTTTTGAAATTCAAAAATTATCAAAGACAATTCAACTACCTTTTCAAACTCATTATTATCTTCATCAGGAATTTCATCTGTTTTTCGGAATTTTTTTAACTTAGATTCTGGATGATTTCCTTCGGCAGGAAGCGCTTGCAAATCTTTATTCTTATTTCCACTGCTGTTGCTATTAGTTTCCTGTTGTTTCGAATCATCCATCCCTGCATAACCTTCCTCTAACTTTAACTGTCGACCAACCGGTTCTTTCATCAGCACCACACTTCGTCCTCGTACCTGCCTGCCCTGCTATTAAAAATGAAATAGCAAAGTGTTGATTGATTTGTAAATTACACGTCACATTTATAGCGAACTGAATAGGTAACAACGAGAATCCGTCATTTCTCGAATACCTTCCTGTCAAAATCAGTTCTACCGGCTTTAAATGTTTCGTTACTTTCTCAACTTGTTATTCTCCTCACCATGGATTTCATTTGCTTTTTCGGATTTCTTCAGCTTGACGGCTCCGACAAATTGCGGATAATTTCTTTCAGTCCAAAGCATTATTCCTCTTACTGTAAGTATGCATGACTATTTTGCCTAGACTTGGCTTCTATCTACACTTCTTCGATTTCAAGTTTTTGAAGACTGTTTTAAGTCACTTTAAAATTTGCCTATCAGTCTTCAGCTGTCAAGATAAATTGCCTTCAATCAAATTTTGATAACTACAATTACTGCGAACCTTTCAGAGACACATCTGGCAGTGCCTTAAGCATAATGATACGTAACAACTAAATCATTAATGCGTCCAATAATTGAAGCATTCAGAGAAAAATGACTCACGACATCTTGACTGGAAAGCGATATCAGTGTTGTGATAATCCAATAGGCTCCAACCAGAGATAAAATGTTGAGAAAGAAGTTACGTCGTTGCGTGGAACGTATGTGAAACATTCGGCAGAGTTGTGAAGTGGGTGATGAAAATAATGAACTTTGTGAGGACACACCCAATGAACGTTTCAATGCCATATTGTAGAACAAATAGAAAAGAAAATTCGTTTTCTAGACGGAAGAGAAAAATTCCTAGCAGTCACGGTAAGTCAGTGCCGTAAATTTCTTGCAAGAAAATGATTCTTCCCTTTCCTTTGCGTTTTTTCCGCCTCGATGCGGAAACCACTTCCTTCACTAGAAAATGGTTTTTATGTGAGTTCCATAATAACTGGACAAAGTTGATATTTGAATCAAAATCAGCAGGCACCTGATGAGAAAGAAAGTTTGAGTTGTACTGAGAAAGGCTGATGAAGAAATTGAAAAGTGTCACATGTTTTTGTTTGCACTGGACTAAAGAACATTTTAAATTTGAGTAATTAGATAAGTAAACATTAGAATCACTTCATTACAGTGGCAAAAAAGAGAGGCAACAATGGACGGCCCAGAAGTTCATAAAATTTTTAAGGCAACAATGAACAAGCCCGAAGTGCAGGAAATTTTTTAAAGCATTTTAATACTGCAGAAAATACCTACAATTAGCATATTTACATTTCCATTCTAAAATGAAACAAACTGGCTGGTCCATTTTAAAAATTACTGTTAATCTTTCTTTTTCAAGAAGGAACTTCTCTCATTGCTTTTTTTCTTAAATTTTTCCTTTTGATTTACTGAACTCATTCCAATTCAATCACAAAATGACTCATCAACTTGACTGTTTAACACATTTTTGATATTCTAATTTTAAGTTTATTTTCAATACAAATACTTAGGGAAACAATATTCAAAAATTTAAATAATTAGACCATTTCCTGTTAATATTAGTAGTAACTGTCGCGAAAAATGTAGAGCACTTTAATTTTCACTTCTTTTGCCAGTAAATGAGTGAACACATTTCCAAAATTTACAAAGCTTTTTTTTTCATATTTTCTCATTCTCAATAAAAAATGAAGTTATTGCTGATCACTGTCTCTCTCTCTATAACAGTGAGATAATAATACTAATTAAACGAAAAAAAAAAGATAAACATCTGACTTCTTATTCATTTTCATCTTTTTCGAGCTTTAAAACTTGTTAAAATTCCCTTAATACTTTGAAATTCCTTCAACGATTACATTTTTAGAGACTTTTGCACAAGGAAGTAACTAGGAACTCGTCATGTTAAAGATAATAATTTAGCTGCACTATAATTAACTATGATACCAATGAGATAGGAGAAGTAATCGAAGAAGCTATCATGTTAAAATGATAAAACCTTTAACAATCAGTTAATTTTCATCAGTTTGGTACTAAATTGTTTCATCAACCTAGTAGATTAATTTAACAAGCCTAAGGAAATTTCTGTAAATAGAACTAAAACTTGAGATGAATTTTTAAATTATTAATATGCATTCATTAGTTTGAACTGATCAAGATTTGACAAAAAATAATTTTACAGTATTTTCAGCAACAAAATTTAAGAAGTATTTTCAGAGCTCATTAAGCTCCGAAAAATAAATTCTAACCTTCTGAACGATCGAAGAATCTTACGACAAAAGCATGAATGCTTGTTTATTCAGAGAATCCAGTCACTTTTCGAAGTAATCAGATGGATCCGTCAAACTGGAATTAACGGTGTTTAATCAATCTGAAAATAACTCGTTAGAAACTGCTCATAAAATGAACAGAAATATTTTAAACGTTATGCAAATTCATTACGTTCGAATGTGCTTGAGAAGAAAAAGGTATTTTAAGAATGATAATTGCATCTTGTATGTTACCTTTTCATGACGAGAACACCTCTGTAATTGATCTTTTAAAAAGGCTGTTAAAGTGAACCAATTTTATCTAGTCTGCAATGCGTCTACCACGTCATGATGATACATCCTTCAAGTTGACTTTCTTGATTTGAAACTTACTAATTATTATCAACTTTATACTGTAAAGTCCGAATGGAGAGATAAGATTCAATGGAATCTCAAGCACAAGACGTTCGAAAATGAGAAAAACCACTTCCATTAGCACAGAACTATTAAAATTTACCACTCATCTTTATTAATCCTTAATTTATATTTGCATAAAATTAAAAGAAAAAGGGAACTAAAATAAATGATTAGATGACAAGCTTATGCTTATGTTTGCAATTAAAGTTATCAAGAAATTAATTAACAATTCAAAAATTTCTATTATTATTAAATAACCACAATCCATTAGCAACAGTTTTTTTTTTTTTTTTTTTTTTTTTTTACAAAAAAACCTGAGATTCTGATCTACAAACACTAGGGAAATTAAGTAGTAAGAAAGTTTCCTGACATTTCGAGAAGTATAAAAGTTTTGTTTTAATTGACTGAAAGAATTTTCTTACTACTGCAACACATTCTATAAAAAAAATTTTCTAAAGAAATAATAATGAGCCTCTTGAAATGAGTTTCTGAAACTAACGACCAACCTGCCAATTTGATCGGCCTTAACAATCCATAAGATTAAGAAAAAATTTCAACCGGATATTTGAACAGCAAACATCAAATTAATAAATGAAATTGTATATCATCGAAAATTTAGGAAGATTTCAATCGAAAGTGCTTACTGTGCTACCACTGCATGCACCGTAATAAAGGGAAATGATATTATTTATGAAAGAAAGTTAAAGGAAAACTGACAGTTGCAACATCTCTCAGATTCCGATCGTGAAATAATTTGACGTAGTGTAACGCTAGAATCGAATCATGAATGAAACCATTTTTGGCGTTGTCAGAATTGCTTTCAATTTAGCTATTCAACATCATAGATTAGCTTAACGCACGTGAAAAATTTAACGCCAAACTTGTTAACTGAATTCCCTCAACAGCATAATTACTGCTCGTAAATGTTTTGCGAGGATGATACTGAACCCAACTTTTTGAAAGCAAACTTATTATTTAATATTTTGAACATGCAGAAATGTTCTTTGTAAAAATTATCCAACAAAGTCGAAAAATTGAAAGGCTAGGTGAGTTGAAAACTCTTGAACGATTTTGAGAGTCTGTTGTTTTATGTCTTATAAAAATGCACAATCGTTTCCACAAACATTTCGATGGTACGAGTGACATGATAATGAGAAGGACAGGAAAATATTTCAGGTTTCTTCTAATTAATTTTCCTCCCTTCTTTAGCAAACATAAATGAAATAGAAATGATTAAAGATATAACAAAAGGATGGAAATAAAAAAGAGAAGATAGACTATGTATTGTGAATCAAAATACAAAATAAGAAAGGAAAATGAGTAAAGAAGGAAAAGCACCACATCAAGCCGAAAAGTGCATCATTATTAAAAAGAACAAAGACATTTGGAATGCTTAATTTATGTATTATATGCCGAACTGTTAAGCTTGAAAGAAGGCATGTGAAATGAAATAAGGACAATGAAATTACTTCATGCCAACCTTCTGAAGCAACTAGTAGCCTAGAAGCAAAATTCAGACTGGGGCAGTGATCAAGTGGAAGTTTTTTGCTTCGTTCAACAAGAATTCTAGGTCTTTTCATTACTTCTCAGAAACAAAACAAAAAATGATTTTCAATGCGATGAAATTACAAATGAAATGGAAATATGAAAAACGAACAATGTGCAATGCCTAAGGTTGGATAAAAATTTTGTCAGAAAGAAACTTATCAGTAAAAAATAGAATGAATCATTCTGACGATAGTCACAACAAAGAAGACTGAAGATTCAGAAGAACTTCACCTTTGCCCTTCGATGATCATTTTAGCTTCTTGCAAAGTGAAAATAATTTGGATAGATTCTTTAACGATTCATTACAATTTCGAGAAATATCAGATCCTACCAGGTTCAATATCTCCAAAACTGCTCGGTTCAGTATTTTGCACTATTAATCTACCCAAGTAGCACATTTAGTATCTTTATAATCAATTAAATATATCTAGGATTTGTAAATTAGCATAGTTACCAGTTACCAAAGTTACCTAGTTACCAAAGTATGAATATACACAATTTTTTTTTTTTTTTATTTATTGGTTTTTTAATTAAAACAAATATTGAAAGGTACTTTAATATCTTTTTAAATTTTTTAAAATATATTTAAAATTGCAAGTTTTATTTGGTTGCATATTTGCAGCTGCCCAATTATACAAGTCATACAGAACTAGAAAACCAATCCTCTGATTTAATTATGCAAATGAAATGTTAATTTATAGTAAAATGAAAGATACTGTAATAGAACTGCTTCGAACAAATCAAAAGAACGCATAAAAATTGACAAAAAAAAAAGATGAAACACGAAGAAAAATATATTCGAAGACTGCCATCAGAACTTTCTTTTCATAGAAATTTATTAAGCAAAACTGTCAAAATAGCCTCAAATCAGTGTCAAACGCCACATAAAGGTTCTATGAGTGGAAAAGAAGTTAACAACTATTAAATAATAAGCAATCTTTAAATTGCAATTTGAAACCATCATTCTTAAACTCTTTTCCATGCACTTTAAACTAATTGTAATGGTATTCTGCCTAGGTAAGGGTTGAAAATATATCGACGCAGCTTTAGATGGAAACAACAGCTTGTATTATGAAAATATAGTACTCCTATATCGATGATTAAAGTGATTTATAACTGCAAAAGCTACCGAACAAACTTTAATTTGTGTATGATTACGATTATCGTTATGATTAAATATACTCAAATGCACTGAGTGGCATAAGAGAAGTAGCTGAGAATAGAGATTGGACTAATTTAAAAATAACTGCCCAAAAGTTTGGTTAAGAAATGATGGATAAAAGGGCTGATGAACAAACTGTTGACATCTTTCTCTTAGTGCTACTGTTTGTCAACTTAAGCTTGTCTTAGCTTACACATTTGGACTAAATTGACGACAATCCGGAACTGCTTTTACATTACTGACACTGCTCTAAATCAGAGCTGTTAAGTGGTTGAAGAAAAGCACTAATAATCAGTTCAATACATCCACAGATATGATATGAGCACACATCGGAGCGGATCTAATTTCAAGAAAATACTACTAGTTTGTTCGTTGAATGAGTTTAAACCTTTCAGCTTTGCTTACCTGAGACTTCAAGCACAATAGTTATGGACACATTTTTTGGTCATTCTCTTTTCTGAGCTTCAGTTAAACGTTGGAGAATTTTGTGGCTGAGTCAATTTCGAAAGGAAATAAAGCGAAAATTAAAAGTAGGAAGAAATTCTACATTGCTCTAATGGGAGTGCAAACTTTCAAAGGCGTTTTGTTAGAAATTATCGAAAAAGATAGCAGAAAATGAGTGAATGACAACTGTCTTCCCTTTTGTTTGCTGCCAATTACATAAATTTCACACAGAAAATAACATTTTAATTTGACCTCACAGAATATTTCAATTCATTCATTTCTTTTTCTTCCGAAAAAAAAAAAAAAAAATTTTGCAATTTTTAGTAAAAACTGAGCACTTCCTCAATCAAAATTCAAATAAAATCTCCGGTATTATGTAAACGATTGGTGAAATGCAATGAATTGTTCATTTCTGAAAATTATCAGATTTCACTGATACAAGCACCAAGAATCATGCAGTCTAGCACTTCTCCATCCATCCACCATAAATTTTCTTTACATTTCGGTTAGATGTGGTCAGAGAGTTTGCCCTGAGAGACTGTAAAGAGCTGTCTTGAAGATGTATAGATCAACTCTTTCGAAAAGGATTCAGCCTGATGTTCAATAATTATTTGCAAAACTAAAATTTAAGGAAAAAATTTTAATTGGAACGAAATTTAGACGGCTTTCGGATGGAAAGTAAAGGAAAGGGTAAATATCGATGAAACGTCTTGAAAGACTTCTAAGCATCAAATCTAGCAGAACAATAACTAGGGTTTCCAAGGTTACTGAATGCGTACAGCTTTATTTCAAATATCTCCATTCAATAATCACTAATATGATGAAGGTGACTCAGTCTGATGCAATGATTTTGTTCTAGGAGGCTAAAGAAGTGATTTCATCATCAGCTGATAGTGAAGTATTTTGCGCTGTCCCAAACAGTATTGTGGTTTTTATTGAATAATCTAAACCGCAATATTGCTGACCTCAATCCAAACTCAACGACCTTATTCATATCAGGAAAATGAGAAAATCGAGTTTGACACCGTCAAGGTAGGGGACAGCAAAACTCAATGAGTTGAACACAAGCCCTTTTAGAACAATTTGCAATTTGTAATTTGTCCTAATTTAATTTCGTTCTTTTAATACTTTCTTGAATAAGGAATGTGAAAAATGAGGAAGACAGAATTGAAGAGAACAAATTCGAATATGGAGTAATTAAAAAAAGAAAATTTACTTGACGAATAAGTGAAGAGACGATAAATCGTCATTAAAAAAATGTTTGGCGATCAGCTGCACGCTTAGTTTGACTTATTAGATGCCACATTTCAAATTATTGGAACAATTTGTTTTACCAAAAGTTGTAGATGAGTAAGATCACTTGATTTCAATGCAAAAGTCTGAAGCTTATTTCTTCAAGTTAGAAAGATACCTCTGGACCTACCATTCTCATACATAATGACTATTTAGGTTGACTATCTAAGTTTGTTTGTTTTTACAGACTGAAAATAAAATTAAAATTAAACAGAAGTGAAATGAAAGGCAAGAAAGTGATTTTATCGAGGTATTATTTTCATTATGTATAATCTCAGCAGTCATTATTAGTTATAAAGATTCAATTGAAATTGTTAAACAAAGAAATTTTAATTTGTAAAATTCAAGTATAGGAATAAATGACCCAGAAACATTTCAATATTCTCATCAAAAAACCACTGTTAATCCCATCTAATTTCTGAAGCTTCTAAACAAAGGTTGACGTAATCGACAGAATGGTGTCATCAGTGATCGGAATCAGAATTTATTTTAACATTTTTTCGGTTACAATTGAGAAGGGACAGTGAAAACAAAATTGGAGAGGTGAAGAAAAATTAAACTAATGAAAAAGTTCTTTACGGATTTTCAAAATTATTTTTTCATTACCTTGTATTCTTCAAAAAATTTCAGGCTAAAGAAGTCATCATATCTAGAATCAGAAAATTGTGATATATATGTTTCTCCTACTACAAAAGTGTGCATTTGCTAAAGGAGCCAAAGTATAATGAGAGATATATGTACTGGAAACCAAAGAAGATAGACTTAGGCTTTAATCGCCGAGAATCAATCATTGTAGACTGTTAAGACGGTAGTTAGTTCAAACATGAAAAGGTGAACAATAAAGCCAAGTGTCTTAAAATACTTTCTTTTTAAATTAAGATAGAGCATAACTGACATAAACAGTGATTGAAAAGAAACGAAAAAGGAATGCAACCGTATGTAAGAAGCAAAATTGAAAGCAATTTCTCATTAACTTCGAATTTTTTTCCTTTCGAAGTTTGTGAGCTAAATTTTACCACTTATCAACTGATAATATTAAAATGTTTGCAGAAGTGCTTTAGTTGTGAGAAACCTTTTCTCATTACAGTTTTATGGAAAAAAAGTGAAAAGGAAAAGAAGAAATGAAACGACAAATTTAGGTCTGAAGCTTTGGTTCTAATCGAACAAATTCTATTCAACATATTTCGAAAAAGAGAAAAAAAAAATACTTGTTTTATTATACAATGAATCACTTATAGTGATAAAACGATAAACGAGAGGTGAAGAGAGAATTACAATTACAGAAAAGGTTAAGTAAACAATTTCTCCTAGCGCTTATTCCTGTCCCTTTTATTTCAATTAAGAAAATTTCCCATCATCATCTCCTCCTTCATCGTCGCAATTAGACTCATAAGGTAAGGTTAGCACTGAATCGGAGGAGCTCCGTCTCCTCAAGCGCGGATTGGATAAATCGTAACTTAAATCGGCAATAATCAAAAAAAGAAGAAAAATAGGTGGTTAGAAAAATAACCTAAAAGATAATCCAACATGTGTTACTAATCACACAAAGAAAAATTATTAGATCCGTTAAACAATGAGGAAATAGTAATTATACAAAGATGAACCACTGATTGTATTAACACTATACAAGTTACTAATTATGCTATTAATTATAAAAAAATTAAGTTATAATTATGCACAGATTTCTTCATTTGTCCCATAGACTCGACTTAATTCACTCGACCCATCAACAATTAACGTTGGCAATTCATGGGATTTCCTAACATCCTGTTAAAAGAAAGCAAGAAAAAAGAAAATCACCTAGCACTGAAAATGCTATCAATAATGGCTTAAAAGAGTTAAAAAGAATACTCTCAAGCATAAAGACACTAGTGATGACAAATAACGTACTGATAACTGCAGGAAAGAAACCACTGATTAGATGACCCAAAACTTCTGTTGTATAGTAGAAATTGAAATCATCTGTTACATTTCGTCCTTCTCCTAAACTCTGGGATTAAATGCTTTCGGCCTGTTGTTTTCTACATAATTCAGTACCGCATGAGAGTGTCCGATAATACATACGATGAACTATTAATTCGGCAGATAAGTTTGCATTCATTAAACACAGTAACCGTAAGTCTATTTAGTCATATTAATCAGTAATATTCATTCCGGACGATTACCGATTCCGACTTCAGAGCAAGAAGCTTTATCGTTCCTGCTCAGATCGAAACACCATTACAGAAGCTAGCTGGTGGGCAAAAGAATGTCACAGAAATTTGGTTGCAAAAGTGGAGAAGACGGTGAACTCGAAAAAAGGAAAAAAGAAATTATCACAAATGAAAGAACGAGAATTCTTATCCCACTTCACTCTCATCCTATCAGTGATTGAATGCCTTGTTACTAGTAGTTTGAATTTTTCAAATTCGGAAGAAACACGCGACAAGCGATACATTATGAGAAGGAACGAACTGCAACAGGAAATTGCCTCTTCCTTGCAGAGTGGTACGAATGAATGATGAGTGGGATGATGTTTTATCGTTACATTTATTCGGATGGAAATAGTTCCCCGGTAGAATTCTATTTTCTCTTATATCATTAAATCCTAAGCTTTCCCCTTAACCACCGGAGATCCGCTAGGGAATTTCGAGCAGAAGTTAGATTATAAATGCTGCTTCAGATCAGCTCAAGAACCAACCCTGCGGAAAAACTGTCCTTGTATGATCTCTTCCTTGCATCCTAAAAAGCATTTTCTAGCAAAAATCTAGATGAAGGACAGTCCCCTTCATAGAATATTTGCCGAATATCCCAGCACACAGTCCGTCACTCCCTACCACCGAGACAACATGAGAAGCGATCGCCAGCTGAAGCTGGACTGGATGGGAAAAACGGTGTTTGCTGGTTATTTGTTTATGATAAACTGTACAACGAAATCATTCCTCAGCATCAACTGCGTTATCAATATAGTTTTTATACTGATAAACAGAGTTTGTCAGATACATTCAGATAGGTAGTGATAAGTTCGCTACCAATTGTCTGCTTGTCAATGCGGAAATAATCGACACAGAACATGTGAAATGAACGAGTTTTGAAATCTTTGGAACAAGATGGTTGAACATTAAAAGACAGTCGTGAACTTCTAATTTTCCAGGTTTAAACATAAAAAAAAAAAAAAGATTCTTGCAAGTTAGAGTTATGAAGGGGCGTAAAAAATGGATGTAATTTGTACTAACTTAAATTTTAATTTGATAATTACAAAAAATTATGTATTTTGAAATGCAATCAGTTCCTCATGAATGCAGAAGAGAAATAACAGCCAGTAATAATATTTGTTCTTTATTAACTTGATAGTAGTAAATAAACGTAATCAAGCTACGATTGAATCGTTTATTATGAATGCAAACAGAGCTGAGCAAACAGTGGGCAGTATTTGAGTTACTGCATATACTTCGTTAATTAAATAGACAAAAATCTATGAGAAATCAGATAAACAGTAAACTAATAAGTATTTTTGGGTCATATGAGCCATATCAAGTTTGAGGAAATAGCATTTGTCCAGTGCAATGATATCTAGAGAGAGTCCATTTGAAGTCTGGGAAATTTAATGCATCAGAATTCACTGCCTGATTTCATTAGCAAAAGCTCCACTAAATTTTGTCATTCTTTAATCTCTCAAACTTTCATATTCAATTAAGTAATTCATTTAATTTGAAGTAGTCGATTCAAGGCAGTTTATCAGGCATACAAAATTATTTTCAAAATATGCCGTGCTACATAGTTCTTTTATATTATAATAAGAAATTAATTGGTGATTTGTTCATTCACTTAAGAAAAAACTGAAAAGAAAGCATTTACGCCAAGCTTACCAAAATCAACAACGAAAAGCTCCTGTTCCTATGAAGTTGTAATTGATTTGAAACATTGATTTTCTTATTTCAAGAATCGAACGAACCACTTTACGTTTTAATAAATATGAATGAAAAAGAACTATTTTCAAGTTTAGCAAAAGGAAAAAAAAAATGATTGGAAAACTATGCAAACGCATTTATAGTGAAAGTAAAAGTAAGAAAAGGAAAGAATTTTCACATAAATTGAAAGAAAGATTGAAGTATAGATTGCAACATAACGTAATGTTGGAAGTATCTTCATTAGCGGCGAAACTTTCTTCCTAAAGAGTTTTTCATTTTTGGAGCTTTCCATTTCCTTACAATAAATTAATTTTCTACTAGCAAAAACTTGTCTATTCAACGGATAAACTGACAAATTTAAAATTACTGTGGTTTTAGATTAACTTAAAATGATTAATGCATTCCTTTCCAGAATTCCGAGAGATAAAAGAGGAAGATGCAGTAATTTTTCGAAGAACTTTCGATACATTTTACTGCCAATTAAAGTGTTGAAACACAACGAATTAAATTAATCTAAAATGACAAAATTATCTGCTGTGCAAAAGATATGACCAATAAGTTGTCGCCCTTCTCTGTCTTCCACGTTATATTACTAATTGTCAGAGTTTTTTGTTCATTTTCTTTTTACAGAAAGAAAATGACTAATTCATTTTTTTTTTTTTTTTTTTTTTTTTTTTGCAGAATTTACAGACATTAACAAAACAGAAATGGCTTAATAATTTCATTGAAAAAAAAACTCAAAAAGTTTATGAGCCAACTACCACATGCTGTAGCACTGCGATACTAAATGCTTCGATATTAGGCAAAGCAAGCTGCAAACGCCAAATTGAAAATGTGATTCGATTAAAAATTAGAATTGCTAAGTTTGATTGCTTATGCTCATTCTCGTTCTACATATATACTAAGTCTATTAAACCTTGCTCCACTAAATTTGCTAAATCTACTAAACTGATCATAACAACACCTTGTTGTGATACACACATATAAATATATATATATATATATATATATATCAGTCGTTTTGCCAATTAATCTGAAATGCTTTTTTCATTCTAATATTTTTAAATTAAATTTCAATTCGATAATATTTTTTTAGATACGAGTGAATCGCCTTCTTTCGTCTTTTTTCACTATTACTAGCATAGGACAAATCAATTCAAAATTACAATTTACATGAATATTGACACTTTCCATTTGGTTTAAAGGACGGACACTTACAAAACGTTAAATCAACGAATGTTAGGAATGTTAAGCCAAAAAAATATGTATATAAATGAATTGCAGCAGTTTGAAGAACAACTTCAAGGACAAATAAGTTCAATTTAACATTTTAACTAAGGAGAACAGTGAAATTTTAGAGAAGCTTTTGTTTAGAACAATTCATTATCTCATGTTTTTTTTCTTGAAAAAAGATTTCTGGAAATAACATAGCATGAAGAAAAAGATTTCTGTAATTAAATAATTTTATTGAAGTGAAAATAAAAAGTCCTCTCGAATTTTATCCAACAATACAAGCTTAAATTTGTCGAAAGTTCAATTTTTTAATACACATTTAATAATCAGTGATGAATGCAAGCAAATTTGAAATCGATTTCGAAAATTTTTGAATTTTTACTCCCACTCTATGAGCAAACTCGTTATCGTTTGCTTTCTCTTTTTATCTCCCAAAAATAACACTCAAATTTCAATTTCGATAAATGGTTCAAAAGAATAGACCAAGTTTTCAACAACACGATATTTGACGGCTTTTAACCTGTCTGATTTCAGCATGACCTTAATAATAAAAATAGCTCCGAAATTCTTTGATTTTTGTTAGCAGTTATTCTTTGCCTAATTCCAAACATTGGCAACCTTCAAAATATGAGAAATTTCTAACTTTCTCGTGCAATTAATTCTTCGACAAGAAAAGCATTAAAAAAAAACTCTTTGATATCACAGAGAGATTAATTAAAAAATGCAGTGCAAATTTGTTATCACTCAAAATCTTTCACAATAAATGGCTCCCATTTTGTAAATCTTGCTTTCATTTCTGTATGCTTTTTTATAGTTTATTCATTCTTATCAAATGTAACAATCACTAAGAATTAAAATAGGAAAGAAAAAAAAATTTCCTGGGACAGTAAAAGGTATTATTAAAATGATGCCATAATCCAACAGCGATTATTTAAATATTAAATAAATATCACTTATATAGCTCGAGCAGCCAATTTCATTATTTCTAATAAACTACCAAAAAATTTAACAGATAATTGAATGCTCTCGAAGCGCGACATTGAGTGAATGGTTTTAATTGTTGATTGCACTACGTAAAAATTTGAATAAAACTCATTTAAGTCATTTCAACTCATTGCAAACAAAGAATCATTTTTAAGGTTATTGCTACCATCAGTTTTCTCATTAAAATTCTTTTTTTTTTTTTTTTTTGAAGTGGTTATTTAAATCTTCTGTAGCTGTGGCACCAACTTACTGGCCGATAAAATGCATAGACATTTCTCAGCTTATCAAAAACGCTTTTTATGCTACCTCAAACAATATCTGTCTAATGAGAAATTAAAGAAACAAAAAAGCATTTTCAACTTTGTCCTAATTAAATTACAGCCATCCTTATTTCAGGCACCAATATGGTCTAACTTTTTACGGCTGATGGCACTTCCAAAAGGATCTATCACTTCTTATAAAGTTTCTGTTCTCAACACAATTAGTAGACAGGTAAGATAGGTGCAAACCAATAATGATAAAATAAAGGAAGGAAAGGAGAATTTCAGAAATAACAAGTGAGAATGTGTGAATGGCATCGGACGAAAGAGTGATGCCATTTTTACAATAAAATGTTCGCCATTTGCGAGCAATGATGCTTCACTTATCAGCTTCCTAGATCTATCAGTACAGTATGCTGTTATTAAAATGCTACTGAAAAAAACTTATTTTGGATCAGCCTGATTAGAAGAAATTGAAAGCAATCATTTGAATTAAAATGAGGACGAATGAAGTACAAAGGAATTTTAAATTTCGAAAATAATTAATCCTTCAGGTATGTAGTTACCAGGTCGAAACATAATTTAAAATTATTGCCAGTACAGCCAACAAAATAACAACAAATCATTCAGTTAATATCTTTATTTCTGCATGTCTATCCTCTATAAAACTTCACAGTATTTATCGTCACAAAAATCAAAAATCCAAATTTAAAAAAAGCCCTAAAATGCTTCAGATCCAAAACCGTCGGTCGTGAGCAATCCATTTAAAATATGAGCGAAACATTTTGTTTTTTTCGATTTGTGATTATTCTCAAAATTTTTTTTTGAGCATTTTTCACCTGATTAATATTGAACATTAATTATACAGACAGTACTTGATTGCTCACGATTTAGACTTGAACAAATTACTGAAATTCAAGAACTAAAGTCATAGGTTTTATAATTTCAAACATACTTTTTCATATTTCTTAAGAGGATGGTTGCATAAATTGTATCAAGTTTTGTATGCTTTATATATTTTTCATAATTTACCCATTTTGCATCGATATTTATTAACACAGCCCAATCCGAGTGATAATAAAAGTAGTTATGTTATTTGTTCCATACTTTCTGTTAATATATGTAGTATTTTCATCTACGACTTATAATTTCTAATCTATGCTGATAAAAATTCGAGTATTTCAGCAAATGCTTCAAGCTTTTTCCATTTCATTTCTCTTTGAGTTAATAGAACTTTATATTACGAAGTGTAAACTTTGAGTAATCAAAGAAATAAAAGCAAATGACTAATGAGAGATAAAAGTGCAAAATTTTTGTTTCGTAATAGATTTTACAATCTTAGCTTCAACCTGACAGTCCTTTTCTTTGTAATAGTTGAAATTTCTCTCCAGAAATTGCTTACCGTTCTCAAGAACTGGAATAGGCTTAAGGAGATTATGTCATTTTGGAATAAACTTACTACACTGAGCGGAATCTAGGATGAATACTAATCATGTGGAAAGAAAAAAAAAAAACTAATATCCAGATAAATTCTGTGACATCCAATGTTTTTGCGATGGTATTTAGAAATAATGATGAATGAAAAGAAAATTGCAAGTAATTAACTAATTAATGTCAAAAAACCATTCATGTTGACGCTACGACTGTCAAAAAGTAATGTCGCTTGATTTTATTACACGGAATTAACCGACGTAAACGAATTTTGTTGACCTGTGTGTTATCAATTAACATTTATCTAGGTTACATCAAAATATGATAAAAATTTCTGAGCAAAGGTTCCAAAAAAGATTGCTTTACATGAAAGCCAAAGAGCCATATCTATTCCAGTATTATTTGGTGCACCATTTAGCTCGAAACCATCAGGTATATTTCATTATGTCACAGTATTTATGAAGTGATCAGAAAGTATTTTAATTCTTGGTTTTCTTGATCCAAGCATCATTTTCTTTATTGTTATACCCCTTATGCTAATCAATATAATATTCAAGGCAGATTCAGTAAAATATTCAATTAATCAAATATTTCAACAAAATGAGTATTAAAAGGGATCATTTTGGAGAAAAATCATTTGAGAATGCAATAAAATTAATAACTTTTTTTCTAGTGATAATGAACCTTTGTAGAAGGAATAATTCAAATGAATTTTAGATTTGAACAATTTATAACAAAGTATTGTCAAATAAAAATAAATTCTCACCATCAGTGGAAACAACTTCATCCGAGCAATGGAGCGCTATATAAATGATCTCAAGGATTGTTTATTCTTCGAGCTATTTGCTTCTCCTAATGAATTTATACTAATTAAGTTCACAGCTCAAAATTCCACAAAAAGATTATAATTTTCAGTAGTAATGACAGTATGTCAGACTATATATTTATAGCATTTGCAGCTGGAACCAAATGGGTGTAGGGAGAGAATATGCTGTAGAAAATAATAATTACGCTCACTGTTTAGCCATATGCTTAGTGGAAGAGGATTTACACTAATATTTTAAAATTGTCATGTATGTTTCAATAATTTCAAGAATTCCGATATCCTTAAATTATCAACATCTAAATAGAATGAAGAGAAAGGGAAAGTGTGGAAGAAACAGTAGAAATCTCGAAAATCCTGCATAATACTGCTCATTTAAACTTGAACGCAATACTTCCATCACAATCAAGAATAAAAAATGAACGAATTATAATCATTTAGGGCATCGGATATTTTAGTTCGTTTGTTATCGTCATCTGATGCCAACAAAAAGTAGTTCAAACGCTTTCCACTCCTTTATGCAAAAGTGAAAAGTACTTCAGTCAGTTTAAAATTTGATTTTTCTTTTTCTTTTTTTTTTTTAGCTACTAAAGGTAAACAAATTCCGGTATTTTGCATATTTTTTCAATTAAAATAGTTCAGACATTTTTCTCGATATTCATTATGGATTTTAATCAAACTGTGAATTCTATTTTGGGTGTATCTTTTCAATTAAAAAGAATTTTCAATTAAATGTCATCTAAATTTAAATAGCCTATATAAAATGAGTATTCTTCCTACTGAAACTTGTATTGAACGTTATTATAATTTGCCAAGACAAAATACTATCATTTTATTTATTACCTGCCTGCCCTATAACTATGAGAGAATTGTTATTTCTAATTAGTTCTCCATTTTCAGCTGGTACCCTTTTCATGCTTCCGTGCTCAGTTCCTTCCAGCCACTGCTACTAGTTCAAATTGTGTTTCTGAAAAAAGAGTTCAAAAAAGTCATCTAGTTTTCAAACCCTAGAAATTTCTTCATATCATCGCAAAATAATCATTTTTCCGTAACAATCCAGAGTAATTTACACTTTTAACTAATCGAAAGTTGACTTTAAGCAAATGAATTTATTCGTACATTTATTTCAAAGTGACTGATAGTTTAAAGACTAGGCATATTTCCATTTCACTAAAGACTAATTCTACAATCAGTTTTTAGAACAAAAGTCTCTGTTTTACCAACAACATATCACAAACTTATAACTTGTCATCAAATAGAAATGAAGTGCAGCGCAATCAAGAATTGATGCAAAGCGAAGTTTCACACTACGATCTCTCCTCATCCACTAGCTAGACAGTTTGGAATAAGATTCTTGTGCTTCTCAACGATGCATTAATGACTAGTAAGTAACTCAACCACTATTAAAAATAAGACACAACTTACTGCATTTGCATAGCAAAAAGCAATAAATTCAAATCACTATCAGAAATCAGGAAATGCAAGAAAATATGACAGAGCACTTTTCACCGGTATTAGTTATATCATCGATTAATAAATCACCCTGTTTTGTTTGATTATAATTACTTCCTCTCTTCTCATTAAAGTAGGATTTAAATTTTCGAGAATTTAAATAGTAATGGAGGAAGATGGAGAAAAGTGAATGGCCGGTGCTGTTGAAGAGATGCAATCTCACTATCTCAGAAGATCACAGCCAGTTTCTTTTTTTTTTTTTTTTTCATCTAATTGAAGGGTGCTCATTCAGTTCCTGAACTAGTTTCAATTAAATATAATGATGTTACGCCGGTACGCAATAGCTATTAATCATTTTCAATTATGATTCAGCCAACGTCATTATTGCCAACAACATAGCTACCGGGGACATCAACGAGGTAAACGGGGTTTGGAAGGAAACGATGCCGACAAGATATTCGGTGAAGGGTCATTATATACATCCCTTTCAACGGTAGAACAGTTGAAAAAAAAAAACTGAAATGGTGAAATATGCCAATCATGTTTTGCTACTGCCAGTGTTTACAGTTTTCCCTTTTCGCTTATTCTATTCCAAATTTTAAATTGCTAGCAAGACAGTCCCTACAGGCGAATCATTTAAGAATCTTTCCGTCTTCAAAGTTTGAGAATTTCGAAGATTCTTCGCAGTTACATGCAGTGGAATCTTTCAAAAAACCCAACATTCGTGGACCATGAATCCACTTACTCATTTGCCTCTGCTATCCTGTTAGAATGCTCGACACATCATCGACTCATTTTATCAATCTTCTTTTACCGATATTTTTGAGTTATTCATGAAATCTGCTCCAAAACCAATTCATTTTTTTAGCATGCTTCCATTAAAGAATTATTCCAACTCACTCTGCCAAATTCATTCGCGCAAATTAGTTCGAGAACAGAATATAATAAATCAAAAAACTTAGTACTGATAATGCTCACAATAAACATGAGTTCAGAGTTTATAAGAATACATCTTCACAATGAAATTAAGGCAATAGTACGATTCGGCAAGCATATTCTTTACTACCTCAAGATTCATAAAAATTTGTTTCTAAAAAAAAAAGCTTATGAATTTGAAAACTGAGTGGTACTAGACTTGAAAAGGTACAAATCCAAAACATCAGATTTGTGCTACAAACTAGTAGTAATACAACCGGAATTGTTCATCATGACAGACAGTAAGAGAAATAAAGGTTAACAAGACCACATAATGAAAGACTGCACCAACAATGAATACAACATTATATTCAACTATTTTAACCTAAAAGCGACAAAAGCACCGAAAGACAAGTTGATGCTTGAAATTGCATTTCAAGCTTTGGAGAAAAAAAGATTAATATCCGACGATAATTCAGAAGAATTCCCTGTTCCTACCATTACATACCATTATATTTCGGACCATCGCCTCCTGAAAATGAAGTCAAGTAGTTCATCCTGAATAATTTGAAAACGCTTATTTCTAAGCAAAAATTAAGCTCTTTATGAGTTTGAAAAATACTGTCCATGTGCTAAACCACTCTCACTTCTATGAATATAATACTTACTACGTATAATGTAGTCTACATATATTAAATAGCGAAAAAACCAAGAAAAAATGTCAGAAAAGTAGAAAGTGACAGAAACTCAACGTCTAATTACAAATTTTTTCGTTCAGAGCTTACTGTCGCATACTGAACAGCACGATTTTTTATGTCGTCTTTCAAAGACGATTTTAAACGCAATCAAGCTCACCTTCTGGCGCAACCCACTGAATATTATTGCGTGGTTCTTTAATGTCACACGTTTTGCAATGTATACAGTTTTGTGCATTTATCTGAAGCCTTCTTGTATCGAGTTTGGTTTCACAAGGTACATATTCATAAACACCTAAATAGTGTAGTATATAAGTCGCAAAAACACAAGTAAAATTATTGGTTCGTAACGATTAAGACATTTTGCTGGTCCAAAAGGGTTTTAAATTAGAAAACACGTTAGCAAGTGACGTCAGCATACACTTCTGAGGAAAATTAGGGTTCGCATGATTAAGTTGCTCTTATATGAAAAAAGGCATATCTAAATGCGTGAATATGATTCGAAGTTCCACGCTTTGTTAGGCTATGAAAAAGTGTAGTCATATCATAGGCTATGCTTGTCGAATTAAACAATAAAATCTAATATGAATAAAGCACACCTGCGGGACAGAATCGCTCTGTCATACCAGCAAATCTACGCCATGTAGTTAACTCGGCATCAGCATCATTTCTCAATAACAAATGAGACGGTTGATTTTCTTCATGATTAGTGCCGGTTAAAGCTACCGAAGACAAAATATCGAATGTTACTTTGCCATCAGGTTTTGGATAATCAATCAGTTTTGACTATAAGCAAGACTGTTTTGAATCAAGCCTATACAGTACAGGGCATACAGCATGAAATATCCTAATCTGAATTGATATCATTCTATCAAAGCCACCAGTCCCAGCCAAAAAACAAGTCTGATAATAAGCAAGCATCTTTTCAATCTTTCAGATTCTGTATTTTACGTGACAACATTTGCAAGCTTGAGAAATTACTGCAACGTTCAACTCATAGCACACATTAAAATGTCAAATAAAACCAATTACGCAAATCTTACCATTCATAATCAAATGATACTGACATAGAGTAAAATAATATCATATAATTTCGAAATTTTAAAAGAGCGGTAGATACCCAAATTTCAATATTTTTAAATATTAATCTTAACATATAGGCAAGATTTTGAATCTTGAGGAGCCCAATTCCTCTAACCTACCTTCCAGGCTGGATCAGTCTGAAACCAGTCTTCTATTTTATTTTTGAATGTCCATGGTTCATGTCCACGGAATAACATGTAGAAAAATGCCGTATATGGCAAACCAATCATCCACCCGAAACGACTGTTGAAGGATGGACGAATATTACGCATTCGTTGCATTTCTTTGATAACATAGGTTTTGTACAGTTCTGGCTCATAATCTTCGGGAATAACAGCTTAATTAAAAAAAAAAAAGAAAAAAAAATGTAGGAACAGCCAACCAAATTCATTTAATGTTGTTCTGTTTGGAACATCCTCTTAAAATACTCAATTTTCCTTCGTCATTAATTAAGTGAGTAAGTTTTACTTCGTGTTTGGGGACCTAAATCCTCGAACACTGCTTCCGCTGCAGTCATGCCACTTTTCATTGCATTATGGACGCCTTTAATCTTTGCCGGATTCATCAGTCCTGCTGAACAACCAACCAAACATCCACCAGGAACAGTTAGCTGTGGTACAGCTTGATATCCACCTTCATTTACTGCCCGGGCACCGTATGCAATACGTTCTCCCCCTTCGAGATAATGACGAATAGATGGATGCGACTTAAACAACTGAAATTCCTGAAAAATCGAAATATAAACGAAACTTCTAGAGTTAGTCTCTCAGGAGCTACGCTGAACATTACCTGGTACAAATTTGTATGAGGATTCTTGTAATTTAGGCCAATTATAAGACCGAGTGAAACAAGTGGTTGTCCATTTTCCTCGATGTGGTACATGAACGATCCGCCATGTCTTCGAAAATCCTGGAAAATACTGTTAATATCATCCCTAACTTGTTGCATAGTAATTTTAACAAATGTAGAAATGCTTAATTAAAAAGGCTAACTGACTAGTGGATATCCGATAGTGTGCTGCACGTATCCAGGATTATGCTTTGATTTGTCAATTAACCATAATTCTTTGAAACCAAGGCCATACGTCATTGGATCAGATTCTTCTTGTAGGCGATACTGAAAAAAAAAAGGATTTCCGAAAGGCTTCAATAAAATAACAGTTAACGTCCCAAATTATAGTGCAAAACTTACCTTTTCCATTAAAAAACTGGTAAGATGTCCGCGACACCCTTCAGCAAATATTGTACACTTGGCATGTAATTCCATGCCTCGTTGAAAATTACTCTGAAAACGGACAAAAATTTAAAATATGAGAAAAAATTTCACAAATTACAAAATTCGCTGTTTATAAAAATCCAAAGTTTACTCTTATCTAGCAAGCCTACAGCTAATACGGTAATTCCTCACTTACCTAACAGTGTCCTGGTATTTTTGATTCCAAATCCTTTAACAGTGCTAGTTATGAATCAAACAGTTATAAACTTGATTAAAAAAAATCACTGCGAAGTCCATCAAACTGTATACCTTTGGAGCACCATCTTTCATTATTCCAACATCAGCCGTTGCAATGCCTTTTACACTTTCATCTTCATGAAATAGAATTTCCTGAGCTGATACTCCTGGATAAATTTCTACTCCCAATTCCGCTGCTCTCTCGCCAAGCCATTTTACCAGATGACCTAATCTGCACTTCAAAATAATTCAGTATACGTCTCTATGAATGAACCACACAAACACTTAAAATTAATAAACTGTAGCAAATACTACTAACCTAATAATATAATTTCCCCTGTTATCAAGTGGACTTCCACGCAATAACGGCAAAGCATATCGACCTTTTTTCGTCAAAAAAGCCATCGACTCCGACTGCAAAGTATTATGACAAGGCTAACAATTCGCATGACAGTGTAAAATGAAGATTCAGTCAGACGAGGAATACCAACTAAATAAGAATACGTACGGTAACTTTTTGATAAACAGGAGCATTCATTTCTTTCCAATTTGGAAAAAGTTCATTTAAGGCTCGAACATCAATCACTGCACCAGACAATATATGTGAGCCAAGTTCAGCTCCTTTTTCAACTACACAAACACGGATATCTAAAATATCATCCCGAAATGCCAAAAGCCCAGAATTAGATAA
Organism: Setaria digitata; assembly: GCA_003640385.1. Classification (NCBI taxonomy): domain Eukaryota; kingdom Metazoa; phylum Nematoda; class Chromadorea; order Rhabditida; family Setariidae; genus Setaria; species Setaria digitata. Next base: position 347,605 of record RCAB01000007.1, on the reverse strand, counting down.
ATCTAGCACGGTCGTTGCATCCACATTTCATAAAATTGGTATAGTATTGCTAATGACTTAGTCTTTATATGAACAAAAATGAACTGGATTCATTTATAGGAAGATTCAAGTGGAATCAAATTAATATTATGAAGACGTGAATTTAAAAATTGCTGGGTACGAATAGGCTTCGAGATTTAAAATAAAACAATGCAATCTACTGACTCGCTTAGAACTAAATTTTAGACTTGATTTTTCGAAAAAGTAGCCAGGAAAAAATTTTGAAAGAGCTGACTGACTTAAAGGGCTAGAAGAAAAAACCAACCAATGTTTTTTTCTTTCGAAAGTTGCTTGAAGCGAATTGCAGACGATAAACCAGCTGGTCCGCCACCCACGATAACGACGTCGTAGCTTTCCACTTCTCGTTTCATATCAACCTTGGCCCAACGGACATCTTTTTCCCTAGGGCATTTTAGGTAATGCGATGTGACCCATTGGCCACCTACCACATGTCGCAAACTCCTCCCCATGTGAAGTGCACATCGTAACGTTGGATGCATTCGCTCTCTGAATTTCAGCTAAAAAAATCAAATTGCTATCACTTGCTTGTAAGACAGAATGTGACAATGATAGGACAAAGAGTTGAACAGTGCAAAAGACTGACCATTGACTATTGGCTACTCGGCAGTAGAAAAGTAATCAGACACTTCCTTAGGTACATCTCTTTCGATATGCTCTAAGATTGCAAATCTCGAAGTCGCCTGCCCGTAGCATCACTCAGACTTGTCATGGCTAACTTTCAAGATGCACATGCGTGCTGCATGTCTGACACTTCGTGTATATCTTTTGCATGTCTGAGACTGCGAATGAGCTACCCTGCGCTAGAGTAAGTAATCCCGTTGGATTCCAAACAATCCAGACATTTCCCATCCCTCTTCATCACAACCTTCGCTATTTCCAGTGCAAAACACTGACGATATACAGCTGTTACTATCGACCACTTACTAGTCTCGAAGCTTCATACCAGGAAGGTGTGGAATGATTTTTTGAAATGTAGTATCTTTACAATTTCCTTTAAATGATCGTAACATCGTCGGTGGCTCTTTACTCAGTAACTTGTTAACGAGTGCAATATACGATTCCGTTCACGTACGTCTGATTCAAGCTACTTCCGTTCATTTCACGCTTGATCTTCGAGTACTTGACATGAACTGGCGTGTGATTTACTAGTAACTTAATTTTTTTCTTCTGTATGGTTGTTTATTTGTTTTAGAAATTTTCTGCTTGTAACTGAGTTTTCAGCCATAAAACTAATGGCGACTCGTCGACGTGGTGTTGGAGTAGGTGTGGTACAGCAAAAAAAAGATCTCCAGGTTCTTATTCTGTTTCCTTGATCGTTGAAGCCATATCACTGTTGCTAAGATGGTTCTTTTTTTTTCTTTACTAAGCGACTAAATTAAAGTCAGAATGCTTGCTTTTCAGACAAAATTCCAAGCTAAAGGCGCCGAACTAGCTAGTGAACAATTAAACCAGTTCTCTCAAGAACTTGCTATTTTCCAAACAAAATTAGAAGAATTTGCCCATAAACACCGCGATGAAATCCGTCGAAATGCCCAGTTTCGACGGCACTTCCAAGATATGTGTGCTTCAGTTGGCGTCGATCCACTTGCTTGTAAGTTTGTTGAGTGGGAGATTTCATACTTAGATATCTCTTCATTTTGTGATTTTGTCCGTTATATTTAGAGAGGAAACTTTTCATCCGTTAAATAGAAAACGGAATTCAGTTTATAATGTTACCAGTTCCCATCTAACATTTCAATGCTCGATATTTTTTAATTTTATTCCAAAAATTTTTAATATGTGGAAATTTTTTTCTTTACTTATGCTGCTCAGGGACTAAAAGAAGTGTCTGGAAAATTAAGATCTATATAAATCAGTTTTCTGTGTCGAATTTAAATCACAAAAGCGGCTTCAATATTTTCTTTCAGGAAGCGTAAATATATTTTTAGCTAGCAAAGGTTTTTGGGCTGAGAAGCTTGGAGTCGGTGATTTTTACTACGAATTGGCGGTGCAAATTGTTGAAGTTTGCCTGTCTACTAACCATATAAATGGTGGCGTTATGACAGTAGAGGAACTAAGAAATCGCCTGATGCGCTCACGAGCACGAACGAGACGCGACACTGTCACTATGTATAAGTTTAGATATGATTTTGAAGTAGTGGTAAAATGAATCAAGAAGTAATTAGGATAGAAGCACATACAGATTTCAGATTTTCGTAGGATTTGATAACTGAGTAAGTGAACTTGAATCTGTTCAGTAAATATACTCGAGATTAGACTGTACGTAATTTGCAAACTTCCAAACTTACTTTTAAATTTAGAGATGATATTTTGCGTGCTGTTGATAAATTGAAAGTACTTGGCAATGGTTTTGAACTGATTGCATTAGGAAGTGGACGATTTTTAGTACAGAGTGTTCCTGGTGAGCTAAGCATGGATGACTCACGGGTTCTTCAATTAGCTGAGGACGCTGCTTATGTGACCAAGGTTAATTTTATCAGACAATTTTCGGATTTATACCTTTTAATTTAGGATTTCCTTTGGTAGTAGTAATCTCTTCCTACAAATATAATTATTTTATCTTTGAAATGAACTGCTGTTATACTATGTCTCTTATTTATAAGTATATTGGAATTTTTTGAATTTGCTCAAAAATATATGATTGTTGTTTCTGAACTTAATTTTATAGTAAAAGGGTGGAAATCACTTGAAGGTGGAAACTCTAGTTTTAAGTTCCATTTATTTTCAGGAACTGATTATGGATCGTTTGCGTTGGGATGAACGACGCATCGATGTAGTACTGGAGCATTTAGTGAAAGAAGGCATTGCCTGGGTTGATAATCAGTCAACTGACACTATCCAGTATTGGATCCCAAGTCTTTTCTTACAACAGCGTAGTCATTCGAGCAGCTCAACTAGTATGTCTGATAGTATTGCATCAGCGCTTTACTAATCAAATATCAATTTTAGAAAATTAAAAACTAATTTTGCAACATAAATGTGTTTAGTTAGTAAAGTTATTTTTAGTATGCCGATATATTTTAAAGTTAAGGTAATAATAATCCTAAATTGATTTATACACCTCTGGAATTTACTGGAACTCATGTGACTGAAACATTTAGAAACCCAGCAAAATGATTTATATAATTTCATCTCACTTACGTTTAAGCAGCTCTTTCTTTTCCTTTTTTTCTTTTTTTTCTTTTTTGTTCGAGGAAGTCGTTGTTGCAAGCCTGCGGTTCTTATTTTCTTAGTCTAGATTCTTATTTTACTTAATTACTAATTTGATGATCTCGCTATGATTTCTTGCTAGATTAGAAATGAAATCATGTAATATTAATCTGAAATTACGGTGTTTTTGTGCTGTGATATGGGGTGATAATAGTTTTTTTTTTCACTTTTTTTTTGATTGAAATAAAGTTTTGTGGTGTAATAGAGTAATTTCGGAGCAATACCAGCGCGTCAAAACCACATCTAATAATCTGCAAAGTTTGAAATACAGGTAGCAGTTGTATGCAGCATATAGGAGGAAAGTTAAGGATGTTCAAAGGTAGTGGTATTATAATAACCATTTTAAGAGATTGTATTCTGATAATAACAGCTCATAAATATGAGAAACGAGGAAACGTTAGCTGGAGCTGAAGGGCTGGTTAACTAATTTATATCGTGAGGAACAGTGATGTTTGTATCTGGTGTGAGGATAGGATCGGTTTCACTTTGATAGCAGAGCTTAGTTTCAATATTTCTAGCGGCTACGGCAACTTAGATTAGAAGGAGCAGTTGCGCGAAGCGGCATAATCAAAATAGTCTCGGTTTGAATAGTTGCTTAAACCATCATATAATTAAGCTCCTCGCCAGAAAACGAAGTTCTCATTTTCCTCCCTTTTCGGTAACTACCTTTTTTTGATTTGCAACAGTTCCTTACATGGATTTATTATGTCGGGAAGCTTTAATGTCTTCATGTCGGATATAAGACAGTGATAGATTGAAAATGTATGAGAATTAGACTTTCCTCTCTTCCTAATATTGGAAGAAATGTCGAGTGCAGCTAGCTTACTTTTATTGTACTATACTTTTTTTTTAAGAACTAGTTGCCTTTAATATTGATGCACCTTATTATACAGTGATCGTAAATAAATCATTGCTAATGGCAAGAAATTTTGGTATATTTAGTCCGAAAATTCTCGTTCCTTCCATCTTAGGGCGTTTATAGTGAAGGTGCGGCTCCCTCTTTTTCCTTCTGTCTTCTGGAATTAACTGTCGTTTTGACGTTACCAAGTTGCATCATTTTGGTTTAATCTCTCATTTGTTGTAATGTCTAATTTGCTAATTAATCCAGGGAATGTGATACCCTTTCGTCTCTCAATTAATGTTACTGTGGTTACGGTATAAAATTAGTTTTCATAAAATTGAAAAAGGCTATTCTGCAGGAAAATTTGTGACTTCTAATATTTGAGCGCATCATATTTCTTTTGAGATTTAATCTCAGAAAGTGGAAGAAAAAGAACAAGATTTTTTTGGCTTATCTGACCACTGACCTTCCTTTAATTTCATAATTTTATTAGTATCAAATCATTCTACTTTTTTTTTTTACAACACTGTGATGAGAGAAGAATGATTTCCAGTCAGCAGTATATACAATAATAATTTGAACCCGTAAATCTAGAACAAAGAAAAGAACATTTCAAAAGTTCTTTTGAAATTATCATCGGGAATAATCAATATAATCACAAATCAGGAGTTTATAGTCTTCAGGAATTATTGCGAACTACGTGGTACAAACGATGGATATGGCACGGGAAAGTGATGCCACAGTGTGCTGTAATTCCACATGTTTGGAAGATTCAGTCTAGCAAAACTTGACGAATTCAAGAAACTGCAATGTTCTATTGTTGCAGGTGGATTCTGTAGGCCTGAAACAACTGTATGGAGAGTGCTTCCGGAATCATTGAAATGGTTTAATGAGAAACTGGAATTAATGAGGGAGTTTTGGTGATTAGTAGATGAAGCATGGCGGGAATTGTTGGAATGCGATGAGCCTGGCGAGATAGGGCAAGTGACTGAAGAACGAAAATTAGTTGATTGTAGCTGGATTTTTGAATTGTATCTTTCGTTCGGGAAATGATGTGATCCATTAGACCAATAAGGTTTATATCTGTTCAGAGGACTGCTGGATAGATGTAACGAGTGACTGTCTCCAAGAGAAGCTACCGTGTCACTGCTACCTGTAATGTAATCTTGCCACATCTTCATTTATCCATCTAAGTAAAGTTTTTCTTGGTATTTCGTCATTGGGATGTTCTAGAATTAATGAAATTCAAATTGAACTGTCATCACCTTTGATGGTACCACCACGTTGTCCACGAGCATAGCTATTGTGTATCTTCTTCATTTCTATGATTCGTTGGTTCTGATACGCTGTAACGGCTATAAATTCCATAATTTGATCGCTGAAAGTCTTCACCAGTTGATATTGATTGGTCAGTATCGTCGAACCATCCAGACATAACGCTGGTGTTGTATAAACTTTGTATATGTACAGGACTGGACGATATTTGTGCATTGATGTGAGAAGTACCTGAAGGTATTTGTACTATGCTAATGCAAATGATACTAAGGATGACGCAACAAATTTGGGTGATAAGATAACACTGATAATTAACTCTGCAAAATGACTTTTATTGAGACATACAGGCACTTCTTTTTGATAGCATTAGCGTAAAATTCCGAAAGGATTATTTAAGAACAAAAAAAAAGTTCGATAATGTGAAAAGAAGAGATATGTATCAGCCAGACATCCTCACCTAGTTATATCTTTGTTAAGAATCGCCTAAGGCTCCATGTTGATTTTATCAGCAACTTCAATATACATGAAGAAACACACATTATATGTCATTTAGCAAACAATTTACAACATATATATCTGCTCAAATTGCTCATTTTGATGGATTTATATGAAAAGTGACAGGGATAGGATGAGAAGAGCCTTAGATAATGAATGGCAACAACTCTGTACACAGAAAATCTACCATTTTACAGGTAGGTGTTGTATGTATATAAGTTTTTAAACATTGATTACATAGGTACCAATGAAAATAACAACAGTTTCTATTAAGTAGTATTAAATGGACTAATCCGTCTGCCTTACTTTTTAAATGAACTCCAAGTGTGAAATAATGCTAAAAATAGTTTGCTGATGGATAATTCAAACGTATTGACTATTATTCCCAAAAATAGCAACATAACAAGTGATATTAATATTAAATTATCAATATTTGAAAAATTAACTGACATTTGAGGAACAATCTTTGGCACTATTTGTAATTTTGAGTTTGCCAAAACGTATGCCATTGTTTATCCAATACTGTCCAATGTGTGTTGACCCATTGTCCGGGTAAATGCATCTTGCTTCACTTTCAGGGTCTCCTGTAGAAGCCGTATGCCATTCGCCCGCGCTATATTTGTACCTGGATTCACAGTTCAATCTATTTTTTACTGAAAATCTTGAAAAAAAAAAAAACTTTTTCGAAGCAGAAATTGCATATTTTGCATACTGAGGAAGAAAAAGCAATATGTAATTTACCTGGAATGATCAGTTTGAGATAGCTTCAAACATACAAGGTACATCGTTTTCGGTTCTAAACCTTCAACGGTATATCCAATTCGAGGATAGATGCATCTGAAGAGGAAGGAAAAATCTGCACAAAAATTTTCAATGCAACAAAATCGTTGCTAACTGTCGAATGGTTACCTCCACATTACAACAAAACAATTCATTACAGTAGCAAATCTTCTTTAATTCTCATTTATCCTTCCTTTCTTTTCCTGAATCTCCCATAAATATATTTACCTTCCTTTACTTGTCAAAATCATTTCATTATTGTTACGGTGAAATTCTTCCCACAATTTCCGATGCGATATACCGATACGAATTTTTTCGTTACTTTCTTCTCTCTGGATTACAAGAATTTCATTCATGATAGTCTACTGAAATTCAAACATTACTTCTACATTTTTATATTGCAAGCCATTAGACATCACTCATTACCTATCTTATCATGGCTAGTATCTTTTACCTATGTAGTAAAAATATTACTGCTAAATAAGCTACTGCCAGTAGAACAACACATATACACTGATAAAATATTTTTAAAAGGATCAGAAGTTCTCTCCTCTAAGATCTTATAAGTGATAGTGTTTGATAGTGCAATCAACATCACATAAGGAATATTTTCTTCCCGAACTTTTAAGAAAAGATCGCCCTGGTTTATCTATCCTACTACACTTCAGGAGAACAGCTTCAGCTTTATTCACCATCCATTCCATTCCATCTCAATAGAAGATTCTTCGATTTTGCCTATCTTATTCCAGCTCAAGAGAAGACCATTCAAGTTCACTCTCTTCTTCAGCTTGAAAATTTTCAAGCTGTTCAATGGAAATACTTCGTAATTAATGCAAAACATCACGGAGTGAAATACAGAGAAAAAAAAAGATCCTAAGTTATCAGTTCGTTTTATTTTGCTGATCAGTCACTCTAAAAAAGCAACTAAGTCTAGAAGTCTAGAGGAGAGAAGGCAGCTACCAATCAAAGAAAGCTTTTGGCTTTGTCATACTACAAGAACATTTGCCGTCTGTTGTGGACAAATAGAGTCCCACCTCTTCTTGGCACTACGAATGGTGCAAAGAAGTGATGAAGTTTGGTATACGGTAGGTATCTGTTCAGGTAAGTACAGTCACTATGGAGTGCTGCTAATAAGTCTAATTTTAATGACAAATTTGGAGAAACGAGATAAAAGACAAATGAGATTAGTAAATAATGGATAATTAAGTGAATAGCGTAATACAGTAATAAGTTTCAACTGGAATGATTTCCAAATGAAATCTTTCGTCCAATTTAAAAGACTTTCATTTCAACATTTCTTTTTCCTTGAAATCTGTTAATTAAGACTGAAGTGAAATGTTTTCCTCCACAGATTTGCTAACGTGAACTTTCTACAGAATTTTGTTTTCTATGGGTTGTTAATATCTGAACATGCTTCAAGGTGTAACATTCTATTCTGAACTGTAAAGAAAAGTGATGTAAGTGAATTTTATTTGAACGGATGGTAAAGTGTGATACGATGATGAAACCAATAACAGAATTCTTAGGATAAATGTTATTTTCTCCTTTGTAATTTATAGCAGAAATATTATGCGACAGTTATTCATAATCCATCAAAGAGCGGCAATTCATTTTTATCAAATAATGCAACAGATTATCAAAGAAAAAAAAGCTGCGCAACTGTTCGTGAATAATAGTTGATGACTTAATGCCGACAAACTTTTATGCAATCTTTTTTCTTATTTTGAATGATAAAAGTAATGACGAGCTAATCGGTATCATTATTTTGTTAATTTAAAACAGAATTAATTAGTGATATATGTGCTACTTCTTTTAGGCTTTCTGTTTTCTTTTTTTTTTTTTTTACTTCCTTGCACATTCATTAAACTGTACAATTCAAATTATTGTCAAATTAATTGTTTCTCTTCATTTCAAGTGCAGTGTCAAGTTTAAAACAATGGATAAAAATATGAAGTGTTCGAAAAGTTGAGATTTTTAGGAATTTTTCTCAAAAGAAATTGCATTTATGGGGTCATAATGATTAGAGTCTCTTCCTGCTATCCTAATTAATGAAAATAATGATAAATCGATTAACATCAATGTTTTTTAATTAATTTGGAAGCAAATGATGTGTCATTGTTTGCTGTTCTTTTTTTTTTGTTTTTGAAAAAGGAAAAAAATATTGCACAGCTGAAAGCCAGATAAAACAGTTAGCCGAGAAGTGTAGCAAAATGAAAAAAGTTTCAACTCTCTCAGAATTTTTCGTTCGATTTATTTTGGTGACACTACTTGTGGCACTCTGAAGAACAAATGGATCAACTGAGTCTTGCATTTCTGAAGGTTCAAATTAAATTGTTCCTGTCGCATTGAAAAGACAGTACCACCTCTGATCATCGAATCTTCTGGTGGTACAGAAGCATTTCTTTCGTCTTACGCTTCATTAAGACATTTATTTGATGGAAATCAGTCGGTATTTCAGGTTGTTTACTCATCCGTTACAAACATTATCTTATGCCCAATGTTCTCATTGCCATTTCCTGAAAATGTTTTAACGCCACGCGACATCTATTATCGCAGTCGGTGGCCACTCTTTACCGTTCATTAATGTTCGCTATCAGAATTTTGCTACCGTACACAAATGTTTCTTACTTCTTCGCATATGGACCATATGGAAGTTGTGAAATTTCTTATGTACAAAAGTAATTATTTGGTGGTAGAGAATATCAGATAAGGTGGCGCCTGTCAATCGGCTTTTTCTGAGTGATTTAATTAATGGCCAACATCAATAAGTGATGGCTGTCATGATATTGAGAGAGAGAGAGAGAGAGAGAGAGGGAGAGGGAGGGAGAGAGGAAGGGAGAGAGAATTTTGAAATTCTCCTAGAATCTCAACTTTCTAAAATTAGGAGGAATAATGTGAAGGAGCAGTAACTAAAAGGAATAATCATTGGGAGAGAAGAAAATGACTGTAATTTGCAATTTTGAATTTAAGTAACTTATATTCGGCAATCTTTCACCATCGTTTTTCACAATACAAAAAAATTACTACCTAAATTTCCATTTAAATATGTCACTCTTCGCATAAGATCGCTTAATTTCCGTAAATTTTTAAAAAACGACTTTCACTTGTTTAGAAATCATTTTCATCGTTGCAGACATCATGTACGGTCAGTAGTTTTGTAGAAAATGTGGTGGAATGTTACTACTCAGTCATGATTAGTTTGATATATCAGCAAACTTCCCAGCTGCAATTATTTTGCTTCTGATACAGATATGCGAAAATTATTAAATTAGCAAGCTCTTTTTTCTTTTCGAAATCATTAGTTTGGCTTGTTTGCCAAATTAATTTCTTCCACCTCCTTGCAAGTTAAACTTTCTCTACTTATAAAAAAAAAAAAATCACATAGCGAATTTTTAGCTCTTCTGCTTGTTGCCGTTGTCAGTATGATAAAAGGAACAGAGGAAATGGTTTCTCACGAAAATCTGAATTTGCTACAAGACGAAGAGGTTTGTACATGTAGTGGGAACGTTAACTAGTACGATTAATACTTGAACTCCATATTGAAGTGCTTGAGAAGAGCTATTATGATTTCCTTTAGGATTCCCTATTTTTATCACTGTTAGGTGATAAACAATGCTCACTGAGCTTACGACTGAGCCGTGGTTTTACCTCTGGGATCTAGAACGGTACATTTTCTCATATTAACCCAGTCTTTATTCGATTTGAAATTTAAAAATCTAAGGTGAAATCTATGGAGGATATTGAATGGATATAATGCTACAACTGAAGACTGCTAAGAAAAAAATAGGCGACTTGTGAATAAGCTATCTGGTTCGATAATCACGAATCATAAAGTATTTTATTAGTATTACCACTTAACAAAATAAGTAAAATTTTCATTGTAGTATCGTCATTTTTGTCGGGAATCATATTTTCAAAGAGGAGATAAGTATAAAATTATGCAAATTAAGAATGCAGAACGGAACGAATTTATTCTGATACAGGCTGCGAAGGCAAACACGGATTGCAAGCAAGTCATTCTTCCTTTGGAAGCCCAACTACTTTACCCTTCTCGATCTCACGTTACGTCAACTCATCCCAAAGTATCGCTTCAGTCAGAAACCACTCAAATAACTGTATGAAAGTAGGCTACCGTTTTCAGCTTTCAACTCACTGCTGTATCAAAATCAAACGACGAAATCACAGTCCACAACATTTTCCCTACTGATCATCTCAATCAAAACGTCATTCTCCTGGTCACTTAAGCGCTTCTTCATAATCAGAAATCATCCATTATAAACTTTGATTCTTACTGATAATTGGAGTTGAGGATGAATAAGTAGTGTTTGAACTGTTGGAAAAATTCGCCCTAATATGCTAAACATTGTTTTTTTTTTTCTTGCATCATACTTGTATTATATACATCTGTTAATGAATATTTCGATCTAGGTAGCATGCAGTAAACTACTACGTCAGGCAAATTATTTTCGTGTCTGGTATCATTCTGGTGGAATTCTGCGCAAAAAACCATATGATGACTCGGAAGGTTTGAGATATGTTCAAATTTTACCGGAACCAAAGTGTGGTCATCCAATAGATGAACTGGGAGGAGAAAAAGGAGAACAAAATCGAAGTTCAGCATTTATTCATTTCACCATGTTACGAATGCGACTGCCTGTAAGGTTTTAAGGTTTCAATCAATTAGAACCTTTACTTAAGGTAATGGTCGATTTAAAAAATTATCAAAAGCTAAACTACAATTTCCTACCTTAAACTGCAAAAGTATGCATGCAAGTTCTGGAGAATATATTCATGAATTCTCGGAATTGACATGGAATCGATGGGAAGCTAATTAGTGGGATGTTTAATGACATAAGATAAATTCCGGGATCCTGAAACGTATTCTGAACGAGATGTTTAAATGATGAGAAACCATCAGTGAATGTTCCTCAATCAAGAAAACAGAACTACCAACAATAATGAACTCAGGTTACCAATAACACTGAAGAAATATGGAAGAGAATCGGTGCTGCGACTGATATGCAACAACCAAAATTCCGATCGCTGAGTAAGTGATATCATTATCACCGCTCGTAAAGTATGGAAAAAATGAAACTGAAAAATGAGACAAACAGAGGAAAACGAAGATCGGACTTATCAAAATCTATCCATTCTCGATGTTAAGTTAGCCAAGCACGATTTTAAAAAGACTCATGTCCAGTATATTTTAATGGTCGTTTTATAGCAACACTAAACAATTACCAGAAGAGTGTGTTCGTACCCGACTCGTTCATCGGTAAACACTCACCTACTGTGCCACCATGCAATGTTGCTTTGCTCACTGTTATTTCATTCATTACTTTACTTGTGTTCTAGAACTACATTCTTCTAGCAGTTCTCTTAAACACATATTTAAGCTTTATTTCACTGCCTATTCAATCAGTAAATGGACAATCAGTGCTCTATGTAATGCTTCGCAATGAACTGCTGATCAGTATTCCATAATAAAGATTATCATTATGACCTGAAGTGTCTAATACCTTGAAAGGTCCACATACTTCATCATTTTGCATAAAAATTCGCACAGCTGTACGACAAAAATATGCAGTAATTCCTAGTCGATAATACCAGATGACTAATTGACACACCAAAGTAAAACTGCTTCCACGACTTGCACCTCCATCTGCAGATGGATGTACTTTGAAAATGTAAAAGCTGTAAATCCGAACTATGACTTTCCTCTAAAAAGACACTGTAGACTAACATTGAACAACAGAAAGTATCATCTTAGAATAATATAGCTTTTATTGTATTATCTTTATCTTAGTTACTATTATACAAAAAGTATCATATTAGTTATCATCTCATCTGTTCATAAAGATCATTTAAATGATTCGAGAAACACCTGAGTATGTCAACTAAACGTCAGTCAAATAGTTTAAAAAATTTCATCCAGAAAAACGCCTCCTAAAAGTTTCTTTTAGCAAGTAATGCCCATCGCACTATTACTTTGAAGATAAATGACGAGACCTTAACATCTCACTTTCATGCGCTGGACATCTTGAAGTGTTAAGCAGAGAGTCTTATTTCAGGACCTGAGGGAAAAGATGGGGAGAGAAAACACATAAGCTCTGTATCAGAAGCCAACTTCTACGTACATCACGTTTATCAGTTGACACAGACATATCACTCACAATATTGATTAGGTTGCGACAAGCTATAATCTCATCACTTGTCACGCACGTAGCTTATCAATTGCAGCTTATCAGTCGCAACATCTAACTCTCTATTATCTCTTCGAGTTCTTCAATCTTTTTTACTCCTTAATCGTCTGTAACATTCAGATGCTTCATCTCTTCAACACTTACCTGTATATTCACAAATGTTTTTCTCTATCATTAATAATCTTTTTCATGTTTCCTTAAAAAGCACGCCTTAAACATCAATCTGTCTCAAAGATCACAAAGTCAACGAAGGCTTGGAGCGAATAGCGAAAAGTGCTTCTGTTTTTTCTGTTTTTGTAATTTTCCGTCCTTTGGCTTTTCTCGTTCATTTTCATACTTTCTCTTTTCTTTCTCGAGAATCCTCCTAATAAATGTCATGTCCTTCCTTCGAGATTTGGTTCTTCATTGACTTTATTCATGTACATTATATATTGATTCGCGTATATTTTCATGCACATCTGTTTTTGCTGGAAAAGATTAATTTCAGGTTCACCGCCAGCCTCTAATTGATCATGGAAACTGACTTGAAGGAGCTCTTAGGCACGTCATCTTCTATAGGGTAAAACTTTCTTTATATACCCTGTATGACTAGAAGGCTTTTGGATTAGTCAACTGATTACTATTACATCTATCATTCTTTGCTGTCACTCATGGACTAATATATTTTCATTTCAAAATTTTCCTCTATGTGAGCTAACTTATGACTTGTACATTTTACGGTTGTAAAGAGAATCAGTCATTATTCTTTAAAGAATGACAGTATTCATTTTCAGACGAAATGCACCTATGGGAACGTTGCGTAATGAGGATTTCCGGCAGTTGTTAACGAAAAAAACAACTCAGACATCCACAAATGCTAATGGAGGACCACAGACACAAGCTACTCATTCATTCAGTCACCGACAAGCTGCTGAGTAAATGCTTTAGTGTATTCACTGGTAAAAAGAGTTGTTATAGATGTGTAGTGAATTAGTAAGGCTATATGGTCTTATATTTTTTAACACCTTTTCATTGCAGTTCAAAAAGAAGTTATAGTACCGCAGGAAAAGCAAAGAAACAGAAGGAGCGAAGTAGTGCAGATGACGAAGATGACATATTTGGTTTGTGTTCTTTCATTCAGGTTCATGTTCTTTCACTGAAAGTTGTAGAATACAAGACGCTTTATAATATAAGCAAAAAGAAACGAGAAAAGTATAAGCGGCATATCTCCTAATTCATTAATTTATAATGGTAATGTGAAATGATGCAGCTGTATCACTGTGTAAGTAAAATGAAATGGAAATAATTTTACAGGGCCATCAAATTTGAATGAAATTTTAAAAAATTATCGTGATCGAGCAGAAGAAAGACGAAAAGGAATTGGAAAGGATGATACTGTTGATGATCTTCATGCAAATAATGCTTATCGAGCGGTGCCTGGTGATGTGCGTGCAACAGCTGACGCAGCGCAACGTCGGAAACAAGCCATCCAGGTACTTCATTGCGTCACACGCCAAATTTCTTTAGAAAGTTTTCTTTTTTTTTGCAAAAGATATATTCTTAGTACTGGTATAAAGAAAATCAACGTGATAGCATGCTGTTGATGCTGATAGGTTGAGTGTGAAGAAAAAATCTACAGGAAAGCAAATATCTTGGTGGCGACATGGAACATACTCATTTAGTGAAAGGTTTGGACTATTCGTTGCTGCATAAAGTTCGTTCGGAAATAGCTATGAGAGAACAAAAGAATGACGAAGCATTGGAATCACAGTACAATGTAGGTTATACGCATTTTTATTCACCTATAATTTTTTTTTGCATTTTCACGCAAGTTATACGCAAATAAAGTATGCTTACCTGCAAGCCGAATTTTCGTTATGAAGGAATTTGTCTTTTATAGTTTCTGTTTTATTGTTCAAAGAATAATGAAGATAGCAAGTTTTTTTCTAGAAAGACAGCCAAAAAGGCGAGCCGCAGTCGGACAATCGGATGGTCCGAAATATTCATCGAGCTTTATTCCAGAATGAACTCCCAGCTTGTAATGAATTGTTTAGGTAAGATCCCAAGTTTAATATTTTCCTTTTAATTTAGTTCTATCTTTGTTTTTTTTTTTCTTTTTAAATCTTTTATTATAATGGAAATTTAGGAAAGGTCGCATGGCGTATGTAGTGGATTTGGAAGAAGAAGACAATGATTTACCTACCACATTGCTTCGATCTGTTCATGATTGCCCGGCAACAGAAAGTACTCACGATATTAACACCAGTAATATGCTCATCCAGGTTACTCGGTTTCATTTTTTACTGAGGCTCCAGCGATTACTTGACTAGATCTTGACTTCACCAATATTTTCCATAATTTTCAGAAACTTACACAAGTCTTGTCATATTTACGTGCTGATACGCAGAAAAAGAAGAAAAAAACAGAGGGCACAAACGAGGAGCATGTCAAGGTGGCATCACAACCTATATTCGATGATCAGCGAGATTTTACTGTTTCGAGAAATGATCGGGATCGAGAGCGACGAGATCGAGATCGGAAACGTCCGAAGCCTTCTTCGTAAATATTAATATTTTGTTTTTCTTCTTTTCACTGTGTTTATCTATTTATCATTTATTCTGAATACAACGCGGTTTTTTTCGCTTTATTGGGCTTTTTTTCATCCTTAGATTCCGTAACTTCGCTCTTGAAGCTGATAGATTTTTTGATCGTTAAGCTGGTCCTTCAGAACACCATACCTATACCACTCTTCCGATGATTGAAACTTTGTGTGCTTATTTCCAACTATTCCAAACAAAAGAAATCAAGTCGGAGTTCACAACATAAATTCAAGCATGTTTCCAGACTTTTTTAATTCGAGCCCTAATTTTTCCGAATTTTAGCCATCTTCTCGTTATTCAAATCAACATATAGTTTTAAAATGTTATAAATTTAGATACTTTGACGATCGAGAATCAGATCGTGATAGAGAAAGGAATCGTGATCGTGATAGAAATCGCGATTACGAAAGAGGCAGAGATCGAGATCGAGAACGTCGTACTAGAGATGATGAAAGGCGCGTTGAACGCAGAGAAGTGGTGAAATTAGTGGAGAATGATGGACCACCAGAAAAAAAGAAAAAAGTGCCCATGGAAACGGAGGGTTATGCAGAGTGTTACCCAGGTGGTATGTATGAGGCTGCAGGAGAAAGTGATGATGAAGCTGATTATTCGAAAATGGATATGGTTAGTGGAAGCAGAGTACTAAGAGTGTATATCCACAATAAAATCCGTGTTTAAATTGAACCATTCATGTTTCAGAAATTGCATAAGTTAGATACGCAAGAAGTTTGGAATTCCACATTAAATGTGGGTTTTTTCTAACGAAGCTGTTGTAGTGGATTCCAGGTTTCTTATTTGAAAATTTAGAGTAATTTCAGGGTAATAGACGAGGTCCAGTGAAACGTTGGGATTTCGAGGATCACGAAGATTACGAAAAATATATGGAATCAAAGGAGGCCATGCCAAAGTAAGATCATTTCACAGCTGAATTAACTTAGTGGTGTATACTCCGCAAAATTAGATTGACCGGAAATTGTGCAACGTCTTATATCGTTAAACAAGATAATTAACGTTAGTTTTATCTCATTTTAGAGCTGCGTATCAATTTGGAGTTAAAACAAATGATGGACGGAAAACAAGGAAAAGTGCTCCAGATCGAGAGAAGCATAAGTTGGATCGTGAATTCTCGGAAATAACTAAAATACTTGAAAAACGAAAAATAGAAGGCCAAAGATCGTAAGGTTTTAATCTAGGTTTAGCGAAGAAATAAAGAATCATGTAATGCTTTTATTACCAAGACCTAGGATTTGTAGAACACCTCTTCTTTAAAGTCTGTCAAATGCAGATTGAAGAATCTGAGATCCTCCTGACTGCCCGTGTTACTTTTTTGTTACGTTTTGGAGGTTTCAGCACTTACCATTCCAAACCATTTCCAAGAACAGTTTGAAGTTCCAAAAATTTCAGTGATATTGTGAAACGGATTAAATACTGATGGTGCTGTTGACGTAATATTTTTGATGAAACGATGCTTCGGCTCAGAAGTCTTTTGGTTTTAAATAATAATGATACATTCATATTTCTAGGCCTCTTGTCAGCATATTTTACTTTGATTTATCAGATCACTAGGTGCTTTTTATATTAGTTATATGTTAATGATCCCATTCTCGAGATCAACTGATTGCTTTATTATTCATTTCTGGGCTCACTTGTAAGAATGGTGAAAATCTATGCTTCGCTTATTTTTCCGTAATGGAAGGAGGGGTAAAAGAGGATGAGTTTTATTTTTATTATATTTAGAATAAATCATATGATTTTCGGTGTTTTCCTATACTTAAAATAGCTTTGCACCACATATAAAGAGCGTCAAACTTGGCTAAAAATGTTAGGTATCAATCCCTGTTTAGGAGAGTTGATCACGGGTCGTGTTTGATGGGTGAAAATCACAACCCACCTTCCCCTATCATCGTCTGTTGTTCATCTTTCCACTCTATATATTGTTTAATATCGTATAAAATGCATTCACAAATATCGAGAAACTTCAAAGAAACTGTCAGATAACAAGGAAAAAGGACTTGGTTAAACACGGTTCTTTCCATTATCGTTAGTGAGCATTCCTGTTCACAAATTTTGCTGAACGGTAAAGAAAAAAAAAACGATATTTCACTGTATTGAACAAACAGAAGAATAGTTTTTATTTCAGTACCAGTATTGATGTTTTACAGTTCGTCTTCTCGACTTCAAAAAATATGGGACAACAAGAGGTACTGCGTTGAAAAACAAACTATACAAATCGATAAAGAATGTATTTAATTGAAAACATGTTTTATTTACCAATCCTACTCGTTGATTACAGTAAGCCAGTGCTGAAAACGATAAAATAGCAGTATACAGGAATTAAAAAGACGTCACGATGACTGAGATTTCTTTACACCCGTAATCACTAAGAACCGTCGATCATATTATATGAATATACTGTTAGGGATTAAATTAACTGGCATCGATTTAGTTAGATATCCACAGGTTATTGTGGTAATACATAGCGACACTGTGCGGCGTATTTAAAGATATTCAAAACTTCGAAAAGCCAACTTTTAAAACATCGATGTAAAGTAGTGAGGAGCTGAATTTTCACACAGTTAAAAGGAACCATGAGAAATCTAACGAGGTTCCAAGCTTTGTTTAATAAAATGAGAGAACGAGAGATGCAATGGTAGTTTATATGACAGTAATATGCCTCAGAAACACAACAGTAATCGAAAACGACAGTTCTTTAGAACAAACAATGCATAATCAAATCAAGTTTCACGACATATAGTCAAGGAATCATTCTATCTATTACCAAAGAGGATCTTTATGAAACGTTTTTTTTTAAGAATTTCAGGAACAAAAGAGAACGATCAAGAGCAAAGAGCTGAATAAATAATTGAAAGTACGAATATAGAGTCATGTTCAAGCCCAATCCAGTGTTCCTCGATTTGAATAAAAATTGTAAGAGAGCAGACTTCATAAAAGAAAAAGTTAAAAGCAAAGTATAACTTATAACAACATGAAATTCAAAGATGCAACGTATAAACTAATAGCCGTGAATCATGAAAAATGGTAAACAATTCCTTCAACACTTCGCAGCCAGAACAAAAACCTGATTTGAGAGGAATCCTTAACTTTTCATAACAGGAGCAAATATTCACTAGCAAGGTGGAATGCAAATTTCACGAAATTAACTCCCAAATGTTTCGAAGATTAAAGCAAACAAAAAAAAAAAAAAAAAAAAAAAAAAGACTCCTGCGCTAAAAGTGAATATAATTTGCGTTCTAAAAGAAGGGGAAATACGGCATCAAATTATTAAAATATATAAACATTCACGATTAATCAATGTTAAATAGATTTTGTTAAAAACAAGACTTAACAAAATTAACAAAATTGGGTTGTGAGCTTCAATGAAATTATGCTTCCGAAATTAGCAAAAATTAAAGTCAAAAACCAACATGTTTACCATCCCAAAAGAAAAAGAAATACGGCAACAAAATAATAAAATACATAAATCCAATCACTCCTCATGTGTAAATAGCTAAAAATGACTCAGATAAAATAATATAGCACTTACGTGCTTCTCAACAATCAAATTATACTTTTTCCCGGAATACTGAAATTAAAATAGGAGCAACTCAACTATTTCTTAACGTGACAAATAAGAATAATCTGAATGTGAAATGTAAGCAAAAAAGAAAAAAAAAACTGCAGAAATTACAACATTTTATTACTTTAGCTACTACTATATTACTAACTTTACCAACTATATATTATTACAATCGCTGTCCTTTTCACAAAATCCATAGCTGAAAAGCGAATGAACCAATTTGAACTTGTCTTCAACTAGTCTCATGTGATATTTCCCTTATTACAGCTATCAAAACCTACAAATTCAGTGATACTGCCGGAATTCATGAGATAACGTCTGAAATGAATAGCTACCAACCGACACCTTTTTTTTTGTCAACTGAAGGAAATTCCATCAAACCTCATCAGCAGCAACGGAGATCTTTTTCACGGAAGTTCGGTCAAATTGGCGAATAGTTTCTGCAGCGTTACAGTAAGTTGCACACCATGAATTACTCGGCTAAAAGAGAAAAAAAAAACAATCAGTAATAAGCTCAATAAATAGCTGCTTTTATTAAATTATTAAAAATGAAGCATCACCCATCACCTTCCAACAAACAGTGTCTCAGACACTTTTTCAAAAGTGTGGAAAATGTTAAAAAAGTTTCTTTTACGAACCTTATTACTGGTCTTAATTAGTTCTGAGCGAATCTTTCCTCCACTATTTCTCTATCTAATTAATGTACACCCTTATTACAGCGATCTGTATTTTATCAAGTGCTTGATAATAGTAGATTAGTGAATAAGGATAACAGCTGTAGTGGAGAACTGATTATTATTATGAATTGTGGAAAATGAACGAACTTGTGATAATGAAACATGAATTTCTTCGCGCTCTCATGTTCTTCAAAAATAAGTGACACGGTATTCTCTGATGATCGCCACACTTTCTAAACAATAGAATGATTTTGTATTTTATAATTCTTTCAACAGAACAAACCTTCGATCCTTTCAATCCATAAAAAGCATCCTCATGCACTAGTCCCTACGTATTTCTCCCACACGTTGAACAATCACAATAATAATTTACAGAAAAACCTAAGATACCTTGGTTGGTCCAACAGTTTCAGCGATGATCCGGATTCTGTCTACATTAATCGGAGCTTGATTTAACGAGTTAACAACAACAGCTAAATAAGCCTTTTTCTTTCGTATTCTTTCCGGATTCTGTTCATTCTCTCGTTTAGCACGGCGAACTGATGTTAGTGTAGTTGCTGTAGCAGCAGTAACTCCTGTCGCTATTTGTTCCATGCTGGGATCATTTGCTGTTGCTGTAGGCTCCACCTTTTGCATAATATTACTACTAGTAGCTACACCTTTTTCTGCACAAGCTGAGGCTTCCATTCCAATACTGTTAGCCGCTCCTCGTGATGCATCATTACTTACACCACTCACAGGTTCCTTTCTACCATTTCGAATTCCACTAGTTTTTCGTGTCCTACTGTCAAATTTATGTCTTCTAGAGTGTTCTTCATCAATTCTTCGGCTCCGTTCAATTCGTCGTTCACCAAAATTACTAGCACGGCTCAACTGTCTCGCAGACTTATCATCGGATACAGAAATTGGTCCTCCAAGGCGCTGGACAGTTTGAATGCGTCGTTCCTCTTTTTTACGCAAAATTACTTCGCGCATTTTTTTCTGCTCCTCCAGCTTTGTCAAGTATTCACTATCCAAACCAATTGCTTTCGCACATTCGATTGTTTTTTCCTGAAGCAATTAAAATTTCGAATAAAAAAATACCAAACACCATATCCTAATAAAAAGGATAGGATAAGCTTCAGAGACATTTGAGTAACTAGCCTGCTTCGCTACATCATTTACACGACTTCTGGTGCGATCAGAATGATATGTCGCCTCCCTACGACCATCGGTAGACTGTCTCAAACGATCTCCAGGACGTCGACGAATCGTCTCATTTCTAAAATACCAAAAACTTTCCTCGAAAGAAAACGGGAACAAAAAACATTCCTAATTTCAATCAAGCTGAAACACCCTAAAATTCAATACACAGAGTGACAAATATTATTAGAATTATCAATACTTAAAGGAATCTAAGCTGAACTCAACCAGAGAAAGTGTAAAGTAACATAAGAAATGCGTTAAAAAATATAGACCTCGACCGATAGCTAAATGGACGACGTGAAGATGAACGGCGACTATGCGAATGAACACGGCGATAAGGTGAACGCGATGAGGAACGTGAAGTTACTGTAGAACTTGAGGAATGAGATGAGTATGAACGTGATCTGTGAATTAAATATGAATTAATTGGATCAGCTGGAAATAAATAATATGGAATACTTCTACCATCAAATCATCAGTTCTGGCTTCTATTTAACGCAAAACAAATAAATTAAAAATCGAAAAGAAATCCGACGAAAAAACCCCTTATTACTTAGAAACATCAATATTTTTGAATTATTTGATTATTTAGAAATGAAATGAATTAAGGCAGTAGAATTTGTCATAGAGCAAATAGAAAAAATGGAGGGAAATTTGAATAATTACAACACTTACTGATCGAATTCAGAGGATAAATGTACAACAAATAACAAATAATTTAACCAGATTATAAAACATGAAGAACTCTTGAAATGATTTATGTGCTAAAACCTTGAACGTGAAGAAGAAGAAGAACGTGGTGAACGTGAGAAGCGAGATCTACTGCGAGCCGTTGTGCGGCGCAGAAAGCCTTCCACCATTTGGTCCCACTGTCCAACAGATGGAATTAGACCAACAGATTCTGCCATGAACTGATTAGGATAAATAGAGGGGGGTGGTGTTGAATAGTTCGGAAGTGGCATTATTTGTGGTGGTGGACGTGAAAAATCCGTAGATGAAGACGGAACGATCTGAAACATGAAACTTGTAAATGTTCAACAGCCATATGTATAAAATTATTTTAAATGTATACTGGAAATACTAAAATTTACAGGAATGAGGATTTTAATCCGAATAATAATGACTATTTAAGACAATCAAAAGGTTATTGATAAAGGTTGATGCATACTTATAGTTTCGACATTTTTATAATCGCAATGACATTTATCGCAAGGCGATAAGTAATTTATATGGGTAGTGTCAAAACACGAGGTATTTTTCTGAAACCTGAAAGATCTAAGAAGTCCTATAACTGACAAACACAATTAGTTCCAATAGACAACTCAATCAAGTAGAAGGATGTTTGGTCATAGGCATCCTTAACCTCTTCGGAGATCTTTCATTGAAGAGCGCTCTTGGTAGATGCCCGCGAAAGACGCACAAGATCAAGTCTGCTTGTTTCAGGTATCGGAGAAATATTTTCAACAGATATTTCTTATTCAAGAAGATTTTATACCTCATTAATATTTTGCTTGAGAAAGGGTGTGCTCATATGTAACAATAAACTTACAGGAAACGGAAGAGAATGTGACACTTGGGGTAATATTGCCATACTGTTCGGTGGAGGAAGAGTTACCGGATGTCGCAACCCGGGTACACTAGGAACTCTAACTGCAGCTTCCCATGGCAGTGGTACTGCAAGTGGTTTAAAAAATATGAAATTCAAGATTAGCTGATTTAAGAATGGTATTAGCAGGAACCCAAATCTTACTATTCAGAGCAGCCTTTTTAGCAAATGTAATTACATAAGCTTTATTTCACTAATGCAAGCCTAAAACTGATGACTAAAGCAATAGCAAAACACTTTCTGGATTACCAGAACGCGTACTAAGACGCATAAAATCAAGACTTAGAATTTCATAAAAAGTAAACTACCAACAAAAAAAAAAAAGAAAAAAATAGCGAAACAAAAATAATGATACAAAAACTCATAAGCCTACTACTTATTCAAATTGTTATTATCCGACTATACCCTTACAGTTATGCGTTGCTGACCCTTGCGGTCTAATTACGCCTCGATGATGAGGATTGATGAAAACTTTTGGTACACGAGTGGTGCTTGCTGTTGTACTGTTCAACGGTTGCGTTTGAGGTGCCACAGATGAGTTTTCCTCCAAGCCCATCGGTTCAACCTTTAAAATTACGCAGTGTTAGATTCCCACTATAGTATTATGTGACGAAATCTCCAAATTTAGTACAAGTCTAATCTGTTACAAAAACCAACCAATCTTTTGAAATACACAACCAAAGGCAACAAGATTTCTAAACAATTTAATATACAAGTATTTTTAACTTATCTCATGCAAATCTAAGAAAGTATTGAGAATCTGTGAATTTACACATTGCCTCTAAAAATAAATTACAAACAATAAAAACCAACACGACAAGCAAACATATATTATACTGAAACGAGAGTAAAACGTACTACCGATTTGCTGAATGAAGCACTGTTTGTCGCAGTATTTCGATTTTGATCTTCTCGCTTTGACAGTGCTTCGTTCATCAAAGAACGCCTCTGCAATAATGCCTAAAACAGAAGCAGAGCTGAGATATTCCTCTAAGAATTATTCGTTGTTTCTTATATCAGTGTTATGGTTAAATTTTAATTTTACCCAACCAGAAGAATGATATAGCATCACGGACATACTCGCTCAGAAGTAAATTTTGATGAACGTGGCGCTTTTTCGGCTTCCAAATCTTCGTCATAGTCAAGTTCTTCGGTTTCTTCATGGTGCTCCACAACTTCATCTTTTATACTTCCTTCCTCCTGAATGTCATCATCTCCCAAAATTGCTGATTCGTCCAATTCACTCAGATTACTAACATCCTAGAAATATGCGCTATGAAATAGTCCCAGATTTCATTCCAAGTATTAAAATAAATGGCAAACTATAAAGTCCAACACAGTTGATTAATGCTATACCATGCAGCTAGAGTTTGCACATGTATGTGGACGAATACTTGAACAGAAATATATAAGTCTATCAGTACAGAATGGGAAGTGAACCACTTTCCATTAATGCAAAGCTTGCTCATCAAACAAACAGAAAAGCTTTTCTATAAAATTATGTACAGGCAAAGCAACATAAGTATTGATCTAATTAAAATGATCGTTTTCAAGAAATGAACTTACGAATGTGCTCGGTGTTTCCAGTAATAATTCTTCCTCGTCCATATTTTGCTGTTCTCAAGGAAATCTAATTGAAGCAAACGTTATGCAAAAAGTTATACCACATGAAGATATGTATAAAAATGGTAATTTTCTTTGATATGCGGACAAAGAAATTCAATTCAAAGAAAACACGGCAAGATAACAAGAAGAGAATATGCAATAATTTTTATTCTTCAAGTCCCTAAGAAAAAAGAATGAAAAGAAGATGGAGAAATGTGGCCACCAAAGGTGGACTGGTAGTTATTCAATAAAAGTGAACATTTTAATGTAACCAAATTTTTATATCATGCTAATAAAACTCAACAAATGAAGACTATCGAGAAGATGAATCACTTATGCAATAGATATGGTACGGATGGAAGTAAAATGACTGGTAAAAAGCTTTAAAGCACTGTAAATCTTGTTTGTCACAGTAACAGAGCATCTTCAAACAGACAATAGACTGACAAAAATCAGAGACGTACGTGACCCCGACGTGCGTGACGTGTCTAGTATGTCACAAGCGACAAAAGACGGAAAACTCGACAAAACGAACCTCAAACACATACCCAAAACTTTATCATTCATACGGTTCCAACAGTAAGAATCGCGCTCTGCTAAAATGTTCGAATTTCATGAATGCTCAAATAAAACCATTATGAAAATCGCCATCTCATAGGATTTCTGTGATCAGTAAAGACGATGCTCAGATTGTTCTTGGTAAAAATTCAGCGCTAATTACTTTTCAAGTGTCATTACTTGCAAGTAAGTTGTAGCACTACAGTAGTAGAAGTCTTCAGAAAGTAATTAGATTAATTTTATGATGTGTCGTGTTGATGCCATTAAGTTGTTGAACATTGACAAGAGAATAAGGTAAGGCAATAGGGGAACAATGTCAGGCATTAGTAACAGTTTACTGATATTCTGATCCTTATATCACTAATTAAGAATGGTAATTAAGGATGATAAGATCGAGAATATGTGACAGTCTTCATCCTATGAATTGTTTCTTTGCCCTAACCACTTCTCTATTTAGCTTTATAAAGAGACTCAAGAGGGCAATTTTCAATCCAGTATATAGCGTATTGAGGCCCCCGGAGAATTTTCGCTTCATTTAATATTGCTACAATGATTCTATCCTTCATATTCTCCAAAATATTCTAATGACTTTAAATAGCATTTCGAAATTCTTAAGAAAAAGTTGAGTTCCATTTCAAGATGCTTGTCGAGGAAGCATTCATTTAAATTAAGATGGGACTAAAATTGTGCAGAATTTTTGAATATCAAAAAAGTCATTAATTTGTAAAGCCTATAATTATAACTGAAAAGAGGTGTTTGTAGGTAGTCGAAGTGTAAAAATAGTTCTTGAGCAGTGAGAGGAACATCTTGAAGTGTTGGAGAAGTAGTCCAATTAATCTTGGGAATAGCAATAATAATACTGAAGCAAAAGATCATTGGAGTTCTTCTTACCACTTTACTTTTTCTACACATTTGATTATTTGATAGTAAATAAGTGAGCTATGCCAATAACTCATAATTTATTATGTTTCCTGAGATCATTTATTTATGATTGATTTCCAGTTATCATTTTCTTGTGTTCGGTAGAGCGGTGGAATAATATGAGTGACAGGTGGTGGTATGTGGATGGTCAGAACGCTTACAAACGAGAGGTGGTGTAAATGTTAGAAATATTTGAAATTTTAACTTTTATCTAGAACATGTTTAAAAATAAAAAATTATTTGCCTATAAGCGGCATTCCCCTATTTGAAAGGTAGTACTATTGTAACATTTTTTTTTTTTTTTTTTTTTTAGCAGATCCCTTTAATATTCCTTTCCCATCATGAACAAAAAAAATATTTTTCGGTAAAGTAGAACAACTAAGTAGCTGGCAGTTGACTAATACCTCTAGGAAAACGGAAAAACCTTTTGTGAATTATCAGTCATCATTGTTTTGGCGATTTCCCTGCGGAGTTTCCTTAACTTAAGGCATAAGCGACTTTGGAAATCTAAAAGTTTTGTCGATAATTCGTTCTTTGAACAATTCTTTTTTTTGAAGATGTAAAAGTGTGAATAGCAGTGGTGATAACAGTGACAGTGTTTCTTCAACTATCGATTTCACTTTTCTGAAAAATGCTGCCAGATAAATCTGAATTTTCATAATGTCATGTGACAAACATTTCATTATGAATTACTACTGATTCAGATGACCGCAAGATACAAATCCCCTTACCTGTCATCCACAGGGGGAGTCATCTGTGTCGCTGTTATTTCGATTTTTCTTTCGTAGAATATGCTACGGCTGTTGCTGCAGAAGAAACTGGAAGTAATGACCTCTAATATTTCCCATAAACATATAGTTGTACCTTTTCCCTCATTGTCTTCATTTTTTACTTTTCATTATTTACCCTTTGACCCTATAGTTATCTCTGTTCCTCGTACTTCCGTATTTAAGCTTCCTACCATTTAGATATATTTACGAGAGCTAAAAAATATAAAATGCAACGCTGGTTGAGGCATTTAATGATGGATTATTCATCACTGCAATACCTTAAATGAAAAAAAAAAAGGAAAATACTGTCTCAGCGAGCGTCAATAAAACCGTCAAATTTGGAATTTTATTGATGAACGAGAAACGATGTCTATCTCGACTTTTCTCGTTCATGAAGTAAAAAGTTAATTGATTTCCGCTACCGGTAATGGAAATAGAATGAAAGGGAAATTCCGAGATGTACGTGACTTAGGCATCAAATAAAAGGATGTGTTCATAATCGGATCTAAAAGTAGTTTTTGTTACGAGCCAGAACTCAGTTAACCTAATCTAGCCTTAAACTCAATCCATTTTTCTTCCATCCCTAATTGTAACAATTCCTAAATATAGTACAATGAGTTTATCTGTTCACCTTGCTAAATTACTGAAGAACAAAAAATTAAGTTATAAAAGTTCTTATTAGCAATTGATAGTTGGTGGATTTTCAGTGGTTCTGGCAGCAGAATACGAGTCACTTGTGTACAATGTAAGGTCTACTTTGTGAACAAATGAGTGAAAATCTGCGCGAAATGAAGTTTTTATTTTGCACCACACTTTTTGAGCTTCATCATTTCGATTTTCCCTTTTTTTTTGAATTCCACGTCACCTCAATCAAAATGACGAATATTTGTTTAAAACATTGAATATTTCCGTGTCACCGTTTGAATGAGCATATATATAAACACAAAAAGTCGATTGTCTTCAGTGTATCTTCGTCAGGTACGCTGAACTTCGTGGTGGGCATGGGCAGTAATGAGCGTCTGGTCCTGGTATGCCTGGACTACCAAGCTGAAATATTAGGTGCTAATTATGAAATAGAATATATTAAAAAAAAAACTTGCGATGTAATATCCATACATAGATGTACCGTAAAGTTGGAAAGAGTTCTGACTCATTTGGCCGGTATTTCGCGCTTCATTGGATGAATTAGAGCAAAGAACGGTGTAATTAATTCGATATCTTGTAAGAAAAATCTAAAATATACCGGTCCAGGAGTTCCATCTTTGCCTTTCCTACCATCGTTTCCTGGTCGTCCTGCTGTACCTTGTTCTCCCTGTTCGCCATCAGCACCTCTCTCTCCGTTCGGTCCCGCTTCACCTGGTGGTCCTCTTGGTCCAGTTGGTCCTTTCGGTCCCTGCGGTCCAACACCTCTTTTTCCATCTCTTCCTGGTGATCCCGGCCTTCCAGGTTGTCCATCTGGTCCTGCTTCACCTATTTCTCCTGGTGGTCCTGGTGGCCCGCGTAACCCACTTTTTCCTGGTTTTCCAAGTGGTCCACGACGTCCAGTAGCTCCAAAATCTCCTTCTAGACCATCAGGCCCCGGCGGTCCAGGTCGTCCTGGAGGACACTCAATGCAACCACCAGGGAAATGATATGTCGCCAGTAGTGCGGCACCATTGGCACCATCTCTACCATCTTCACCAACTGGTCCATCAATACCTCTCATGCCTTTGTCACCTGGTGGTCCTGGGGGACCCGGTGGACACAGCTCTGGTGCCTGACATTCTGCAACATATCAAGATTTCCAAATGAAGTGAGTTTGATTTTCAAGTAATTTCTTGCACCTCCAAGCATGGCAAAAGTAGTAAAATTTCGGCTGCAGTGAAGTTTGTTCATATTAGAAATAAGAAACTAACGGCAATGAGGTGGTGGAATGAACTGTCGTTTGTATCGGTTGATCAAGGAAGTGAACGTCTCATACCGACGACCTCCTGAACCAAAATGCATCGTTACAATTCTTTCCCAAGTATCGTCCGCAACCGCCTGAAGGATATTAAATTTCAATTAAGTCAGCTGATTCTACTCGACTTGAAGGGTCTCTGACGTGTCACATTAATATGCACCTAATCAGTTGATAACGTCATCATTGTGCTTGATTTCTCTAATCAAACAAAAGTAAAACATAGCACTTTTTGGGCAGCGTGAGCACTATTCCACTTCCGCTAGCTACAAAATGTGCTTATGACGTCATTCCATAAGCTTAGAATTTTTTCAAAAATTGCCAAAAATTTCATATCGAAAAGACACTAACTCTGAATACGCCCATTTCATCCATAACGTCGTCTTGCAAGTTGTTTATTTCTTTGAATAATACACAAACGGCCACCAAAGACATGACAATGATGCAGGCGCAACTCGCCGTCGCGACGCCAATCATTGTTTTTGTGCTCATTCTGTCCCTGCAATGTCACCACGGTCTACGTGAAGCACGATGCAGCAGCACTAAGTTACACGTCAATTCCAAACGTAGTCAGACATAAACTTGTCTGGAAATGTGATGACCACTGTTGCGAATGTGGAATTTCACGGAATTTGAAAGTATCTGAACTGATGAAACAAAAATGAGCCTCTTATGAATTTTGTGGAAAAGTTTAACGTTTTCTCGTTTAAGCACTGTTGACGATGTGCACAACTTTGAAAAGTACCAAAACTACTCGCAGATTTTGTTGTTAATTGCGAATACTTGTTAAGTTTCATCCAGAAAATCATAAAGCAATAAATTAAATATATTAAATATTCTTCTATTTTCCAGCAATAACTGCAACTTTAAGACTTCACATTATACCAAAATTTAGAAAAATTAAGTTAGGTTACTAAAACTGAATCGGCTATAATGACCATCACCATTTTTGGATAGTCTTTGAAAAAATGCTTGAGAACAAAAAAGCTAACTTCATAGAATACGTAACATCATCATGTCACAGTTACACACTAGGTAGTAGAGAGCTTCTTCTCTTCGTTCAACCTACTGAAAAGAAACAAGAAAGTTGAAGAAAATGATCTGGAAAATAATAATACATGAAGTATTTTCGGCATCCTTATAAGGAAGGCATCTGTGTGCAAAACCGATTAGATACAGTAGTTGTGGTATGTTCCACCCATACGTTGAAATGAGAGAACGTGAAGGTTCCGTTGTAGGATGACGTGGCATTCAGATGCTTGAAGAAGCAAAAGGCTGAAAAAAGAAACACTGCTGCCGTACAAACATTTCATCTTCCAATTTATTCAGTGAAAAAGCATACTTCTTTTATTGTCAGTGCTACTGTACAGATTCCTTCTATTGATTCTCGGCAAACCAGTTCTGCAGTAGGACTGACTCTTGGAGAAAGGATGGAAAGATGAAAGGTATCTTCCATAAAAAAAAAAAATTGTGCGCTATAGTGAGACGAAAAGTATTCCTGCTGTTGGCGATTGGTTTCATTTTTTTTTTTTTTTTAAATTAATTTGTTAGAAAGCCTGCATTGCCATTGGTAAAACATAAATTTGAGAA
The DNA here is from genome assembly GCA_003640385.1 of Setaria digitata. NCBI lineage: Eukaryota > Metazoa > Nematoda > Chromadorea > Rhabditida > Setariidae > Setaria > Setaria digitata. Next base: position 317,734 of record RCAB01000007.1, on the reverse strand, counting down.
GTACTGCTCACAATTATCCTTCATTTACCTTTCTACCTTTCCTTTTTTCAATCTCTCAAAAAAATTTAGACTCTTTCTCTCTTCCTTCGAAACTTTCAAACAAAAAAAAAAAAAAGCAACAATAACAGCATTGGGAACTGAATTTGAACACTGATATATTCAGTCATACAGGGCAATCTCCTTCCTTCAAACTTACAGCAACTAAGGGAAGCAACATTCCGTTCTATTCTGACTGTACCCTGAAGTGGCACTCGAGGTAAGCCATTTAAGATTAGAACACTCTCTGGATTGTTTTATCCTAACAGAAATAAGTATATTTATGCTATCAGAATAACTGTTTTGTTTAAACTGATAAGTACGGATAACAATTAGTAAGACAATAACGATCCTATCAAACAAAATTTTTAAATTGCAATGAAGACACGTAACAAAGTAAGATCATTAAACTTCACCATTTCATCTTTGACATTTTTCCCCATCATCCTTTTTAATTTGCAACGAAACTTCGAACTGAAGAAAACTAGTGTGATAAGGTCTAGCAGTTCAATAGTTTCAACTCGTGCTAAAAGAGGGGTTTCAAAATTTTTGCGAATTTCTATGAATTTTTAACAGCATCGATATTAAGTCAATTTATTTTTAATTATTGGAGACGATTTCTGTGAAACTTTTAAAGCAACTACTAAAGACTCTTTTAAAACAGACATATTACAAAATCGCCGAATTCAATAAGTCTTTTTTTTTTTTAAATTTATCTCACTATTTCATCTGCTAATAATTTGCGTTCCATTGCCTTCTTTCACATGAAAATATTTCAATAACACGGTAAAATCGATTTGAAATGAATCCTCAACAACAAGACTTAAGTCGTTCGGTTAAGCCAAGACTTTTGCAACGCTGCTACTGTCTGTAAAAAAGCAAGAAAAGTGAACAAACAAAAATGTGAATGGATTTTTGACAAGTTATGAGTTCACCTCCGATTCTATCTATTTTAAATAATAGTTTTTAAATGATGGAGAGAACCAACTTTGATGTCATCACTGACAATGTTACAATCAGCTGATAAACAGTCGAAAATTCTTATTTCTTCTGAAATAAGAATTTTCGTGCAAGACATACACGTTTTTATCTGCTAATGAGAGACAATAAATTAAAATCATGTAAAAAGAATGTCAAAATGATCTAAGAGATGAGGTGAAAGATTGTCGGGGAGCTGTCGGAGATACGAAAAATTTCTGAATTTTAGAAGCAGCGAATGAATCTTTGAGTTTTAAAAACAGTGCTATAATTTGTCCTTAAAAATAAAATTTTGGATGGCCTTTATTTGTTTCAAAATCGAAAACTCTTTTGCCATTATTATTTGGCGAAAGTCCGATGTTATCAGAAAGAGAAAAAAAAAAAAAAAAACTCGAATTTGGAAAATTACTCTCAATACATCGTTATTTTTGAGTTAAATTTCAAGAGGAAATAAACTGATGCAACATTACAACCTTCGAGATCGAGAAAGTTAAACTATATATGAGAAAAGACCAAAGGTATGTTTCAAGTAAGTTAACAATTTATAGTAAAGCAGTGAATTTAGATTTAGAGGTAAATGAAATTTTGTAGTGTTAAAATCGTTTCAACATTTTTTAAAAATTCCATGAAATTATTTCGCAGGTGATATTGGGCAGGTTGAAAAACCACCAAGCATCAAATGGAAATTAAACAGAAAATCGAAAGAATCTGTTGAAAAGTTGAATGAATTTTATGATAATCTAAGTCGAAGCCAATAAGGACCATTTTTGCGCGAACTATAATTGGATCGAAGTTCATAGTGGTGGATAGATTGCTGCTGCGTTGAAAATTTCTTTTTTTTTCTATAAAAAGAAATCCTAAGTAATTGTTACAGTATGTTTCCATCATGGACAAAATGAAACATAACAAGAGGTTTTACTTAATTAATTAAAAACGTAAACAATTTTAATTGATTTCAATCCGAATTCTTCAAATTCCATCTGAAATACTCTACCGTTCTCGCGGTTGTTTTCTCTTCATTGGTTTGTGTTTTGCAGAGCATTCACCAGCTCTCTGTAAGTACAAAAATTAGCTGCTATTTACTTCTATGCATAACATGATTCATTTACAGCAAAATTTAATGAAATTTCAATTCTTACTGCTTTTCACAGTAGGAAAATTATCTGAAAAGAATCATTCTAGGATGAAATTAAACAGATGAATTCCTTGGTGAATCAAATTTTTGGATCGTTGCAAACAAAATAAATAATTCATTCGCACGAGGAAGTTATCAATTTATCTACTCCTTTTGATTGCTATAAATTAAATTAACTAACCGTAGGGCTGCTGAACAAATATAAATTGAGGAAACTGTCAGCGGATTTTCTACACACCGGACAAAATTTAGTGCTTTTACTCGTCTGCAATGATTCAATAAGGATAGGTAAAATGAAATGAAATTTCAGCTTATTTAAGTATTTATATTACACAGAGTCACAAAAAAAAATCGTTCTTTGATACCACAGGTAAACTGATATCAAAAGTAATATATGCCTGGGAAAATAGACCGCTCTGAATCCGTTACCCTTCCCTCACTTTTGAGAGCCTTAATTTCAATTAATTTCAGTTAATGATTCAATTAGCAATCGTCTGTTTCGTTGAAATTAGCAGCACAATAATTCCTCGCCTTCCCCTAATTTTCATGTGAAATGCCGAAATTTGAGCTTCCATCTACTTAGCTATTCTTCGGTAACTGTGATACTAAGTTCATTCTTTGCTGGAATTGTCTTTTCAGCTTGCGATTTAAACAGTAATTGAGAGGAGAGAGAATAATCAATTGTAAATCCGAAGGAAATTTGAATAATTTGTGGTAATAAGCAATCGAAACAATTAAATCATTAAACAAGCATGTTTAATGAGACTTATATAAAAATCATCGAAAATACACCAACCGCTAACCACGAGGAGATGCAATCTCGATGAAATACATGACCACACTTCAGCGCTGCAAAAGTAAGTGTTCCATCATCAGCTTCAAGACAGATTGGACAGTTCATCATTCTGAAAAACTAATACTTCAAGGGTAGAAACTATCAAAAGTTTCAATTCAGGTAGTATGTCATACCTGAAAGCGGTGTGCTGCTCGTGGGGCTTAAATAGTTATCTCATTTACAGTTACTAATTCTTACCTGTGTAATTAAAGAACTTAACTTAAAAGTAATAATACTTTTTAGATCAAATCAACAAATGACGACCAAACAAGTGTAAAAACAATTAGAGGTCTGACGCAACCACAATCCATGGTCATACTCAGAACACAGGTCAGGGAAGAAAGGTCAGAAGCTTAGGTCATGCATTAGACGAGCGAAGTGAGGAAGGATATCGATGCCAAAAATAATACTCATCCAAGTACAACAAACATTGACCGCGGGTAAATCTCAGCAATGCAATCGATAATCCCAAAAGTATAAAAGCTTAAATAATACTACCGTACTGATCCTCACAATCAGATAATAATGAATGATATTCCTTCTGATTTGTGTTATATAAATTTTAAAGATATGTAAATTTCTAAAGGAAAAAATATATGCTTAATTATCGTACTCTCGAGGAAAAACGGTGACAATCACTGGAAGGAATATTATTATGCTTTCAGATAAATTGTTTGTTCCGCAAATTCAGTGATAGCTATCTAACTTCATAGAACAGCAATTATTAGGTCAGATGGATTGTTTCTTCCAGTGGTGCAAAAATATTTCAGTATTATTTCATATTTCAATATTTTTTTTTTTTTTTTCAAAATCATGTTTAAATCTGCACGGTTGATTTCTCGTAACCTTCTACAGTTTAGCTCTCTCAAATCATGTCATCATTATCAGTCCCGACTCCTAAAACTACAAATCGGATTAGTGCAGTGATTTAAATAGAAAACAAGTTTCCAACAGGCGGAAGAATGAGCAAAATTTGTGAATTAAACTTTGGTCTGCAATGTAGTTAGCAGCAGCTTTCTTTGACAATTTCTTTTCAAAATTTTATTGAAATTGAATAACGAAATTTTCACAGGTCACAAAACAAATCGAGCAAGAATATTTGAGCAAAAGGATACCATTCTTGACTCGAAGTGAAGCGAGGAATGATCTCATTCAAAATAATATCAATTATCAACATCACTTGCAAATATTAGAATGCGTCGAAATCGAAAGAAGGAGATTCCTTTCGTCCTTCCACTTCAACGGAACACGACACGAGACTCGTTGGAAAGGAAGGAACGTACCACGTCTACAGCGTACCACTTAACAACTCAATTACAACCTAGAACAAGCACAAGTAGCAAAGTTCACACTGATCAAATGGGATTGAGCCAACGAATCGAATCGACTGGTCTTTTTGAATTAATAGTGGATTCATTATTCATTGAATGCGACGATATTGTCCAATAGATATCACATCAGATGATAAGAATCGTAATCCGAAACACTGCTTAACAATCAGTAACCATGTCGCTTTATTCAAGAGGCACATTTGTGAAAACGACAAATTCAAGTAAACTATGAGCTACTCCCGATGGCATATCAGCATATCAATCATTTGCGCTGATGAATCACTGTAAGTTACGAGATTTTGAAGCAGAATGAAATTAATTTTTGTAAAAATCACCAATTGATTTAAAAAATAAACAAAATAGATTATGATAGCAGATGATTTCAGTTTTTAATCCTTCTATAGCATCGTCGTTTATTTTTTGACTTAGGAGATCCAAAAACTAATCTAATGAAGAATAGAAGCATCTCAAGCAGGAAAAAAAGCATAAGCCAAAACAGTCATAATAATTACTAACAAAAATCATAATAATTACTAACACTTATTATCAAAATGATCATAACATACTGACACACAAAAAAAAAAAAAGATTATGCATTGTTTTTCTGAAATGCGACACTTTCCATAACAAAAATATCTATTAAAAAACTAAAAAAAAGACTTTAAAATTGAATGAAAGTAAAATCTGAGCAAGTATAAATTCCAACAAAATAATTGACAGTGGTTATTACGAGTGTATGCAACTAGCAAAAGTACTTAGTTACATAGATAATTTTAAAAACTACAATCAGTTGTGTTGATAAGAATAAAATTCCAAGAATTTAAAATGACAATTTTGTGGATGAATCACCTACAGCATGAAACAACCGAAAATCTGTTTCAGTGCTGCGTGATAAAATGCTAAAAATGATAGGATGATGGTCCAAACTGAATTAATATGACATGGAAGAAAATCATGGCAAAGTTACGAGTTAAGATACAATCACAATAATAAGGCAATTTAAAAAAAAGGCTGATTTTATGTATAGAAATGCAATGACATTTCGAGAAGCACAAAAACAATTTAAAAAAAGAATTAAAAGGGATAGGAAGGACTGAAACATAAATGATTATCACCGAGCACCATTGGCTATACATACCATTTGTTCTAAAACGCCTGTCAATTTATATTACTGTAAACCATTACTTTCTTAACAAAAAGAAATTTCAACTAAACGACTGCACTTTTGGAACCTTTATGTATTTCTTTTTGAAAATCGATTCACAACATATCACCCTATCTTCTTCCTGTTGTATACTCCTGAAAATGACATAAATTTGCAAACTTCCAGTATTTCCAGATTTGTTTTCCAAAAACTCCAAATTAGTTAAGTAAAGCAAAATAGGGATCTGGCTTCCAAGCTCAAGAAAGAAGCATAGAAATATACGGAAAACCACCACAGTCCAGCTAGTATGAGAAATCAGAATAATAGTTAAGTGATATTTCTGACCATATTTAAGCATACTATAATTTTAAAATAACAGGATTAGATAGTTATTTAACCTAGCTACTTGGTTGGCCGTCTAGTCCTGTGGTTCTAAAATTACATAAATCGGTTGCTGAAAAGAACAAAATTGAAGGGAAATTAAGAAAATAATTCTTTTCACATTAGAAAAATCCTATCATTAATTTAATTTCCTTCCATTTCTTCGGAAAAAAACTCCAAGTTTCTTTTTTTCAGAATAAAATAATCAAAATGAGTTAAATGGAGAGTAACAGCTACCTCCTTGTATGAACGCTGATATCGTTCTTCCACTCTTTCTCGAACTGGACTAGTTTCTTCCACTCCATCTACAATCGTTACAAATTGCAGTAAAAAACAGATTGAGTTAAAACTTTTGCTTGAAAATATTTAACAGTGGTTCAATAGAAGAAACTAAATAATACGATATCATGGAAGAAAATATTTCCAAAAAGCTGAAATGAGAAGTAATGGAGAAACTTCAAATTAGTATGAAACTGATATTTGAATAATGAATAAATTTTGGAAAATCTACAACCAAAAAAAAAAACACTGCCTTAGCAATAATAAAATAATCCTCCAAAGATTTTTCCAACAAAATATGCGCTTATGTAAAATTTTTTTTATATAAAATTACAAAACTTATTTTTTTCTTTTTAATTCGAATTAACTATATATTGCGCAAAACAATTATTCAGTATAAGCATTAGATATTTCAAAAATTGTTACGACCACTCACTTCAAATGGTGCAGACTTAAGCTCATATTAAAGCAAGTAACTAAGCGAGATTCGATGAACAATGATTCGAAGTTCCGGAACAAGGAAGGTGCAACCAAGAAATGCCAAAAAATTTCCTGCTTCAATTTCGAATCAGAGGGTAATTTCAGTCCGGTTTCGCCCTACCACTTTTTTTGCAGTTCTTTAACAGTCAATTGTCGGATCGGACCATAACTTGCGTACCTCGATCAACCTGCGATAGCGAACTACTGTATTTCTTCATCCGATCCAATGTTTGTCCCATCGGCTCATTGACAATATCGATCAGATCATCGGGCCAATTATGTGATGATAATTTAACACCTGCTGTCCTTCCGCTGGTAGTTCTTCTTTCATTCTCTGCAAATTTGTTGTGCACTTTTCTGTGTTTGCACTGCAATCCTTGGTGCATTAGTGCTCCCGGTGAAGAATGAGTGCAGTGTTGAAAAGCTAGATCCACTCTAAGTCCCAGTCCAAAGAAGAATTCAAATTTCTTACTCATATGCCAAAACAAAGTGAAATTAGTCCTACATCTAGCACCATCATACTTAGACGGTTATCGATTTCACCAGTACATTGAATACTGTTAAATCAGCAAAACTCTCATTGTGCATTTTTGCAAAACTCTGCAAAAAGTGATTTATTCTTTAGTAGCATGTGCAGTGAAAAGCGAAATTGTAAACTTTTTAATGTAATTCAAATACTTGAATGAAAAAAAGTTGACACATAGAAGATGAATGATACTAAGAGTGTTTGAAGTTAGACAAGGAAATATATTTTGCCCGTTACCAGTTGGTAAATGTGTTCCTACCCAACTGATTAAATTTTGGATCGACAAAATTCAAAATGGAAGCTTTTTTTTTTTTTAAAAAAAAAAAGAAGTCTAGAATATTAGCCTTCACTTTGATTGAGGAAGACAAAGGTACCTCTGCGAGTACTGAATGAGGTAGAAGCTGATGCTCTAGCCGGACCATGCATCAGATACCCCGCAGTTGCTGATGCACCGCTACTGCTTGCACCGATAGGACCACCAGATGCCTCTGTGCTTCTCATTTCACTCTTCGATGTCTGATACGTATCTGAAATTACACGTGTATATGTCGCCTAATCACAAACGAAATCACTACAAATAAAGTGGTACTTTAATTCAAGTTCTACCTCACTCAGGTAGAAAGAAGTTATTTCAACTTCTTTCTACCTGATTCAGTAGCAGAATTGTGAAGTAGATATTTCTTTTCCCTTTTCTTTCCAGGTGACCACTTTTGTAAATTAAAGTCATTTTATTCTTCTGCTAGCAAATTTCCTACACTAGCTCCACAGAAATTATTGTAGTAACTGACAGGGAGCTTCAAAAATTCGACAAAAACTATAGGAGAAGAGAAGTACACAGTATATTTATTTAGTGAAAATGTAGATAAATTAGCTAGTGAACAAATCATTTTACCACCACAATACTCGGTAGAGGTTCAGGATCTTCAAAGAAGAAGCAAAAGGAAAAAAATAATTTGAAAATTACCGAAAATCGCATACCTGAGTTCCACTTCATATAGCGGTTCCAAACAGTTACAGTGTATTCCTAACGGAACGTTTTCGTTCAAAGAGTTACTTAACTTTCTAAGAGAAGCCTACGTTATATTACTTTTCAACAGGTATTGTGACATTTAGTGCAATAGTTAACTTGTGCCATACTAAAAGTTGTTGTAGAGTGCGTGCTAACCGTAATCATAATTTGAGTATGCACGAGTACGTGATCGAATCGTATCGTTCATATACCCAGTGTCAGAGCTATAGCCACGAGCTGTTAACTGGTCCGGTGAACGTGACAGTGTATCAAGCTCACGCTGCAACGTATGCAGTGCATCACGACGTGTGTGAGGTGTTGAAGGTCCTGGACGAGTTCCGTCCAGCAATGTTTGTGAAGCATAGTGGCGCGGACTACCCATATCACTACGGCTACGATAAGTGTAGCGACGTGAATAAGTATCTGTAATAGGTCGTTCAGCAGCTGATGCACGACTGATATAGGATGTTCCGGTACCGGAATATAGACGAGAACGCTCGGATTGTTCTGCAAACAGATAGCGAAACAAAAATATGAAATAAAAGTATTGCACAAAGCAAAAATGGAAGCCATTTTCAAACAAGCTACGAAATCACAGAAGCTTTGAAGTCAAAGATACTAATACGAATCTAGCAGAAGCAAGCATATCGGTTCGATGCCTGAAATGCTAAGGAAAAGACTGTGACAGTAGAAGCATCAAAATGGCTTAGTAGACTAAAATCATGATACTGCCAGTTAGAGATTTTAGAATCACACTGCTATTATTCAGTGGTGTGCTTCGGCTAATAATGACAACGCAGGTCGATTGGCTGTTTAGTCATCTCTTAATGTTACATTTCCGGTTCAACTACTGTTAACAGTAAAATAAAAATAAAAAAAGCTTTCAAAAAAAGGGAAAAAAACCACACAAGTGCTGAATCTTGTTACCAAGAAACTAAACTACTCATTCTTGGCTTTTCTGCAACTTTGCTTATCACAAATGGAATGAAGAGATAATAATTAGGAGATCTTCATTAAAAAGTTAGAAACACTGAGAGGAAAAAAACCTCTGGCAAGCTCTCGACCAAGTGCAGATGCCGAGAGTGAACGTCGATTCCTTGCTAAACTACCATAAGCCTCTGCTTCACTACCATATTTCAAATAGTCTCCGGGCTAAAATGAAGTAAATTAATAGAAAAAATCTTTCTTATACAGTAAACTTTTGTAGATGAAAAAAGTCAGAAAGTAGCCAGTGATGATTTCGGTGATCTTTTCTATACTGGAAAGAAATAAAGTAGAGATTCTCGGAATTTAAACTGATTAAATTCTTCACTTTTAACTTAAATTCATTACACTGTGCACTTGTCCAGAAAGTGATCAATTACGTAAAATGGAAAATAACCGTGTAGTGTCTCCTAAGAGTAGATCTTCTGGAAGAGGATGTGAGCTCCTCTAGCTCCTGCTCTAACTGACGACCGGTTGCAGTAGAATAGGCTGATACCGCAACACCATCTGGTTGTTGATTGTCTAGAATAATATAAAATAGGAAAGTCACTGTAGATTAAAGAATAGTTTTCAAAATTTATTAAAATTAATTTTACAGGAATCTGTCACATCTAAACTCCTTTCGAGAGAGATTGAATTTCAAATTTTATTTTATTTCATATTAATACACATAATCCAACGAGAAATTAAACTGAAAAGAAAAAGAACTTACAAACGTGATAAATTTTGGTGGTATGTATTTCATCCCCACCCTTCGATTTATCTTGCAATATTTCCGTCAGCTTGGTAAGGCTTTCCTGGAGGCGTCGTGATTCCTCGAAACTCTGCAAAATACAGGAAATAGTTTCAACAGTTACATCACAAATTTCACTCCATATTGCAAAGAAGTATGAAGAATATCCATAAGCTGTACAACTATAAATTATAGAACATTTATAAATTCACCCTCTGTCCTGAGGTTCGACTTTCAATACCTTCCTTGAATCCATCAATATAACCAGTACGGAATTCTTCCTGGTTTGGATACTGTTCTTCCAACCTCCGTAACAAGCTGTTAGTTACTCGATCACCAAAGAAACCTGAATTGCCATCCCGGAAACCTTGCATGTAACCAGAGGAATAGCCAGCTCCTTGACCACGCTGAGCCAAATTATGCATTGATGCACTCATTCCTGTCATTCCGGCATCTCTATAACTGACGCTGATTAAGAGGATTCTAAAACAGATTCATTCTTATTCTGAAGGAAGCGACAGAAATTTGAAATATGAAATCTAAATTAAGAGTCGGAAACACAGAACGAAAAAAAAAAAAAAAAACAAATTTACTTGCATACTAAATGTCTGCGCAGAATGTTAATCATTATTGAGTTTCAAAATGGTTCAAAAGTATTTACGTATCAAAATCTTAAAAGGCAAAAAAAATCTGATAGTGCTTAAGATAAGTTTCTCACACCCAATTCTAATTTTATACCTCAGTCCTTTGACGTATCCCTCATGGAATCGATCATCTCTACTACCATAATCATCATCCATTCTTCGACGTGCCGCTGAAGCAGTGCCCAATTTATTTGCATCTCGGAAACCACGTACATAACCGTCTTCGAAATCACCACGAGCTTAAAAAATCAGTACCAAGTGTGCAAATACAAGTCGAAATCGGTCAATATTTCATGTTTTCTGATATTTGATACCTGCCGCTTTCTGGTCAAGTGTTGATCGGATATCCTCAACACGTGATGAAAGTGCCTGCATATTCTGCTCTATTCCATTTTTCTCGACCTAAAATGCTGTGGTATTAATTTTTCATCTCAGCTTCTAATTCTTTGTGATAGTAAACTCAAATTAAAGAAATCCGTTTAAAAGATAATACAAGGTGTACTTGCAATCTAACTAGCTAGCTAAAATTCAAGAACTGAAAGAGAAAACCCCGGAAACAGTCGTGTATGAACTACAATTTTGATTTTGGATTAAAATGTTAGAGAAAGATTCTACTATTGATATATTAGAATAATGGTAGTTCTATTAGATTAGTCAGTCAGTTTTTAAAAAACTTCTAACGAAATTTAGTTAGCTTTGTTACATACTTATTGCCGAGATTCCCAAACTGAAGGCTGCACCTCTTCTTTCCTACAATTCAAGATACCGTTAAAAAAAAAAAAAAAAAAAAAAAAAAAAAAAAAAAAAAAAAAAAAAAAAAAAAAAAAAAAAAAAAAAAAAAAAAAAAAAAAAAAAAAAAAAAAAAAAAAAAAAAAAAAAAAAAAAAAAAAAAAAAAAAAAAAAAAAAAAAAAAAAAAAAAAAAAAAAAAAAAAAAAAAAAAAAAAAAAAAAAAAAAAAAAAAAAAAAAAAAAAAAAAAAAAAAAAAAAAAAAAAAAAAAAAAAAAAAAAAAAAAAAAAAAAAAAAAAAAAAAAAAAAAAAAAAAAAAAAAAAAAAAAAAAAAAAAAAAAAAAAAAAAAAAGAAAAAAAAAATTACTTTCGAACTACAGATTCCAGGTAATTATTTGTCTCTCATTGTTTTCCTACAAAGTCAAAGATAACTGAATATATCAAGTTTCGCTAGCTGTTGAGTGCTGTTTAAAACAATAACTAACGTCTGTGGAAAGTAATGGCACTGTTTGGCCATTTGATGCGATCACACGGCGCCGTTCCTTTCGTGTTCGATAACGCCTGAAAATCAATTCACTTCAATAATACAGTCATAAAAGACTAATTATAAACACTTCCAGTGGTCATTTCAGTCAGAAGAGAAATAACTTTCAGTTATCTAAGTGAATAATTTTTCTTATCTGATAAGTGATAGGCTTAAATTTAGGAATTCAAAATAACCGCCTTAGTTTCTTGCACAGCTTTTACATCGAATTTCACTTCAAGGACACTTTAATTTTCCTAATCACTGTTTTTTTTTTTTTCTTGACAGAAGAAAATTTAGAATAAAGAAAAAAGGTAAAACTGTTTACTGAGGGATAAACAGCATCCCTCCCGTATTGTGCGATATAATATTCGAGTTTTATTGAAATTCATTTCAATTTTTTGTTTTAACTAAAAGACTGAAATTAATCAGCGTTAGTTAATATAAAGTTTCAGTATATCAAAAATTCAAATAATTGGAAGATTTGGCTGATATTGCCTCCCTGAAAGATTGAGTAATGTGGAAATTTTCCGACATTTCAGTTGGATAGAAGTGGAAAAATTACCCTTGCAAACACCAAAGCAGGCAACATGTTAGAAGAATTAGGAGGAGCAGTAGAAGAAGTAGAAGTAGTAACCACCACCACGGCCATCCGGAAATCGCATATGGACTCGCTGAAATTTTACTTTTATGAGTTTCTCGCAAGAAAAAAAAAAAAAAAATTAAAACCCTTCCAGAAAGTCACCAAAATTTAAAATTTTCTAAACTTAAATTGTTGCAAAATTTAACCGATTTAATCGGTTCATCAATTAAAATCCAAAGAAGTTTCGCTGACTTTATCAAAACTGCATGGATTTTTGAATAGCCGGAATATGGTGGAAGAGAGAGAGAGACCTCTAAATTATGTTATTTTCAATTTAAAATATATTTTGGCAAAATTCAGCAGTGAAATTTAACCATTTTTCAAAAAATACAAAAAATATAGCATCCGTAAAAGAATTACAACAATATAACCCTAACCTAGTATCCTGAGTCAGATTAGCACTGCATGTGTAGTACGGAGCAGAAAGTGAACCTTACATCCAGCACGACTTACATCAACTTCCAAATCCAAACGATAGGAGAATGTTTGAAAATGGTAATAGCATGCGGTATACTTAACTATTACACTTTCAAAAAAAAAAAAAAAAAGAGCTAACAGAAATAAGGAATCATTCAAAAGACTTTAAAAATGAATAAGTGAAGAGCGAATCAGTAAAACGACAAAAAAAAAAAAAAAAAAAAAAAAAAATTGTAAATAGCATCGCGGATGAAAATGTTTGAAATGCTTGAAGTGTGTCGAGAAAATAATAAAAAATCCAAAGTGTAACTTCCGAAGAATCTAACAATCTTAAAATCGCTACTTATCACTTTCAATCAAAAATTACTCATTTTTATTCTATCATACATATTTTAATTAATACTCGTTTGCAACAGCAAAGCTCATATTGCTTCGTCATCTACTAATAACTAGTATAGATGAAATCAAAAAACAGCATCACTATTCGTTCATTTATTGTAAAAAAAGTTATAGAAGTTTCTTTTTTTTTTTTTTTTTTTGCTGAAATGGGCCAGAAAATGAGTAATTTATCGAGCAGACAAAATGGCAGCAATGCATTTGAGAGGAAATTAATGATTAATAAAAAATTACAGGAAAAAGTTACATAAGTTGGTATTAACTGACAGCTACTATTAGTAATAACATTAATTAACTAACGATTTGCTCTGAGTTAATAATTTAAGAGAATTCGAAATAATTCGTTGTATAAGAAAAAATGAAGGCGTACCATCAGGCCATACACTCATCAGTATCGGGTCGAAAGAAGTTGTGAAGTAGTAGGCAGGTAGAAAAACGAGTTCACTTCAAAGTAGCCCCGAGTTCACCAGGCAACCAGTTGGTTACGGGTGGATGATGCACACTACAATTGTTCTGTTGTCACCCAATTGTCACCACAGCCGCTTCTTCACCGATCGAACGTCGCTGGAGCGGGGATTCACCTGGTAATCGGTTCTGATGAACCACCCACGAATCACAACAACGTTAGTTCCATGAAGCAGCAGTGAGGTGTCATTCTCTGCCATCTGTACGCTTCTTGTTATTGAACTTCCCTTCGCCTTTCATGCTTCTTCCTTTTCTTATCAAAATTATCATGTCAGCTTTCATTGCTAACAGTCAGTCACTGATCATCTCTTTGTTCCTTTACTCGAATAATTAAGAGAAATTAATTATTCCTCAACATACTTCGCACACACAATCGATCATTTGAATCAGCAATCATTCCAACTATTATTACTTGTAGTAAATATTCCTGCTTACGGAGGTCTGCCATAATGTCTTGCATTTCCTTGAAATCTGTAGCTTTGCAGTCTATGCCACTATCTCGCACAGATAACGGGTTTTTCAATGAAGAAACAATAGTAGTAGTAGAATGCGGATGCAGTAGTGAGCGATAATCATTAATTATTGAAAAAGAATGGACAAATATATGTTAAACATGATTACCTAGCGCAGTGATACTGAAAATGTAAATATAAGAGATTCTCAACTAGTTCACAAAACGTACAAGTAAAAGATTCTAAGCATTATGAATATTCCACCACATCTGAATACCGCTGCAATCATCAATATCTAATATCCGGTTAATTCTTGATTTCTCTCAGAGAATCACATCATAATTTGGTAGTTACTATTTCAAATTATTCTTAGAAGAAGAAAATTAGCTTTGTACAAATTAAATACTTCTAAAACTGTTTGAATATTAACTGCTTATCGGAGTTTCTTGCACACTTTCTCCGTCAGAAATCTATCACAAACTGCTTGGAAAGTAACTGATTAAGCCAAGCATTTGCATGACTTCTTTCTTTTCACAAAACATGTGGCATCAAATACTTCTGTAGAACTAATCCAATATTTTATCTTGATATCATAATAGACCAGCAGTAAGAATATTTGCATAAATGACTTAGTTTTAATTAACAGAACCAATTTAAGTATTTTAGAGCCTAATCAATTATGCTTTTTTTCCTCTTACTTTTTTCATTTAAAAATTAAAAAAAAAAAAAAGAAAAAAACATATACCACCAACTAGCAGTAATAAAAAAAAAAGCGAAAAGTGTGAAGAGTGGAACAAATTAATTACTATCACTAGACAGTAAGCCTTTCCATTGCCCAAATAAATTACGCTGTATTAAATGAGTACGGCAAATGGACATCAGTGCCAGGTAGTACTAGTTTGTTTCGATATTTTTAAATAAAATAATGTTTTGAGTTAATCATTAATCAAATATTACAATTCTCTCATAATCATTGCTATTAAGAACTGACTGGCCTACTAATTCCTTTCTTTTTTTATATAACTGAAACAACAATAATATAACTAAGCCAGTTACATTATTCTTCATAAAAAAATATATAAAGAAATTATTATATAAATAAAACTTATAAAGATAAAGAGAAAATATTATACCTCTTGTGATTAAAACTTTGTTTTTAATGAAAAATTTCTTGATTTATTGTACATTTTGATACTAAATTGCTCTTCATTCACTATATTTCACGTGAGAATATGTGGTTACAGCGATAGTCCATCATAATATTCGACGCTTTACGACTCAAGATCTTGCTGGTTGCAGTTGAAGAGCATCGATTACAGTCAAACAAGTAAGTAAATAGAAAAACTGACTCCAAAAAACTATCGGTCAAGATATTCGGAAAATATCGATAATTAAAAGTATGGTAAAATAATACGAACTGTGCATTAGTTAGTCGATAAAAAAAATTCATTTCTGGTTAAATTATTCTCTAGGGAAAGGCAACAAGGAACATTCAAGTAATATTATTAAATAGCAATACTTCATTGAATATTTAATGCTAACCTCGTTGACGAGCCACAGCAGCAGGCTTACCATTCAGCTCCCAGACTGAGTAAATTTCATAGTTATACTTCTTACCCTTTACCAGTGGGTAATTCAAGTATCCGCCCAACACTGTACCATCACCAATCCGAACTTTTCTTGGTCCAGGTAGCGTATCGGCATTGAAAGATGCTGCTACATAGTACGGAATCTTCATTCTGTTCGCCGTTACCTTATCGGTTAATTCAGTCCAGTTGGTACTACCTGCCGGTTCACGTTCATCAACAACAACATAGTAACGCCTAAATAAAATACACCAGTAATATTCTCTAATTGACAATGTAGTTATGAAAAATTTCTAAAAATGAGGTGGGAATGTGAGTTATTATTATGACCAACAACTAATCACCAATCACTTCATTTGCACTGCATTGACTAAAAAGTATATATAAAACTGACGAAATATTTTGAGGCTGTGATTCGACTGGTGCAATGTCCACTTCCCAAAGTGTTCCAGCTACACCGATATTTTCAACCATATATGGTGGTGGCACGATACAACATGCTTTCTTCCGGTCCGATTTCTCGAAAACGCTTGGCTTCCCAGCTGTTTTCCATCGATTCCATTGATTATTTACCTTTAAATTTGATACCAAAATCTCTAATTCCACAATTTTATCAGCTATAGTTACTATTGGCTATTAGAGAAACTATGAATCAAATTGCACTAAAGTATTAAGAGATGAATAATAGGCAATAACTGCATCGACAACCACTGTCGATTATGCTAGACATAAATAAAGGATAACAAAGCGAATAACTCACCTTTGCTCGTACTTGGAAAACGTATTCGTTTGGATTATGGATCAAATTGAAGACCAGGTAACAATGTCGATTACAACCATCCTTGGGACAAAGCAGTTCTACTGCTCTAACTTCACCTTCCTCGGTCCAGATAGCATCATGTTCCTTAAGTCTTAGATATCGCACCTGGTAGTGCGTTGCTTTGTTCAAGTTTACTGGTTCCCAAGTCATTGAGAGAGCATAGTTGGTCCGATCACACCATACCAAATTGCGTACCATAAACCATCCTGGTGGCAAAGTAGCATAGGCACCTGAGGCTGCTTTACCACCTGGTCGTGGTTGCAAGGTGACATTGTAAACTGTCGAAGGTTCCAAATTGTCGATAGTGTACTGGGTAGTACCAGCAAGAACTTCCGCTGAACGGATCACGTTGGGGCGGACATGGTCGAATACAGAATGCAGGCTTTCCCATGAAAGCTAAAACCAAGTGCTTTTAATCCTGTTTAGTCTTAGAAAGGTTAAAAGATGAAACTAATAGGCCCAATAGAGTATGATGGAAATAAGACTTACGGTATATCCTCGATCACCGAGGAATGTTGGTTCCCACTCAACAGTAAGCGAAGTCGGTGTACGATCCAATAACCGGAGCACGTGATTTTGTCCTGGTGCAAGAGTACTATATGTACCCCACAACACTTCACCGTAACCACTATTTGTACCAGCTTGTACTGTGATATTGTAAATTGTTTCTGGTGACAAATTATCAAATTTAATAGATGTTCCAGGATACGGCACGGAATAATTACGTGGTCGATCTGTTTTACCAGTATACACATTAAATGGCGCTATTGTCACCTGAAATTTCTATTGAAGTGACCTAAGAAAATTTAGATATGCTTAAAAAGCTCTTCGCTTTTGCGCTAGAAGATTGCAATCACGAAATTTCTTGAAATTAGCTAAGGAATAAAAAATCGAACTACAGAATTCAAAAAATATTTGAACGAAAGAAAAAAAAAGAAATTAAAGGTTTACAAAATGAACATAATGTTAAATTTGAGTTCAAAAATAAACCCTGTAATGGGTGATTAGATCCTTATAAGCCATATCGAAGATTTCTGGCGGACTCCAGGCTACATGCATCATTCGGTCTGACTTTTCCAACAATTTTAAATCCGTTGGTGGCGATAACCAAGAAAGCAAACCACTTCCTGAAGTATCAATTATGATACCAAAAGTGTAATAAACAATTCATTTTCCTAAACAAATTCGATATCGCACAGTGATGTGCTGACATCGATTCCGTAAAGATTAAACAGAATTTTTAAAACATCAACTACTAGAAGTAATTACCATAATCAGTAGTCGAGAAAACCTCTGTTATAAACCACATTCGTTTGCCTTCTGATAAACCTTGTATCGTGATATTATAGTGTGTTATTGGTTCCAAATCATGGAAATGATAATCATTTTGTTCACCACGCACAGTAAACTGTTTGGGATGTTTATCGAGAGAACTGGCTAACGATATACTCACCTGAAATTAGTGATATTTGGTGAATTCAACAAATTTAGTACCTCAAACATTTAGAACAGGATCCTCAAGACTTGCACAAAAAAAGAAAAAAAAAAAAAAAAAAATGCACCAAATACTGATCCACAACATTTCGGAGAGCTGTTGGTGCGGTCCAATTCACACGAAGGTTATCATGTCCTGCAGATACAAGTCGTAACTTTCCAGGTATTGGCCCGTCCTCAGTAGAGCGCGTGGTCGCGAAATAAGCTGGCGACCATTCGCCCCAATTACCGGTAGGTGACTGGGCCTGAAAATTCATATTAGCTTGCTTATTTATCAGACCAAGAATACAGTATATGTGAGAATGAAGATGCAATAAATGAGTTTTAAATAAATTTTAATAAGGAAAATTTGAGGTGGTGTAAAATAGTAAAAAAAAAAAAAAGAGTTCTTCAACTGTCAATTTTAAGCGTAGTATTCAAATTATGTTAAATCAAAGGATTCACTATCCTAAGTGAGCTTCTGCTTAAAAAATTTCCTTCAGAAAAATTAGAACAAACAATGTGTTCTTAAGGAATTCAGAATTTTCAGGAAGAATTATAGGTGACAAACCTGAACAGCGAACCGATAAGTCGTGTCCGGTTGTAGAGACCTAACCGTTGCACATAAATTATCACTGGTAATCAAGCGACTTTTATATCCAGTACAGCTCAGCTGATCGGAGGAAAGCTCCATTTCTACTGGGTTAGAATCATCCGCACGTGGACTATACCTGATTTTATAGACGACTACTGGTGCTCGCTCTGGATAAGGCGGAAGCCAAGTTAGTTGAATGCTCTTGGGCTTAGTATGGACTGCGCTAAGTTCTCGAGGTGGTCCAAGCTCGGTTCCGGTAGTAGTGATTTGAATTGGTTCCGACCATGGCCCAGGTCCTTCACTTGTATAGGCGCGTACGCGTACGTTATACGTAGAACCAGGTTTTACTTGATCTACAGCAGCATTAGTACGTGGTGTTACACCTTCACGTTTTACATCATTCCACTCTTCGACGCCTGTTACCTCATATTCATACTGTGTTATTTTTCCGTTTTGTTGCTCGCACACTGGTGGCTCCCATTTAAAGGAAATTTCAGTATCACGACGTCCTTCGCTACGCAAGTTACTTGGCGGTCCAGACGGAGAATTGGCTTTAGTTCTAAAGCGGCGCACCGTCTTTGGGGTTGGGACAGAAGATCGTAGAGTAGGTGGACGCCGTGGAGTAACTGTCACTTCGTACTCAGAACCAGGTGTCAAGTCATGAAGTACAACCTGTTTATCCTGTACATTATAGTTCGTTACCGGTTCGTGCGCACCACTCCGTGATTCTGCACAACCACCCAACTGCTTCAGCCGATAACTGATATCTACACCGTAGTTCCATTTTTTATCCTGATCAGCTAGATCCCAGATGACCACTGCTGAAGTAGCTGTTTTAGGTTCAACTGTCAAGAAGAGTTCTCCTGGAAGAGCTTGCGTCACCAGTGTCACACGATCACTCCATGGACTGTATGATGGTTTCTGCCCTTCTTCGATCGTCTGTGTGCGCATACGGATTTCCCATTTCGTACCCGGAAGTGATGGTAACAAGAGTTTAGTTGGTGCATTCGTTGGAACCGTCATAATACCGCGTGAAGTGGTGTTGACAAAGTCAATTACATATTCCACATTATTACATTTCCAAGATTCTTCTTCCGGATTCGTCCATGTGAGCTTAACATTCTCGAAGTCAGACGAAAGCTGGAGATCTGTTGGCGGTTCCTCAGGTCCTAAAATGTGAAAGGTTGAAAAACCATAAAAGAAGAAAGAAATTAAGTCGAATTAATTAAAACAAAGAAAAATTTTAAAAAATATGCCTTACAACGTAATTCATTTTCAAATTTAATTAACCGCATCTTTTAAGAAAAAATATATTTCAGTAAAAAAGTAACACTTACGTCCACACTTTGTCATTGCTTTTAATTCAGGTCCAGAAGAACCACGTTTGTCATTTTTACCGACAACTTTCAACCGGAAGAAATACTCCGTTGAAGGCTCCAAACTCTTAATTTGGATACGGTAATCATTTTGACGGCCGCGATGTTTTACAATACCATCATATTCTTTCCAGTCATCATCTTCTGACTTATACTCCAGAACGTAGCCGACAACGTGTTTCGACTAAAATCACTTCAATATTAGTCTAAGTTCAAAAGAAGCTGCATAAAAAGACATCTTTTATTAACTTATTCAATTGCGAATGGTCAGAAATTAGAACATTCGAATACGAAAAAACTAAATTCTTCTTTTCAAGTATTGCAAACGAAACAGAAATAAGTGAAAAAATTAACCTGATCGGCATCCAAACCTTGCCATCGTACTGTTATGCTATTCGGTTTGCTATCCACTACTTCCAATTCACGTTCCAATACTGGTATATCTGAACGATATCTTCTTTACATTCTCTTGCTTTCTTTGTTTACATTCAGTTTCATATTTATTGAGTTCAAAGTTAAGGTTACTTTTTACTTCGTTTGCATCAACATACTTTGTTCATGTGTTCGAGCATTCATCGATTCACTCCAATCACTCCAAGCACCACCTTCCGTATGAGCTGACGTCTGAATTTCATATTCTTGTTCGGGTTCTAAGTCTACAACTCGATAACACAAACGATCACGTTTCGATGCATCCGAGCAATGCAATCGACTAGCAACTACACGAACTTCTTTGTAGTTCAGCTGAAGAAAAATGAGATTGAAACGATATAAATCTTAAGGTACTCGTTTTTATGTCTGTTCCACTTCAACTTATTTTTCTCTAATAACCTTTTTATTATTTATGATTAATGACAGGTAGCTATATTACTTTCTTTGATTTTCAGAAAAAAACAAATATTTTCGATCCAACAGTTTAAATTCAAACTTTACCTTGTTATCGAACCAATGAAATAAAATTTTCTTTCCTCATGCTTTAAGCGTAATAAATCTAGGAAACTCAGAGCACACTTAAACATAATGTTGCTAGTAGAGCGCTAAGAAATTTCCAAGAAATAATAGAACCACCTACTTGGCCAGATGGTGTATGTCTTATCCGGTATTCATTAATGATACCATGAGGCGGCGACGGTGGCAAAAATGAAATTTCGATGGCATGTGGGAACGATTGTTCCTCGGACAAATCCGTTGGTGGCGGTGGTGCTATAATAAGAAATCTCATATCATTTGCGCATATTCTTCTTTCGTTTCCACTGGTACTATTTATGATTTATTTCTATCAAATTTAGTGTTACATTTTTCTATTCTCAAAGCTGAATCATTTTGTTCGAACAAAAGTTTGGCGTTGCTTTTCGTGAGCAGCCTGACCTAAATAAAATACCAACCTACCGGCAGGTTGTGTCCTAAATGTGATCCATTCCGACCATGGCCCTTGTCCAACTGAATTTTCAGCCAAAACTCGAACTTTATATTGGGTATATGGTACTAAGTCATCGAAGGATACTCGTTGCGCACTACTCTGACCAGTTTTACTTTCACCCCAGGGATCCAGACTTTCAATTTGCCATTCGTAACTCATTATTTTGCCGTTCCGAAGCTCACAATCCGGTTCATTCCACAAGAAGTCGCTGCGTGTTTGTGTTACCGAACTCACACGTGGATTTAACGGAGCTCCAGTGGGAACTGCAAGTTGAATTTAGAAAATTTGCTGAAAAATGTCGTAATAGTGAAGTTATATTTTTCATTAATTTTTGCAGTTCATACATTTGTTTAGTAAAGGGATCTTCTAAAATAACATTTATTCTGACGTAACTTATACTCTGTCACTTGTTATTAGGATGCGTTCCTTGAAATTTCAATAAACTGAAAATGTCCTAATCAGAGAAAGATGTAGACCTTAAAGTTCGCTGATTCAGAAACTACCAGTTTTCAGAAATATTGATATTTCATGCTACTAAAATACTTCAACATGTTTAGGTGATTGTCAAGTAGATATATAAAGTATTTGAATAGAAAACGGTATGTATGCTACCATAATTTAATCATACGCTTTATCTTGCTGACTAGATGCAAATTTTCATGTTTTATTTTATATCAAAAATTCAGCTGAATTTCATTAAATTGAAAAAAAAAAAAGTAAATTCACCGGCTTCGTCAGTTGTAACGGTGATAATATTGGACTGCGGTCCAGGTTGGGAAGTATGTGCTGTTACATGTACTTCATAGGTAGAATCAGGTAATAAGCCTTCCACCGTACTTTCTTCCTCTTGAGTATTTATAGTAATGGGTTGAGCGGAACGTGGACCACATTCACCGCGAGATTTGAGTCTATATACCAAGGTATATCCGGTGATCTGTCCGTTAGGTTGTGAAGGTGGTCGCCATATTATTGATGCGGCTTCTGGTCCAGATGGATGAGCATCAAGATCTTCTACTGCACTTGGAGCACCTATGATGAGCTAATTTTTTTTTGTATAAATAGAATAGATTTGTTGAATCGTTCGCAATAGTTGACAAATGAATGATACTGATAAAATGAATTTAGTCTTAAACTAAGGCCCTTATCACCTTATAGATCATCTGTCACTGAACGATATATTATTGATGACGAAGCATTAGTTTGAGATGCAAATTTATTTTGATTATTTGATGAGGGACTACATTATGCCCGGGTAATTGGATTATAATGATTTTAATGTAATCAAAAGATCAGTCATTAGAATTCTTAAAATCAGTCACTGACCCATGGACATTTGCTAAGATATTAGGTATTTTTTCTGATACTAGCTAACGGTTATTCCTCTGTCTATAGTAGTACTACCTTCAGCGGTGGTGATGGACACTTCCTTGCTCCAGTCTGAAGCACCAGCTTCGTTTTCCACTCGAATCCGTATTCGCCAGAGTGTATTCGGTGATGCATCTAGTACGTGATCAGTTACACTACTGTAAATCGCAACTATTTGAACTTGATGACATGAACTACTTCTCTCTTAAATTCTAGCAAGTGCAACTTCTTGTCAGTAAAAAGTTAAAGGTATTGGAAATCGCTCCACACAAGAGTGTGAAGGAGGGCTCCACAACCACCGTTCATTTTCACCAGAAAAAATACACTACGTACTTCAGCACTCATAAAAAGATCAAAATTCGTGTAAATATCCTTAACTTTAAAACACACATAAAATTTTAAAGCTAGAAAATTAAACTTTAAAGTTATTTGACCTGGGTATATCAATTTCACGGCGTGATGACGATCCATTGGTATATTCCAGTTTATACTTGATATTTGAACACTGCCAAGAGGACTGACTAGGTGGTTGCCAGCTGATATGAACTTGATATGGAGATGGTGCAAAAGCGTTTACGTTCGACGGTGGTGCAAGAGGTACTGAAGAAATCAGTTATTATTATTTTCAAGAAAAAAACCCGGAATCAACTTAGTTAAATTAGCATGGAATCTGTTATTTGTATCAATTTACCATCTCAACACCTCAACCGGATACATTTTGTTAAGTGAAATAAACGAGGTAAAACAATAAAAAATGATTCCTATTTAAGATAAATCTGAAAAATTTTAAATTTACTTTAATAAACGAGAAAAAAAAGCTGACCTGCGCAACCGGTCCGTGCACTTCCCTCTGGACTCGGTTCGCTAACTCGCTGCTTCCGATCGACGACTTTGATACGGACAAAATATAAAGTATCGGCATCTAGCAAGGACAAACGTTGTTGGTAATTCCGTCGGCTTATGTCATGTTCAATGATTCCATCATATTCCGTAAATGTTGGATTATCGCTAGACCGAAACTCGATAATGTATCCACGGACCTGATTCTTCGTGTCCAAAATCCCATTCCATTGAACGTTCAAGGCATCAGCTCCATCAGCTGTAACCTGAGGTGCACTTGCTACTGGCGGTACTTTGAACGGATCAGTAGAATAACGTGTCCAAGAGAGAGGACCAAAACCACGTTTGGTGCCAGCCGAAATGCTGATGTTATATGAAGTTTCAGGATGCAGATTATTCAAAAGATACTCCAACGTAGGATGATCAATGAGAAATGTTTTCAGTTTATCGTATGGATCATCTAGCGAAACGATTCCTACTTTGTACTGTGTAATTTGTCCTAAAGGATCCGGTGGTGGAATCCAACGAATATGAAGTGAATGATCAGTTTTCTGGACCAATTCAATAGCACGTGGTGCATCCGGCAAAATCTGCAACGTGTTTGCGATAGTCACAGTACTCCAAGGACCGTATGAACCACCTTCTATATGAGCCGCAACTTGAACTCGGTATTGACGTCCACTTTCCAAATTAGTAACATTGAGACAATGTCGAGGACTTTCAGCTGGACACTGTAACAGTCGATCTTTGGTATTTTTCTCGATTTCCATCCAACGACTTTCACTCAGTAATTGATACCGGATCTTATATTTATCATGTGGTCCATATGGTGGATAAGGTGGCAACCAAGAAATCATGAAATAATCAGTACCTTCCTGAGCTACAACCAGATCTTGAGGTGGAAGCGGTGCGTCCGCTCTAGCTGTCATTGCGTCTAAATTCTCCGTGTTCGGACCACCACCAATACTGTTGTAAGCTTTTACACGCATAATGTACTTCGTGAAGGGTGTCAGACCTTCGATATTTATCTTAGTATTGGTAGTGTTAGCAATCTGACGCTCAAGTTTTGCCCAGTCATCCTGACCTTGTATCTCGTACTCGTAGTTCACAATATGTCCGTGACGTTGCGAGCATTCTACCGGTTCCCACTGGAAACTGATGGAACGTTCTAAAGTATAACTCAGTTGCAGATTCAACGGTGGAGCACTTGGCGGTTGTTGGTCTGTTGCAATTTCTTTCGACTCTTCCGGTCCTAGTTCCGTCGTACGTGCCCGCACTCGCACCTCGTATAGGGAGAAAGGTAGCAATCCGGTTAGTGTGTATTCCAGATCCTTGTGATTGTAAACAGTAACAAAATCACGACTAACATCACGTGGTTCCTCATCCGGACAAGCTAATCTGTGTTTCAAACGGTAACTAATGTCGTAGCCGACGATGGTACCACGTTGTACCAGCGGTGCAAGCCATTGTACATGTACTTCGTTGGGACTTTTAGCGCGCAAGCGCAGATCTCGAACCGGACCCGGAATTCCTTGCCGAGTAGTTATTACTTGTTCTGAACTCCATGGACTCGACCCCACCTGATTGGTACATCTTAATTTAACAGCCCATCGAGTATTGGCTTCTGAAGGAAATGTATAATCGGTCTGGTCACCTGGTACTGGCACTACACGTTCTGGTTGCCCAGCTACCCGATAAGCGAGATCGTAGTTTAGCTGATCACACTGCCATGTATCTTTGGCTGGCTGAGCCCACGAAACCCTAACTTCACTGGTGGATGGGGCATCCAAACGGATGGCCTGAGGCGGTGACGGTGGTGCTGAACATCGAGTACGAGCTCGAACTTCCTGGCTCGGAGCGGACTGCTCGTTCTGTGGTGATACAACCCGTACTCGCAAGTCCACTACGCTATTTGTTGGGAGCTAAAATAAAACAAACGCAAACAATTAAGTTTCTATGAAGAAATTTATCTTTTTTAAGATTTCAACTGCACAAGGTAATTGTTAAATTCAGCGAAATCTCCAAGGTCTCAGTTTTAAATACCTGAAGAAAATGATTCATTATCCTACCTAAGTGCATGTAACAAAATAATGCTGGAAATTAATTCATTTATAGAAAATTTAATACTTGGTCAATCTGCGCAGTGTAGAGACGCCGTCCAGGATGTGCCGGAACTCGTCGATTATATTGTTGCCATACACCACCTTCAAGACGGTATTCAATCACAAATCCACTTACATCACCATGTGGTGCATTCCATTCCAGTGTTACTGAGGTGGCTTGTTCTTCAATCACTCGCGGGGTAACCATTAAACCGTTGGCCGGTCCCGAATCAGTGCGCACCTCAATCGCGGTACCTGGGTGATAATGCACACCATCAGTAGTAGCATCAACGGTTATATTGTAACGCGTATTAGGTGACAAACTGTCGATATTGTACTGCAACGTAGCGCGATCCACCGTAAATGTTATTGGTTTAGCACCGTATTGGACGACAGGTGTCACATGAATTCGGTAACCGACAACACGAGCTGTATCAGTAGGACGTACATTCCATCCAATCAGAATATTAGTCGCTGTTCCACCTAATTTATTCAACGAAATAACCTGGACAGGTCCTTCACTAATGTGACCAACTTGAGGCTCACTCCACGGAGACCACGTACCACTCCGATCACCAGCTGATATCTGCAACCATAAATATTATACTAGTTCATCGTAATTATTCAGCTTCTTTTCTGAGATATTTTTCAGATCTCAGTGCAATGAGTAATTAAAAATTTAACTGTTTGGAAATTCAAACCATAAAGGTATATTTCTTCTCAGGTTCCAAGCCATCAATTCTACCACAGTGTAATTTGGAGCCGGTTGGTGGTGGTGACAATTGTCTCATACGAATAACTTCCTGGTCACATGGGTTATATGAGGGAAATTGACGTTCCTGGTACTGTTTGGTACCTGCTACTGCATACTTACACTTGTACCTGTCGATTAAACCGGAAGAAGGATAAGGTTCTTGCCAAACTAAATCTGCATTGTCCAATCCGGTACTTAGAACGCGAACCATTGGTGGTGCTGGGATCTGAAAGAAAAAAAGTAATTTGACCGGAAACATATTGTACTGTCGATCTATCTGCTCTAGCATTAGCANGGATCTGAAAGAAAAAAAGTAATTTGACCGGAAACATATTGTACTGTCGATCTAAGCATTGTATATTCATATTAAACCTACGTCAGGTGTGGCAGCAGTCTGGAACTGGATTGGTTCCGACCAAGGTCCTGGTCCTTTTCGTGTAAATGCCCTTATCCGCACTAAATATTTTGTATATGATGAGAGACCGGTGATTTTGGTCCTGGTACCTCTGACAGTCTGCTTAATTGTGCCACCTGAATCATAACGTTCTGCAGGTGTTGCTTCGAACTCATATTCTGTTATTTCACCATTTGTTTGCAAGCATGCAGGTGCTTGCCAAACTATAGATACTTCAGTAGGTTGTATATTTGTTGCACGGATATAGACTGGAGCACCACTTGGTGCAGCTTCTTCAGTTTGTACCTCCTGACTTATTTGCTGTCCTGAAATATTGTTAGATGAGCTGGATATTACTACTACAATTATAATTTGATAAAATTTTAGAGCAGTGTGGATTTCTTATTGAAAAATAGTTATAGCTTAGAGCATGATAGAAGCAAATACGAGGATAAGTTTTTTTTTTCTTATCAATAAATCAAAAAAACAGGTTAAAAAGTTACAGGTATCGCAAGACAGCAAAATAATAAACAACAAGGAAATCTGTGCAAATTGTTAAGAACTCTACCAAATTTCGAAAATTTATCAAGCCTATAAGCGACAAAATATACCAACAAAATTTTTAAGCCTTACCAGCAATATTTGTTTTTGCAGCGACAGAAATGCGATATTTCGAATGCGGTAGTAGGTTCCGAAGAGTAAAAGAAGTTCTATCGCTGGTGACCGTCACAGGCCTATCCTCTACTTGATCACACATACCTCTGAAATAACTTCATTTAGTAATTTAAGATATCAAAAAGAAAAAAATAGTTTGAACGAATTTCAACTGAATAAATATTTTGTTAATCAGGTGTGTCTTTCTTTTTTGAACAGCTATATCTAATTATCAGATTTCCAAATTTTGTGATAATTAAGATAACTTACTTAGATAATAGCTGATACGTCACTTCATAACCTGTAATTTGTCCGTTGGGAGTTTGCGGTTGCCTCCAAGCAAGTTGCAGAGCATCAGATGATTCAGGATAAATCCGTAAGTCCGAAACTGGACCAGGTGCTGGAAAAAAAAAGCAAAGAATTGCTGAAGTTTAATCGATAATTAGATATGAAAATAATCGCTAAATATTCTGAATTTGGAAAGCAAAAGTGATTCAAATGGCTTTTCGTTGAAATTTTTGGATCTCAATTTGCACGATATTGATGAAAAGAAATCATACCGGTTCCTTCCGTCTGTACGGTAACTGGACGTGACCATTGCGTTTCACCCGATGGATTAGCTGCTTGTATCTCGAAAGTCCACCTCGTAAACGGCTCCGAATCAAAAATTACATGGTTTTCACCAAGTGTGAGGTTTTTAAAGCCCTGGTTATGTGGGGTGCTGTATTTGACGATATACCACAACCGATTGCAGTTCCACTCCGATTCATGCAGTGCCTGAAGTAGAACTGATTCTAAAGAAGTACGGTACCATATAGCGTATCTTCAAGAGCGACAATTAATGATTCAACAAGCTTCAGATAGTTAGTTAGAAAGTTAGCAATGGAACAGGAAATCACAACCAATTTCTTAGAAACAGCAATAACTTTGGACTGTACTTGCAGTACTGGCGGTTAAAAAGAAATTATTATTTAGCAGTTTGGAACTTTTCGAACTGCAGACTAACCTTCCAGGATACGCGGATCTGTGTAGGTCCAAGTGACGTAGCTTGTAGATCGAGTGGTGTACGACGTGGTGCTGAGCATTTGGTTTGCGTTTGAACGTTAACTGCCGATGAAGTGTAAGCAATGCCGTTGTTGGCATCTACTGCGTGAATTCGAATCTGATAACTGCGTCCGGCAGGTAGTTCACTGAGATCAATGCTGTACGGTCGCTGCCAACCCATGTATGGTACCTGAATAAGAGGGTAAATGATGCAAGACGAACCAAATCATAGGCAACCGGAAGTAGGATTCAAGAAGAAAAATTCCGAAATTTGTGGTTTTCAAAATCAATTTTTTCAGGAATGAGAAGATATTGGATACCTGCGCACGAAGTCTCTGCCATGCTGCATCGACCGACGTTCGATATTCAATTTGATAGTTTTGGATAAGATCATCTACTCGTTCCTTTCCACTCCAAGTAAGTACAGGTATCCCATGACGATAGCTTACAACTGGCCCAATGATAAGTTCACCAACAGGTGGCGTCCGAACAGAAGCGATCTGTGACCACGGTGATGCACCGGCTGAATTCTTTGTTCGAATTCGAATGGACCATTGCTGGTTGGCCTCAGAATCCAACACATGTGACGTCTGATAGCCATTTAGAAGTATCGGAGCAATGCCCGGTGGCTCCTTTATTCCAAGTTCCACCTGTATGTCACTGCATTGCCAGGTGTTTTGGGGCGGTTGTGCCCAACTAACTCGGATATGACGTGAATCAGCGGCTTGCACTTGCAGATGTGATGGCGGATGAGTTGGTGCTAAATTAAAAAAGTGGTCCATATTAAGCTTAAATTACAGTACCGAGTCAACAAATTCTCTTCACACTGAAGAAAGTTTCTGAAAATGCCCAAAAAGCTTCCTCAAACTCCAAATATCACAGAATTTAAATCAAAACAAAGAGAAAGAAATTATTCTTACTACAAAATTTATACGCAAACAGGTCCAAAATCATACCCGAACAAATGGTCCTTCCTGATACTTCCGGACTGGTATACATTACATAGGAATTTCGATCAAGTACTTGAATATGTATGTAATACACACTGCCCTGTTGTAGACCAGTAAGCTGCTGTTTGTAATGCTTTCCATCGCCTACATAAGGAACTATTTGGCTGAAAAAAGTCATGCTATTCATGTATTCCTCTGAAGGATATTTTAATTTAAAAAAAAAGTAGAATGAAGCCTAAATCTGGTGATTCCTTTAAAGTTTGACTCGTCTTTTTGCTACAGATGTAAGTGTTCAATAAATTGTGCATAAAAAAATTACCCGTAAGAAGTCCACCCAGTATTTTCTGTTCGATACTGAACGCGATATCCAAAAACACCATGTCCGGTACCTTCACTGATCCATTCTACGTATAAATCACCATCACGTGCCGATACGCTTGGTTCCGAAATAAATTCTGAAACTTGTACTAGAACCTTTACACGGCTTGTAGAAATATGAAAATAGCCGGCATGCACAGCGTCAATAATCATTAAGGTTATATAAATCAACACTATATCATGCCTTGATTGACCTGTACTATAAAATAACCTAGTTTAGTCAACATATCAGGCTCATCCATGCAAAAAATTAACAAATATAGCATAAATAAAGCAAATAATATTTCGTCAGAAAAATAGCAAATGAAAATTGGAAACTCAGAATAAAATATTAATTCAAATTGAAACATCTGGACGTTTTTATGCAGTCAAATTCAAAAATGAATAAGGCTCAGGACAGCCAATTTTGAAACGATCGTATTACAGTTTCGCTTCCAAATATATATAAGAGCTAACTTTTTTTCTAAAAACTAAAGTGATGAAATCATGAAAATTTTGGCAGTGATGCCTAATCAGTCCAGACCAGTTAGTTTGCGTCCTGCTGAAGACAACAAAAGACACATCTAGCCAAAATGAATCTTATCACCACTCCATACCATGTGGCACTTATCACTGTCAATGTCATATCAGTTAAAAAAAAAAAAAAGTGGTTGGGATGTTGAATTTGGTACATTAATGACTAGTAATCAACAGACAAGACAGTTTTACATAAACTGTGCTTAAGTTATCTAAAAGTACAAAATAATCGACGAAATGTGAAACTAAAGGAAACTCAAATATTTGGAATTTTAGCTTGGGAGAGGAAGTTATTTAGTTCAAACATGGGATAAAAGGAGCATCATAATATCAAGGACACACGGCACGGCACACGCAATCAAACCTTCATTAGGATGACGAGATATAGCAATATCGTAACTTTCATCCGGTGAACGACACCAGAAATCTACACGTGGATCACAGATGCTACGTAGTACACGGATACCCTTGGATACTGGAATGGGGACACATGATTGGATGATAAAAAAAAAGCTAAATCAGTGGAAGGCATCATCGTAAACTATCAATTATTTTCACTCTTTTAACTATTAGCCAATTAGAAGGAAATCATGGAGGTTGCTAGGAAAGCAGTTTGAAACAATTAACTTAACTTATAGCTCTGAGTTTTTGTTTTTCATGATGCCATCCTACACTACACCCAATATAGATAGTGTCATGTTCATCTGTACCTAGCACCAGCTTCTTTATATCAAATTCTTTCTAGTCTAGTCTTGAAGCAGCCTACAAAATAATCTATCAAAGAAGCGTCAGTAACCAAATGTTAAGGAGCAAGGATTTACAACCAAAATAAAATTAAAACTTTCTTACAAATTTTCCATCCAATTGATGTTAATGGGCAGTGAAATGAACGGAAATTCAAAATTGGCCGATAAAAATATGCAAATGTTAGTAGAAATTTTAGCAGCAAAATATATTGAGAAAGAAATCTAAGCTATAAAATTGTTAAAAATTGGAATATTCTCAGAAAGTCTCTAACATCAATCAAATATTTCATGATAAGCATTTTCATGAGCAAAAATCATTCTAGAGCTTATCCGGTCTTACTTCCAAAGAATTAACTGTTGATTTACTTACTCTCAACATAGAGGAAATTGTTTGCTGGAAGTAAGTGACTTTTAATTTTACGTGAAGTTACTTCAGATTTGAATAATACCTTTCGAGGAGCTTTGTAGATTTACAGGTGCGCTACTTGGTCCAGTTCCGGCACGGTTTCCGGCACGTATTTCTACATGCCACTCTCCAGCTTCCGCATTTTGGAATATGAACTGGCGCTCTCCCCCGTTAGCTCGTTTCGAAAACGGTATTCCATCTCGATATCCTGTTATTAAAAAATATGGATCACATTCCTCCTGATCTGCCCAACTCCAAATAAGCTGGATTCCTTCGGCTACACTTTCCAATCGTAAATCCTGCGGTGCATTACTGGGTACTGAAAGGTATTTAATAAATGAAATAAATTAGAAGCGACAAGGAAACTTCTGGTAATATCATGTCAAAACTGAATGCTCGCAACATTAAAAAAAAACTTTTCAAGAGCAAACTATATGGTAAACAAAATTAGAAGTGAGTTTTTTTTTTCTCTCAAAAGAATGTCATCGAGCTCTTTCACAGCAGCAAACGGTAAGCTTGGAAACTTAAATTAATTTGTCATCTGGCTAATTTTAATAAAAATTATCTTCGGACTATTTTGCGAAAAATTGCCTGCGGCATAAGTATATAATTTCAAATAACTTTAATTAGAGAACAAAAAAAGAAAAAAAAAGATGCCTTGACAATGGACAGTGAAACTCGTCGCTTCTGATACAGCGAGAATCCGTCGAGACTGATCAATTGCTGATACTTTGACATAATAATGCTTATTGGTTTCTAGATTGGTTAGTTCTTGTCGAAAGTGTATTTCTGATGGCGAATGTGGAACATAACCATTGAAGTTTCGCCAATCATGATCCGATTCTGAGCGAAGATCAATCTGAAAAGCAATAAAAAAAAAAAAAGCTTGTTCTGTTGGCACCTATAAATGCAATGAACTATTTCGATAGCCTAACAAAATTAGAATAATCTTACAATAGTCCAACTATGTTTAATAACTTTCAGAAATTGTAACGAACCTGGTAGGCAACCACATTTGATGTGTCACCACCAACAGTCCAATATAGCAAAGTACGGGTTCCACGTTGTTCGATACGCGGTTTATCAATTCCAAGAAGTGGTTTTGGCATGGCCCCTAAGTAATTAATATTCTTATTAACATCATTGTTTTAAAGAGTGGAACTGAATTTGTGTTTAATTTAAACAGTTTAAACGATAGAATTTCTAACTAAACGACTTTGACGAATAAAAATGCATCAAACTTGTGAAAAAAGGCATGCGATCGTAAAACTAAGCAGAAGAAAGAGACATTCGTGCTATGAAGCGGTGCGTGAGCGAATTACTAATTAAGTTAGCATAAGGTGAAGGTTAAGTATGAAGGACCCGTTAAGTATAGAGTATGATGTGACTTGAAGATTGTAAGAGTAGAAGTGCTTGTAATCGAGGGAAGATGTGATATCCGCCTGAAAGATAATTGACTGAGTGAATAGTTTAAACTTTCTAATTCAGCTCTACTTGCGCTTGTTAACTTGTTAGCAGTCACACGTGTCAGGGTGGTTCGCTGTTTACGTCCTCTCACCTCGCTCTTCATCTCGTTCCGGTAACACCCGGACTTGATCCAGCTGTTGCCGAATGCGTTCTGGTACTTCCTCACGCTGGTGCTGTCTTTCTTGTTTCTGATGACGTTGATACTCGACTAATTGACGATTGCGTTCACGTTCACGTTCTTCCCATTGTTCACGCTCTCTTTGCCACTGCTGTCGTTGCTCCATCTCCCAACGTTGACGTTCTAACTGCCGTTGAAGTTGGTCTTGACGTTCCTGCTCGTGTAATACTCGATTCCGTTCACGTTCCTTACTCAATCTATCCAACTCCATTTGCAGTCTTTTACGTTCACATTCTTTAATTCGATTCCGTCGATTTTCCTCCTCCATCTGTTTCCTGTGAAGCTCCATTTTAGCCCTCTCATCGTCATCCTTTATTTCTTCTACCTGTTGTTCTGATATCTTCTCTTTGGTACGTGCTGGACTCGAGAACACAGGTATTTCAGTGTCCTTATGATGCCGCAGAGAAAAAACTTTGGATATGGGAAGACCCAATTCACCGTGGTCAGTTCCGGCACGGACGGAAATATTGTAAATAGTATGTGGCGACAGTTGACTAAGAAGGTAGGAAAAGAATGACCCTGGTACCTGTTCAGTTCGCACTCTCCGTGTATGCAGATCTTCTATTGCAATCTAAATTGGAACCAACTAATTAAGAAAAAACCGAAATCAATTTTTTATTCCCAGAAGCAGTCAGTCTTTACCATGATGAGAGGAAAATTCGACAAATCAAAAAATTGCCCCGAAATGTGCATAGTCATGCAAAAAAGGTAACTGTGCGATCCGGTGATAAAAGAAAAGAAAATGGTGCCTGATAAAAAGGAATGTGCTTCGAGTTTAGGGGTGGCAACCAGTGAAGCTCAATACTGGACGCATCATGAGGTCTGATCTGAAGATTGTGCGGTGATGTCGGCACAGATGGCTCCCCTGAAATGGA
Source organism: Setaria digitata (assembly GCA_003640385.1). Taxonomy (NCBI): domain Eukaryota; kingdom Metazoa; phylum Nematoda; class Chromadorea; order Rhabditida; family Setariidae; genus Setaria; species Setaria digitata. Next base: position 283,676 of record RCAB01000007.1, on the reverse strand, counting down.
AGGATCCTTTCATGTTGGTCGAAATTTTTGAACCATTTCACGAGGACCACAGGTGAACACCAAGGGCACTAACAAGTTCCAAGAGTACATTTGTCAAGTATGCTTTTCAATACAAGATTGCACTTCTTGTTGACAAACAGAAAGAGGAAAAGAGCGCAAACAACAGCATGCATGCTTTTGAAAAACGAAATGCATGCAGCAGTAACATAGAGCAGAACGATATAGACCAAGTCTAGACTAGACTGGAGAAATGCACAAATGATACCAGCTTCAACAAGGATGAAAAACAGCGGGCTCCCGTGTGTTGTCCATTCACTGTTTTCTAGTTCATATACTAGCTGAAATTACTTCAAATTAAAGTAGTAGCCAAAGTTAAAGGACAAATAATCCTTACTGGCCCACAAGAAGTTCAACTTACATCAGCAGTATACTGCACCCCAAATGAAAGTTTGGATAAATCATAGCAGAAGTCTTCCGGATCAGCGATTCCTTCCGGACATTTAAAATATTCAGGTGATTCGATGATACGTGTCCACTGATCACCAGCACTTTTCTTGTAGGATAACCTAGAATCCTGTTCTCATTCAGAGGCAAAAATTTTGATCAAATTCCAGAGGTCATATCTTTCTCAACAGGAAGAATGTAAAATTTAAAAAGAACGAATTAATCTACTTGAACTTGGTGACTTCATCAGCATGTTCAGGCAGTGGTGTCCAAGCTAGATATGATTTCGGTGGTGCCAAAATGATGCGAAGTTGATATATGTTATGATAGTCTAAAAATAGCCCATGATGGAACGGTAAAAAGGACTGTAATATTGAAGACTGTAGAAAAACACGTGAAGTATTGAAGAAACAATATTACTTTTCACATACCAAATATTCATTGCTCTATCGCTTCCTATCCAGACAATTTCGACCATTTAACTGACCTTTTAATTAGAAAGTGATGCTGTGGAGTGTTGATTTAACTTATAAATTGGCTTTTGAAGAAAATGAGCACATGAATTTTACCTTCACCAAATCATTAGACACCAAAGTATAAGAAAGCAAGAATACCACGAATGAGCAGCGCCATGCCCCTTTGTTAATTAAGCACCAATCACTGAGCTCTCTTGCCGCATAGTTCATAAATAAGTACTAAAAGTGGAGAAGTGGACGAACCATCTGTTCGAGAATCAGTCCATTCCAAATTTCCACTTCTTACATTTTTAAGCTTGTTAAAAATTCTGCATTTTTACTGCATAATTTACCTTAAATTACCTGTAATTTGATTTTTTTGTTGTCGTTTAAGGCGTCGAAGTGCAGGTGTTGGTGTTTCTTGCAATGCTGGATAAAACAGTAATGTGTTATTTGTGATTAGTGGTGACTGGTAATGATATCGATAAATATCGCCATTACTGATGGACACTAAATGTTAGTTTGCTACCACATAGAGTATTATATTAAAGTCAAAAACAAATAAATGAAACGAAAAGATGAGCATTCGCTTTATTTCTTACTGAAAATTCCTCGTCTTGTAGGTCAATTAAAAATTCATAAAAGGGTTCGCAACCTCTTTACTGATTTAATTTAATGGATAAAAATAAAGATGAAAAGGTATCATCTTTTTGCTCTTATTTATCATGATCTCGATCTTAATCTCGAGTTTCACTATGTCCACAAATGCTATAGTTATTTAATACAAGGAAAAGTCTCCCAAATATCCGATGAACACACAGGTCTAGAAGTGAAGAAAAAAATGTTGAAGAATTTCATCGACACTTGTTTCATACAGATGATGAAGCCTTAAACATGTTGTTAATATTTCGTGAAATTAGTTACTGATACTGCAAGTGGTCTGTAAAGCACCTACAGTAGCAGCAATTCATTAAAATATTAGTTAGCAAGCAGTTTGAACGTAGAGAGCACCCACGATAGCACACTGCTGTAAGGTTGCTGTACCTGACGTGAACGATCGACATGTACGTAAGATTACGCAAATAGTGTAAGAGTGTTATATATTCAAACATTACTTTAGAGACAAAACAGCTGGGTGGAATCGTACCTTAACTAGAATCAAAAATTAAGTATATGTGTTGTTCGAAATATTTGCAGTGAAGTTGAATTGTTACCTTCACATTTGTTAATATCAACAACAACAAGACAACATTTTTTGCCTAAATGAGCTATGCTTTGTGGCTTACTGAATCGAACTTGAAACTAATTAGAGCAACAAATTAGTGAGTTACTTCTCCAAGTAGTAAGTGTTCGAGGATACTGGAACTTTTACCTTTTGGTCCTGAGTGTTCCTCTGTTTCAGCGTTCACAATTTCACTCCATGGACTATGTCCATGACCAGCACGTGAGCGAACCCGGAATGCGTATCGTGTAGCTGGACTTAAGTCATTCAAAGATACGGTATTCCGTCCTACGTATGATGCTGTTTCAGGTTGTGCATCTGTTTCTGCATTCCAGAACTGAAAGGAATATAGAAGCCAACCTTAACTGCATTCTCTTTGGTCTAGTTTTCTGAAGGGGTCATGAAAAGTTTCAGATCTTCCATTCACATAATGTCTGTCTCCTACGACATTGTTGTAAGTTCACTTCCACCTGCCAAGAAGTTCCTATTCTCTGCTCCTACTCGCCAACTGTTACGTCAAAAAAAGACCTAGCACGTAGCTTCTCGAATTACGTCATTTCTATTAACATAGTTGTTGAATATCAAACCGTATATTCATAACCGTCGATTGGTCCGTATGATTCATCGCAACGAGGCTTCTCCCACATGAACTGAATGGTTGCTTCAGACAGAACACTAGCTCGAATGTTTTGTGGGATTCCAGCATCACCAACGCATGAATCAGAAGCCACTGAACCAACCGTGATCTGAAGTGAGAGCGGAAACATAGATACTACTTACTCTCTTTCCAATCAGAATCATTCTGTCGCAATCAACTTTTCTACCTCAGCTGTTTTAGCAGCTATTTTAAGTTGATCGTCGACTGCTAGGATACGGAAGGAATATAAGGAACCATCGTAGATTCCATCAAACTGGATGTGATAGTCATTTGTTTCATCATCTACGATCAAATCATCATATTTGCGCCATCTGAAGTATTAAAATTTTTTTTAAGTGACCTATCCTGGCAAGTAGTTCAGATTGAATTAGTAGCCGAAATGATCTGTACAAAGACTGCTTTCAAGTGGCTTAGACCACAAAGTCAGCGAGAAAATTCACGCAACATCAACCTCTCTTGACAAGATGAATCTTGCAATAAGTAGCCCAAAAAATGCTTAATTCACAATTAGTTACAATTAGTTAATANCAAGATGAATCTTGCAATAAGTAGCCCAAAAAATGCTTAATTCACAATTAGTTAATAACTGCAGCATTAAACTAACTCGGTTTCATTCGGCAGACGATATTCTATGACGAATTTCGAAATGGTTTGACCAGATAGAGACGGCTTTCTCCATTGCACCAAAAATTGTTGCTCATTTTCCGGAGCAACAACTGGCTTATCTTCCCAGGCTACACCCGGAGTTGGAGCCGTTTTAGCGAGTAGCTTGTAGACCAGTTTTGGTTCGTGATCCACGAACGCTACTACACCGACGTCGTATTGCGTATCTGGTTTCAGTCTAACAAAAATGTGACTACTAGCCAGTGGACTTACACGAGCACGTTCTACTGCCTGACTCTCACCATCCACTTCAACAGCCATTACCTGGAAGCATAAATGAGCTTTAGATAAGACGCAATTCAGCGGAAAGAACTAATATATGAAATAAAACTTCGATGATCATGATATCAAAAGAACTACTTAATTAGAGTAAAAACCAATGATTACAGTACCACACTAGTGGTACCTTAGCACTATACCTCATAATGTTGTAGTCTTTCATCTTCATATGGCTGCCAGCTAATACGCAATTCAGAATCCGTCCGATAGTCGAGTTCTATTTCATCTGATTCCTTCGGTGCTGGAACAAACTGGCCGATGAATGTTTTTGGATTTCTTCAGAACGATACGAAAGATTCTTTAGATGTGAGCAGTTAAGTTTGCATGGAACTCGATATTTAAGCAGTGCAATCCAACCTTCGCCTTCTGTTTTCGCTACAAGCATGAAGTCGTTCCATGGACCCAACGTACGCAAACGATCCGCAGCTCGAACACGAACTTGATATTCGGTTCCGGGAAGAAGATTGGTAACACTAACTGAAGGATGCGTCACCGTTTGCCGATGAACGTCAAACTTTGCTTCAGTGCCAGCTAGCTGGAACAAGTTACGAAAACAGTCCAAGTCAAAAGACTGGAATTTAATTTCAAGAATGTAACAGAATATCAATATTTTCAAAAAGGAAAAAGAACACACCTCAATGTGGTACTCGCCAACAGAGCCACATTCCGGTGGCTCCCATGATATAGCGATACTATACTGACCGGTTTGTGTTACCTCAAGATTTCGTGGAGCTGTTAACTCATCTGCAATTTTACTTAGAATTTATTAAAATCAAATGCAATCGTTTGTTAATGTAAAACTGACACAATACTATCCCCGTTAATTAAATCCTAAAATTAGTTGATATCTTGGAATAAATTTTAGAATTAAAATAATCAGTCAGTGTGAATTTAAGATTAATCAATAGCTAGCGGCCAGAGTAGTGGAATATCATAAGAAACTTAAAGAATATTTAGAAAATCTTCAGAAACAAACCTGATTCACATTTAATGCTAACCATTTCATTACGTGCGCGTATTTCTGGCGTCTCCACCAGAATTTTGCCATTTTTACCTAATACTTTGATTCGAACAAAATAAGCGATTCCAGCCGGCAAACGTGGAATCTAGAGATTTCCATCATGTATAGTTCAATGATATGAATGTTAAGCTAACAAATGCTGGCTTAGCAGAAAAGTTTCTAGACCAGAACATTTTCATATTTAACTATGGCGAAATATTCCGGCGTCAAGGATTACCTGCACTCTGTACTGCAAATTAGGCCCTTTATAAGGAATTATACCATCATGAACATGCCACTGCGTGTCTTTTTCCGCACGATACTCCACCGCGAAGCCCCCAACACTATCATCTGGATGATCTCCGGTTTGTATACCCTCCCATTCAACGGTTAGCAAACTTTGGGACCCACCGGTCTCTCGTCGTAATCGAATCCGAGGTTCGTTACCTAAGGAAATTGTTGTTCGCTACGAGTATAAGGAAAGATCGATTCAAGAGAAGAATTTGGTTTTCATGTATTAAAAGCAGTAGACAGTTTGTAATCACTCAAGAAACAAGAATTTTTTAACGATGAGACAGAAGTTCCTTTATTTTTTGGTAAGAATATGGTAGGTGAGCTATTTAATTTTACAAGATATACATTAAAATGAAGTCCAACACATTCAAGTTTAAAATGCTTCTATAATTATTCTATAAACATATCACCGTTAGGAAATTTCGCATTCCAACAGTAAAAAAAAAAAAAAAAAATTANCACATTCAAGTTTAAAATGCTTCTATAATTATTCTATAAACATATCACCGTTAGAAAATTTCGCATTCCAACAGTAAAAAAAAAAAAAAAGAAAGAAAAAAAATTAAAAAAAAAACACTTATTCAGAAAGTATGTCGAAGTGACAGATGATATTAATAAATGGAGAGGAAACACGGAATTATTACAGGTTTCAATCAAATTTTTAGATATTTAAAATTATTTAATTAACAAACCTCTTATCGCATAAATGAGAATCAACGCGACGAAGAGCATTTGCTGGCTCACCGAAAACGCGCTCATTCTGAAATCAAGGGAAACCATAGAGGAAAATTTTTAATTTTAGTTTTGATTGAACGTATTTGGCTAACGCAAAAGTTAAGTTTGAACATATGAAAGCCAACAAAAATTTCGGATTCAAAAAAAAAAAAAAAAATGTATAAAAATTCATAAACCTCCCTGCATTCATTCCGCCTCTTTCCTTCCAGTTTATTTATAAATTTCAAAGAAAATTTTCGACAAAAGTTGTGAAGATGAAAAGAAAATAACAAAAGTGAGAGAAGGGCAAAAAATTAACTTCTGTTCTTAATTCAAGCATGGAAAAAAAAGTTTCTGACACTAGATTCTGCTTCTAATTTTCAAACATTTCTTGATCAAAAGCGAAGCTGTCTTAATTAAATCTTATGTTTAATTGGTTTCCAAAGATGTAATGTATAACAAAGTGTGGAAAGTTGAAAAATGCACTATAGAAGCAGTCCAACAAATCTGGCTCAAGCAGCTGAAAGCAATATCAGAAGTTAGGATGATAAAAATCAGAATAGACCTAATTACCTATTTTAAGCTTACGTGACTGATTCTCACGTCCGCTACTTCAGTTCACTTCTAATCTATAATATTTTTGAAAATTCAAACTTGGTCATTCGGTGTAGCTAAAAAACATTAATATAGCTACTGAAAAATGGATGATTCATTGCTCATTTGTTTGTTGCCATTTGTTTACTTGCATCAAACCTAGCAATGAATATATATTGTGGTTTGCAAGTATCAGATGATGGCAGTTCCGGAATGACTACCTTCTCATTCATTGGAATCTTCGTTCTCTCGACATCATGAAACTGAAATCCCCTCGGGGAAATTGGAATTTCCCTCGGGGTAAATTCAACCCATACAAATGCACAGTGGATCACACGCAATTAGAAAAGGGTTTGTAAAACGATGCATTGGTAGATATATGTGACGGTAAGAAAATTTAACATTAATGTTATGAGAGCTTTTAGTTTAGCACTGAGGAGAAAAGAAATTTGACGACCTTGCGGTGAGCTGATCGACGATCTAAGCCTAGAAGTGGACTTTGATTGCAGTCACTGGATAAGAATCAAGGAACTTGGATATTAGGGGACAGTCTGCAAGCGTAAAACAAACGTATTAATGACATTTTCCGTGATCAGAAAAACTTTCTGATCCAATTGGAATAGAGCATTTATATGGAATAAATGATAATTCTGCTTATCAGAGTAAGCTATTTCTGAGTGATAAATTCTCATCCTGAAGATTCATTCATACATTAACAACTATCATTGTGATAGCATTACTATGGGAAATTGTTATTGTAAAAGCGCAGTAAATGGCGAGAAATTTTGCTGAAATGTAATGTAATAGTGCAAAAGACCTTCGAATGGATTGGTATGAAAATACAAAATTTCTTTTTAAAAACTGTCATTACTCTCAACAGCTGCAACTAGAAGAATGAATAAGAACTGAAACTCGATTTTCGAGTATTCATTCGCCTTTCTCGTCACTACTGAATATCACCCTTCAGTAGACTAACCTTACTTGTAAGTTTAGATTTAAACAGGCTTTAGTTCACTATTTTCTGGCCAGTTCTATTACTAATTAGAGGTAAGATTAGGCACTGAATCTCAAAGCAAAGCAACCATAAATTTTCGAGCTTCAAATGTTAAATTTATTTCATTATTAATGAATAAACCTATTAATTAAAGCAGAAGAAGAGACACTGTACAGCTTGTGACTGAATAAAATAATCAGGAATGAAATGGAGCTGAAATCTGAACTAAAATAGCAAGTTTTGTTACTTAACAGTTGGGTTGAATCATTCACTTTCAGTTTTTTTAAGCAGCGAGAAAAATGAGAAAGTGAATGAAAATATTGCCACCCACTCAATTCCACACTGATGACTGAGTGACAAAAGTGAAATTTTTTAGGAGCAATAAATTCTGAAACTAAAATTTAGTAATACCGAAGATTTTGCTCCAGCAACAGTGTAGCTGAAACAATTCACTAAAATTTGAATACAATTATTGAAAAATAATAAATGTCATTTGAGATGAGAGAAAATCCCAAGAATTAACCAACAAAAGATGATTACTGTGCTAAGAAAGGTTCGCCGATCTTATCCATTACATTTTATGAGATATGTTAAAAACAACCTGACGTGTCCATTTCATTTGTTCGAAATGAAATAAAAGAGCCGAAAATATTCGTTGAAAATGTTTCAAAACCATTATAATATTTCACGCAATATTATTTCTATCTATTTTTTTTTACGACAGTTTCTGTAGAAGTCTTAAATCAAATAACCTCCAATGACACGAATATATTCAGTGTTCAGATGGCTACTTTGTAATTTAAATGAATAATTTATTATTAGGTTACCTCCAACTTCAGCTTTAACTCACCTATGCCGACCTACTCTGACAAAGTTGATGACAACGAGACTTATGTAGTAACTTCTGAGAAAATTTGGATGATTCTTATAGAAACAAAAAAGTACGAAACGCTAACAGTTCAAGACAAACTTTTTTTTTTTTTTCTTTTTTTGGAACTGTGATGCAAAAATCTTCGCATATGTTGAAGAAGGAAACCTCTGTTGGAAAGAATTGCTCCTCCGAAAATGTGACCTGTACCAAAATTTGATCCAACATTTAATTTTTTGAAATTAGAAATTTTAAGAGATTTATTTGTGGATAGAGGCTGAAAAAAAAAAAAAAAATAGATAAATAAAGTGCGCCTTATAGTTATTTCGATATAAGTAGTGGAACACTTGTGAGATAGAACAGCACGTGAAACATAAAATACTGCAAAAATCAGCGATGATCATTACGGAAAAAAAAATGCCAATGCCAAAAGAAATACTTCCAAAACATCTGCTCTTTTTTTCTTCATCATATTGATGGCTATTAGCCTATTAAAAAAAAATCCTTAAAAGTGCAATCGACCATGAAAGATTTGTAAATTTCATGCGTCACAAAAATTAGTAAATTGCTATTTCATGAACTATTAAACATTTTATATTACGTTCATTAAAAGCTGAGGAAAGAAAATAATTGCATCCTTCATTTTTTAACGCCTTCATTAATTCAATTAATTAAGAAGTTCAAAAATTAGAGAATGCTTTTCATATTTTTAACATTCTTAATTGTGTCGAATGCAACTAGCATTTTCAAATTTTTACAAGCAGAGATATCAACTGTCCTGAAAAAATTTCTTGGTTGCAAGCATGAAGTGTTCTAAATTTTTTACTGAATAGAACTTTTATACAGTTGTTTAGTCTTCACCGCCTTGAGCCTATGTTTAGACCAGTTCAAGGCAGCAATCAGCTCTTTCAACAGATGCTATCTGTTAATCCGTTATAAATCTAATTAATAAAAACTCCGCCACTGATGAGGACAAGTTCTATTTTAATATTAGATAAAACTAAAAATGCATAGTTCCGTTTAATCACTTAGCAGGACTTGCTGCTATTAATTACTCATTAAATCTGTAATGAATGTTCAGCAGTATTTTAATAATCAAATTTCGTATTTTCTACATTTGGATATGAAATTTATTTTAGTATTTGAAGGGAAATTTCTACTCCAAAAGAATAAAAACTCTCTGTTTCCTCGTCAACAGAAGAATGAGATTCTATTTATGATTGATTGAATTGATGGAATTATAAAAAAGGAACTTGAGAAGAGAAGATGCAATCTGAGAGATAGGTGCATTATATCTGTTCATTAAACTGTAATCAAACAAATAAAACATTGTTATCGATAACAAAACAGCAGCGAAAATATGAACGGCAGTATTGTCGGGAATGGCTGCTGTTGTACGGTTCGACTCATCTGTTAAATGTTATTTCTAAAAGGGAACAAATAAGTGAAGGTAACATATCTTACGAACAAATTAAATGAATAACATCTGGTGAACATTGTCTTTCGTCTTTCGGCAAAAATATTTCGAAATGAAATGAATGGATTGATTCGTTACTTTCACTCATAACAACTCATACCATTTCATTTCTTATCAGTACTCCTATCAATTCATAATTGCTGAAGTAGCAATACACTAATGTGCAAGCTAGTGCTAATATCTTCATGCAGTGTTAGATTTACTGAGACATTGAGATTTCATTTATAGTGTTAGTTTGATTCTTTGTTTTACGGTTATATATATCCTCGTTCGATACCCGAAGAGATTCGGAAGCTACTAATTAGTTGAAGATGGAATATTTTTGCATCGTTTATTAGAAAGTGACGAACTAAATGAAAATAATTAAAAGTTTTCAGTCGATTATTGCAATTCCTCTTGAGGGCAAAAATAACACTAATACAGATTTGAAATAATGAATGAGTGATTGCCGGGTCATTTGTCTTCTTGAAAAAAAGCATTTCAAATGATTTGAAAAGATTGCCAATTATGACTAACTTCTCAAAGGAAAAAAACTCTTGCAAATCAAAAAATCTAACAGCTGCACTTGGTGGAGGGAATAAAGGGGCGAGAAATTATTTCAATTGCATTGAAGTGACATTTATGAAAATTCATTTTAAATTATAAACTGTTTAACCAGTTTCTCGAATACCTATTACACAAGTTGGTATTTCTGCTTGAAATCTTCATTAGTATCTTCTATTACTCAATATGTCAATTATACATTGTATTTGTATCTTTCTTAGGCATGCAAACGATTTTACTTCGCAATCTTTTCGCTCTTTGATTAATGCTATTAATAGCATTTAAGGTTTTCTCATCAATAATTAATTAGAATTTTTTTTTTTTTTTTTTGCTGAAAAACGATCATTTCGGTTGCTAGAAAACGTAAAAGAAATATGAAACAAAGGAAGAAATATACGTTATTCTGAATTGTACCTGAAAACGTCTTCTAATATTTGCATTTTTCATAACATCGGCTTACCGTGTCTAATATGAAAAAGAAATTAATTACTTAAGTAATTAAGTTACAATCGACTTTACAAATGGAGAAGTGAACATAAGAACATGATAAATATTATGGAAAGGGAAATGGGACAAACCACTAAATATAAGTTCTGCTGACGGGTCGATGAAAATAAAAAAAAGACTGCCACTAATTAACACTTTGTACTGGAAGAAGATTTAGGAAGAATGCCTTGTGACATGCTTAAAAATGATAAGTTTTGACCTATTAATAACGTAGTTATCGTAAAGAGAACGATTGGAGAATAGTTTTCAGCTACTTTTATTCAAATATATTTTTTTGGCTGTAGTGAAACCGGAAAGGGGAAAGAAATCTTTGTTTGAACAGAAAGATTGCCTCTGCGTACTTTGATAATGCAAACTTTTTGCAGTTAACTCAAATATTTTCGGTAAACTTTCCCTTATAAAAATTTTTTCTTTCTTGCAGTGGAAAACGAGAACTGGCATCAAATAAAACTACAAATTTGAGCTAACTATTTCTTCAAATGTATTTAAATGTCTTGGTAAGGGAAACTCATCGCAAATGGAAACATTTCAGATAGTTGAAGCAAATAAGCCAAGAAGTGTTTTCCGGAAAAGATCGATTAGTGCAGAATCAAAGGGAGCAATTTAGAGATGTTTGGCATTAATCAATTAAATATTTCTATGATTTTTCAAGTGTGCTGAACGAAAGTACTGTTCTAGACGATATAAAGGTTGCAGGTTGTGGGCAGAAGGAATCGGAGATTGATAATGTAACAAGTGGAGAAAACAATGGCTGTTCCGAGTTGAAAAAATGTCTCAAACACTAAAATTTTTAAGCAGGAAAAAAAAAAAACATTTTAAAGTGAAATTTAAAACAGAACAGTGATAAACACAGGAAAAATTCCATGCATTAAAGTTTTTTCTTTTGTTGTCATTTCTATTTTCATCTTTTGAAAGAAAATAATGGCTTGTTGAAATACAAACACGAAGATTCCAAGTACACTGAAGAGAGAGATAAAAATCAAGAAAAGTAAACAAAACATATTCTGATGAAGCCTTCGAAATGAACGCATCAAATGAATGCTTTTATTAAAAGAGTCAGTCTTACCTTTCGAAGTTTTCTTGAATAGAAAAAAATTGATAGAGTCGAGATCACGTAAGACCTAAACAATCAGCTTCAAATGGTGCTGGAAAGTAAGGACATCCTGAAATTTCAAAACTCTCTTACGGGTTGCAGAATGAAATGGCTTTCACATTCATAATTAATTTCATCTTATAGCTTGTATTTGTTTTAACAGCACTTGAAGATAATACTTCTTCAAACTGAGGGTAAAAGAAGGATAAACTTACACGATGAATGTCACAGAGAGCGAACTTTTCGATGAGAACAAATAAATTAGAAACTATAACAGCTATGGAAGTAGCATAAATTGAAACTAGATTGGTAGCCTGTGGAAAGACTTCAACCACTTTAAAAATGTCTGATACCTGCAATGAAACATTAAAAAATGCAGTGCTTAAAAAAAAAAAAAATAAATAAATAAAACCAGACGAATTCAAAAAATCGATGTGAAATTTAAACTTGATTTGCAAACAGTCTCTTTCACGTCCCATTTACCTCCATTAAATTAATTGGAAACATTAATAATGCAGGTTAGATTTGGCAGTATAAACAAAAAAAACAAAAAATTTTTCTTAGATATTTTCTGTTATCTAAAAAGATTAGAATTAGAGCGAAATATTCCTCTCATATATTGTGTTTCAGTCGCTACAACAACATGTGATTTGTTAAATCCAGAAAAGAAAAAGACTGATTTGATTGAAAATTCTAATGAAAGTGTTTAATTGCTGCATTGTAAATACAATTAAGTGATTTCTTTGAAGTTCTGATTAAATGCTTTAAATCACTTAGAAAATCTGAGGTAACACACAAAGTGAAGGATTCATGAAGCAAGTGTAATAACAATAGGAATCATGTAATTACAAAGATCACTGGAATCATACTAATATCGCTACGAATTATGATTACCAGATTGCACACTATGTCACTATCTCATGATTACCTTTAAAGTTATCACTCAGTCAGATTCCAATCAGGAAGCAGCATAGCGGCCTTTCGTCCTCCTTCAAACTTCCAGGGCATAAATCTAATATTACAAAGCCACTCGCGGTATTATAGTTGTAAACAAAATAAACAAGTTTCGATGATAACGGGTTATAATTAAGTATCAAGAAATCAATTATATTACTTGCTAACCTTCTTTTAAAATATCAGAACAGACCACTTTCTGGTGGTATCCGACGAAGCGGAAAAATTTGCCAGGCATGAACAGTAGCACTAGTAATGAAGGTGCAGGTGTTAATTGAAGAGAAATGAATTGTAGACTTTACCTTTTCATCCCACTTATGGTCCAGGGATACTAAAATTTAAAGTGGAAGAGAGGGGAGAGATTGCTTTGCATTTTGATGGGGGGAGAGAATCTTTGAAAAGCCAATTCAAAGCTGAAATTATTTATGACATCGTCCTGCTTACTTTCAGGATGAAGAAAACAAAATGGAATATTCTTATTATCAAAAGATAATGAAAAAAGGCGTTGTTTGCCTTATGGGAGAAATGATAAGGAAAAGAATAGAATGATAACTGGAACCAGTTCAAATACGTTTGGACTGAATACACACAGACACACCTGACGGCGTTCATTTGCAAGTACATTAAGGCACATTTTTGATTCGTTTGGAGAACTTAGTGTTAGCAAGAATAAGCGGCGGTAGTTAGACTTTAGATGGTTGAAATATGAATTAAAATATGGGTTTGAAGTGTTTTTTTTTTTTAGAAAGAGTTCACGCAATTCATACTACTTTTGAAATAATTCATGCCACTTACTCGGGTAATTCCATTCATCTTTTATTTTAAATTTTCCCTATTTTTGATGATGATAAGTTGAAGATTATGCAATTAGTTAGTCCTACTAAAAGACATTAGTAAAATTTAAAATTCATAGAAGAGCTACTCGTGCATTTTAAAAAAGCGAACAAATAATACAATTCGTTGTCACTAAAAACGTATCTCTTTTAATTAATTCCTTCATTAATTTCATGACTAAAATAAATTTTTTTACTTAATAAAATACGGAATTCTCAGGCAGCACAATGCATACAAAAAATGAATATTCGTTTACTATGAGAGAATTTATAAAAATTAGTACATGACACCGATTTTTCTTTACAATAAGTACTGGTTTTATTCGAATTCCGATTCATTCTTTCTCAAAAATAAATAGATAAAAAGTAAAACAGTTTTATATATTTATGAGGAACGTAAAATAGTTAAGAATAGAGTTTCTGCGATTTTTAATACCCTGGTTCCGGGTACGAAAAGCAGTTTCAAGTGAACTTTCGAGAAAAAATTTTGAATGGGGAGACAGCCTGTGATTTTTTTTGGGACTCTAGATATAGTCCACTTTCACTTGCTACAAATTTTAACTATGATGTTAAGAAAGCATCGGAAATTTGTTAATAATTAAATTAAACTGAAAACTAGTCAAATATACCTCACTAATTAAACAGAAAACAACACTGTGTAAAAAAAAAATTCAACTGTCAGCTAAAATAATTAAACCAAAAAATATTTTTAGTCGCAAAGTGAGCGAAATTGACCCCTTGCCCTAGTCCCTCCAACCGATAATTCTTGAGAAACGACTATGAATCATGACTGTATAGTTTTAGAGTTGGCAGGTAAACTCTGTTCATGCCGCCTTCGTTTCCTTCACTTGCGTCAAGACTCTCGACCAATGATGGAATTCGATACAGCATAAAAGAACCATTGCTCATTGCCCTTCCTACAGCATCAATCTCGACAACAATAATCAACAGCAATTGATTTTGCGGTAGGCAATTCAGTCATTCCACAGATCAGTGATGGAAGAAGGAAAGAAGGAATGTCTAACTACCAATGGGCGAGAGATTTCGCCAACTGATAAAATATCTAATTAATAATATACATAGTAACATTCACCAATTTCGAACATAAACAATCAAAGGTGCAGTAGTGACCACAAATGAAGTTGTCCAAGTAGTGGAGATGTGGCCTTGGGAAGATCTTAGCATTTTGCTGTGACATTTTGATGTGGAAGTAGAATCTTCCAAAGAATGGAAATAAAGTTAGTTTGGAAATGATGATTAGCAGTGCAATACATATTAGCTATCAGCTAGCTACCAGAAATCACTGACTTCTTGATTGACTTTAAACTGAACTAAAATTTTATAGGATAACAACCGAACATATGCATTCGTCTTCCGTACTTTGGCTCATTCCCTTTCTGTCACCTAATGTGAATGTTTTATTTGCATAACAATAAATTTTGTCCTGGAGCAAAAGAAAATCAAGCCATTTTTAGGTAAATTACCCAAAAAAAAGCAAAATTTCGGCTTAAAACTTTTTATTTATGTCATCAGTATTCTGTTCTGTCTTGCTAGCTTCCTCTTAAGTGTAAAGATATTCAATTATTTATTACTGCTAGCCATAACCTCACCTAGAGAACAAGGTTTCAATTTTTAAGAAGCAATCAATATATTTAGAACTAACTCTTGCGATCTTAATAACACAGAATTTGAAACTTTAAGGAAGAAAAAAACTTCCTAGAATGAAACTCAAAAAATGAATTACTTTATCTCTAGTTACTTTTTATCTTTAGAAAAATTAGGATACATGGGTATTTCTCTTATGGATATTGCTTAACTGCATATATGTTATTGTTAGACAAGCGAAAGCGGAATTTGAATGGCGGGTAATCCTAACTTCGCAGAGTACTTTGGAAAATAGTTTATTCAAACATGATGAAAAATACTCAACTTGTCTTCATTCTAGACTTATTTCGTTGTTGGATGCATTAGCAACAAGCTTCTTCAAACTCCTGTGCAGGTAAGTTGTCTCATAATTTTGGAAAGTTTATCACACCCACCCCATTCCATCTGCTATCATCTGAACCATCATTATCATTGTGGTGACAGAAGAGATAGAGTCTCGCAAAAAAAAAAAAAATCTTACTGCTTTATATTATTATATATCATTACAAAAAGAAAAAAATGATAAAAATCAATAAAGTGGTTTTGTTATCGATTCTCGTTTTCATCTTTCAATCTTCTCGAGAGCTGATGTAATTTCAGCATCTACGCGACATTATTTGATGTCACAGTTCTTCCTTCCGTGGCTGTAATGTTATAAAATGATTCTAAACAGTTAAATACTTCCATTTGCTTTTCTTTTTTATAATTTCTGAACCGGTGCTGTCTTACATAAAAGTTTAAAAAATTTGATTATTATAGTTTCAGCCAAGTCCTAAATTTCACTAAGTTAATCGAAGAGAAATTTTATGGTGAATGTATGTCTTACCCATCTATCCAATAGAATATTTCCAGTGTTGGTAATCATTTGCTAATTTTTCAAAACTACTGTGTTATTAAAAATTTCAAAATTAGTCGCGGACTAGGCTTTTCAAGATAGGTTTCAATAAAACCTAGTTAGACTTTTGTTGTATCTGTCAAAATAAAATTACTGAAAGTTTATTATGAAAATTAGCTGCATACCAAGAAATATCAAAGTAAATGATTTACTAGCATTTTTTCATTCTTATCGATTAAAATCAAGCCAATGTGACAAGAATGAAAAGAAATGATTCCTGTTGAAAATCAAAAAAGACAGTAATCCAGTAGCCAAGTTAGGAATTAAAAACAATGACCAAATGAAGAAATTTTCCTTTGCACTGTTCTTGAAAGTGGCACGATAAAAAAAACTTCCAACTGCTCTTCCACAGCAATATGGATAATAAAAAGTTAATACTTTTTTTTTTTTCATTTAGCGCATTTCTCATATGTTTCATGTCGCTTTTGAGATTGAATTTAATTTTTCGTGGCGAAATATCTGATTCAGTGGCACCTGTTTCAATTGCAATACAAAAGTACATGGCGACAATTTAATTGAATTTACAGTAGTCAGATCGATTCGTTCTGCTACCACCAAGAGTTGAGGGGATGAATGTCGAATAGGACTCTTGTCCAACGTTGCTAATTAATAGTAGCCCATTATCAATAACAAATAAATGTTTTCGGGTAAATTTCGTACGTATGTGAACGTCATATCTGCAAAATTCCACATTATGTGGCCAACCGTAAGAAGGTCATTTTCGGAATTTAAAGTATAAAATTGGAACGTATGACGAAAATTGTTTTTGATAGCATCAGGAACGATTGTGAAAATTCAATGACAAGCATAAAAAATAAATTGAGAAGATCCGACAAAATAGCATTATGGAAAGTGTTTCAAGGCAAAATTTTTTTTTTTTTTTTCGCTTCTTTTAAGGCATTTCCCCCGTTCCGAGATCATCCAGGATGGAAAATACTCGGTATTGTAAAGATTAATCAAAATTACATTGCAAAAATTTCGTTTCAAATAAACTGCATCCTTTTTTGATTATATTATATAAATTCTTGAATATTGTTACAAATTTTCGTAAGCATAGAATTACAATTTTAGCAATTAATGAAGGGATTACATGATGCATTATACAGGATCAGATTTCTTCAGAGACACATTGATGGACTAGACTCTTCCCAAAAGTAGCTTCATAGACCGGACTTATTCAGAGGTAGCTTGTCATGTTCAGAATAGCTTCCCAATTTCTAGAAGTGAGATGGATGTGATTTATTGCAGTACTGCAGTTCTATTGAGTACCATAAAAGTAGTACTAGGAAAAGTTGAAAATTCCATCGGAAAGTGCACAGTGTTGAGAAATAATCATTCATCGCAAGAGAAAACATTGAAGAAAAATTAGATAAGGCAGTTGAAAAGTTGTTGCAAATCATCCAAACACAAAGATCCTTCTTTGGAAAATCTTTTTTATGTAATTAGCTAGCTCCAGCTTACCTACCCCATTTCGTTGCAGCGCTAAAATCATTGGCAATATTGAGTACGAGCGGCACTAGATTTATCAACTCTATCATGATACTGAGGACTTCAATGATACTGTAGAAATCTCAACCATATTTGCATATCCTTTGCAGGCGAACTCATCCTGAAGGTCAACCCATTAATTATATCTATTCCAATTACAAGGAACTTCACATGAGTTGGAAACGTTTCTTCTCTACCTGCACCTGTGTTTCAGTAGCGGTTATCTTCCTTTAATCTCGATCCTCAGAAATTAATGTAGCAAAAAATGATGAGTAGAAAACATATATCAAAAGAAGGAAGGCAGAAGAGGAATATAAAAGAGTATGAGCTAGATAAGAGGGAAAGCCGGGACAGGTGAGAAAAGAAAGTAAGGTAAGAATTTTACTCGACAGGACGAGATTAGCGCGTGTTGTTGTTACCCGTGGGGAGCAATACCTACCCAAAGGAATGTAAACCTGTGGGCAAGAATGACTGCACCAGTGAAAAGAGGAAAACTGTCTGCTCTCACCAATGTATGTTTCGGTAGCGTCACCGTTAATTTAATGAGTTTACAGTCCTTCAAGGGCAGGTAGCACTATTTATTGATAGGCTATTCCGGAAGTTAACGACCAAAGTTCAAAGATATCAAATCAGCCAAACATCAATTTGTCTATTTTCACTTTCAGTCCATAATCAACTCTAAGCCATTTAAATGTTGAAAGTTCATCTTTCTTTCACCATACTTCCACGGAATCGGAATCCGAAGTTCTAGAAGTCTTGCTTCCACGTTCCAACGTCTTCAACTCAAGAACAGCCTTATTTGGTACGATCAGCTGCCAGGGAAATCCATTGGAAGCAAAGTAAACAGTAATGCTTGATGGGCATCGTTGAATAGTGAAGTGATGTGAAGGTGACTTGTTGTGAGAAATGAAAGCTAGACTATCATTCCATTCTAAGCCATAAGATTAGCAACTGAAATGGTATTCATAATTTGATATCGGGAACATCTCGAGAAAACGAAGCACTGCACAGCACAATATTTCGTAAAAGTTATTAAGAAAAAATTTTAAATGGCCTTGAACAGTTGCTTTTGGTGACAAGAAAATTTAAAAAATTTTTCTTTGTTTGAAAGAAATTTACAACACTTGTCCAAAATTCATTCATCGATGTTTTGCCACAAAGCGAAAACTTTTATAAAACTATAAATCTTATGCATTGACAGCGTAGACATTATGTTTAAATGTTACTAGACGTACATGGAGCCAAGTTTCACTGCATAATGAATAATTCCATTAAGGCCTCTGATTTCACTTGTCTAATGAGCTCAAACTCAAGTTCATTTAGAAGGATGATCATGAAGCATAGACGAATCAAGACCAATAACAGCAGTCTTCGGAAAACTCTTGCATATCATTCAGCTACTGCGTGAAACTTAATGAGTGCAGATGATAATTTTATTAAGAAATAAATTTGACTTATCATAATCAACCATCAGTTTGTTTATCAAACACCAGATTGTGTAAGAGTATCGTCTTTCAATAAATTATGAAATATAAATGGTTTCTTCTTTTCAGCCATGTCTTCTTATATCGCAACTTCTTCCAATTTAGCCACAAATGCTTCACGTACAACACGTCACACAATTCTTTATTCCTTTCACAATCTGCCACTCGTTGTATATTCATGATACGAAAAGAAGAACGTAGAAGGACGGTACTAAGGACTTTCATTTAGATGAATTATTAGTTTCAAACTTCTACCAGTTTTTAAACATGTCATTCTTTAAAATTTCAAAAAATAAAAGCTAATCGTTTTATGTGTCATCATAATAGAGCACTAGTTGTCCTGCAGCTTTTCGGATATTGGCTTACATTTCACTTCCGGAACTGTTCCACTAGTTCGAATCATTTCTAAGTACAAACAACGCCATCGACAGACGCCGGACACACAACTTCTCAGTGAAAACTCTTAATTTCATACTTGCAGCTAAACTTTTGCGGTACACACACATGAAAGCATGGAAAATGGCATACTATCTGGAGAGGGAAAGGAAATAAAAAGTTTCAATAATTTTGGACTGGAAGGAAATGATAAATCGGTATTGTAAGAGTGGAACAAAACGGTCTGTCCGTCTCCGTTCGGTGCCACAGCATCTCGTGCAGACACACACACACACACACACACACACATTTCCAATTATACAGGGCAGTAATATGGACATGCTAACTGGTACGGACATCGATGTACACAGACAGTGGTGTACACACACAGACAGACAGCTCCCTTAAACCAACAAACAAATGGATCGGAATGCATCAAGGAAAATTAAAATGAGAATGAGAAGAGGTGCGCTGTACAAAGTATGCGTCTGTACAGGTGTGTACCCGATATACCGTAGATGTTACCCACTGTGGGCTTAGGCTACTATTACTGTCAGTTGAATGGCTGTGGAAAATATGCAGAAGAATTTGCATTTCTTAATTATATGTGACGTTCCAACCGAATTTTTCACTGTTTTGACCTTTTCATTTTGACTTTTACAAATACATTCCTCGACAGTGCCAATTTTCCGTTTTTCTTACGTGTACAAATCGGAACTGACTGCGTGGAAGTGAGAGATTCTCAATTGGTTGGTATTTCCACATGGTGAAGTGATCATTTAGCGAAAGACTAATAAATTTTCATTTAATTCTCCGCAGATCGTTTGATTATGTCAAATTTATAGGGGACAATAATCAGTAATTAAAGAATCGTTTCATCATTTCGATGATCGATGATTTTAGGCTTTCGCTTTTCTTATTAATGATCTTTTTTTTTTCGGTATTTATACTCCCAAGCAAATATAAATTGTCTCTCTATGAACTCAGCAGGAAGGGCTCTTCTGTTGTTTGAATCAAAGAAGTGCGAAAAGCGGCTTGACATCTTCAAAAAGACAGAATTCCTCTGTGGAAGACACGAAATAGGTAAACAAATAAGTAATTAAATAAATAAAAGATTGAATAGCATGGCAATACTTCTTTCCTGCCAGCAATGTTGTAATAAAAAAGGACATTTGAAAATGTTTTTCTAAATCAAACAATATCGTTACTTGAAATCTTCTCCTTCTCACTAACCGGTTCCGGGCGTCATCCGAACATAAGCATAAATTTACACAAGTCATTCATTTACACATGCATACACAAGGAACGAAAAAACAAATATTCAGAACGCATTTGCAGCCGTCAGCAGAAAAAGAAAGAAAAGAGGAAACCTCGGGAAGATGCTGTCGAAAACAGGAAATAGAAAAGCAAAAAAACTTCCGCACGTGAAGGTATTTATTGGGACGGTAGCACGGTAGAAGACAGGATCACTCTGAGATATTGCTAATTTATATAGCCTGAGAGACGGACTGCAAAGCAATCCTCTAAGCCAATGGAGAATTCACAACAGGAAGAAATCATAGATGTTATTTGCTTGCATTAGATAGGAACCGCAATCTTCGTGAACGAAATGTGTTCCTGTGATTGTGCACATCATGCATGCACATCAATATCACACAGCATTCCTTCACCTGCGCTATTTGCAAACAGCAATTATAAAAAATAAGATCGATGATTAATTGTAGGCTAACGTTGGGATATACTATCACAAAGAGTATAGCAAGTTTGATAATTAATGAAGTGGTAAAAATCCAATAAATCTTTTGTCTTTTCAGCCCCCTACAAGAGAACTTCGATTAAATTTTGGAAGTAAAACTGAAACTATAAATGAAGAACAATACATAAAGGATATCACATTCCAGGAGAAATACTTGACAAGCACCTCTCCGTGGGATGAACATTTTCATGGCGTGCAAAGTTGGGAATGCGTAAAGTTAGTGCCTGCAATGGTTCCTTCAACTAACGGTTTTTCAGGAATTCTGTTTTCGGTCTGGATTCTTCGCGTACCTTGCGGCCGATGGGTTGGTGTTCGTGCCTAAATAGTTGTACTTCAGAAGAACTTGGTTAAAGATCCGTTCAAATTTAAAAATTTAACATCCGAAAGTAAGCAAATACAAACTTTCCTTTCATTTGTAAAGTTTGTAGAATGGAGGATTTAGAGGAGCAGCGTGACGTGGAAATGATGGAAGATGATGTGAAGGAAAGCGAAAAAATAAGAAATGCCGAGAAGAAGGTAATCTGAAGTGCTTTAACTGCGGTTTTATTTAGTGGTATAAAGCTTATCTTGAAATAAAGCTTGAAACTTTCATTTGTGTACTTGAAATTTCAAGGAGATATTTTCGAAAAATTAATATGAAAGAATAGATAGCTTTGCGAATTTTGTTTACTTTCTAAAAATGATACAATTAAGGTATATATTCCCGGTGTAAGTCGACCGTTACGTAAGGATGAAGAATGGGACTTCGATCCTGAAGCATATCGTTTATATCACAGTTTTGAAACAAGTAATATTTTTTTAAATTGCGTTTATCTTAATTGCACCATTTTTAGAGTGGTGGTGGGAGCATACGAGATTGTGAGTAGGGATTTTATGTGGGATTTGAAGCCACTTTTCGCCAGTTAAAGAGATCAGTTTAGTAATTGAAGTTACTTGGAACTTGAAAAAGTGGCATATTCCTTCCATTCCCAATAAAAAAACTAATTAGAATCAACAATTATCGAGTAAGCGACTTTTTTAAGTTCTTTAAATACGAGTAACGCAAAGGTGACGAATATCGTTGACTATATGTACGAACTTTTAGGATGGCCGTGTCTTAGTTTCGACACAATAGCTGATGATCTTGGTGATGATCGTACTGATTTTCCAATGAGCTGTTATTTGGTTGGTGGAACTCAGGCGGAAAAGGCAACTAATAATGAACTGATTGTGATGAATTTGTCAAATCTAAACCCAATTAGAGGTTTCCTTTTGTCTTTCAACCGTCAAAATTTGTCATGAATTTTTAGAAATGAATCTCAGTCTTATATGAATATATTGATTTTTGAAATTTATTTGTTTATTTATTTTTTGGATAGACGAATGCTTCAAAATAATATCACTTAGGATATAACATAAATAGGCTTCTTTGTTACACCAAAAAGCTTTGCTACAAGCTAATATATATATGAAAATATCTTTTTCTCAGGTGATGAAGTATCTGACAGTGACGATGATGTTGACGAAAATCCAAGAGACAGAGAGCCAAAGCTTCATGCTGCAACTATCCCACATATTGGTATCGTTAATCGTGTAAAAGTAAGGTTATATCCAATCTTTGAAAAATGAGTGATATCTTAATGTATCTTTGTTGCAAACTATTATATTATGATTTTTGCAACTTTCTTTCGATTTCACATATCTATATTCAAAAGTCTAAAGTTTAAATAATAATTTTAAATAATTTTTATCTGAAATCGCAAAGCGTGACATTTGAATTAACTTTATTCAAATCTCAGACGACTACACTCGGTCAAAGCAAAGTGTGTGCTGCGTTCAGTAGTCAGGGGAAAGTGACTCTATGGAACCTTACTCAAGCGATGGAAGACATATCTAGTATGGAAGGACGTGATCGTATCGTGAAGCGTCCAAAAGAGCGACCCTTCTTCTCATTTGTTGGTCATCAGGCAGAAGGATATGCTTTGTCATGGTCACCCCTTCAAATGGGTATTTGTCATTTTAGTTTTAGTTCTTTATTTTTTATTATTCGGACTTATACAACAGTAATGCTTTTGTCTACAAAATTGTTTACAAGACAGAAATCCAAGTAATCTTGTTGTTTTTAAAATTTTACAAGAATTCTATGGGGGGCTTGATAAGACATATTTGTCAGTTAACAGAAAATAAAAACCAATTCTGTTGCTTTACAATTCATTAACTTGCGGTTTTTGCTTAATTCTTAGGAAGCCTGAAGTTTTATACTGCTTATGTTACTTATTATTTATATTGACTAGTGTAATTTTCCTTCAATAATTACATTTGTTGTAGGAAAGATTGCCTCAGGTGATATCAGGCATAAAATACATTTGTGGACGATGGCAGAAGGAGGTCAATGGGTTGTTGATCCGCAGCCTCTGACGGAGCACAAGGAATCCGTAGAAGATCTCTGTTGGTCACCGACCGAAGAAGCATTGCTTGCTTCGTGTTCAGCGGATCATAGCATCAAGCTATGGGACACGAGGTTTCATATTTTGTGGAAAGTTTTGCGGGAAAAAAACGAACCTTTTGTACCTCTGCTATTAAGTAGAGAAAGAGTAAATTTGCTCCATATTTTGCTTTCAGTCTTCAGGAACAGTTTTTTAATTTTAAAAGTTTGTATTTATGATTATTCAGGTTAGCACCATCGGACGCATGTGTCTGCACTGTTGCAAATGCTCACGAATCTCATGCGAATGTTATATCGTGGAATAAATTTGAGCCGTTGATAATGAGTGGTGGCGACGACGCAGCCTTGAATGTATGGTCACTTAAAACTATGCAGGTTGGTTGGAATGAATTCTTTATTATTAACATGCATTTTTTTTTTTTTTTTTTTGGACTGCAAAAAAAGATTTAGATATTTTCTTGCCTTCTATCAGATGAAGTTATGTCCAATTTGTCTCAAGTGGAAAGACTGAATAACTAGCAGCAGAGTGATTTTTTATGTCAGGGCGGGTGTAGAGATAGTGCGAAAGAGTTAGTTGTTCAGAAAGACCAGAAAACCGTGGCTGTATGAAATCAAATATCAGAAGGGATTTGTAATTGTTTCTTTGAGTCTGTGAAAGCCTTCCCACTCACCAAAAATTTGTTCAGTATTTCCGAATGTGCTCAACTTTTAAGGGGATATTTGCGAGTGGTTTGAGATTTCGAAGGAAATCTTATATATATAGCCTTATTTCAGTTCAAAGAACCTGTTGCTCGATTTAAACAGCACAAAGCACCCATCACCTCCGTGGAATGGTCGCCTCATGAAACAACAACAGTAATGGCATCGGGTGAAGACAATCAAGTAACGATATGGGATTTAGCTCTTGAGGCTGACTCGGCAGAAGAAATTGCAGAAGTACCTCCACAACTGCTGTTTGTTCACATGGGACAGAAGGAAGTGAAAGAGGTGACATTCTTAAAATCTTTGAGTTTAGCTGTAAAAGGAATGCAGCTGGATATCTCGGATTCCGTTTTTAAATCTTTAACCAACGGAGTTCCGCTTTTAGGTGCACTGGCATAATCAGATCCCGGGTTTTGCAGTTACAACAGCGTTGTCAGGTTTCAATTTGTTTAAACCGATCAATTTATGACGTACCTTTAACGCATTGTCCGACAGTTTTTGTTTTGGAAGTATGTCGCAGAAGCAATGTTTCTTCTGGATATGTGTCAGAAGCCTTAATATTTAATCATTTCAAAATATTGAAGCGACCCAGTTGTTTTTCAATTCCGTTAAAAGTAATCCTCGTTAAATAAGATTTCCTGAAACTGAAGCTGTTGTCATTTTGGAGAAGTTCTTTTCCATCAATATATAGAAAAGATGGAATGCTAATAAATTTTGGACGAAAAGTGTTTTGGGTTGATATACCCAATTGTGTTCATGATCAGACGGAAGTATTATGTGTGAAAGACTCTGCTTATGATCGGAATTATCATTTATTAGAAGGGTCATTCCTCTTATTCAACTTGGGTTGAGATCGTAAATTCTAAATTCAACAGTGACCATTTTCCAAAAGCAGAGCTCACTACAAAGCTAATTTCTAGACAAATCACCAGTTTGCACTCATCCTGTCAACAATACTTTTCTCTACCGCGCGATATTGCGTATATAATAAATTTGTCCAGTCTGGATTCATTATTGACCATTCTTCTTTTACACGTTCTAGCTCTTGCTCCATCTCTGAATTATCATTTGACCATGGTGAGTCGATTTTATCTAAGATCTGTTTCCTTTCATCAATGGAAGCACCACGAATTTGTCCACCACCATTAATACATCCTGACGGACAAGCCATAATTTCAATGTAATCATAATCACATTTACAACGTTTCAATTTTTGTACATGGTTCTGAATATTACGAAATCCATAACATTTCGCCACAGCCAACAACTTTGTTTCACCATCCATTACTTCAATGATTTCCAAATTCTTATCCCTGAGAAAAGTAACTTAGCTCGTCCTTCTTTAGAAGTAAACTTATCAGATTCCCTTTTATTATCAATGGAATACGCTATCGTTTCACGACATAATAAAGATCTACAAAGCAGTGAAAGATGAAAAAGCGTCGGGTTTTACAAAAATATTAAGGAAATCTTAGGAGGATTTTCACTTACTTTACGGTTCTCTTCAGTTCTATTGGCCTTTTTATTTCTGCAACAAATCTTTTCACAATGTATTCCGCATAACCACCAGAAGACCCTCCTTCCGAGCCAATTAACTTTCCATTCTCCAGTGCATTGAGCCAATCCACTTTCCCAGTGTGAAAAGAACTCTCTGTTGCGTTATATTCATCCAAAATTGCGTCCACTTCCTCTGGAGCGTTATGGGTGGATAAGAATTTAAGGATGTAACACACGACATTCGAAGATTTCATAACAAAAACATAGATCAAAATGAGAACTGCGGATATGAAAATATAGATTCGAAAACTTGCTAACCTGTACTTAAGACACAATCAACTTCACGATAATGGGACTCGTTCTCGAAATTTGGGCGTGCAGCTTCAAGTTTTTTATCAAAACACGGCATAATGGAGGCGTGAAATATATTTTCTGGTTTCACATCAAATTTCCTAGAAACTGAAAATTTAAATGCGGAGGGGGGAGGGGATTCGAGCATCTACTCAGTTTTAATTTTGATTATAGATCATCAATAAAATCTAAGTAAATCAGAAAGGGGTCAATAGGTCAATAGCTGCTACTCAAAAACGGCATACCAAAAAAATTTTAATCAGAAGCACACCTTGCCAAATAATCTTTTACCAGTGCACCCATCATTGCTTGTGGTGATCGCACACGGCTAATATGAGGAATAAGTAAAGTTCCGTGAGTTTTCTCAGCATAGCACACTAAAACAAATGAATAACAACATGTAAAGCCACGGATATAGTACCAAATTGATTCTTTGATCGCTTCATCACAGTAACAAAAAGATTAAATCAGATAAAACAATGGAGACACATAACAAATGATCTTCACCATCATCATCACCTGGCCGCCAACTGAATTTTAATTTAATCGTAATTTTTCTGTATTTTATAAAAGATTACGAACTATAACTTACCGAAACCTGGACAGACACCGGTAAAAATTGGTCGGTGCAAATCGGCTTTTTTAAATTCATCATAAGAGAATGATAAAGTTAGCAATCTGCCAAAGCTCGAATCAACAATATATCTCACTCCCATAGTCTTGAAAGTTCTTGCTATAAGATTAGCCGCTTCTGATAATTGGCAACTCCGTTTATAAGCAATGGATGCTACTGATTGTGGCGAAACGGTCACTACGCTCAACTGTGCAACTGCCAAACCCTCCAAAAACTTCGGTTTCGACTGTTCCTGAAATAAAATAAGTAATCGATGAAAAATTACAGAAACTCTTACGTGTCAGTCCCTAACAGAACGAAAAATTTATTTGTTCCCGATCTACTCGTATAAATTTTCACATTATCATAAAGAAAACTACGTCAGTGTGTATTCTATTCCGCCTAAATATATTAATCTATCGGCTGCACATTATGCGAAATTGTGTATAAACTTTATCGGCGAGGAGAAGACTTTAAACAATGCAAATAAATAATTGAAATTTCAAATCATCACCAACTTTAATAAGTATCGTTTCAGCGCTTGTGATACAACCACTGCAAGCCAGACAGTCATTTATAGTAACCGCCACCTTCTTTTTCGACTGATCATCGACAACCTTTGAACGACTTTTAAATCCAACTTGTATTTTTGAATCTGATTCTTTCGACTGAAGTGGCAAGATGCACATCTAAAGTGATAACTGTCATTTTCAAACGGTACACCAAGAGTTTAGATTTATAACACTCAGGCATTTGAAACTTAAACTTGGATTAAAGGAAGAAAAATCCGCAGGCACCTGTGAAGGAGCAATAAAGTCGCTGACATTTGAAATTTTGATAATTCCACTGAAACTTGCTGCATCATCCATTCCTGTAGCGACCTTCACTTAGAACAAATTTTTTTGGTAATTCTACCTGACGCAAGCTCTTTTGAAAGAATAACGTCAAGACAGTTAGAATTAGAACAACTATTGACTAAAGAAACACTAGTTATAAAAGAAAAGATGACTTTTAAACAAATGCACAACAAAAATTATTTTATGGCCTCTTTTCAACACTAACTTCCCTTTCAAATACCTTATCCTCGGCTGTAATAAAAAGGAAATTATGCTCGATCAGGATGTAATATTTGATAGTGAAGCACTGCAAAAAAGAAATAGCACCAAACTATCAACGCTATTTATACCGACTTTTCAAGGGATCTGTATCAAAAATTTATCAGATTATCATTTCACCGTGAGAGAGTATTATTAACTGATTAATCGGAAAACCACAAATATTTACAGTGACAGAGATAAATACACACAACAATAATATATTACATATTAAAATTAGCT
Organism: Setaria digitata; assembly: GCA_003640385.1. NCBI lineage: Eukaryota > Metazoa > Nematoda > Chromadorea > Rhabditida > Setariidae > Setaria > Setaria digitata. The sequence goes on along the minus strand of RCAB01000007.1, from coordinate 255,517 downwards.
CAGACAAAGAGATCTGTCATGTTGTGAAAATTTCCTTTGCTGTTTCGTCCAATATTCTGAAAAAAAAAAACTCTGTATTAAAAAAGAATTCAGAAAATGCATCCAGAATAGGATATTTCATTACGCATGAAATCTGNTGTCATGTTGTGAAAATTTCCTTTGCTGTTTCGTCCAATATTCTGAAAAAAAAACTCTGCATTAAAAAAGAATTCAGAAAATGCATCCAGAATAGGATATTTCATTATGCATGAAATCTAGACANGCATGAAATCTGGACAGCGAAAAAGTGCATATTATCCAATAATTCAAGCTTACTTTGACTTAATAAGTTGTCCTGGAACATAAAAAGGATTCGAAAGTGAGTAACAATAAGCACTGTGCAGCCTTTTGAATATCTGAAGGTATAAATAAATGTAAAAATATTCATGAATTTAACTAACAAAAATTATAATTATTAACGGCTTCAAATTTTGTTTGATGAAAATGTAATTTAATGCATTAAATTATGCAACTGAATAGCAGAACTTTTCTCAACTTCGGAAATTAATAAATCAATCTCAGAGACCCAGCAAATAAAATTAAGCATATTTTACCATTTGATCTGACTCAATATCTTTTTTATAAAATTAAATCAAATAATTTACGGAACGAATATCTTGATCTTTCAGTGATGTATCGCCCACTTCCGTCACGATAATCATTTTTACATTAGTGCTCGTTACATAACCAAATGACTGAAAACATCGATACGCTATCAGAGCACAATCAATCACAAACTTATCACTTAAAACCTGATTCAAAATCATCATTCCTGCTAGATCTTGATGACATTAAAGTATTATGAAAGTAACTCACTATCCAGTGCCTCCTTGATAAATTTGACCACTAAAGCAACATAACAAACATAAACTACCAAATCGAGCTTTTGCTTTTCCAACTTTTGAAACAAACCTTGAAATTTTGGTCTGATATAAGTGGACCCAAATATAGTTCTAAACTTTTACTCGAACCGAATACTTTTTCATCAACAATATCCAATGAACAATAAATGAACATTTGTACATCGAATTCCCTTGATGTTTCCTTCTCGCTGATACTCAGATATAACGGTGAGCTCTAAACTGTTTCAACAATAATTCCAAATCTAAACTATTGTGAAGATAATGAAGTGCGATGAGAGAGAGACAAGTGAAGCAGTACTAACTTCAAAACTGTTACGCAGAAAAAGAAGCCTTTCTTGTTCTTGTCGTCCCATGTAATTACTTCATCATTCCCAAACCCAGTTCAGTAGTTCACGGGTTTGAGAATTGTTACTTATGGGAATCACTATTTTTAATTTCTCGCTTGATGACATTACAGATTACCTCAATTAACGCAGAAAAAGTTGACGAAGTAATGAAGATCAAGAGGAAAAAGAAAAAAGTTATGAAAAAAAATCAGCATTAACTCACATCTCTGCCGATGATAGCAACACTGATAACCATTCGTATTCCTCTTTTCGAGAGCAATCTTTGCCTAGATCAAGTTAGCCAAGTTACCCGTCACTTACCCTGAAAATCCCAGCCAATATTAGCACAGTGTTACCGTTCGACGATACTTACAACTCCCGGACGATTCCGGATCCCTGCTATTCATTATTCGTTGCATGCGACGGGAATGTCACAGCAGTAGCGTCAGTAATTCAGGAGAACAGTTCTTTCCAGGTTTTTTTTTTAATGTAGAACTGGTAGAACCATGGATAATACATGATGTGCTTCTAGATGTGCTGTAAGGGTCTTCATGTTTTCTCAGCTTTATAAGGGTGGTGATTTTCCTGGAAAGAATGTGGATCTTCCGATGGCGGTGTAAGTATAACAACTTGGGCATGGTAGTTGGCACAGTTGGTTTTTGCTGGAAATGCTCTTCAATTCATTCGAACTTCGTTGACAAAACAGCGAAATTTTCGAGATGACGCTTACATTTGCACATTTTTTTCTTAAAGTTTTTATTTCATTCCAGAAAAAAGTCTCTTACGAAATCAGTGGAAATTGTGTCGCATGGCGAAACATCATCCAGATCTAATTTTCTGCCGCAAGCAGCCAGGCGTTGCCATTGGACGACTTTGCGAGAAATGTATTGCCTTTCTGCTTCTGTCTTGAGCTCCTTTATTGTGTTAGAGTTACTGTTAAGCATGATATTTCCTTAGGAATTATGCGAGATAGATTGGATCTGTTGTTAAGAATTTCAAATGAATTCAAGTGGCGTTGCTTCCTTGTTGTTGACTGAGTTAAACTAATCCATGGGTGCCTTAAATTTAGTCGAATTTGATAGTTAATACAAGAAATTTTCCTGGCGGAATACTTTTTGTGTGGAGTGTACTCACTATATAGCATTCTTGACAGCATAGAGTACTTCTGCAGGAATTCGCGATGTTGTCTCTACAGCATTGAGCAGCTCTGCGGGTCTTGACTGGAAATAATGGCACATGTGAGGACCTAATATGCACTTGGCCATTAATCGAACTAATGATTGTTTCAGCATTAACCAGCGTAACTAGCTGTTATTTGAGCACCATCCAAAAAAATTTAAGATTTTCCTTCTTTATCATCTAATTAAATTATTTAAATTCGTTTATCGGCTTTCCACGGAATTCATGTCATTTCCGTTAAAGGTGATGGCCGCTGTGTCATTTGTGACTCCTACGTCAGGCCGTGTACATTAGTGAGAATTTGCGATGAATGCAACTATGGGTCATATCAGGTGAGAACAAAATAATTCTTAAAAATACTGTTTTTGGTGTCCCAATATTTGTTATTTTTATCTATTCAAACTTGTGTGAGAAGTTTGATTTAAGCTATTTAAGCTATTACTTATTCCCTTTCATGGCGGGTTTTTTTAATGTAATTTTGACAGTTTATTTCCAGATGTGAGCAAGAAATTTACTGTTGCTTCGATTATTCCAACAATATTCTTTTGTTTTATTTTAGCATTCAAATTCTTTCATCCATCATCCAACTTGTATGCCTACCATTCCTATTTTTTTATTAGAAATAATGCAGTAGATTCTTCCGGAGATTTTTTAAACTATTTAATCGAAATTCACTATGTTTATTCGGTCATATAATTTTTAGGGACGCTGCGTTATTTGTGGAGGCTCAGGAGTAAGTGATGCTTATTACTGCAAGGAATGTACCATAATGGAAAAAGACCGAGACGGTTGTCCAAAAATCGTCAACTTGGGAAGTGCCAAAACGGATCTTTTCTACGAAAGGAAAAAATACGGCTTCAAAAAAAATGGATGACATTTGCTTATTATTTCAACAATCCGTTCATGACTCTTATTATATACAAATAAATATTATTTGTTTCACTGATTTGAGATGCTTCTAAAAGGGTTAAAGCTTTCAGTATTGACTATGTTTACCCTGAATACTTTTCCATTAATCCAGTATCCCGATTATTCCAGTCTTTTATGAAATCATTCTGCGCATAAAAGACTTTTATAAGTTTCTATTCTATACTGTGTTTCAAGTATGTCCCAATACTACACATTTGCTTCAGTGGGTTACCACGAAATTATTCCAACTTTTTTCGCTCAAGGGAATTGTGACGACTTTTCTGACTTGTGAATCAAAGCTTATTTACTGCTGAACAAAGTGCATTGGAGCAATTGCGCGCATTTGAGCATTCTTTTAATTATTTCTTCTTACGACGTTGATGATTACCCTTATTTCCATTTCCGGCAGTAAAATTTGGTTCCATGCTTTCTTGTTACATGATGGTCGTTTTGTTTTTTCTTACAACAGTCAGTGTATTATTTGCTTTTTTTCTTAATTTTCCTTTTGGTTATATTGATTTCTTTACCATGGTTGTAAATTCTGTAGAGACCAGTATGTCCTTAGAGCGATATTTTTTGGATTTCTGAATAACTACAAAAAGTCATCTTTCTGTTGGTCGATATTTTGACTTCGCTTCATTTCTTTCTTCCAAGTTACAAAGCTTATTGGTTTTAGCGAATTCTCCATAATTGAGATATTCGGCAATTGCATCCTTGTTATCTATGAATGATTTCTAGGTCTTTACTAGGAAAGAGAAATCTGCAAAATATAGACATAAATTAGCATGAATTCATGCGTATGTTGTTGGATAGTTGGCTCTTTAACACCAAATTATCTTATAGTTTCGATTTAATTGAATATATGTCACGACACTGGTGAATCTGAACGATGGCATGCATTTCTTGACCGTTGAGTGTTTTTCTGTAAATACACTAAACATTTTTTATGAGCTGAGAAAAAATTATTCATATTTTCAAGAACATTCTTGCAGCATCGAATGCTTGATGGAATCTAATGGAGCCGATTTTAGTCCAGTTTTGGATGATTTCATGCGAGAATTTGATTGCGATCGTATGGTTTCCATTCTTATCTTTTTTTTTTTTTCGTTGTTGAGCATAGGAATTGATCTCTTCGTTTTAGATTCTGTTTCAGTCTTGTTTGCTCTTTTAAGTTTATTTCTCTTCTCTATTGTTGACCTTTGTCCACGAATTATCATCATTATCAGTCTGTTTGCTTGCATATTTTTGTCATAAGCTAAAAAATTCTGTATTTTAATGTATTTCATTAATTTTAGCTTCTGATCGCGAAGATTTGTCTTGGTTCTTTCTGGAAGATTGTGCAGCTTTTAAGGTTGATGCAGGCAGCGAAATCGAACGAATTCGTAAGAAATGTATAGTTCTTAAATTTTGATTAAGCCATGTCGAAGTTTAAAAATATCAGCATATATAATTTTAGTCTTTATATTTGCTCTAATTTTCATTGTAGTTCACTGATCGAAAATTTACACAGTCAAATTTATATGCATAACTTTCATTATCATTTTGTCTCAATTAATTATTTCATAGATGTTAAACGAAGTCAACGGAAAGGTATGCAGTTTGCGGATATTGTACATCGCTTGCAAAGTCGACCAGATTTGACGGATGCAGACGAACTTGTTCTGTTTCTCATAGCTTATGCTTCAGAGCATCAAGTATAATATTAATCACAAAATAAGCCATCTTCCATCCAAACTTTTTATAGAACTTCTACGTAGTCTTTTATCGATTTAAAAGTCTGATCTCCACTCCATCTTTTATTTTTACTTTTTTTCTTTTTATGAGAAAATATAGTTCTGTAAAGTCACATTGAGTTTATTAATGATCGCTCATCGTCGTTCCATAAGCTTTGAAGCCTTAATGTTTCTCTTGATGGACTTTTGAAATTATGCATATTACTCCTCTTTTTTCTACTGGACTCTATTTTGCATTTTGAAAATTCTTCGAAACACATTTTTTTTTTCTTTTCAGTATGAAATCTCTGTGTTCTCGCCTATCCTAAAGCTTGTGTTATTAAGGAATTTTCTTTAACTTTTCATTCTAGTCTATTTGTTCTACAGCATTTTTCACTGCTTCTTAGCTGAATCCAGCCATTTTCACCGTTATTTTTTAATCTTTTAGCTTATAAGAACTTTTACATTTTTCAAACTAATTTACTTGTCAATGTTTTCTCATCACTGAAAAACCAGAATAATAATATATTTCTTATTTGGTTTTAGTATCCAGGAATGCATTTCTTGCAGTCCTTCTCTCTTGTCTGATATGCTGAAATTTTCAAAGAAAACTGTAAACTAGGAAACTGCAATGAAATTAATTAAAACGAATTTTCTGCTTGTGAACACATTATTATGATTGAACTTTTTTTTTTCAGCATGCTAGGAAGGCTGAGCGAGGTGCAAAACTGGTCGCAGCAAATACAAATATTAATAATCCTTTAGAAACACCGACATCTCGGCAACGCACGACCAGATTTGCTTCAAGTCATTTAACGACACCGAGTTCCGGAAGTAGCAGACAGAGTATTTTTTCGTACGCTTTTATCAATCTCTCAAACATTAGGAACTTTCAAGGCCTCAACTCTCAAACTATTATTTTTTCGTTATTTCCGATCTATATAATAAAAACAATTTAGTTTCATTTTATGTTCATATTAAGGGAAATTTTTTTCCTAAAAACGGAATTAAATACTAAAAAATTACATTTCTTCAGTTCACTTCGTTGTGGAATAAGTTTTGTTGGAAGTTGGAAGTGAAAGATATGATTTTTTTTTTTTTGTAGAAACTCCTTTTAGGTCAAGACATGCTCGAATTTTAAGTCCACAAGCTCCTGTACTTACCGGCCGAGCAGCGCATCTCTCAGGTCATTTCTGATTATGCTAATACTACATTCAGTAGTATTGATTAGCTTTTGTAACGATTTATTTTAAAGTGGTGGATTCAGTTCTGCATTGTCCCTTGCTTTCCACTTTCCCTTTTGAATACACGGTAGTGGTAACATTTTCAGAAATAATCTTAATAAATTTACTTAGATACCATCTTCGTGGTGAACATTTCAAAAGCAAGAACGACATAACTTGGGAATTTTATTTCGATGATCCTTTGAATCTCTTAATCTCTAATTTCTACAGTAGTAACTGGTTTTTGTACTTCAGTTTAAATCTTTTACCTAAAAGAAAAGAATTATACAGCAATACTCCTGTACTATTCTTTAGTATAAAATACATAAATGTTCGATTAAAATAATTTACAGTTTTATGCGAGGAAGAGCTGACAAGGCATGTGTTAATGGCTTTGCAAGGCATCGAAGGTACCTATATCATTTGTCGTGGTGATAAGCATGCTGAGTTGCAATTCAGCGACATGATTGCAATTGATGACACTCTACGAATCCAGCTATTACGATTGTTACCGATCGCAAATGCATATTTGCAGTTACGGCATGAATCGCAAAAGTCGACACCAGATCGCCTTATCCGGGTTTGTTATACTCATTTTTGCTTTTTGTTTTATTAATAATTCGAGATAAAAGACATTTGACATATGCATCACTAGTGATGAATACTTTGTATATTTAGATTCGCTTGTTTTAGACATTTCAATATAGCCTCTTCGGATTGAGTCTTCAGGCTGAGTTTGCACTATTATTAGGTTTATTAAGTTGGGTTTGAATCCACTCTGCTTATTATAAGTTATTCAAAATGCTTATGAAAAATTGAAGTGTGCAATTTCATAAACTGAAGCCGAAAGTAAACAAATGAACAGAATAATAATGAATAGAACAAGATAAGTTAATGCGGATTTGTTTTCTTAGATTTATTATAGCAATTTTATTATCGGCATTTGTTGCTTGCAGGCCTTTTGTACAGGTTTGTCCGAAGTATTGGCCAGCTACATGTGCCTCATCTCCATGTTATATACAAAGGTATCTTGATAGTATTAAATAGAATGCGAACTTTCTTCTCTATGCATCTTATTTTCCGTTGTTTAGAATGATAACATTCCAAAGCAGCGAAAAGTTTATAGTTTTTGTGTGTCAGTGATGATGAAGTAGTTCACATCCGTATAGATGAGAAAGGAAGTCATTTCAGTACATATCGAGTCCAGGATCATTTACTTGTTTGGATATTTTGGTTGCTTTGTCCAACTGGGAAATCCTATTGCCATTTTTGCTGAAGCATGTTTTTATTTTTCAAAGACTGAAAGGAATGCATGTTTTCAACATCCTTTGTTCATCTTACTGGTAACTTGAAACTTGATTCATTTTCACATAATATGGTGATAAAGTAGTCTATGCTCTGTGATAAAAAAAAAATATTTTGCATGCAATCGCAGTTTATTCATTTTTAAGTAATCGAAAAATTGCTTCAGCAATACAGCGAATCAATTTGTTCAACAATTTTTACACGTGTTGCTGCGTCCCATGATCTATATTTTCCAAGAATGCCTTCACAGCTGGCTTGTTTACGGACGGCTCTTGGATCCTGGTTTCCAGGTCTGTTTTGCTTTTAAGTATAAAATTTTATTTGAGTTTATATTTTAACATCTGCAGCATGTTGCGTGTTTAATAAAAGATAAAAAATTCAAGAGAAAAAAACTTTCCATTCTTTTTAAGTTATTGTATATGCTTAGGAGTAAATTAATTCATGAAATTACAGGCAAAACTCGAAGAAAATTATTGTAGTCACATTCACCTGAGAAAAATTTTAACAGTTTATTAATTAGAGCAAATAATTTAATATTTTTCAGTGGATGATCGAATTAGGAAGTAAGTGGTCTATGGAAAAAAATTGGTCAAATGAGTATAAAATAGTGGATGATGCGGTGCCAGTAGTATTTCATCAGTTCGAAGGACTCAAAGAAAAAGTAATTTTTTTTTTTTTTATGAATGATGCTTTCCAAATAATTTTTGCTCCATTCCTGATTTTGTATCTGAAGTGATAGAACCTAAATAAAGTAATTCCATCTTGATTAGAAGGAAATTTTACAATGCTATTTTCCCATCTGAACAGAGTTTTTGCTTTTTGAAACTATCTGTACTTTGATGGAAGTTATTAGTATTTCCTTTTATCAACGGGAAAAAGTTGTTTAGATTTTCGTAGTTGGTAAAACTGTTGCTCTGCTCGAACTGATGGGCATGGAAGATGATGATCTGCATGAGAGACAACGAATACTTTCTTCAGTTGATCCCCTAAAATGCTATTTATGTATTTCAGCATGCTATCGCCTGTCTTGTGCAGTTACTAAGTATGCTGTCATTTCCGGTTATTTTACATTTTTTTTTTTCATTTACTGAATATTTTTATTTGGTTTTTAAAATTTTAGCTCCAAGACTCTCCTGAACATAATTCTTTGTTATTCAACATGTCTGTTCCACTTAAATCTTCACTTACGTCGGATTTATTCTATACAGTTATTTTGAATTTCATATAATGCTTGAAGCATATATAGTTCGTCTTTTAAGCTACATATGACTTTCCTGACTTTCAGGTTTTTGTTTTATTGTTGATTTTTGGTAATATTTTTAGATTTTTTTTCTTTTTTTTTTAGACTATCTCATCGAATGAGCGTCAAAGTTTCTCAGAATATTATTCAAAAGTATAACTTTCACGCTCATATATTGGCGATTGAGCGGCATTATTTGTTGAATGATGAATATTTTGCATTAACTTTTTACGAAAAATTGAAGTTAGTTTAAAATTCTTCGGCAGTGTTTTCTTGTAGTGCTTTAATAATTATAATCTACAACCATTTATTGCGTTTGACACAATGATGGTAAACCATCTTACAGATAAGCTGATTATTCAAGACAAGAATAATTTTGAAGACTGTGAAACTTACAAAGGAATCAGAAGAAAAAAAAAACAATGACGTGTATAATTTGGATGAGAGTCCTCAAGACTACCACATAATCATAAACGCTATTCTGTATGTTAAAAACGAATTTAGCTGGCATACTTTTCATAAGTATTAACTCATGCATTGTTTCAAATGTACAGGGAAGAAACGGGAAATGATGGTGATTTGCTGAAATTGAACTCGCAGCAGGTTTCTCAGGCCTTCAGTACAGCTGTACAACAGTGTAGAAGTTGGCCAAAAGACATTTTAAAACAAGCACATATCGAGGCAACGTGTGGTTTGATGGAAGAATTCAGCGATGCTAGTGGTTCCTCTCATCTCGTCGCAAGTCCTCGCGACCAAAGTGGCTGCGCAACAATTCGTTTGAATTATGAAGCCAAAACTCCCGTTTCTATAATTCTTAACGAAAGGTTTAGTTTTTTTTTATTACTGAAATTTATCGGTATATTTGTACATTTGCTGTATAGTGCATGAATTGTACAGAATCTGTAGTCATGTAGATCATTAAAAACTGTGAAATTTAATCATGAATAATAAAAGTCATGACCAAAATCCTCCACTATCCCTCCCACAATTTTGTTGAGAAATTTGAGAATTTTGTGAATTAGGCAAGCTGCAACTTGGAGCTGGAGATCAGTATTATTTGTTTGGTTTACCGAAGAACCATTCCTGAAAAGTCCAAAATTCTTCGTTGTTGATACACTTGGTATATGAATAAAAATTAAACTCTTCTTGTTGGTAAGGAATGGCTTGGTTTCTGTCATAATTTGGGAATCGATGAACGAAAATTTTTGTGTAGAAGTTTGCAAGAAATTCAATTTATATGTCTGTAGGCCCTAATACTTTCACATTCCTTTGTTTTCACAAATGTTAGGAGGTTCTTTTTTTTGATGTAATTAACTTTCAGTGCTATGGATCGTTACGAAAAAGCATTTGAATTTATGTGGCTTCTACTTTCAACCGATTTTCAGCTAACTGCCACTTTGCAAGATCACCACTGTTTTATGAAGAGTGAACCTTTGTCTGGTTTGTTTTAGTTATTGTGAATTCAAGAATTTCCGCCCAAGTCCTTTGCTAAAACCTTTGATACCTTATAATTTAAAGTTTTTGCTCACAGATGTAAAAGTAATAGGTTCTCTCACGGACTTTCTTATTACGCTACAGTTATTTGCTGTTAGTATTTCCCCGTACTATCTGCACCACTATTTTATTCGTGTTGAATAACCGTGCGGAAATTAATGCAATTATTAATTTTTTCAGATGCAACACTTATCGTGAATATTTTCACAGTGTCTTTTGCTCGAATGTCCCAAGTTTTAAGCACACTGCGTTCTTACGTCTCGCATAGCGTAATTTTTTCCTTCTTTTTTCTGTTTTTTATGCTTGTAACACATTGCAAAAATCACAGTAAGTCAGTAAATCTTATTACTTTGTCTCACTTTACTGCATTTCCAAATTTTCGAATTAGTGGTCAATGTTTAAAAAAAAAAATTACTGTCGCAGTTATTCTGCAGATTGTGTTGCATCTTCGGTCAGTCTTGTTTTTGGAGATTGATGCTGTTTTTGGCGATCTAGATGACATCGTTGAGGCACACAGTCGGTATCTTGGACGGCTCGAAGAAGGCCTTTTCTTGAATGAGGAAAGTACGGTAAGAGTATCTTTTCACTTTGAATGTCTTGATTTCCTCAGACGGGTTCCTTCTCTTCTCTGCATTATTTTCTGATATTTATATTTTCTCTAACTATTTGATATAATTAGAACGTTATCATTTCAAAATATTTTTTCCTATTTCAGGCGCTGCGCAATTTATTTTGTATTACTTTCTCATTAATAACAGATCTCCTTGCATATTATACCTCTTTTCGTTCGGAGGTAAGTCTCGTTGCATTTATTCAGGATTCAGGTTTTTTATTTGCGTAGTAGAAAGGCTAGAAGTTCAGCAACAACGTGCATTGTAATTTCCAAATACTTGAATATAATTTTAGATGGTCGATACAATTGAAGCTCGTAAACGTTTTAGTAAACAGCAGAAAGATTTAACTGGGAAGGATTTCCACGATACCAAATTTTTTGAACAAGAAGAGGAACGAATACGTTTAGAGGAGTTGCAGCAGCACTTGGAAGAATATTATCAGCCAAAAGTTAAAACCCTTAATGCGAGATTTGTGGTTGGTCTGCTACTGTTATAATTTATGTTAACATTCTTGAATTTGTAAAACTATAAGGGAGCTGCTTCCTCGGAAAAGCGAATAGAATTTCTGTATGTTACGTGCTAGTACTTTCATTTTTGAGTGAGGGTGAAATAATAAATCTTAAAATATCCTGTCAATTTATTTCAGTAAATTTATATAAATTTATTGTAGAATATATAATGGGTGTAGGAAGTGCTTCATACATCTTTTAGGTTGTTAAGCGAATTACGAATGAAGAATTTGAAGTAAATAGTATCAAAATATTTATTTTAACACTTCTTTTAATATTTAATTATTGAGCTTTTCAGCTTCTTATACGTGATATACTTGATAGTTTAACGACAGCACCGCTCAAAATGCATTATGTCGAACTTGCACTACAGCTTGATTTAACTAGCTTTTATCGACATTGTGAAATTTAATGATTATTTTTGAAGGCAACCTGGATCTCTTTATATCACTTCTTTATATCACTGTTCGTATTATACTTCTGGATATATAGTATAAACAGATGTCCTCTTTTCTGACTTTCATTTAACTAAAATCACTGATTTGATAATATCCCTTTCTTCTTCATTCCTTAATATTGTACTTATGACTGTTGTGCTTTTATTTTTGATATGTTATGAATTCCATCTGGTTCAGTGGCTCTTGTCAATAAGAATTGCTAATACTAAATTAAACTGAAACGGTTCAGGTCATCTTTTTGCATTCTCATGTTACATTTTATTATAGTACCTTATTAGAAGTTTTGAAAAGTTGTGCCTTTGTTTTCAATACAGCTTCGTTCATTATCATTCCAGTTATATTTGCTTTCAATTTCCACCACAATATATTTCGTTCATTTCTTTCTGAAAAAGGTCCTCAGGCATTTGCTCATATTACTTACTCTATGTCCTTGTAATCAATCTCTCTTGCACGGATAATTCCAAAATTTTGTAATGGAACTGTGTTAGTGGAAATTTTCATGTTCTCTTACCAACCCTGAAAGAATTTGACTGGGACAGAGAGAAATAGGTTGAGGTTTCTTTTTAGCGCGCCTCTTTTTCAAGGTAGGTTGAGTAAATTTGTTATGTTAACGTGTTTTACTGCTGTATTAATGCAGTCTTTTTGAGTTTGGAGTGCTCCATTTTCTTGGTCTTGTGCTGTTACTTTTGTGAAATGAAATTTATAAAAAATAGTAAAAATCAAGGTTGTTGTTGTGTTGTCTGTAATTTACATCTGTTTTTGTAATAAGCTAATTTTGAACAGAGTTATTTGCATTTTACTTAATCTTCATCTTAACTGAAGTAGTTATGTTAGTTGTCTCTCACTCCTTTTTCATCAAGTATAATGTTAGATATGAACTGACTTCACTTCCAAAAGATGATTTTATCGCCAGAGCGGACAGGAATGCAAACTGACTTTAGTTTAATTGAAAATTGACCTTCGATGACACGATGTAAACAGCTGGCGTTCATGAAAGTAAAGTGGTTGAGAGATGTTAACTCATCGGACTTGCTCATTTGCGTATGTAATGACGGTTGCTCTTCAGCCTCATTCAAATTTAATTTTTATAAGTGCAATGACAAAAAAAGGATGCAAAGAGTAATAAAGGTTAAGGTTTATTAATGCTGAAGAATATGAATAGATGGTATTTGATGAAGGTTTGTATAAACTTACGAATATATAAATGAGCAAATGAGATAATTGAAGTTAAAAGAGAAAAAACAAAGTATTAGGTGTATCAGTGTATGGTAAATTCTAGCAGTTTTCATTGTTAATTATTGAACTGAAATGGATCTGTAATGTAACAGCTCAGACATATTTATAAATTAAGTTTGAAAATTTCAAATCTTTCGAGAAGAAGAAAATCTTCGAGAACTGTTCTCACTAAGCGACAATTTCATTTAGACTATTCATATTTGCACAGCTAAAGAATTTCTTCTCTCTCTTTCTCTCTCTCTCTTTCAATGTATTTTATGTAAATTAGCAGATCGCTCTATCGATACTTCCATTTCCATTTGTACAACAAGAATGAAGGATGGAACGGATGATCTCGTAAAAACGGACAGAGACAGAGAGACATAAATAACTAAACGAAATACATTTTTTTCATTCCTTATTTGCAAAAATATACACAGTGTATCAGGAGGGATGCGATTGTATCCTTTCACTCTTCAGTTTATTTGTTGTTTAATCGTAGATGTTGTTTACATTCCGCAGCGACGGATGTTGCGACAGCGATGATATTCGCTTAGTTTTTACTCGTGAGACTTTCATTGGACTTCCTTCCGCTGCTGCTCATACTACATGTAGTAAAAGTTTCTCGTTATCTTGAGGTAAAACTTTTAATGGTTATTTCATCACAAATTGAGAATTCAAAATCATAAACCATAATCCGGTTTTTTTTTTTTTCCTTTAATGTTCTTTGCTTTGTCCCATTAAGACTGATTTCGAAAATTTTTATTTCATTTTTTTTTTTTTTTTTTTTTTTTTTTTTCTCGGAGCAGAATATTTCTATAGTCTGAATTTTTGGCATTCGAAATTGCATTGAGCCTATCTTCCAAGGCATGTTGCAACGTGTCATCATTCGAGTGTCAACCTAAATAGGCCTGAATTTAAGTTTAATGTAATCCAATCACATATAATCAGCATCAACTCCAACTATCAAATACAACAATTAAGCATTCTCCTAAGCCTTTCGCAGTGATAAGCTTCCTATAGCAACAAATATAATTTTTGAAAAACTTCTTTGCTTATAAGGTTGCAATAAGATTTATTGGGACTAATAAGGCGTTTTTGCATCTACAAATCAGTATTGTTTCAACTTTAAGACGCTGTCAGTAATCATGTATTTGCTAGGACTTTTTCTGCTTTTTGAACACTTCCTTTCTCTTCAAAATATTCTCATTTCCTTTATTTTTTTTTTTTTTCGAATTTCTCCAATTTCCGTTTTCAACACGTTAATTTTCACTAACAGAGATGAGAACTAATGTGAATACAGAATAACCTCGTCGTATTCACCTTTCGAAATAACTCCTCTATTTCCTTTAATTTTTATTAAACGAATTTCATGAAGTGCCTGAAATATACGAATTAATGAAATCTTAGAAGTTGTTAGGCTGTTCTAAAGATGTCCATATGAAAAATTTACTCTTTCCATAACCGATAAGCATGTAAAGATGTCATGCTTTCTTATATCACAACCTGTAAGAATTTAATTTTGGGCTGTAATTTCCCTGAAATGCGTACGCATAGCTATGTATGCTATGTACTTCGGAAAGGCAAGCTGAAATGAACAATTTGCGTTAAAATTCAATATGAATTGAAATTTTAAAATTTCCCTTCTGATTTCCGAACTTATTTTATCTCAGTTATATTCTNAAATTCAATATGAATTGAAATTTTAAAATTTCCCTTCTGATTTCCGAACTTATTCATTTTATCTCAGTTATATTCTATGCTGAAAAAATGATGAGATAGCCTGAGTTGGTTCATTCATCTGATAAAACTAGCAATCAACTAAGGCAAGGGAGAAATTAGCCATCGATAGGTCAAGTACAGCTTAGTACGATGTGGCCAGCACAATACTCTTTGTTCAATTATGCAAACATATTTTGGCATACAAGTAGTGATCAAAGCGGAAGTTTGTTCTGTGTGGATTTCATTTTCCAGAAAGCGATTCGCTGAGGTTAAATGAAAGTTTAAACTTAACACTGCGATATTCGCGAAGTGGCGGGGAGAAAGAAGAGAGTTGCTATGTCCGTGGGTGTTGATTAAATTCAGTCAAGTTTCAATAATACTATAATATCACTTTACCAGTTTGATACATTTCTCAAAGGGATTGATGCTGAATTTCAGTGAAATATTTTAATTTCATGAACTCTAACGATCTTTGCTCGTATATTAAGCTTTCAGTTCATTAAGTGACGGAAGTAAATAGGCAGATGAAATGATCAGTCCTCCTATTACATCACTGTGACATGACAGCTTACGGCATCTGTTATTCCCTCCGGAAAGAGTGAGCTCGGGAAGATTCATTATCCACTCTGAATAAATTCCTGTCACCTTATTTTGACGGCAATTTTTTTTCATTACCTTGCACATCTTGATTGTTTTGAAATTCCATTTGAAGGGAGAACTCTTACTTTTGAGTGTATGTAGTTGTTAATTTATTTAATTAAATTAAAAACAAAAATATACCTTGTAATCTGAAAATAGAACTATAACCTTTGCATACTTCAATCTTTTGTTGCTTATAGTTGTCTACCTGTGAGTAAGTGGTTCATATTTTATGGATACAAAATCCAGTGACACTTACCAATTATGCTAACTTAATTAATCAACTGGATTAAGTAAAATTGGTTTTCCAAAAATTTGTCGATTCCTGTTTTTTCAAGAACTTTTCAAAGATTGAAGATAGAGATAAAGTATATTATTTTTGACGTATTCACGAACGATAGCATAATTTTGTTTGTTTACACTTCATTACAATTAACCACCACTTGCAATTCCCAATACTTCCTACTTTTACTCTTCAACAGTGCTAGAGAAGGATTGTTCTATTAAAGCAAAACTTTTCCCATCTGGGCAATTTTATAGCCACGTAATTGGCTCTCTTCAATTCTGTAGCAATTTTGTTCTATTCTAATGTCGTTATCTTCCTGTCTTATTGCTCCCATTACAATAGCACTTACAAATCAATTTTTAAAATGTGAATTTATTTAATCAGCAATGTGTCTTTTCAAAGATTTGAGGAGCTTTAGCGAAAGTTCTTAAAACTTAAAATTTCAACTTTCAATTTGGATATACATCAATTAAAAAAAGAATTCATACTTTCTAAGCAAAAAAAAAATAATTTTTTCATTCTTGATTCATTTACTTCATTTTCAAGAAATGTGACTGAAAAACGGAAACCAGTTAACAAATGCTAGATCGTTCCTGACAGGCAGCCCCGAACGATGATTTTTTGTTCGGTCTGCAAAGCTTCTCTTCTCATCGCTAAATGGTAGTATTGTTCATTTTTTTTTTTTTTTTTTTTTTTTTGAGGAAGTCATAATCTAAAATTGATTTACGAAGCTAAGCTTAATAGCCAACCAACTGTCGGTAATTTATATCACTACCATAAAAGATTGAAATTATGCTGCATTGACATGCTTAGAACTTTGAGAATTACTTCGAGAATGCTGTAATCCACGCAGGACGAGATGAGAGGTTCGACAGACAAAATTGAATTACATTATGAAGGGATGTGATAGTTAAAGTTTTATGAAAATGATTAATTACAAATACTTGTTGGAGAGGGCACTATGTATATGTCTACGTTTATAATAATGATAAATGTGTACGAGTTTCTGCTGGGAACCATCTCAAATTGTGTTTCCATTCAAAATTTCCCTTTGTTTGCTTCAAGAAAAAGCATATTTTGATTGGTCTTAGTTTGTTCTTATTCGAATACAAAATAAAATTTATTTCGTTTTAATATTTTGTGCAAGAAATTTAAGAACATCTATTGGAGAGAGAGATAACGCTTAAACCAGAGGACATTTCGATTGATGTTAAGTCATCCGGGATAATACGACCCGTCGAATAAGTAGTTCAATGTGTTACAAAGATTAAATTGAAGTTTCAAATTTCAGCATGAATCAAGTCTTTTTGGAGTTAAACATTTCACATAATTCTTGTCTATTATGAGACATTTTGAAGCACTATGGCCAGTTACAAGAAATTCATGGATTTTAAGGGAAATTAACAGATATTAGTGATGGAAAATAAGTTTTCATTTGTTTTTAGAGATGAAAATGTTAGAATGAAATTTCGAAATTTGAAAGGTGTAATTATGATACAAATTGTACTTGCTTATTTCAAACATCCATTCATTTATTCCAATCATGCAAAACAGTCTATCACTGACCTGGGCCATTTTTTCAAGCTAACAAACATCGATATAATCTGACGGCAGAATTGAAATATTCCGAAATACGTTTATTGCTGCCATTATTTGTTTAGCATTCTTTTGAACATTTCTTGTGCCATTATTTATGAGTTTGTGTTCCCTGGGCCAACATTGTTACCACGTATGAAATCCTTGAAAGAAATTGATTTAATATTTTTGTAATTGCTTAAAGTAAGGCTTGTAAGTTTAGTCTACGCGGAATTATTTCCATTTGCTTAGAAAAGTTGCAGCCTTTTTAATCAATAAATATAATTTTTTTTTTTTCGCTTTCTTCCGAAATAAAATTTCTTCCTACAGGAAGAAGAATGGTACTTCGAGATTCAGTTAACAAAAATTTCAATTGTGATAGCAGATGCAGTAACGAAGCAAATGGCATGGATGATGCCAATGAAAGTGAAGTTGATAGTGACGAAGATTTGGAAGCTGGCGAAAAATGGCTTGTTTTTTCTTTCCTTTTTCCTAGGAATGGGAGATTAGTTAATCAATTAGAAGGTTTTCAGATGTTTACAATGCTTATCGTTTAGAAGACTTGGCTTAATCAATAAAATTTCGTTCCGATCAGGCCATATGTGCTCGTTTTTCTTATCAAAATTTTCGTTAATTGTGCAATACAAGTTACTTTGTCCATTTCATTTTAAGATTCATTAGATTTTTTTTTTTGTTTGCAACAATAATCAAATATATAGGAGGATATTTGTGAACTCCTATTGATGGAAAGTTATGTTTGAAGAAAATGAAGAGCTAAATACATTGCAAAACTCATTACTGCATTTCGAGAACTGGCTTAGGGATATTGAACTCATCAATCATTGTTGCCCGTATTGGTCAACACTTTCTAAACTTGAATTAGCTGGGTTTATATTGGGCAGCCATTGCCCTAATGAGCTTGCCCAAATGCTAGCGATGAATTGGAGGAGGAAACATTTCGAGCGATTGGACCAAAACTTTTCCAAAAATTCTTTTGTTACGCAATATACTGATTCTTCCTGCAAATAATATCTGAAAATGGGTCCATCCGGCTATTCTGTGGTTTTGAATTTCTTCGAAATTGAGTGACTGAACAAAATTTCAGCTATTCTCACTCACCACTTGTTTTTGATTCTCGACTTGTACAAACAAACACTTTGAAGACGTTGTGTTCTGTATTAAAGAATTTTAAACACTACCATTTTAAATATTTTAATGGGACTATTTATTTAAATTTCACTGACTATTTATTTCCTAGTAGCTTAGCTGTCCGACAAGTATTGAGAATTACCGAGACAGCGATACTAATACCTGTTTCACATCAATCTACAACCACTTAAAAAAGACTTGTAGTAATTGTCTTGATAGACAAGTACTTTTTACTTTTTTTTTTTTACGTATTTGATTAAATTCTAAAAGGGACATACTGGAAGTTTTAAATTTGCTTGTAGCTTGAAACTAACATGTAATGTTTTTTGATAAAAATGCAAAAAAAAAAAAAAAAAAAAAATGAATTTACATTTCAATGATTGGCCTAATTTTCTAAAATGAAAAATGTCCCATAAAATGGAACAACTTATTGTGACTAAAGAGCTATATTCATATTGCGTTTGGCCATTGCATATCGTTCAAAGATTTAAAATTTGCTAATTATTTTCATCCTTTTCTTCAACGGAAGAAATTTTTTTTTTTCGGAAACTGTCCAGAAGTAGCTAAACCTCGAATACAATCAGTTTACTTCTACATTCACTGCTCTTCTCCGCAAATATTCCAGCCCCAGCCCCAACAGTCTTGCATTATCACTTATCTGCTTCCTGATAAGAACTCTCTCTGCTGACTTAATTGATTTTCATTCCTTTTCTTTTTTGATACTTTCTACTTCGCTAGATTTTCCTGCAGTCATAGTTGAATTTAACTGTATAGTTGATCAGAGGGGTAACATTACTCGTATTATTTCATCAAGAAATTCAGAAGATTGGTAGAGTTTTGAAGTAAATTTCTCAAAAAAATTAGCTTTCACACTTCAACAATTCGATTTAAATCGCTAAGTGAATTAATAGCTGTTAAAAATTTCCTTTCTCGGCTTTAATTTAAAATAATAGCACATTAATGGAACCATTATTTGTGTATGAGAGAACATAGATTTAGGACTAAAATTAATTGAAACCAGCTTAATTGGATTTATAAGTATAGCTGATCCATGCTGTCTATGCAAGTGACCTCAGAGACTGCGCCATGGCTTACTAATTGCGCATTTTATACATTTATTAATTATCCAGATTTCCGACGACTCATTGAGCCCAATCAAAAAGGACAGAGGATAAAGAGATTGCTTTCATCTGATTGAAATATTTCTTTGTTGTGGTCTACAGCCGATCTATTTTCAGCAGGTAATTCAGACTCTTGGGTGATAGAGCTACTTCGAAATGATTTATTATTTTATACATCCAAAAAAAAAAAAAAAAATTTCAAAGATTTGAGTTGTAAAGTTCTTCATGAATTTGACCAAATTCAACTAAACAATTTAAACAATACATGTATCACATAGTTAAATCCCTCCATTTGAATCAGTAATTAAATGACTACTAATTCGAAAATTTCCTTCTCAGATTATCTTTAAATTTGATTCGTTGTTTCCTTTTTAGTTCAGTTCAAATAGGTGTTTTGGCTTACATCCCTCTGTAACTGCTAGAGAAATAGTTAATACATTCTGCTACTAATTCACTTTCAACAGTACCTTCCCATGCTAATGCGGTAAATTTATGGAAAGTAATGGTGTGAAGTGTCGGGAACATATTTTATATTTTGGAGTCACTAATTATAATGTGCTCATTGGCTATAAATGCATTATACGTTATTTGTAACGGTTCACCTAATTTCCTATATTTGCATTTGCCTTATGGTACTAAAATCTAAAGGACAATTTTCACTGAATTCATCGATCTGCTTACCGATTGTTACCGCATTCATTTCAGTCTCTTCCTGACTTACATAATTAATTTGGCTCATTGCTTCAGCAAATTTATTAAATTCTTTCAACAGAATAATCGAAAAATGCGCGAAAAATAATTTTATAAAATATGAAAAGAAGAAACCTGAAAGAAATCTAAATGAAAATTTTATATAACATATCATTTGTTCAATTAGTTTGTTATTTTAAAACCACTCCTAAAAGAATAGAAGCCTAGCTGATAAAAAATGTCCAAGAGCAAAAGTTACATAAGAATGGGTAGTATCAGTTGCAATTGCTTACTGTTATCAAATTAACTTGAAGTACCATTCATGCATTAACCATCAAGGACAATTCATCTGTTTTAATTGCTGAGCTTTGTACTATTTCTCGGTCAGCAATTACAAAACTAAACCCTGTACTATTTTCAAGAAGGAGTCAATTATATAGTACTGAGCGAGACTAAGACTTATTGTTGTCAAGCGAGAATCATTGTTAGATATCACAATGACAAAATGGAAATTCGAAACTAGATGGCTTGCTTACCTTATTCTCGTGCAACATGGTATAACAAGTTCATGCAATTAGCAGTGATGACAAAGGCGACAGCATTTATAGATGAAATACTTCCACTGATTGATAGAAATCATCACTTCAAATGTTAATTATTGTGTTGTCAGCATCATCAAGGACTATTTCTTACCTGCGATATGTCGATAAACAAAATGATATCAAAGGCACTGGGCTAAACTTTCATTTTAATCCCTTTATCATGTAGCTCTTAGTTTATTAAATCAAGATTTCTTGAACATCCATCACATACTGCTTCCAACGGCTACTCGTTTTCTTCATTTGCTATTGCTGATAGTCGAAAATCCTATCGGAAATATTAGATTTATCGGATTCTGATAACATTGAAATAATGCTGCTGCCACTGTATTTCAGTACCTTTGTTGTATTTATTTGCGGATTACTTACGAT
Organism: Setaria digitata; assembly: GCA_003640385.1. NCBI lineage: Eukaryota > Metazoa > Nematoda > Chromadorea > Rhabditida > Setariidae > Setaria > Setaria digitata. The sequence continues at coordinate 234,278 of RCAB01000007.1, read as the reverse complement.
ATAGTCTAATGACATTCATTTAAATGTAACAACACCACTGTTGCCTAGCAGTAAACTTTTTATAGAATTGGTAATCAAAATTTGATTAGTTTCTTTTTCAGCTCCATTTTTAATCATCCTCTGTTATGGATCTTGGTTCCCGATGCAAAAAAGTTTAAATCAGTTCAAACAGTAAAGAAGAATATCATTATTCCCCTAATGAGCCACCTGTACATTTAAATTACACTCTTAAAACTTGGCAAGGGAAAAGAAGCAAGTAATAGACTATTTTAGAACTATATTTTTCATTAAAGAAAAAATACAATTTTTACAATTTTTAAGCAGCGACTATTAGTAAATTCTTCCACTCTTATTTAAATATCAAGTAATAGTGTGTGCTATGATATCAACCTAGACAGCTACTCCCCCCCTTATCAGTGATAATAATTAGGCTTGCTGGCTGGGACTTTGCTAACACATGGCAGTAGTAGCATCTTCTTAACAGGTTTAATCTTTTTCACCAGCTGTTTCTTCAGCATGCCTCGACACGTTACACCGTAAAGTAAGAAGTCATAACAATTTTAAAAGCGATAATTTATGAATTTCTCGTTGATTCACTCATTATCCTCAGTCTAAGCCTTAGTCTAGTCATTCTTTCTTTAGCTTTCAGATCTAGTCCAGTCTATCCTTCTCCTTATTCATCTTTCCACTCAATTCAGCCATTCTAATACTCTAAATTTGTGAGAAGTGTTTAGCATTGTTCCACAAATTTCGTCATTTGTCGGGTACTCATTTTTTAATCCTTTTTCGTAAGGACGGATAGAAATACATTCGTAGTCACTAAACTTTGTCTGCCTTTTCATTTCATCTCCCTGTAAAGTTTATTTATGGCTTGTTTACGACAGAGGAAGAGTTCATGCGTAGAAAATAAACTTTGCCAATAACTTCTTTTAAATTTGTCTCATCTAATTTCAAAAGTTTGAATTTCAGGCTTTTTCTCGGTTTCTTCCCACTTTTTATTGAACTATTCATTCTTTCTTCATTAATTTACTATATGTTTAGCAGAATTTAGAAAGAGACTGGGTATTAGTGAAAATAATCAGTTCCACTTAAGGGTACTACTCGTGAAAGACGTACGTCACAAAATGAAATGCTTAATTGTTTAGTAGTAGTAATAGTGGTACTCTAAATAGATTTATTTGAATTATTATGGTGATTGATTTATGATGAAACAATTGAATTTCTCGTTAGCACATCTCTCAAATTACTATACGTCATTTTGTCGGTCTATTTCATTCAATTAAACAAATAGCTGAAATAATCGAAACGTGGAATAGATGAGCAAATAGATGGATATTAGTAAACTACGAAAGGTATTGTACATTACAATACCTTTCGTAGTTTACTTCTAGCCTCCCATGCAATGGGTTCAAAACTTTTTCGTGTTGAAATCAATATTTTATTTAACTTTCTTTTGATTTAATTGGAATAAATATGGTGGAAACAATGACAGTACTGTTTCATGGCCGTGAATAGATTGAGATTAAAAATAAATTAAACGAATTCGACATAACAAATTAAGGTAGGTAAAATGGAAGAGAGTAAGTTGAAAAATAATAGAAAAAAAAAAAAAAAAGTAAAATGAGGTGGTGGGATGGGATGAACAGTGAACAGTAGGAAATTGAAATGGAATAAATTTATTCGAAAGACAGCTTTCATTGTTCATTATTTTCAGTTATTGGAATGAAAAGCATTCGTTCTTCTTTCACCAACCAAAATCAAATTTTTGTTTTTCTTTTTTGTCAGCAGTAATATTGACAAGAGGAGGAGAAGGAGACTTCTGGGTATATTTTATGCTTATCAATTGTCAACACGTCAACTGCCATATTCTCGATTATCTGCTTAGTCAGTTTGCTCGAGAAAATTTTCAAAAAAAAAAAAAAAGCAAATGATACTTTCTCATTTTCCATGTCGTCCTTACTTCCTCTCAAAAAAGCTTTCATTTTGAACATCTTAAAAGCCTTCGAACTACAGGCCGAAATAAGGATGAGCAACAGCTGCTCTCGGATATCTTCTCTTTAGTCTTATCATCGTTTTAAACAGATCATATTTTTACTAACCGATAATTTCCACCATCTAATGTGTTTTAGTGGTATATGCCCACCTTCTACCTTAATTTTTTCCATTTTTCATACTTTCATCAGGTGTTTTTTAAATTGAGGAGTTTAAAATTTCTTTTTGTTTTTAAAATTTGTTACGAAAAATGTACCCTTTACCAGATCACAATCGGAGTTTTGCTTAAAAATAATTGAGATCCATTTTAATCTTATTCAGGGACTTTTTCAAGTCGAACTTACAACATTATGGTTGTTTTAAACACTATGAAATTGTTTGATTTCAAATTTCACTTCCCTTTTAGAACATATAGCTTGTTTTCAACTTGTAAGCATATATAAAATGGTACTATTGAAATGTTTTCCTCCGTTCATCTGTCCTTTTCAACAATTCATTGAAACATAACAGGTGGTTCTCTTTCAAAATTGTTCAGTCATGCATGATCTAAAGGAACGAAAAGAAAATCACCTGTGCATACCTGCTCACATTTTCTCTTCCATATATTGCTCCATATATGCAACCTTTTTTCACTCCGACTTGAAACTGTCAAATATGTTCGATTAAAATTAAATAAGATTTAATCGAACGCCAAGAGACGAGATCTCAGTTACAACTTCGAGAAGCCTCTTTAACTCTCCGTTTTTTAAAGTCCACTAATTTGGCTGATTCCATTGCTTTCTTCCATCTCCTTTCCACAAGAATCTTTTATATTTTTGTATTTGTGAAATAAAAAAGATATCGTTTGTTGCATATTTTTTGGACACGTTATTCTGGAAAATTATTCATTCCAGTAAACGTTTTGCATTCACTTGGAAAGTTTTTGTTCACTTTTCAAACGAATCATTCTCTTCCCGTTTTGAAATTCATCGAAGCAAAAGCATCGATACCACTTTTTTTTTATTATTTCTATTTGTGAATACTTGAATAATAATAATATATAATTTAGGTATTTTAGTATTCGAAGGTGTTAAGTGCAATTCTTCTTAGAACACATCGTCGGATTAAGTTATTCGCTGACGTTGAGGAAATTAAGGAAGGAGTTCGTAAAAACTGAAAAAAAAAAAAAAAAAAAAAAAAAAAAAAACCGCTTGATAGTCCCAACTCCTTCCAGGATCGTTTCCGATATCAGCCCTCAGAATTTCGGAGTGTCTACTTGAGATGAACTAAGAGTAGAGATTATCATTGAATGTTTCGGTACTCTGAATATCTGAGTTAAATATTGGTACTAGGATAATGACAGCATGACTCATAAAGCCCAATTATGTCGTCGAAGAATCGGCTATTAGTCATTATTCCACAGCTCTACTGTCGAAGTTTTCTAATGATCCAACCGCTTGATAGATTCCAACTCCTTCTAGGATCGTTTCCGGTAGCAGTCATCAGACTTCATTCCATCAGGTTCTTAGAAATCTGAACATTTTTATAATCTTATGGCAGTTATTTCTCCAGCTTTCTCTACTATCCAACATTGCTATTTCCTTTGCACTCCTCATTTTCAGTGTTATTTTCGGTGAACTCTTTTTTTTTTTTTTAACATTCTCTCTACTCTTCAAGAGTAATGAACTCTGCCAAAATTAAATAACGACGCTTTCTATATAACTCTGTTTAAATTAGCCTATACTGGCCAATAATTGGATCGTCGAGAAGTAAAGCACAACTTATGGAAGTTTTTCCAGATGTTTCACATAGATTCGGATATTTCTCGTTGTTAGCTTCAACGACGTCCTCACCAATGTCCATAATGAATCGATGGAAAATGATGTAGATTCAGATGGCGTACGTTGCTTCCTATTCTTCCACCTCCTTCCTTCGATGTCCCATAGATTTTTTTTAATATTCGAAGCAAGAGTCAGATTAATCATTAAAGAAATTTGAAAATGCTATTTTGTAAATTTAAAATGAATTAGTTAATTTTGTTGAAGAAATGAACTGGTGAGAAAAAAAAAAAAAAAAAAAAATTTCTTTATACATATTCATAGCAGCTAGGCGAAAACTTAACAATTTAGAATTATTAATTCCAACTTCTTACTTTCAATTTCTCTAACATTACGAAAGAATTATTCTCAAGAGATAGTTGATGTATTTTACTATTTCAATTATTTCATAATAAACTACAGAGGTTTTTTATTTACTTATCCATTTTTTTGTTTAGTAAATTAACAGTTCAGAGACTAATTTAAATTTTCTCTATGCTGCTTAGAAAAACATCAAGATTTTATGTTCCTATGTTTTGGGAATTCCATGAAATTTGACTCGAAAAACTCAATGGTTTTTCGTATTCTAAGTATCATAACGAAAACAGCTCAATTTTTTTCCCCTTAATTTCTTCTGTTAAAAAAATATTTAATTTCCTATTTCCATCTTTAATTTCTTCTTGTCACAAACCCAGACATTTTTGAAATTTTGAATCAATTCTTAGACGGTCTGATGAAAATGGTTTTAAAACGAAAACTAATTCAACAGAGAGAAAAATTTTTTAAAGTTCACAAAGGCACTTCTAATTGAAAGTTGTATTTTTTATTGCAACATCAGTGATAGATTAGTGGGTTGTGAGTGGAATCAGATTTATAGATTAGTATGAATATTGTTGTTGAGCACTGAGTTAGTTAGCTGACAGATGCTTAATATGCAAATTGCATGAATAGTCTAAAGAATAGATGATGATGAGTGCGAATACTTAATTAACATTATCTTCATGGGAGTGCAGAAGATGTTATTGACGGCAAACTGTCGTGATCGTAACATCACGTAATTAGCTACTATCAAGCGTTATCTATCAGACGTTGAACGTAGTTCACAATTCATATAAGGCATGTTTTCCTACATTTTTAGATGTGTTAATTCAAAAAATGCAAATGTGCTGCCATATGTTTTAGCATTAGTAATTTTGTTATAAAATTTTACAAATTTTTGACTTTAAGCAGTAGCATCTGTACCCAACATGAACACGTATTTGTTTAGCAGATGGAGTGCAGAATGCATGTGCTGCGTGACATACAAAGCAGCTCGTAACACTGACGTATGCAACACATGAATGACCATTACCTCACTGCTGTTAATTACTAAATTTTGATTAAATTTGTAAATACCAACTTTATCATTGTGTTTTCTTCACAGTCATAGTTAAATTTATTATAGATGTTGAGGAAAAAGTGGTTAATTTTGATTGAGTTCCAAATAAGCTTTAGCTATTCTTTCTCTTCAATCCTTTCCACTACTTGAGATCTAATCTCACCTCTCCTCTTGCTACGCCTTTAACAGTCAGAGGTCTTTATTTAAATTTAGACCGTTTTATGAGTCGAAATTCGGCATATCATGACAAGATGACATTACAGCTATGCTTACCAACTAAGCTTTCCAATCATTCATTGAATCTGTTGATTCTCATTCATCTAATTTTCTCTCATTCTGTTCCGTGTGATCCGACACACATAGACTTATTTACGTTATGTATTAGACGTACACTGAATTCAGTATAAGTGATCGTGCATGTAAATGTTCATAATGTGTGACGCTTATGTCCATTTCACTTTTATTACCCACGTACTTTTGCGTAAGCGAGAAGAGTATGCTAGTTGCGATGCGTCATGTACTGTTCAAGTAGTTTATGTGTTAATTTATTTCATATGTACGTTTGCGTGTCCAGCGTGTCTCGTGTTTGTATGCGTGTGCGTGTAATGGGAGAAAGGGAAGAAAAGAAGCGGATAGTGCTGTCGAGAGTGAGTGGATGAATCGTGAGTAGTCCTTAGGCTTGGTAGAAGCTTGATAGACGGTGTTTAGATTAACAAGTTGGAATGCTCCTCAGCTGTTCGGTGCTGGAATTGACTTTTCGCTACAATGGACCTTTCCTTTGGCATTCAGTTGAAATGGAAATGCATGAAGTACCACTGCGTCTGTAGGACGTAGATATAAAATGCGAAAATTGAAAGTGGAAATTGAAATAGTTTGGGTGCTATGTTCTTGCAGCTGCATGGTAATTAATCGTGCTTAAGTACTATTTCCAATGCTGCACTGTAAGTTTAATTGCTATCTTCAATTGAGACTTAGCACTTTACTACACTTCAACAAGCATGAAGTGTGACATGCAAATTTTTGCTTTCAGTCGCAAATGTCTCATCACGAAGTTGAGGATTGTCCGACTTACAAATTGTCACGCAAATTTATATGCTCAACTAATCGCATTACAAATATGCAGTTGAATTGCTACTATTTAAAAGTGTTTTAAAAATTATAGCCTTCCGTGAATCGAAACTGAATTAACTGAACTGATCCGCATTAGTTATCTGTTTTTACGGACAGCACTTTTCCATACACACTTTTGCTTAATTAACTGATCAGTTAATCAAATTCTCTTGCTCATCAATTACCACTGATCAATTAGTACCATATAGCAACTTTTTTAGCCCTCCTAATTAGCAATTACTTGTGATTAACTGCTATTTTCATTAGTTCATTAGCCTTCTGTTCCTGCTTTCCATCACTGATTTAAGCGAAAATGTTAGTTACTTATCATCTGTTTAGTTTTAATTTGTGTCCTTTCATTGACTGCTGTTCAGTTTGTTTTTTTCTGCTCTCCCTGCAAGGAATGTTTACTTTTCTTCTCATTCAACCATCAGTTCTTGCAACATTTCACATTTCTGTTATCGATCTTGCTCCATTCTCTCGAGAATAGATGAAATGGATTAATTCTCAAGGTCGATCTTTTCACCGGAACTAACACTTTTCCATCCTTTTTCGAGATAATCCGAGAAAAGACTGACTGAACGAACTATCGAAGAAGTCAAACAATTCAGACGATTAGTCTGTTAAAATTCCCGAAAGAGTTCCCATCCATATGCACTAACAGTAATGCTAAAATTGAGTAAGGACTGAGTCTTTCGGCATGTTGGAAAGTTAGCAACAAATCCTAAAGTATAATGCGCTTTTTTCTTTCTTCTTAAATTAGTCGAAAGTTCTGAAAAAGTTTTCGTTCTGTTCCATTACTGTGTTTATCAGATATTTTGACATTTAGATCAGCTATGCTTGACCCATGAAAGTGCCTACGGACAGCTGTAGTTCATTTGGTGACCGTGTCGCCTGAAACCAAACAGAGGGTATTTTAATGCTTTGTCTTAAAGCTTGAACGAGGAAGTCATGCCATCCCAGTTGTCGCGTGACTTCAGCACCACAGGACCCATGCCTGACCATCTCGACAGCAGCTGTAAAATTCATTGAATTTCAATGAATCTATTTTATAATACAAATGAATGCCTTCAATCGTTTCCCCATTTCTTCTACGGCTTCATTAATTACGAATTTTGGTAAATGACATATCTCTCCCTCTCATATTAATAATATATGCAAATATTTACATGATAATTTTGTTAAGATTGGATGATTTCACTACGATGAACCGCAATAGACTTGCATGAAAGAAAAAAAAATGCTTTATTTCTTTATGACATTGTTTACTTTGACTATTATAATTTATGGAAATTGTCAAGAAAATTTAATTTCCATTTCATATTTAATAATATTGTGATTTACAATTAATATCAAGTGATATTACGGCTTAATTTATCAAAATTAGTAATAGGATGGGTAAAGATGGAGTGACATTTTTTCTAAGTTGCAATAATTTTCTTTTTTTTTTTTCCGATTTCATCAATTTCCTCATCCATTCGTTCATTTTAAAAAGATTCGAAATTCATTTTCTGCAGCTTTGTGGATTCATTCGTTTAATTCCTCTCCTATGTGCATATAATAACATTAGAGTTCAGTACAAAACAGTTTAATATTGTGAGCGAAATTTCACTCACAAAAAATTAGACTTTGTAAAGATATAAATTTGGTTTCAATTAGCATTTTGTTTAATTCCCTTTTTGGAATGGGAGCATTCCTATAAATTTTGGCTTTCCACAAGTCATTCTCACACAGATGCTTGCTTCCATTTAAAAAAAAAAAAAAAAAAAAAACATTGCATTTCTTTGCCATGCGTTTCAATCAAATTTTTTTTGATACTTTAAAATTTTAGTGCATGGTTTTGAAAAGTTAACTGTATTTGTCGACTTAGAATTATTACTCAATCTTTGCCATATTATAAAGTTTTATATAGCTTGGCTTTATCAGTTTACTTTTCCAAATGACTCACAGAAAATAAGGAAGAATCTTTATAATTAATCATTTATTTCTAATAATGTATTACTCATTCGATGACTCATGCAAGGTTCTTCACTATGCTTTATGACATCGATTGAAGTCTGAGCAGATGAATCGTTTAGCATATAGTTTTGTTTTACAGTCTTAAAAGGTCTCTGATTAAGAATTAAGAATCCTTAAAGGAATGATTGCCATTCCTTCTGGTGCCATCGAATCCACAGATTTATGCTTTTCTCATTTCTTCTGGAAAAGTTTTGATAAAAAGAAAGTTCTTTGGACCAGCTATTTCCAGAGGATTTTAATTAATATCATCATTTAAATTTCATTGAATTTTCCGAACTTTCAGCATTCAACTGCTTTCATCTTTGCTGAATTCCGGACCACGTTGCTATTCTGCTGGACACTGCAATCCATCGTTACCGGTGAGCAGTGATAATCCGAATTGCTCTGATATCACGGAATTTCGAAGAACACCTAAACTGCAATTATTCCTCGGATCACACTCATTATCCCAACTACCTTCAGCTCTTGAAAAGGCCTGTCAAGAATCAACTGCCGATCAGTTTTCAAACGACACCACTCCAACGGTTAGCATTTCTTTCTCTCCTAAAGCCAACACTGTCAAAGAATGCCACTGAAAAGTCTTGTCAAATCGGAAATATTTATTGCATTTGCAGATAGGATTTTTGAAAGTAATAATAAGGTCGAAAATATTGGTTCAGTCGAAAACAAAAGTTTTTTACAAACTTTTTTTTTTTCGGCCTTAGCGCAGCTGCTTTTCTGTTTACACTTTTCTCTTCCCATCTCAAAAGAGAATATATTCCCATCTCATTATGGATTTCCTGTACTTTTTTCTCATTTTTTTTTTTCGAATTTTTTACGCTTAATGCGATGCGATTTAGTCTCTATGTGTCTTTCATTCATTTCGTCAAAAAGGAAGCGAATCGCTACTGAAAGAAACTCTTTTCTCAACTATTTTTGTTTTTATTGCACCCCGAATTTTCAATCAAAAATTCAAAGAAAAATAACCCAAACTGGTCAATTAAAGTGGCCAGCGGGAAAGGCAACAATTTTGCTTTCTTAAGGCCACTTTAACCGATAGGTTACTGACCGCTATACTTTCCGCATCATTTAACGTTGACGTGATATAATTGTTCTGTTATTAACATAAACGTTATCAACAGTCGCATCGCTCCGTGAGATCTTTCCTTGTAATTTTTCAATAACCAAGTAATATTGATACCGTACTTACCTGTAAGGTACTATAATATAGCATCCGGATACTGTATCATTGCTAGAACTAAAAAAGTAAAATAAATGATAATAAATAATTCTTGTTATCTTGATTAACAACCTATAATTTATAGCTAGATGTAGTTCAAGGGTTACGGTTTGTTACAAGACTGCTACCGATTTGATTTTTCTGATTTTTGTTTGATTTGATTTCTTGTTTTTGTTTTTTATTCCATTTAATCATTCTCATAGTTCATTTGATCAGTTCAGCCTGCCATTTATATTCATTCAGCTATTTATAGTCTTCTCCTATAATTTGCTTTCAAGTTTCTCTTATTATCTTACTTCCCCCAAAATTTCATCCGTCTACTTCTTGCTTTTCTAAAATGCTAGCTGCTGTAAAGCTGTTTTGAGTTTCTCGATCTGTTGAAATTATCCGATGGCTTTTGACATAGACATAACATATCACTTATTATGACTAGGATAAATAAAATCGAGATTGTGTAATATCACATTATATATTGCCTTCCATTGATTGGCCTTTTTGTCTGTCTGCTTTCAATTCCTATGCTTTTTTCATTGTCTATAAAATTGAATTATCTCTCTAAATGATATGTTTAAATTTAAATTACAGAGAACTAATTCAGTTTGTTCGCAATTTAAAAGTGAAAAAATTGGTAAATTTTCCAGAATTAATATTGCTGTTTGCTTAATGCTCAAACATTTACGAGATATTTTGTCTACATAACTTTTTTGTTCGAGATTTTTTCTCAATGATCAAATATTTTCCTTCAAATGTACTTCATTTAGCGGTCTCTTCTACTAACGTTGCTTTCCATTGCTTTATTTTACACCACTTACTTCGATAAGATCCACTTTGTTCTGTTTGCTTATTGTATTTAACTTTATATTTTTCATTTAGTTTTCATTCCCTTATCTTTCCTCACTTCCTTTTTCCAACAGTTAGAATAGGAACAGTTGTAAATGGAGATGTGAAACCTCATTAAATTTTATTTAAAGCCAGTCATATTGACTACGATCTGTCTAATCGTAATAAAATTATAACAATAAATTTATTTTAAGAGTGTTTTTGAAAACTTCACTCTTTTTTTTAAAAAAAAAACTTCCCTTAGTGTTTTCAAATGTATTTTTCGGTCCGAAATAAGAGCACTTTTATCAGTCTTTTTTAAAAGTGAGCATCCTTTTTCTATATGAAATTTTTATCTGAACCGGAAAAAAATCCATTAGATTTTTCACCTTAATTCCGACATTATCTAAGAGATTACCATCACTGCTACAACATCACAAATATAATCTTCCAAATACGTTTTGCTTTTTTAAAAATTAGTTGGCAGTATTTAAATGACTTCTGTTAATTCATTATTTTGTCCCCGTGCTATTGGAGATTTTTGGGAAGATATGAGAATAGTGTTTGTTATGAAAATGATGCCGTGATAATGAGGAACTGGATTGTATCGCATTTCAGTCTCTTGCAACTTTTGTTTTTGAGAAATTTAAATGAAATGAATCGGACTATTCATATATACCTATCGATTTACCGCTTTGGTTTGTTTGTTTAGAGACAAGGACACCTTCCTTTTATCTCTACTCGTTTCCAGAAATTTTACTCTTTTGGCCATGCTTTGGCTTGTTTTCTGAGCAGCATTTCTGATTTCCTTTTAGAAAAACCTCACTGGAAAAAAATAATAAATCCAAGGCATTGAGGTGGCAGTGAACATTCAGTCAGTCCTTCGCAGCCTCTCCATTTTTCCTTTGTTGTTTCTGAAACACCGCTATATATTTAGTTAATTAATTAATAAAATAATACTAATGAAGATTTCCTGAATAGCTGTTTTCTAGATCTTATTTAATTAACGAGAAAAAGCCTTATATGAGATGCGTTATACTTTTAGTGCCCTCGTAATTTAATCCTTTCTTTGGGATCGAAATTAGGCCGAATTGAAATTTCAATTTAAGTAGAAGTCGACTAAATCACTTTTTTTTTTTATTATAAGCTTCATGTAGATAAGTAAAATTTAGCACAAAAGTTTAACAGATATATAAGTGAACATTGATAGTTGAGTTAATAAACTCGTCAGTCAATCAGTAATGAATAAGTCTAATGAACGACATGTTAGATGATAATTAGTGATTTGGTCATTAGGTAATTTGTAAGTGGATTAGGTGTAGGCAAGTTTTGAACTAAATAAATTGGATAACATAATTGAATGAGATAATTATTAGATAAATGGAAAAAAATTAATTGGTAATCCAATCATCTTCAGGATGGGATAAGTCAGCCATAAATTAATTTATGAATATTTGCCATAAGGAAATTGGGTTATTAAAAAGCAAAGATGAATGGAATACGACTGATGTATGAAATAAAAAAAAAATATAAAAATTGTGCAAAAAGTATTTCAAATGGCAATTCAAGTCGATGTTTACATATTAATTTGGGGTGTAAGTGATAGTTTCAATTAATTAATTAAGAAAAATAGAAGTGCTCTAAGTACTTTCATCGTATTTTTAGCGTCAAAAGATGACTGTAAGGACAGAAATTCTTTTGAAAAGAACTGAACTGAATTGTTTGAAAAAAACGTGTCATTCACAGGTGCATGCTCAGGTGATCACATTAGGAACATTGAGCTAGACAGGCTAGAAAGGAAACTGTGAATACTTTATTGCTGGAAACACGGCTTCATTCTATCAGAGGGGAAAATGAATGAATGTGAAGGTTGTGGCAGTAAATGAACGGATATCCGTCCCCTGGGCAAGTCATTTCAATTCATTAAGTTAATGAACTCTTTATGTTTAGCTGTAACCTCAAAAGGAATGCTCAATTTTGAATTGATTCAGAAGTGTACTTGATAGAAAATTCTTTGTTTTGTTCTTGGAAGAGATCCAAGCTGTCGGAGTTGTTCGATCTTTCTCAACTAGCTGCCTTAAGCATTTAGATTGTTATATTAGAATGAACTGATAGTGAGGAAGTTTTACTGAAATACTCGATCATTTGTGCCATTACGGTTGCTAACTGAGTTAGGTGGTTCATTAAATTGTTCGTTTAATTAGGATGGGTGCAACCACGATGCAGAATTTTTACATCTCCCAAATTCATTTACGAACTGATCTCTTTCGATCATGAAAGGATTTGTTTTCCTTAAAATTAGCCAAAAAAAAAGTTTAGTTGAATCAAAATTTTTAGCTATAAAGTTACGAAGTAATGATTTAAGCCTAGAATTTACCTGTAGATGAATGCACAAATCAAGTTTATAAATTTTTAACAAAATAAAAATAAATGATTTTTTAGAGTTCTAGAAAGCAACCTTTTCGCTTTAATGCATAAATCAATCTTACACACTGAAAAGAGAAGGAGAACGAGAAGATATCAATACTTGTCATACGAAAAATGCTTGACTAAAATGGAAACTAGGAACAAATTATTCCTTAAAAAAAAGAAACTTTAAAAAAGAATTCTTCCAGTTTTACTGTAATTTTTTGAAAAATTTCGAGATTCGGACATTTCTTACATTCACTGGTTTACTGTTATAACTTACTGGAATGAATGCATATGCTAAGTATTTCCAATTTAATTTCCATTGCATTCATATTGCTTTTCCTTTTTTAACTCTTTCAAGTACTGTTGAAGAAATCCCTAAAACTACAAAAATAGAAAAGGAAAAAAAAAAATAGAATAAAATACAAGTCATGTTACTGATTTTCATTCTGCTGTTGGAATTCAGAATTTACAACAAAAATTTTTCTTCTTTCACTTAAAAGTGTCGTAAATCATTGTGCATCACTACCAGTACAACGTCGTTGTCCCAATTCGTAGTGAAACTCAAACTTCATTCCCCAGTTTATCCGTCATCGAAATCGATCAGCTGTTCGTTTTTTTTTTTTTTTTTACTGATACGATTTTTTCAAAGTGATACAAATTTGCCATAAAAATTGCTATTATTACCAAATGTTTCTTCTGCAAAATATTTAACAAAAAAAAAAAAAATGATTTTGTTGATATCAAAAGATAACTGAATGCAAGCAAGTTTATATTCTTAAAAATGTTTCATAATCTATATTGCTTTTCCATTGAGGAAACTGATAATGTTATCATTGCTATTTATCATTCATTATAATCCGCATGCGCACGATGGCGTTGTTATTAGAAATTCACAGTGAAACGAAAAATTGATAAATACAAGTCAATGATGTTAGTTAGAAAAATACACAAGTTATGCCATGGCGTTATGAACTAACTCACTCTCATGATTCCTGACTTCTGTTTCTTCGATAGCCACGAAATAAAATTTTATTTCTGTGATGATGCAATAATAATTCATAAATGATCATGGATTCAGTTCCGTCGGTGTCGTATTCATTGAAGTATGACATCATTAGTCCTCCAAATGAGGTTTATAGATTTTATAAAATGCTACTAAATTACTCCATCAGGTAATAATTGGGCCCATTAACTGTTTCATACATCCGTTCCTTTCTTCATTTTAATAATCTAAAATTTGAATCACATCTCCTGGTCCTAGAATAGAGCATATGGAATGGTAAACTTGAGGAAATCTTGCCTGTTAAGAAAGTAAACTTCAATGTTAATATGAGTCACTGAGTTGAACTAGTATTATTTTTCAATAATTTTATCAAAATTTTAATTTTATCAAATTTTTTTTTTTCGAAATGTTTTTAAATCATTTGTCTAATATGGGCCTTAGAGTTTTTGTTTCCAAACGCAATCTATAAAATAGATGAAAACTGGTAAATTTTGCAATTGGTTTTTTAAAAGGGGTACGTATACGACAGATAGATGGGAAAAAAAAAGTTCATGTGAATGAAATTTAAAATTACTGGCTTTTCATCGGAGTAATGTCTGCGTTATTGAAAGAATGGATGCCGAAGGATGAATTTAATTTCAATTTTTTGGATTGAAGATTCAGTGAATTTCAAAATACAATGAAAGGTTTTTAATTCCTTTTGCTTCCCTGCACCTTCATCTCTTCAAAATACAAAACTGTATTATTTTTACTGCTGCATATTGTTTGCATGTCTCTGTTTATGCAATACACAAATTAAATCAATCTTTGATAACCACTTTAGAGTTGAACTGAATGGAAAAGAGGTGAAGATTGACGAGAGTGTGAAGTAAAAAATTAAATTTATTCTTCTCCTTCCTACACCAATTACTACTGTTCGCTTTTCATCTTCTGAAGCAAAAAAGAAATTGATGGGAGCATACTTTCTTTCCAATTTAATTTTCCGACTATCAGGTTTTGCAGGATTTTGTAAAACGGACACGAAAAGTGTTGCAATTTCCATTTCCGGATTATGAGTATCCGTTTGTTCTGAAATCTTCACTCTTCTAATGCTTTTTTTTTTTTTTTTGATTCTGTCACATTTATTTTTTAAGAAATTTTGTCGCAGTGATTAAAAATTTAGGGAATTTTTCAGAATATATGATTTTTTCCGTTTCTGTTTTAATTTTATTCCTTTCACAGCAATATCGTTTTTTTTTTTTTTTTTTTTTCTGCGGCAACGGTAGGACAACTAGATTTTTTCAAAATGGAATTGTATTTATCGTCCTCCAACCTCCCATAACTTTTTTCCTCCTAAAATGTGTGCTGCTTTTTCTTTTTTCAAAAGGACACAGTTCTCACCCAATCATCCTTTTGAAAAATTACAGAAAATTGTAAAAAGTTAGAATTGAAAAAAAAAAAAAAAAAAAACACTGGCATAGGACCGACTGATTGAGCGATTCGCTATTTAACTGATAGACTCTTACGGTCAAATTTCCGCCTCTGACTGATGAAATTCTCGCCGGACTAGACAACATCAGGTTTGACTTAATTAACAGTACCATCCGTGCTAAAGTGGGCGGCTAAGGCCCGAACAAATTATCAATTTCTTCTTTCTGGCTGATTCACACAATCAATATGAAACAACCATAAATAGAAGAAATTTTCACTTAAAAAACGGTAGCACCATTAGTTTTATCCAAAACTTACTAAATTCCATAACACTAAGAGGTTTCTGCTAGCTGGAAATTAATCCGTTTTTTGTTAAGAATCGAACGGAGAAGTTGGTTAATTAAACTTGAGCTTGGATGTGGAGACATGGAACAATCTCTGAAGAAGATGGTTTTCTGTTCGTCCCTGAGGACAAATTGTCACCAAGTTATCCAGTATGCTAGTCATCTTTACTGCCGATGATAAACAGTAAAAGTGATAAGACTCATTTATTCGTCTGTGCTTAATGTTAATGACATATTAACAATGTCACTTAGATAAAAATTGACTTTAAACTCGATTAAATATCACGAAAATTCAACATTTGTTGCATTTATTACACTTCCCGTACTCCCGAGACTCCCCTCATTCACGTCTCTTTTGCTTTATTTATTGAGCTTTATACAGTTCTTGATTTTTGGCGTGCACTTCAATCTTCCTGTTCCTTAATTAGTTAATTAATAAAGAAATAGGCTTTCATCCGGTTATCTAGCCAACGATCGGCAACACTTCGTCTTATGTCTTTCCATCGATTCAAATGCAATAATGGCATAATTCATTATGCAGTAGCAATTGGACAGTTATAGTGTTGGGAATTTCTGCAAATTCAACTAAACTGAAGTTCCAGTTTTTCGCCCTCATTAATTCTTGGTCTTGAAAGTCTTTTTGCTTAGCTAATCTTCCCCAACGGTTAAAAGCTAATCCAAGCTTAGTTATCACATGCTACTACTTTCCATCATTTCGGAAGCTTTCAGCTAAAGGTTTTTCTTCTTTCTAGTAAGAGCTGACATTCCGGTAACTCGTACTTTCTAAGCTTCTAATTCTGATTCTACAGAATCATATTTTGAATATTTCCACTCCATTAATTCCTGCATAAATCATCTGAAAATATATCCTTGAAGAGTAGATAGTAACAAAGAGCGTTACAGTAGTTCTGTTACTCGGAAAATTGAGGTGAAGAAAGAAAAGCGAAAAATTCTGACTCTGTCTTCATAAGGACTTCAGCTGAGCTGAACGAAACAAAAGACTGTTAATTTATGGAGTTGTAGACAGTCCCTGAGTTAAGCAAATGCTATTTGGACTTGCTGTTCCTCTTCTTGAGCTAGTTCGCAACTGACATTTGCTTTCCAATCAATTTCGGAATAAGTAGACACGAGTCAGCTGTTACCCATGTCAAGATCAGAAGAAACGAGCTATCGGCCACAACTTACTACTGACCGGAATAAATAGCCTATGACTTACTTCCTTGAGTTGTTTCGCATTTACGTGTATGTAGTAATAATTAAATGTATTGAGTGATCTAATTGCATATTTGGATACTGCGTTGCTTGCTACATTCTCGAGAGAAAAGAAATATTCTTATTTTATTGTTTATATTACTCCTCACTCATTTTCTGAATCAGGTGAATTTCGTGAAATTTAGTTAAGACAGAATTAGAGTTGGAATAAGTTACAAAAACATGCAGTAGTAGTTAAATGGAGTAAAAAAGTAGGAAAGATGGAATAAATAACAACATAGAAAGTTGAAGTGCAGACATCGAAATTATCAAAAAAAATTAAAAACCAAACTTCTTGCTGCCTTCTTGTTTTTTTTTTTCTTTTTTAACATCGTTTCTTTGAACTATTGATGTGTATCGGTAATAAATGAAAGAAATATATTTCGATTTAGTTGTGTCACCTATTGTAAGAGATGAAATGATTTTAATAAAGAGAGATAGGTAGCTTGAAGAAGTAACTCAGAATGGAAATGTTACTTTGTCAGCTGATCTACATTTGAGTATATCTGCTATTAAGAACAGAATAATTAAAATTTTTGAGAAAAAACTGCAGATCGTAATTAAAATACTGCAATTGCCAACTTGTGATTTTCGGTATAATAGTCTTAAAACTTATATAACGAAGGAGTGAATCCAATGTTTTTCGGTATAGAATCACGAGTAATACCCTTCATTAAATTAATTGGCAGGTAAAACTTAGTACTCCAACAAATGAGAAATGATACTACTCCTCAAGCTCTTATCTAATCACTACAAGCGATTTACCTTCCGCCATCGTCTTTCTGATTTAATTTTTAGCTTTTTTTTTTTTGTTCAAACGAACATATTTCTGTTCATTTTCAAATCGCTCATTTCTTGTCAACATTTTTACTTTCCATTTTTTAGATTAGTGATTTTATGTGAAAACTGATAACAATTACGCGGTATTATATATACCTGTAGAATTATACTTTACTCGAAAATTGTCACCTTATGCTGATAGTATTTCAAAATTACATATCAAAACTGAAGAACCGGTTTTAGATTAGATGGTATTACAACTAGTTCTATAAATATTCTTTCAGCCATTAGTTATTGTCACTAAATTTCAACGTAACTTTACTGCATATTAATTTTACGCGACAGAGAAGTAAGAGACAAAAGGTAGGGGAAATAAGTTGGTATGTGTAGAGGGAAGGTCGGAGACTGTATGCTTTTAGCAGATTAATTATTTCATCTAGAAGCATACAGAGCCTAGGAAGCATTTTTGTAATTAATCTCTTACTGACTTCTCATTGTTACAATTGATTGTCATAAAAATTATTGAAATTATGAATGTTCAAACTTTATTCAAGTTTTATCGTTTTGCAGATGGAGGGTAGAGAATTAGGGAAAGTAAAGGAGTCACCAGAGCAGACAGGTCAATTAACAGAAGGAGTAGCTCGAGCTCGAGCACAACAATTCCATCCCTCGCTATCAGTACCACAGCAAGTCCTCGGGTCATCATCATTCCCCTCATCTTCAATAAAACCACCAACAACAGTTCCATCGCAACATCCGCGACCAGTGGATGATACAGCACTCCAAGCAGGAGGTGGAGCTGGAGCTGAGGTTCGCGTACGTCAACGCCCCCATATACCACCGAAACCACAGATGGACGCCGTCAGATACAGCATGGCGAACGTACAAGGTCAGTCTTACATATTTGTTTTTGTGTAACTTGTCCGTCTAGGTAGTGCGTCATCCCAAATATTGTGTTTGTTATAGTTCAAGAGAGAAAAAAAGGGAAGAAAGAGAATTATTGATGAATAATTTACAATCATTAAAGATTTTCGAAATTCTTTTAATTTAATTAGGCATTAAGCAAACATTGTCACTTAATTAAAGATTGTTTACTCAACCAAATCCTGTTTGCTTGGTTAATTTAAATCACTGACCTCTGTTTGCAAAGCTTATTATTTTACTTTTTAGACTTTTCCTATTGAAAGGCGAAATTGAGAGAAGGGAGGAGTTACTAATTGCATTGTGCCTTAAAATTTCAAATACATAGCTGACCCCTTTTTAGGCATAATTTTTTAAAGCAATTATGGCTCAATAGTCTCATAAATTATTATCACAAAAATTATGGCTGCTTGCCATGTTGTCACCAAATAACTTGTTATTAATAAACGCCGAATAGGTAGAACATTACCTGTAGTATGACGTGTGGCTTGCTTTTCATCTCTTCGTTGTTAATTTTCAAGTTATGCTTTACAGATCTCATTGAATGTTCCGAAATTTACAAACCAAAATTGATTTCCTATGAAATTTATAACCATTAAACTTTTTGCTTTTCAGTTTGACTTCTTCATTTCCCCCTTTTTCTTCAGTTTCGCCTTTCCTTGAAGTTAAAAACGAAAATCCTCTGCAGAGGAATTCACATTCTTTCGATATCATTGCAAATCAGCAATAAAATAATGATAGAGATGAGATTTATAATTATTTTTTTTTCTATTCCGAGAAAAAATTTGAATATAAAAATGGATTTTTATTAAATTCAAATCATTCTCAAATCTCAAAAAAAAAGTGTCTAAATGGTTCAGTTCCAAATCAACGGATAGTCATGGTCAAAAGCCAATGATTGATAGCACAAACATATGACACACAATTAAACATAATTATATCTGAGATTCCGTCATCGTGACATGGACAAATGCTTTACCAAACAATCAAAGTCCGAGTTTGTTTTAGACGAAAATTATTGCATCATTTTTCTAATTTTTAATATTTCAAGAATTTTCATATATTCCAATAAAACTAAGGAAATCTTCAGAAAGCTGTGATTGGGAATTGGACACTTTGCTGGGTGAGCTATCAGCTCTCGAGCAACAACTTACCGTCGGTGGCGATCAAGCGCTTCTTGGCCTTCCAACTCTTCCATCATCTACTTCTGGAGAAAACAGTTTGAATCAAAGTAAAAGAAATAGCACTTTTTCAGCTTCAGTTTTACAACAGAATGATACAAAAAGGTTGGAGTTTTACTTACATTTTTGCAATTAAAAAATTTCGAAACATTTTTTTTTTTTTGAATATTCAAGTCATTTCTTATGCATTTCTTTACTCACCTGTTTCCATTTCTCCACCTTTTCTTCTTGAAGTGGTTTCTGGTTAAGATTTAAATAAATTTACTCTACAACAGAATTTCTAAAAAATTTGAAATTTTGAAAATTTCGTCCATTCATTCCGCATATGCTCATGTTGGACTGTGGAAAGAATGCCCTGTAGATTTTGACATATCTCTCAATGCCTTTACGACCTTTTCTCCATAAATGAGAAATTCACATAATTAGAGTTAATTGCGCATAAGACGATTGTTCTGCTAATGATTGCGTAAAATTAGTAGCAGATGTTTTTTTTTTTGTTACTGCAAAGGGTCAGAAGATTGATAAAAGCCATGCTTCTAGAAGCCGTTTATTAGTATGCCTTTGTCTTACACAATTCTAGCTAGATTGTTACAAATTGGATTTTCCTTCCATAAGAATAATAATATTAATTAAAATGAAAGGGATTTTCTAGCAACTGCTACAATTTTTTTATTAAAAAATTTTTGACCTATGCATAGAATTTCCGCCTGCACCAGTTTGCGCTCTTTAGATGCTTTCTAGTCCCATTCTTTGTCTTGTCCAAAATCATGAACTCTATTTCACACACCTACAGAGACTTTTTAACCAGTCTAGTCATTCTAAACGGCTTGTCTAAGTAAAGCTCACAGGCAAATGAAACCTGATCAGGGCCGATAAGATTGAAACGAATTTATAGATTCTATTTGCTATATAGTATCACTTCCCTCCTTAGGTCGAAAAATACCTTTGTTGTTCCTTACTTGGAAAGTAAAGTGTCCAGATATTAGAAAGAGAAAAATAATTGGAAAGCATATGAACTCTACGAATTCGGACATTTAACATCAAAAAATAAATTGACGTCTTCACTAATATGGAAGTTGTTTCCTTTAATCACTCACGATCTTCACCTACATTCGGTCAGCACAAGTTCAAGATGGCAATAAATAAGCTAAGTGTCATCTTTCTGTACATTTTTCGTTATACTGATAATTCCATGAGTGATTATATCTGTTCTTCGGTCCCTCTGAGGTCAGAGCCTCCAAGAATTCCGTGATCCACAGATCTCATTACTCTCAGTTATTGAGAATTTGTGTGTGATAGTTTGAATCCCTGAATTGAGCCTTTGTTTATTTGCTACTCATTTTGCAGGACTGGTCTTCAGTCTCATGCGCAACATTCCTATTCCTTTCACGACAATTTCATCCATGGCCCAGGCAGTGGATCTGCAATGCCGATTGATTGTCCGAGTCCTGATCATGATTCCGCTTTTGGCGATTCCTCTAGCACTGAATCCAGAAACAATAATCGCAACTGCAGAAATTCAGCCATTTCATGTTCCGATAGCTGTCGAGGCTCGCTCAATACTCCAAGTCCAACTCAACAAGTTAGTTTTCTATTAGTTTTTCGTCATCAGTTCGTTTCATTTTGTTTTCTCTTACTGTTTGCCTACATTCTTGCTTTCATTGTTTGTCAGTTTGAGAATGTTAATACGAAAGTTAGAATTAGCCATTTCGCTTATTCCGATCGCTTTTTTTCAAAAATATGCTAAGTAATTTTCGTTTTTTCGACATTTTTCAAAATTAATTCGTTATAACTATTAATTTTTCAGTTCTTTTTTAAACTAGTACCATCCGTCAACTTTTAATTAATGGATAGCTAATTATTCAGGTAACTCCCTCTCTGAAAAGCGTTTGTAATCGATTTATATTCGGTTTATCTGTTGGAGAATTTATAAAAAACAATATAGTACTGAGGATGACATTATAGTTTACACTAATCAGTAGTGATGTGATATGTGACATAAATAAGCTCTCGTAACTAATAAGTAGATGACTGCGTACGATAGAAATATATAAGACAAATGAAATATATAGTGCAATTGATTTGTTATATATCTAAGAAGGATGGAAAAAGTACGTGAAAGGATAAGAAATGATTTCTTGCTCGATAAGAGTTCTGTAAAATTGAGTTCAGAATGAATTTGGACCGTAAAGCGTCTTTTTTTTTTTTTAAAAATAATTCCATAATAATTCCTTGAAGGTTGCTTTCAATTTTACTTCTTAATGCCCATCTTCTATATCTGGCATTCAGTTTCGCATTTGGAGTGATAATTATAAACTACTACTCTAAACTTTCAACTTTATTGTACAATTATGCGTGACATCTTCCAATAATTTACATAATTTCTTCCTCTCTCCTTCACCTCTTAAGGATGTGTTGATGGGATTTTTAGCTACGGAAATAGTAATTTTCCATGGAATAAGTATCGAAGTAAAAGTGAAACGACCTTCACAGCTGCTGAAATTGCAGCATTTCTTTTCCAACGATCTAGTAGGAGTGGGATGGTCGTTGTGGTACGACATCACACTTTTTGTCATGTTGTGATATCCGTTCCGAATAGAGCAATTGCTGACGTGTTGTTTGTTCTGATACGGAACTGTCCTGATGAATTCGATTCCTCGAATACGAATCTTACCGTATCCGAGGAACTGTAAGCACATTTCTTATTCCTGGTTTGCTAATTTACATTTATTTCGTTAGGTTGCCAATTTTTTTGCTTGTGAATCAAAGTTTTCTTTCTTAGGTGTTTCTTTTCAAATGCCCATCTTTTGAACTCAAATATTTGTGGGCGTTCTTAATTTCTGTCAACAAATCGTCGGCTACTTCCAGCACAAAGTCGTAAGAGCTGGTATGACTCTATCCGAAAGAACTAACCAACTGGGCTAGCTCATAGAGAGAAAGAGGAATTCATTGGCCTAGTTAGTTTCTAATATAATTCAATCAACAGATAGGGAGAAATAATTTGACTTGCTCCACATAGTAGTGTAGAAATGCCCTACAATAGAAGGATATGACTTGTTGAAGCGTTTAAAATAATTAATTTAAACGTATGAAATAGGCCACATATAAAATCTGATACGTAACACAGTCGGAAATTACAATATTCGACTGGAAGGACGAAATGACTCAGCGATATTCGTCGCAAGACCGGCGATTATTTTCATTTATTGGCTGATTCGCTTTTTGTGATGGAATTAAAGAAGATGAGAGGACTGTTTCTGCTGTTTGCTGTTGCTGTTGCTGTAAAGATCGTTCCGATCGCTGCTTATTAAAAAAGTTTTGTTTTCAGTTAGAGCGCAGATTTTACTATTCCTATTCCATCCCTTTCCTTTGAAGAATAGTTTCACTAAATTCGCTTATATGTCGATGAAATATTCACAAAATTAATTATTAATCAAAATAACTGGTAGAGATAATCCTTCCCCTAGGTTTACCTAGGTTCTACAACAACTAAAGTAAGATTGAAGTGATAGGAAAAGAGGGGGAGCGCTGAAGTATGTAACTGTTGTTTAGGTGATTCACGTAGAATTAATTAGATGCGTTTCGGCGTAAACGGAACGACGAGTCGTAAGACAGAAGCAAATGAACGAGGTATACATTTATGATAAAATTTTGTTTCTCTTTTTGCTGATTTGCAACGCGCACATAGAGATGATTGCATAACCCATCTCATTGGTCATTATTACTTGCCGAAGGCGTTCTTCCGTTTCTGCGGTACGGTCGGTTGTTTCCAGTTCCTCCAACAAACAGTCGGATAGAGGGATGGATGAACCGTTAATGGATGAAAGAGTAATGTCTTGGAGAGAAGTTGGATGGCTAGCACTAGTTGCCCCCGTGGCCCTCTTGAAATTAAAATTTTCTTTTCTGCTATATCTGTGATTGTTGTTTTTCCGGTAGTCTGTTTGCATAGTATTTAATCCATCTTCAGGCTTAATTACTGGGCTTCTTGAGAAACAGTAAGGCATTGAGCATTGAAACGATTGTGCACATCGCTGTTAATTGGATTTCATTTAGCGGCAGTCTTAGTTTGGTAACTTATCATCCACAACAATAGTACAGTCAATAAGAAGCATTGTGAAGTTAGCAAACAAACGTTGCTTTTCCAAATTTTATTTAAATTTGTCGAAATGTGGGTGATTTTGAGAAAATAATGGAAATACTCGAGCTATGACTTCAAGAAGTAAAGTGTCATGTGTCATTACCCTTAACGCTTGATGATTTTGCTAACTCGGCAATAATTTGATCCTCTCTAACGTTTCACTTATCGTCTGTTTTCTTGATAATTCATGAAAGTATTCTATCTAGTGTTCATTCCTTCACTGTCTTTTCATGCTTAGAACTATTTTCTCAAACCAAAAAAGAATATTTCCTAAAATAATGGTTTAATTTAAAATAAACTGTTAACTATTCACTGATAATTATCAACAATTTCTGCTGATTTAAATAAATTTTCAACTTTTCTATTCTCTCATTTGTTTTTAAGGCGACACTTTTATGTCAGTCCTGTTTACTCAAAATATCAACCACTACTTCGAGCGCTTGCTGCTCTCATTTCATTATTATCTACTTTTTTCCAGATTATACCTTGAAATCGCTTATTCAAGAATAAAATTTTTCTTCGTCTCTTTCAATGTTTGTCCACTGGCCAGTTTATCTATGCCAGAAATCCCCGCAAAAATACTTTCAGGCTTCCCCTAACCAGTCCTCGACTTCTTCTACTTTGGAGTCGTCTCAACTTCGCCACCACTACCAACAACAACAACAACAGCAGCAGCTTACTCGACCCCTTACTGCTAACGAGGTAAAAGCGGCCAAGATCCGAGAAGCATTGGAAAAGATGCGTGAAGCGGATATCAAGAAAATTTATGTGAAATTTTTCATTGACGACGGCTCATCGACTATTTCTTTGCTGATCGACGAAAGGTGGACAGTTGCCGAATGTATCCGTCGGATCGCTACAAAATTGAATGTTCCATTGAGCGAGCACCATACCATCGTGGAGGAGTATCCCGAACTTTACATCAGTAATTTCCGATCCATTATTTATAGTATTCAAATGCTTTCTTCTTCGTTCCATCCCTTTGACACTTCAGTTGCTTACTTATTGATTAATTCATTTAACGTCGGCATCCGAATATTAATTAATTGCTCAGTATAGTACGCCTTTTATGCTTTTTCCCGAACAGCTAGAAGTTTTGTATCTCCTGGATTCCTTTGCTTCATAATTCTTTACTTTTATTGGATTTATCTTTTTCCCCACAATTCGTAGATATTCGAATGCCGCAATTGAACTGTGTCATGAATGAACTTCCAACAATATAGTTAATTCAACTATTATTGAATGAAAAAAAAAAAGTCTAATAAGATGTAAAATGTGAGTATGAATGCAAAAATTCTTTTATTTGGTTCACGATTGTTATTTTTGATTAATGGAGCTAATTAAGAAGTAATCCACTTATAATTTAGTAAAATACAACTTAAGTTCCTTGTTTTCATTGTTTCGGAAACGCGGCGTTAGTGGGAAGTGTTTCAGAACGGATCTATGAGGATCATGAACATTTAGTAGAAAATATCATGATGTGGACGTTGAATTCCCAAAATAAATTGTATTTTACTCAACGTCTGGACAAATATTCATTTCTGGATCGACCGGAAGAGTTCCTCGTAACTCAGAAGAACATCGATACGCTGGTACATGGGCCACCGTCGCCAAACACCAAAAGACGCGTAATTAGGGTATTTTTTGTTATTTTCTATCCAATTTTAACAACTAGCAGACAGTTTGTCTGAAGAAAACCGAAAGAGTTGAAGAGTTGAACAAGTAGAGGATTCTTGATGAGTTGATTTCAAATACTGCAAATTATTTATGCATGTATCATTGCATAAGTGAAGAATAATTTATAGGGCTAAGAAGGTCTTGAAATTTTTACTGATTTATACTCTTAAAAAAACTATAGAACTATTGAATAATTTCCAAATTTCTAAATCGTAAATAAATTCGGGCTCATCAAATAATCTCAAGGCAAGGCATTATCCATCTAAAATTGATGTTTTCTCAACCTGAAGGGTGTTATTAATGGTGCTGATTGTAATTGTAGGGTATGCTTAAAGGTGGCTACCTTTATTTACATAGTTGCACCTGCTCTCCATAGCTTCCTGATAATTCGTGCACGATATTATGAGCAGTTGAATTGATGATTCGTCAATAATAGTGTATCTTGGTTATCACTAAAATCTAATAAAAAAGACAAGCATTTTTTTTCTACTTCCAGGCGATAATTTGTTCATATAACTAGGAAGTCAAGATAGCATATCAAAATATCATGTATTTAATAGTTTTAGTTCCACTGGTATGATGTTTCAGGAATTTTTCGAAGTAGATAATGTGCAGCCACCGGAAACGGAAGGTTGGTTGTTTCTGAAATCAGACGGTAAGAAATCATGGAGGAAACATTTCTTCGTACTCCGTTTATCGGGCCTCTACTACTGTCCGAAGGGTAAAAGTCGTAATTCAAAGGACTTACAATGCCTGATGAATATGCAAACTAATCAAGTTTACACCGCCACCGACTGGAAGAAGAAATACAAAGCACCATCTGCTTATGGCTTTGCTATTAAAGTATGGTAGTACTGAAATTATTCCGTACTTTTTAGGATTTCGCATTTTAAATTTAAGCGAAATAATTAGATCCGATGGTAAAGTAAAAATTGATAGCAGAATGAACGATTTCTCTACGGGAAAGCTTCACTGATTTCTTGGCTAATACTGAAACAGAGATGCAGCTTTCAGTCGGATTTATTTAGAAACATTCTTGAATATTTTTAAAATTTTCAGCACACTTCGCAGGCTATTATTTAGTTTGAATTGGTTTGTAAACTTTTTGCTTCATTTATAACTTCACTTCACTGGAACTCAATTTACAATAAACCTCAACAATTCTTTCAGCATCCAAAAATTCAAGTGAAAGCATCGAAATACATTAAATATGTTTGTACCGAAGATGCTCTGACATTCCATAAATGGATGGTGGCTCTGAGGATTGCAAAGGTTATTTGTTCGTTTTTTTTTTTTAGTATTATTGACATCTGATTTCACTTTTTCTTCATGGCGATTTTGGCTTTTTTCGAAGTTCTCTAAGATATTTTGGAGATTTTAAAACGCTTAAGAGAAGTTTGAATAAAGACATTTAATTCAAGTTAGATTCGTTGTGAATTATGATTATCTAAATATTACTAGAGATAGTAGGTCTCGTAATATTATCTCCTTCCTTTACTAAATTTATGATATGTTTTCTAGAATGGTCAACATCTATATGAAAATTATGTAGAGATGAAGAAACGACAACAAACAGAATCGAATGGAGTGGTTCAGCCAGTGAAGGTTGGAATCCCTCAAGTTTCCTGCGCCGATCCTAACCGTGTATCTTTCGTCGAAGTGCGGAAATCCGGTATGCGGCAATGTCAGCAGCAAGATCCAGCACCTCTACTAAATTTGAATCGCGATTTGCGAACTTCGATCTCATCTAGGTTGTCGGTTGGAACCAGTAATGATGAGAATTCTTCATCTCATCAGAATAGCATCATTTTTGATCAGGTGTCTCACTTCATGCTCATTCATATGTCATCTTCATACATCAGTTTCTTTCAGAAACTGAATAAATTTCAATTTTCAGTGTGATGATGTCATAACGGGTACCATAAAACGAGCACCATGCGATGTGTTGCTCGGTAATAGACAGTCAACTTTGACGGATCATCGAAGTTCGAGCGACGGTATCGCTTCACCAAGCGGTCGTAGCGGTGGTACTGCGGAAAGCGATAGTGATGAAGAACAATTCCCACCACCGCCACCAACTCTAGTTACTACCACCGCTACTACTGAGGATTCTCGTAATGGTGGGTATTCTCAGTTTGAAATTTATAATTCATCTCGATAGCGAGAGCAATATCCAATCTTACAATCATAATTTTCGGTATTTATATCATTTTTTTAGAGCAACGTCATAGACGTAAACGTAAACAGCCGTTTGTCACGTAATAATTACTTTATAAAGCTTAGTTTCGGACAGAATTATAATAAGTTCTATAAGAAATTGCAGAAATATCTTTTTAAACATCCCTAATATTGTTGCTTATATAATCAAATACGGTATGTTTTAGATGTATATAATAATCAGAGCAGTATGGTAGCGACATCAGCTCTGAAAACCACATTCTCTCAACAACAACAACATCAGCCAAGTACCAGTCATGCACGGTACCAGAATGGAATTTCATCAGGTCATACTAACGGTAACTATGTATCAGACGTAAAACCCGTTGTGGCACCTGTGCCACCGGCAAAACCACAATTTGTGATGCAAAATAGAAGAAATGGCAATCAAATGGTTAGCACAAAGGCATTGCCGTTTGTTTTCAATGTATCCTTCGTATTCTTCAGATCAATTAGCGTGGTGAACCAGAGCTTCCTTCATTCCTGTTCACTTCTACCGCCAGGGGAACTTTCCAAAATTGTCACAAAGAAACCTGACTGATGCTTGCTTCATTTCCCTTTCTCTTATTTCAACTTGTGTCATTGCAGTCTCAGCACTTATGCTCCCCACTGCGCATTAGATATTTTCATCATAAGTTCTGTATGAGTGGCTCCTGTGTCAATATTTACAGAAGGACATGATGGTTAGCCATCGTCTTCATCAACCAGGGATTCAAGCCTCGTTGGCAGTGCTACCGAAAAAGGTGCCACCACCACCACCACCAAAACGATCCGATGCTACTAAATTACAATCGGTATTTATAACTTCATATTTGTAATATTCTCACCTTTTTTTTTTTTTTTTTTAAATGGAATTTAATTGATAAGATTTAAAAATGACTCATGTGGTAGGAATGCGATTGATATTTCGTTGATAATTTCTTCTTCCTATGATCATGAAATATTCAAATAACCCATAAATACCACTTAAAAAATCTTCTTTATTAAATGATTGTCATTGCCGCTTGATTGGATGCAGTAGCACTGAAATCTAAAATTTAAATTTCGAAAAATATCGTTTCTTTTTGATTACTAGATTTTCTACAAGACAAAATTTCTTTTGATTTTTGACAAAAGCTATTCCTTGTCTTGAAAAAAATACGCTTTTCAGACTAATGCCGAAGCTTTGCATACAGAATTGGAAATAGCAATGGCAAGGCGGTTGCAAAAAATTGGACAGCTTTAAATTATGCCTTTCTGAATATTAATTATCATATATTGTGAATTTTTTATCAATTTTTCGTTTTTTTTTTTTTTGATTTAAATTTAGTGCAAAGGGTCTGTTAAACTGACACGTTCTTTGCCCCTACGCATTTTGTCATCAAACTAAAGCACATGTAAAGCTTTGCATGTGTTATGCTCGGATTAAGGAAAAATAATTATTTTAACTTCTTTCCTGTTAATTTATTCATCTGTAGGACCAATTAATTGAGAGTGAAGGATTGATTGATCGTTGTTCATTCTTGATTATTTAATAAGTTTAAGGAATGCGAAGTCAATACTTTTCGTAATTTAATCTACCATCTGTAACTTTAATTTGATATTGGTAGACAGTTCAGAAGGGAACTGCATAGAGAAGCTATGGTACTTTTCATTGTTCCGGTCTTTTTCTTAATCAAGTTAAGAAATTACTCTATTTGCATTGCTAATGTCAACAAGCTCACTTTCGGGAATTTTCTTTTGTTGCTTATAATTCTATTCAGAAGCACTAGACTGCAGTAGTAATAATCGTAAAAACGAGAACGAAAATCTGACAACATGAAGTTGGTAATAAGTGATAAGAAAACTTATCATCTTTTGAGCACTTTTTGTCGTCAGTGGTCATGTTCGCAGTGAAATTTATCATCATTCCACTGTTAATTTTGGAACTATAAAAACGATGTAAATTTTTGATGAAAGTTAAGGTGTTTCTGATTGGTAATCCGTCATCCCTAGATTTTCTTTAAAGAAAAGTAGCAGTAGAACCAGTTCTAAGCAACTAATTGCTGATTCAGTTGCCTGAAGCAGAGGAGATTTCATGCTAATTACTACTGATAACAGAACTCGTCATGGCTTAACTTTTTAGGATTACCGGTGTCTTTACTTGTTTGTATATACGTATTCCTTTGAATGTTTGATGGTTAACAGACAGCAAAGGTCTCCTGCTGAAGTTAGCTGTAAGGGGTATTCAACATTTTATAGTTTTACATTTTCTCCCTATTTTCGCAATCATTCACAACTTGGTACTGCTTACGTATATTTACTTTATCGCAAATTAATAATCATCTCAGTGTATCAGCTATCCTGCAATGAACTTAATAAAAAAAAGTTCATCTGAACATCACAGATTGCACTCCTATACTGTCACATATTCCTCTTACGGGTTTTTTTTTTAGGTTATCCTCGATTTCAGATTCGAAGATATAGGTTCAAGAATTAGGGCTCACCGCATTAAACCGTCTCACTGATTTATAGTATAAGCAAGGACAATTGTTTACTATAGAATCCCATATCCATGGTAGTAGTAGTATTCTGGAGACAAAAAGTCCCAAAAAGGAAAAGAAATAATTTGAGCCGAATATTCATCACAGATAAATTTTTATGCATTCACGATATTGATTAAGACGTCATTTAAATGCTAAGTTTTTAGCAAGTACAATAAGGCTAAATCTGCGAGAATGACAGCAGAATTTGCTTCTCATAATCAAACAAGAAACGCATAAAATTCCGATGAAATTAAGGTTTTGGAGTATAGGATTAGAAGTCATCACGCAGAAGGGAAAGGAACTAAAACGAAAACAATGCTTGAACATGAAATGCATTAAGCATTAATTAAAATAAAATAGGTGGGTATAAAGGAAGCAAATGCTATAATTATGCGAAGATTTAATAGGACAGTGCGACAATACTTTTGCAACTTTGACGGCTGTAACTCCATGAAGTTTCATTACAGAGAGGAAATTGCAGCAACCAGAGAAGAGAAACTTTATCGTGTAAATTATGTAGTGTGAACTAGGTACCATAACGCTGAAGAACTTTTTTTGACTTGTTTTAGTGGTCTCCAAAACAAAAAAGTTTTAAGTGCTCAAGGACATCGTAGTTCTTCTCTGTCTTCGGATTTCGTTAAGGGAGTAAAGTTTTTGATTTTTCATCCCATGGGAATTTAGAGACTGCGAGAATTTCGGAGTTTAGAGTTTGAAAATTTCCTTTTTTACCTTTGTTACTACATTATGCATAATGACAGTGAAAGTAGCTAGGCTTCGAAATTTCGAGAAAATTTTGATGAAAATTTCTTAAACAGTTTCACAAAATATTCAGAAGTATTCAAACTCATTCAACTAAATGATAATGATAAAATGTCAAATAAGATACAGCGAAATATATTTGCGCTCACACTTTTCTTTTTGTAAACCATAATGTTGAGTTGAGCTATGACGAAGAATTTTCGAAAACAAAATTGGCACTGCAAAGAATTAGAACAATATTTTAAAAAATAATGCGAAATGCTTCTTACTCCAGATTTTAGCGTCTACGATCCGATTCTGTTTCACGTTTATAACTACATTCTTGTGACTGTTCGCTGGAAAAAAAAACACACCGGTTAAGATTATTTCCAATGTAATTAACTTCATTAAATGTTCAGATGAAGAAAGCAGAAACGTCTTAGAAGCCCGTCAAAACTTTCAAACAATAAAAAAACGAAGAAGGGACTACCTATTGCGTAATTTTGCCGCAAATGCTGTTATTCTCGAGAAAGTNGCAGAAACGTCTTAGAAGCCCGTCAAAACTTTCAAACAATAAAAAAACGAAGAAAAGGGACTACCTATTACGTAATTTTGCCGCAAATGCTGTTATTCTCGAGAAAGTTCGATATTGGAAAGTGAACAAGAGACTCACTTGTACTCAGTGGGATTTCCATCCTTATTGATACGTCGACCACTGTTACTCTTGATTTCTCGGTCATAAGTCTCATAGCCACCGGGTATTTGCTCATGACGATGATCACGCTCATACATGTTGCCACTGTTGCTTGACATATTTGGCAGTGGCATTAGCAACGAGTCACGAAATTCATTCTCCAGACGAGCCATATCTTCATTACGTCTGCAGAAAAGCACCTCATTAGCCAAGAACTCGAGCTCAATCAATGCTTCATCCTCAAGAACAGACAACGAACCGTCTGATGGACTGTGAAAAGCCACGTCCTTCATCCCAGTCTGCATAGCTCCGACTTTTGATGATCGGCCTGTAGAAGTCATCCGAAGGCACTCTCGTACGATGTGGTGGTGGCATCGGTGCATCACGATCACGTGGCAAAGTCGGTGGGAATTCAACAAACGGACCACCACTCTGTTGACTACCACGACGATAGGATGATGAACGATGATAATCAGCATCATAGTTGACACCAGAACCCGAATCGTACACATCACCTTTAAATCGAGACTTACCCATCTGTTAGCTTCAATTGAAGTTACAGAGTAAGCATCTAATGTATATTTATTTTTACAACAGCAAAGGTGTGCAACAAGTAAATGTATACTAACGAGTAGAAAGACTCTTGTGGATTCGCCCGTTACGGGCAGACGAGTTGTGATGTACTTCCCGGACGTCACCGTTCGGGTTATAACGTAACTCTCCACGCCTCAAGCTATCAGATAATGAGGAACCGTAACGTCCATTGGAAAGGCTTCCGTTTGTCATCCCACGTCCATCATCATAATAACGCTGCAGTGTTTTCAATCAATAGTGAAGTGAATTTGTTCAGAAACGTAGAGACTGGCAAGGATAACTTCCCGAAAACGTCAGGAGAAAACATACCCCATCCTTTTCACGACGTGTCGTTACAGATCGCATGTAACTTTCGTGTCCAGGTATGTAACCGTTTTGTCGCGATAACGAATTGCTGCGATAACCTGCAGACCGAAAAGTTCAGCTGTTTCATGAAATCCTTCAAAGAAAAAAAAAAAAAAAAACTCGTTATTTAGCTTACCTAAAGTTATCACCACAGAATCTCTAACCTAAACACCATTGTCCATAACTGGCTCGGAATCCAGTTTGTTTGATTTTTTAAAATTTATTTGGCAAACAGAAAAATGAAAAGAAAAAAAAAATAAGCAAACAAACAAATAATGAGAGCTGAAACAAAAGATACTGAAGTTAGTGAGCATACAAATATTACGATAAGCTTCGTCCACGGCGTCGTAAGCGTCTCGGATCGTTTTGCTGTATTCACTTGGCGAGAATGGACGAACTTCGTAGATCCGCTTTACGGTTGATGCCGAAGATATCGGAAAGCTGCCAGTGTTCTCTGTGGTATCAGTATTTTGGCCATGTTTTAAGTTTGTTTCTATCACAGTTCGGTATCCAGAATTATGGTTATTTGGACTTTTGAGAATACCAACTTTCTGATTTTCACTTCCATAATTTTGACGAGTAGACTTGCATTTAGCTGTAGTTAGTTCTGAACAATATAAGTTTGTATCACGTATAGCTAAAGAACTAAAAGAACCGATAGGAAATTCCACTGAGCTCAGATCTTCCAAAAAAGTTCCAATGACCATCGAGTGAAACAACACAAATTCATGCTGATTAGAATTAGTGTGCAGTAGGACACAAGAACTGACGGACAAACAGATACAAAAGCAACATATGACTGCATTCGAAATTTGAAATATTTGTAGTAGTGGTTGTGGAAGACTGTTTATGATCCAAATCGATATGTGTCACATATAGCCAGAACTAAGTTTTCAAGTTAACCAATTTAAACTGACGTATACTTCAAGTTTCACCTTCGTCACTGTACCCATTGTAAGCGTAAGCTTCACGGCTACCGCCACGGTGATGATGATGATGATGATGATAACCACGGTGAGCGCTACGGTGCTTCTTCTCCTTCCGCTGCACACGTCTTTCAATTTCTTCAATTCGTTTGTGCTCTTCCACTCTTTGCACTGTTTCCGTTACCTTTGGCTTCTAAATTTCATCCTTCTCAAAATGATTGCAGCGAGAAGAACTTCACTCTCCATGACTGAGTTATTTTCCATTCTTCGGAGGAAAATTTTAATCAAATTTAAGGGAATTACTTAAGAAAAAATCGTTGAGAGAAAAAAAAAAAAAAGGTAGAATTATTTATTAGGTGCAGCCAATTGTAAATTGAATAGTTTTCAAAGATCCATGAAATTCAAAATTTTTTGGAAACTTTTCATAACCAATGATTGGCACTTACAGCTGAAATAACGCGCCGCTCATCCCAGTGATCCGTTCGAGCGACCTGCCTTGGTTCATCCGCATACATCATCTGATCCTTGGTTTCCAGCTCACGACGTTTCATGATACCTCTAGGCTTATCATCCTGAAAATTAAATCATTGTTACTCTACATCAATATGCAAACTTTAGCCTAAATTTAAATCAAATTTCAACGAGAAGTTGTAAAATTTGGCAACAGAAATTCCAACCTGTGGCAATATTTTTTTATTGAATTTATTGAAATCATATGTTTCTTATTTTGAAAGCTTACATTGCAAAAAGCTAATTATATGATAGATCGGCAGCTAAATACCTACCATATAATTATTTACTTTATCTTATCAGCAGTCATGCTGAGCTAATGAAGAAGTGACTTAATGATAACGAAAAGAATTAGAGAAAATATTTCCAAGAATTATGCAGTACCAGGAAAAAGGAAAAAAGCACCTAGTAACGATTGAAGTAGTCAAATCCTAAATAAAGCATACTATCTGAAAATTAGATTCAAGTGGAGAATCAGGCTAATTAAGTACATTTCCATTTAATACATCATGCGATCTTGTTACAAATGACCAGCAGACCGATTCTGGATTCAGTCGAAATGAAATTTCACAGCTCCAAAAAAATTTGGTCCAAAAATTATAATATAAGATTTTTTTTTTTTTAAGAAAAGGTAAATTCTCGACTGAGCAGCGTTATCATATGTCATTATCTTTCAACCTCGTTTGTGTGAAGAATTCTGATTCCAGTTCAATAAATTTAACTGAATTTTACCACTGACGAAAATTTTCTGTGTTTATGAACGCTAATTCCGAGTTTAGTTTATGGAAATAATGCAAGTTGGACAGGAAAAGGAGTGCACAAAAAATTTAAAAAATGAGCGAAAAAAAAATGAACTCGACATATTTCAAGCTGTTTTTAGCAAGGATTTTAATTTAGAGCGAATAAAAATAGCAAGCACTTCACAGAGGTAACTGTTTGAAACATATTAGAAGGTTCCTGTCTAGCATTCCATGATGTTTATAACATTTGGATACACCTAAATCTGATTTTTGGATTTAGTTAGGTTTTAAAAACGTATAAGGGAGACATGCAGCGAAAGTTACCTGTTGTTTAAAGACAATACTATTTAAGATACCTTAATCTTAATAAGTGTTCCACGCGCGTCGCTGTCTAGCGTCGGCAACGAAGCATAACGTTCGATTCGCCTTTCGAAATTCTCGTTGAATTCACGGGTCATCGTGGATTGCGCTGAATCCGTTACTGGACCCAAACGTGCCGGCATGTAAGGCCAGTGCTGTTTCTCACTCTGAATTTACTCCAAAGTCAAATCGCTGTTTCGAAAAATTTTCCAAAAGCAAGTCAGATTTATTTTGTTCAAGTATCTGTCATCTATTAAAATCACCATGTATTAAAAAAAAAAAAAAGCAAAAAAAAAAACCAGAAATAATAAAAGTAATTTAATAATTTACGCAAGATGTTCACTGCTTTAATTTAAGATTAGATTCGCTGAATTCATTATCTTGAAAAAAAAAAAAAAAGGTTAATTAGACATTTGGACACAACCCTAAACCTTGAAAAATTTGAGAATTTTTTATACAAAATGAGTGCAAATCACTGAGCAAAAAAAAGTTCTACACAATCCGAGTAGTAGTAACCTTAGGTTACGACTAATTGAACACTATCTTAGGCCATAATTTCATTGATCAGATTTGGACGTAAAAAGCTGAGCACATACATTTTTAATCTTTTAAATCTTCAAATCTTTTAGCAGAATATGAAGTAATCAGTTACAGTTTGATATAAATATAAAATTAATTTAGAAATTTGATTGACATCCGGTTTTGTATGTCACTAAAGACCTGCTGATAAGGAACGATTTGATGAAGTGGAATTGTCGATGCAATAGAAAGAGCAATAAACAGATAGACAGCCTTTGATTAAAACAATAATAAAACTAGTTTTGACTACCATTCTGTGAATTATGTTGAATGTCACTTAATATACCATTTCCATAACCTCATATCTTAGCATCAGCTAAACTGAGACTTATTTAGAATATTTAGAATGAGATTATGCTATGCTAGGTATCGTAATTACCTGGGCCCTAAGCCTAGTACAACTTTGGCTCATTTCCTTTATCAAAACAAAAAACAATCTTGTTACCAAATTTAAACTGTAAGTGAGCTCGAACAGTCTATATATTTTTATCAGTTGATTTTTAAAACTATTGAAGATTGCTTCGTACAAAACTTTAAGGATGACTTCGATTACTTTTGCATTAAAAGACTTATGATTTTACTCAATTCAAACTCAAATTAGCATGAAACTGAAGGAAAAGGTGATGAAATCTAGCTACTGAAGTACGTGAGCCTATTTTCCAGAAGCCTTCCTCGGTTTATCGAATGTTTCCAGTACTGTTATGTCTTTTAAGAATGTTTTTCTATTGTTCGAGAAATTCGAAGAATATTTCTTCGAGGTGGATGTGAGTTTTAATGCTTATTAATTTCTCGAGCCAAAACAAAGCACACTGGAAGATGAAGGGCCAAGTTAAGAAAATCGACTAAAAGTGTGCGTGAGATGGCTGGCCAGTGCTGTGGTGTATCGCTTTAGAAATATGCAAAACGATTAAAGCATAACGAAGGAGCCTAGAAAAATGCAAATAAAATCTGAATGTTAAGGGCTTGAAAAATGAATAAACTGTCGAAGCTGAAGAACATGAAATTTCAGCTTGGAACAAGTAAAAAGTTTGAAAGCTTTCTGAGTGCAGAAGGATATACATATATATATTCCTATATATATTTTCTGTGGAGTTTTTCAGTGCTGACGTCAGGTCCATTATATCCATCCTAGACACACATCTTGCCTAAACTCTCGGAAAAAAGCCAGACCTCGACGTGTGCAGTTTGCACGGCAGCATTGGAGCGGGAAAGGGTACGCCACAGGCCTGGGGACAAATCGGTACGCACCTTCAGCAGACCATCCTTGGCACCACCATTTACCGAAACAACCGACCGAGGTGAAAATGAATGGGATGAGAACTGCCAAGTAGCTGACGAAGCGTCCTGAAAATTTTTCAAGCAATAGAACCTGGCTTTTTTTCTAAAATCACGGGACAGAAGACTTGAGTTGGTTCTCGATATATTGTGAATGATAAATTAAAAGTCAAGAACTCATTTCCTTTTTTGGATTTGGTACTTCGAGCTTAAGTTTTACCGACTATTTCCAAAAGATTTAATTGAATCTTCAATAACATATATATTAAATGGAAAACGGTTGTTAAGACATTAGGCATGAAACATTACTATTAATATTAGAAACACAGCAGCCTTCACAATGGATTAGAAGAAAAGAAGTATTCTTGTGGAAGTTCGATATGTGGTCTACAGAAGCGCTTCTAAGAAAACAAATAAATCCGATTTTTGCCCTATAAAGCGTAAGAATCCTTGAAAGAAGCGTATCGTACCGTAACGTAACCAGATCGATCTTGTTGCGGAATGGTTGAATTAACGGAGGTATCGTTGGAAATGCGCGACTCGAGCATCTCACGGATCTGCTCCTGGAAGCACAAACAGAAAGATCCATTAGTTCGATTTCCCTTCTCGATAATTGCAAAAAGCTATCAAAAGGATGAAAGAAATGAAAAGGTAAAAAAAAAAAAAAAAAAAAAAAAAATAGAAAAAAAAAATAGAAAACATGCGTGTTCAGCTGTCAACAACTGAAATTATTATTTAAATTTATTAAATTTTTTTATAAAGTTGATTGCCTTCTGTATTTGTAGATTCTTTCTCTAAAACCGATGAATGAGGGAATATTACGGAAAAAAAATTTCTTTCAAAATTAATCTGAAGCTTGGAATTTCTGCATCTTAAATTAAGACCAGTGCATCATCATCATGAATAATTACAAGAAATAAATTAGGAAAAAATATTAACAATGATGCAAATCACATGAATAGCTGACTATAAAGCCTACATTCTTTAGCTCTAAATGGACACAATATTACAAATCATCTAGCGAGCTTTCCTGATAATTATCACTCTCTAGCGTTTTTTTATCATCAGATGATTTGTAGGGTATGTTAAATGTTTAGTGCAATGTACTGCCTCCAGGCCCCCAGTATGACTTGTGAGAAGAAGTGGAATAAAACCAATTCAATTAGTTTATTAAGCAATTTTGTGATTGTTAATGGTAGCCACTACAAAGCATTCATCGACTGATTTGTGTGCTCTGATTGAATTTGAAATCACACTCTTAAGGCTAACAGAACGGGTGAAAGCAGACGACTCAGGGAGTTAAAATGAGTTCTCTTTCATGAAACAACAAATGCTCATTTCATTCCATCTTACTGAACTGAACTGAGTCCTGAAATTTCCGAACTTTCCACTATTCATGGAAAAGATCCAAACATTAAAGGTTCAGAAGAAATTTTTTTTCTTAGTTCAGTTGGAAGATGATCTTACTTCGGAGCAATGGACATAGACTTAAATATTTGTGAAATGTAGGCTCGAAACCATATATACTAGTTAATAAAAAAACTTACTCAGCGGAGGAAATCGACCATCGCTAATTCGCTAATTATAATATCCGATAAATGAGGATTTTAGAAATGGTAACAAAAAAGCGAACCTTAACGGTAACTGGAACTGGTTCAGGTGCGGTTTTAACAATTTCAGAATCAACAAGCTTGTAATCTGCTCGCCTTCCTCTAGATCGTTCCAAAAGTTTCTCATTCAATCGCGCTAACTGATCTAAGTCGCTAGTCTAAATCAGAATGTATTTTTAACGGCAAACTCTCATCTTTAACAAACTGCAATTAATTTAGTACGATGATTTGATTATCACAAAAAAAAACATTGATTCAAGACATGACAGCTAACAAGTGCAGCCATCATTCTCATCCCTTTTGAATTTAATATCAATTGGAGTCATTAAGCCTCAAAATCTGAAAACTGCCTAATTTATTAAAAAGCACTTATAGAAGTTTTTAATTCAGAAAGTGGATGGTGTTAGTAGCAAAGTTCACATTATTAGTTTACCCCTTAAAGCAAAAAAAAAGTAATGGATATGTCTCTGAATCGTTATAACGATATGGATAGAAGTTGTAAAAGATTAAAACATAAGCTATGGAAAGAATTTCGAATTTAATCAAATGGCCTTAGAGGATGTTCTTGAATTTTCGTGTGAATTTTCAAAAACTGAATTAATTCTCTTTTATAAACTGTTTGTTATCTTCTCCCACCATTCTGAAATAGGGTGAAATTTTCAGGAATTCCAACTAATTACACATATTATTTTCTGCAGTACAAATATTTAGGGATCAAAATAATTTTCTTGAATTTTAAAGGACTTAATTTTTGCTTTGAAACTAAATTTAAGCGACAAATTTTATTTAGATGAATTGCTCAAAAACATGCTCTCAGTTCGAGCTTATAAAGACCACTGAAGTTTAACTAATTGGTTTTCCAAGAGAAGTTAAAACTTTACAAAATAGGGACAAACTCAGCTAGTTTAAATTAATGATCCGGTCCAATTTTTCGGAAACATTTTAACTTTTATCAAAAACTGATAAAGTTTTAACTCTAACTTTGACTGCAATAGCAAGAATTTTCATTTTACAATTTAAATTTAATATTTAGCATTCATGCTATGCTAGCGAAAATGAACTCTAACAATCTGTTAAGTAATGAGAATCAAAAATGCAACAACATAAACCAAGTCCAATTCACTTCACTAGTGATCTTTTTTTCCAATTGCCGTCAATTAGGAATAATGAATGAAGAAAAGAAATGAATTTTGATGTCATTTGTGCATCAGCGGCTGGTAAAAAATGAATAAATAACATCATCAGTCATATTGTTATCCATGTGAACCACGGTTGATAATTTATTATGAAAATTATTCCATCACATTTCATTGAATGGGCGTCCGACGATGCGATCATTGCAAATAAAAATTAATGGCTAATTGAATTGAATTACTATCGAAGAAAAAAAAAAAAAAAAAAAAAACTAAAGAAAACTTACATTTTTTGGTCCTCCTTTCGTTGTCTGAAAATATTGAAAATAATTATATTGATGATATCATATAAATCTTATTTTTTCATTAAATTTGTTTAAATGATGAAAAGACCTAGAACAGTTATTATTTAAACATATAACACAAAAGTGGGTCAATTCTGTATGGTAATTTAGTAATTTTTTTATAACAGCAAGTTAGAGTTGTTTGATTTGAATAATTAGCACACAAAAAACACAATTGGAGCTGAGACATTTTGCACAAAGGCATGCATTATCTGAAACACTGAAAAGATAATTAAAGAATTAGCAAAAAGAAGAAAATTCATAATAAATAAGTCTGATTCTGAATAGGACTGAAATTTTCAGTGCAATAGTATTTCGTTGTAAAAATGGAAAAGAAAAAGCAAAATGCTAGTTAAATGAAATCAGAAAAGTGAAGCAAAATATCCTTACCGTTCTTTCGTCCATTTCCTGGCTTCAGTCATTCTAATTTAGTTGGAGGTGACACCACTGATATGAGACGACTTTTAGAGATAGAAAAATTTAGCATCTCACAGAAATAAAAGGGACAAAAATTGACGAAATTTATTTTCATACACAAATACATAAATATTCCGGAAAATACTTCAATTATTGTTGGAATTACAGTAAACAGTGAAACTATCTAAATGAAAAAGAAAATGAAAAGTTAAGATGCTAACATCGAATATCATTTAGAAAAGAATCAAAGGAAAGTAATACAATTACACAACTGACCTACCAGACAATCAGTTGATTAATCCAGAAGTTCTAAGAAGATTTTGCTCTCTAAATTCAACAGATTTTCACCTTAACATGCAAAACATGGAGCTGATTCAACCGTGAAGTATAAAATTGAGCGAAATCAAGAAAACTAAATAAATTTACATATTTTCACAGAGGATAAAAAATAAAGATATAAAAAAGATGCGAAATGGATTGAGAAAGAAATAATAGTTAGTCTAAGAGACCTGGAATTATCAAGTAGCGTTTTTTTTTTTTGGTTTTTTTTTCTTTTTTTTTTTTTAAATTTTTAGAAACAATGCTACTCATCTATTCGGCATAAACTTTACTGTGCGTTCCGATAGAGGAAAACGAAGATAAGTCTTTCCAACTTTTAAACGAAAGAAAGACATCGCTGCATGCTAGCTAGTTTAGGCAACCGGTAAGATCCGATCCACAGACGGAAGAGTCAAGACTAGGTATGAGGTTAATATACAAAATATCGTGAAAATTAATGGCATATTGAAGAAGAAAGTAGAAAAGCTATGTTGAAAATGATGTGGCATCGAGCCTCCATAAGAGAGGAAAACTTACCATTTGAAGATCAAGTAGCAGAAGCAGAAATTTTTGCCTGAAAAGAAAACCAGCAAAAAAGCATAAATAAACTGTTAAATAAACCACAAAAATGAGTGAATGAGATGAGACTGGAAAAAGCATACCAAAAAAGAGTAATTAACTTCTGCTACTCAAATAGTCCAAATTGGATGGCGACTGCCATTGAGTGATAGTCGGGGTTCGTGATGATAATCGTTGTACTTCGATTATTTTGGGATTATTTC
The DNA here is from genome assembly GCA_003640385.1 of Setaria digitata. Taxonomy (NCBI): domain Eukaryota; kingdom Metazoa; phylum Nematoda; class Chromadorea; order Rhabditida; family Setariidae; genus Setaria; species Setaria digitata. The sequence goes on along the minus strand of RCAB01000007.1, from coordinate 192,742 downwards.
GATCTGTGGTACAACCCACAGGTATGCGAGTAAGACGACGTGATGTAGCCACTGATACTGCTGGCTGTACTTGCTGCTGATGTTGGGAATCATTTCGTGTATGATTAGAACGAAAGACAGGTATACGTTGCTGATGATGATTGCATCCAGGAAGATCGCAAGTGGAGCGAAACAGTCTTGTTGTTGACCCTCGATTAGACTGATAGTAACTGTCTGGATGGACGGCGGAAAATGTACGATTGCTCTGATTCCTGTTTCGACGGTCGATTTGGCGAAATAGCGAACCATTAGTTGTTGGAGTTGGTTGTTGCTCATTTCGTTGTTGCTAAATTCTAAGACATTTTCAATTCAGCAGTTCCCAACTCTCTACAGCAGCAAACCAAGAAACGTTCCTTCTCGCTAATTTGAACTTCAAAACTCAAAAATTTCCTTCTCTTACCTGATGTAATCGACTGCTATTATTAGCAGGATCATTGGACACTGAAGTTGGTGAATGAAGTTGCTGTTGTCGAAAATGCTGTTGTTGAATAGACTGCAAAAATACAATCGTTGTATTTCTATTTGATTAGTATCTTTATTTTTTAGGACGAAAGATTTGATGATCATATTAAATGTGTGAAGTTATACGTAACTGGTCAAGTGTTCTGAAGTCACTTTCGATAGATAACTTGCGTAACCAAGACAGATCTTTTCAGAAATTCAACAAAATTTAAGTTAAAAATGATTAAGCATATTCCTTTTAGAAGTAACTAAGAACAAATAATTTGAGATTTGACTGCAGACTAACGGAAAGATTAGAAACTGCTACTAGTTAATTGATAACTTTTTAACTAGCATTAATTCTAGCGACTTTCGAAATAAACTGACTTTGTCACCTAACCGAAAGGTTCTGAACGAATGACAAATTAATAAGCCTACTTGGGTTGAGTAAACTAGCGGTGACAAATGAAAACAACTCGACCAACTTGTTCACTTCGATTTATTTGCGCAACATTTGGTGATTGTCTGCTGTCACTGACATTAGTCGCATATGCGGAAGATGACGGACGTTGTATGGCACTCGAGTTGAAATGTAGAAGTACTGAAGGAGTAGTTTGTCTAGATGAGTTTTCGAATGCTGCAAGTTTTCCACGTACATTCACGTTACGTAACGTCTCACGAGTTGTTATCGTTGATGAGTGGGGTGGCAGGTCGTAGATTTTCTCCCAGTCTGCAATACCTGGAAGTATGCTTGTTAGTGCAGAGCACAATCTTGTGATGTGACTTTTATATTCAACTATCCAAATATCAAAGCACTAAATTCTGATATAATTAAGGAGAACAAATTGTATAAATTAGTTGTATAACTAAGCAACCTGTCGTACTAGTTGGTGGCAGATCTCCCAACCGATGGAATCTCCTCTGGTGGATGATTTCGACCTCCTTGTCGGGATCTGACGGATTTAGTATGAGTGAGCTTTGGGAATGTTTCTTTTTCAATACCTAAATGCAGTTAAACGTGAAGAAGATAGGGAATACAGCAAATATAAGATGGTGTGGGAATAACCCCAACAAAAAAGTAAAATGGTTATTTTCAAATTAGTCTTAGAAGACCTGAATATTCTTCACGTGCAATAGCTCCTAAAACAGCTCTGTTTTAATTGTAATTTTGGAAACAGAAATTAAATTTAAAGGATTTAGAGAGAAGAATCTTGCCTTGATAGCATTTGGTGCATGAGGACAGAAACCTCCAGATGGAGTGGCACGTGGACCACCAAATGCTGGCTTAGGTCGATGACTGCCATCAGGTAGTGGCTGAACCAGATTCTTTATTTGACGCTTTGCAGATTCATCTAATGGACCAGCACCTGAAATAAAATTACAACTGAGTTTTCAGACAAAAATAAAAATAACAAATTTATTAGAAATTGAAAAAATCAAAACTTAGTATCCTAATTTATATGACATTGATATGTACCAAATCCCCGTGGTGTACCGGGTAAGGAATTTTCCGGAGTGAAATTTTTGTGCTCCTGTTTGAATACTGGATCATGAACAACCGGCTGCCATCGGAATTCCGTACTTTCAACTGTTCGACCTGCTGCACTATCTGTAAAAGTTAACTGGAATAAGAGCAAATTAAAGTAGATATTCGAAAACGCAGGAAATTAAATTCCTTGACTTAGGGTGGTTAGTAAGAATCAAGCTAAATTAAAAACTATAAATTTGTGAAATTCATTTGCTTCTATTAAATATTCAAATTCTGTGCCCATGAAAATATTGCAAATTAAAACTCACCTGTAGAATAGTTACTGCTACTTTCAAATCCCGGTTCTGTATTTTTTGCTTTGCGTACATGTGGCCAAACATACGACTGCTCCGGTGGTGGTTTCCAACGTTTTCCGGTCCGGAAAATCATAGGTTCTGGCTTTGGTTTTTCGATAAATGCTTCTCGGCGCTATAAAAGATATTATAAAAAAAATACTGTTATTATGAAAATCATTCAATGATACAATGGATTTTGATCTGTAAAGTGACGAATATTTCATGATCAGAGTAATTAAAGCTGTGNTCATGATCAGAGTAATTAAAGGCGAATAAAATTGTAAAACTGCCGCAAAACAATCATTTTTCACTCAGTTCCGAAAATTCGCAGCAACAAAAATTGGAATATATATAAGTGATTTTACACTACCTTTAATAAGTCAATATTGAATCGTTCCTTTTCCAGAAGCTGTTCGCTGGTGATAATTTCATTCTTAGCGACGGGTTTTGGCTGATCAACAATGTACAATCGTTTCCAAGTTGCTGTACTTGGAGAGAAAATATGATCCTGTTGCTCACTTACTTCAAACGTAGCCGTAATGGGACGCGTTTCATAAACACGCATTAATTGTGGTTCTGGACTTTTCTGAATCAAAAAAAGGAATGGTTAAGCTTAGGATCCGACAATAATTGGTTTAAAATATGGATTGCTATCAGGAGAAATGACTTTTTTTGAGGTTCTATTTCTGACCGCGCCGAATCGCAATCTTTTGACTAGTTTCAGAATCTGATTCCATATACATTCTACAAAGGAAATCTGTATGGAAACCAATGATAAAGTGGACGACACAAAAAAAAGACCTCAAAATAACGTTCTTGTTGTCTTTTTTGAGCAGTCACGTCGATCTGTCGTAGTTCCTCATGAGATTCTGTTATTGGTTCGCCGAATACTGGACTACTTCTATCCAGTTTGGCTTGTTCGTAATAAAGACGCTCTTGCAATTCCAGAGCACGAGCCTTTAAACTCTTTAAGCTAAGGACAATAAAGCTTACTTTTCATGGCACACTGATACTTTCGCAGATCTATTAGGCAAAACATAAATGGTATGAATTCATCGTGGAGGTTAACACCGAATAAACAGCAATGTGATATTACGAAATTTTTGGACTACAGTTATGGAATCATAAGTCTGTTACCTGCTTTTCTCTCCACAACTTATTTTTCTTCTCCTTGAGTTTTATAGCCTCTAGTTCAAGCTCCTTCTGTCGACGATACTCACTAATTCGATCCGGATCTGTAATATTCTTTGCCTTTAACGATGGTGGCACTGATCGGGCCCGTTCACGTTCCTGTTTTGATGATGATGGTAGCCAGTGAGCAAAACGTTCTCCAATCTCGTTATTCTACAGTTTACAAGGATGATAATAAAACACTATACAAAATGGATAAGAAAGGAAAAAACTATACGAAAAGATGGACAAACGAAATAACTTTGCATTCAAATAGAAATAAAATCTCTATAGGTTATGAGTATTAAACCAATAATCTGTTCTATTTGCATTTTAAAATCCAAATAGGCTTGCTTATAGCCAAACACAAAAAGAAAAAAAATACTTTTTCAGATTCCGTTTCAGTTAGTTCTACTACTGACACTGATTTTGATCGACTACCATATCTAAATATTTTTGTAAATTTAGACTATGAAATGATAATTTATTGTAAAAATTGGAAAATATTGTCATAAAATAAGTAAAAGATAATTATTCCTTTTCTAATAAACTACTAACAAAACAGACCGGACCTTTGCTTACTCTCTAAATCATTAGCCAAATTCTGTCGCTTCTGATTTCTGATCATCTGATGATTAATTTCTTCACGGCATTCTCCGATACCTGTCCGATGTTCTTTCATTAGCGGTGAAAACGATGGCATTCTGAAAATTTGAGCAAATACTGGATATTCTTAACTCTCAGTTACTGTGCCTACTTGAACATTCCATATATAATATTGAAATTTAAATTAATATTATCTGAAATTTATGAATATGTGAAGATGGAAATAATATTGAATTCGTCTAAATTTACAAAAAAAAAAAAAAAATTTGCCGCTGTTCTTCTGATATTTCCGATTGACAGATTTTTCATTTTTTTCGAAAGATTCATTCTTATAATAACAATATCGAACACTTTTTACAATCTTTGATATATGCAAAATTAAACCTTTGATGGTCAGTATGAATCTCTTCGAGAGTAAAAAACGGTCCATTAAAGGAAGCGTGTGGAAGATTGTGAGGTGTTTGTGGTCGTTGCTTCTGCTGTTGCAAATTTTCTTTCATAACTTGATATAATTTATTGTTCTTTTCGATTGAATCCGGATTCGGTTGATTTATCCGGACGGAATCGTCACACCTCTGTTGGTGATGTTGCTGTTCCTGCTTCTGCAGTGGAGTTTTTTTTTAATTCATTTTCTAATATATTCCTCATATTTGTTGGATTAAATGTATATTAAGCAATCGTGCGGAAAACCTTTTACCTGTCAGACAAAAAATCAAAAAAGATTAAACTTTAAATAAGATCTAAAAACTGAAATCAAGTCATTTTTATTAACCAATAGACAGTTTGCTTGATGAGATTCGCTTAAATATCCATTAGTGGTTTCTGTTAAGAATTGATAAGAGAATTTGTCTAAATATCTATTAAATTTAGATTCTAGATAAAAGGTTCAGATTAGATTTTTGCAGTAACAAAACTTTAAATTGTAAATTTGAATTTTTATGCATTAATTTGCATGATGAATTGTCACCATTTTCATGATTTTTTTAAAAATCATTTTCATAGCTAACAAAAATTTTGAAATTAATATTTACTCTTCTGTCATATTTTGCAAGTAGGCGATAAGTCAGTTTGTCACAGATGACACTTTCAAAATTTAAAAACCTTTTAAAACAGATTATCTAATATTTGATCAAAAATGATTTCACTTTTGTAAATTAGTCAATGAGAAAAAATTCAAATCTGCCTCAACAATATAAAGAATCATAATGACGTTCCTGATGACTGCGAACATTTCCTCATACTTCATCAGAATGATAATAGTATTCTTGTCAAAGTAACTACAATTCCACTGCTTTTTCTGCATTGATAATTAATTACCTTAGGATTATTATTATTAATTTGGATCCTTTCAATATAGCGTCCCAAAGTGTTATCACCGACATTGTGGGAAGATGACACCAATCGTTGCTTCAGGATAGATTTTGGTTGCTTACTGGAATCACTCAAATAACTGCATGTAGATTCTGGCATATCGGATAAGTTTCGCAGTGAAACAGTTTCAGAAGGATAGTCAGAATTTTTGCATGCTTCCTGGACCTGAAAAAAAAAAAACTGAAGTAAATTTCCTAGAATTTTATGGATTGTGATGGTAACCAGAACTTTAATAATTTAATATAGACCTATATTTGCTATTCATTTAAAATTCTCATAACATACCATTTCTCCAAGTTTGTTAGTTTTCTCATGAAATTTAATGATGCCTTCTAATTTGAAAGAACAAATTATTGTAGGTTAAAAAAAAAAAAAAAAATGCTGGAATTAACGTGTAGTTTAATTTAGTTGGTTTATTGGGTTTTGACTTTCATCTCAATTAAACGGTATGCATATTTTGTGAAAAGTTTTCGATTTTCGTTTCTAACACATTAAAAAAATCAGTAGTTTTGGTTGTTTACTACAAGAATTAATGAATGTGACTAAAATTAAGGATTTTGCTTAAAAATCATTTAAATTTTAAGTAAACCATTTTGCTCTTGCCACTGTGATGTGCTTCATTTTGATTCATGTAGTTGTCTCGAATGTGCGACTTTCGGTCTTTAATTTGAACCGTAATTATCGATAGGGGAAGTTCTTGGTTCTTTTTATTGTAGTGAGAAGTACGATCGGAATATATTAAATCAGTCCTTCCAGATGAATGCAACGGCTGCAATAAGAATTTAAAAAATGAAATCTGAAACACCTGAAAATAAAATCTTATACCTAAAACTATAATTTTTGAACATTTTTTTTATCCATTCATCATTCGATACATTAACGATTTTTACCTGCGCTGTGAAGGACTTCTTGTGAGTATCTGAAGACCAGGATGCTTCTGGTTCTTGGTATTGGTATCGTCGAGCTGTGTCCACATTTCCCTTCTCACTTTTACGATTCGTCACCAGATTGCTGCTACTTTCCAGTTCCAGATTCTGAAATCATTAACTTAGAAATTTTCGTGTATTACATTAAGAGTTTTAAAAAAAAAAAAGCCTATAAATTAAATTTAAGATCGAAGACTCGGATTCATATATCAACATGTTATCAGCCTAGTATTAAAATTGCCAAATGCGTTTCTAAAAATATTACGATCAATTTTATAGGCTTTTATGAGTATTAATGAGCGCAGGTATTTAGCTAGTAAGTAGTTTTCGAAGTTTCAACGATCTATTAGCTTTCAGATTTCAGAACTATTCATAATAAAAAGAATATGCTATTTACTAATGAACTATTTATTGCATAAGCATGTCGAACACGACCTTCATTAAGCCAGCTATTACTTTAGTTGAAAAATAATTTAATTTAATTTATTTTGACGTATCCTAATTTCTTTACATCATTTGTTAAATTTGCTGAAGAAAGAATGATAAAATAGTCAGCTGGAATTGTGACAACAAAACTGTCTTTTAGATAATGGAAAGCAAAAATAAAATCTCTAATGAGAATTTGTTCGAATTAACTCACTATTTAGCTCCTGGTTAATTGGACAAACGGGGAAAATTTTCCTTTGCATCTTTAAAGCCTGTTGAATAACACATTTTCCAAAAGTATTGTCTGAGTTTATTCCCTTATTTACTTGTATTAGTCTCAATCTCCTTTTAAAATTAAAGAGGCAATAAGCCATTGAATAGTTAAGAATTTGCTACTGAAAACCTGTTCCGAAGACTTTCGAGTATTTCTACCCATAACAGCGTTTTTATCCTGTTCCATGGAACTGCTACAGCTACTATCATTTTCTTCGGTAGTGACCTCTTTGATATCAGGCAAAGAAGTTGTAGAAGTATGAAGGGGCGAACGATAAGGAGCTGGCGTAAACGTCCGGAGAAAACGATATCGACGATCATCAAAATACAACGATGAAGGCTCTCTTAAGATTTGCTGTTGCGAAGCTTGGTTTGAAGAGTTAAATGATTGTGTCAAAGGATGACTTGTGACATCATGTCCTAGAAATTCGGATTGGGAAAATTCAGGTTGCAATGGGTTATCACGGGTTATGGACCATGCACTCTGAGTCCGTTTAATTACTGAATCCGGTGAAAAGGTAAAGAAGTCGTCATGGCTTGTTGGATGATTTACTGGTGGAGTTCCGTTATTAGGCATCGTGTAAAAGAGACAATTTACACATGGAGACAAATAATTCGATCCAAAAGTCTCTGATTTTTGAATTATTTCGATCCATTGATGAAAATAAATAGTAGCAGAACTCAAAAACAGAAATAGCAATGGCAGCCCACAGCTACGGAAAATCCTTGCATTTCTGCAGATCTCCTGTTGGACGCTTTCAAACCGACATTTCACAAAAACAGCTATTGTTTGTGATGACAAATTAATCGTGTGCTGTACTAGTCTTAAGTTTACACACTGTTGAATCAGAGTTAGTGTGATAGAGGAAAAGGAGCTGACACCATTTGAATCATATCAGCACTTCGACTGTCACCATTGTTGTCAATGTAACCAAATCACAGAACGAAGATTCCTAAGTACGATAGTTAACAGATGACCTGATAACTACTTCAGGTAGTTCAACCGCGATAAAGTTAGCTCGAGCATCCTCAAATCAGGGAGTAGCAGTAATACAGAAATGAACCATTCAACTACACTCTTAGCTAGCTCACTTGAAAAAACACTTTCATAAAGTCACTCACATACACTGAACGACAAGGTATGCGCAAACTTACCAACATACACACGTACAGACAGACACACAAAAATTCATTCTGTACAAGAACGGTATTCGATAAGCTTAGCATCACAAAAATTTATAGCTCTCAATTGCAGGTGCTTTAGCAAACAAACTTTCCAGCAGTACAGACAAAGCAGCAGAGACATCTCAAAAAGCCAACAAATTTCGAGAGGTGAAACGACGGATGAGAGCAATGTTGAATAGCTTCAACTGACAGGTACATTCAAGCCACTCATCCAAATTCCATCTCGCAGAGAACTTCTAAATGTCCGTCCTCATATTCCTTCTAATGAATTAAAGGGAAAAAAAGCTAATTACACAAATGCTAAATAAAGCATTACAGCTAGGAGTAGAGCTCACAGTAGGGATTTTATTTCCTGAACAACAGATGTTTCCAAGCAGTTTGATCTTTGCACAGCTTTAAGTTTTAAATCCTGTTCGATTCAAGTTTCAAATTTTTACACTGCCAACTCAAACTGCAGAAAAAGAGACAGAATCAAGCACCAATTCACTTTTTAACATGACATAAATGGGACAAACGACTTCATTTTTCACTGCCCATAAGAACCACAAATTTTCCCTGCTTCTCATAACTTTTTAAGTGAAGACTGAGTGAAAGCACGAATAATCTAGAAGAACTATCTCAGACAAATTAGTTCAAAACAAACGAATTCGGAATTTTATGAGGACAATTTGCAGGACATAAAAGTTCCTCATAAGATATCGATGTGACTGTCACACAATAATTACTCACTGATGTTGATGCACTATATCGGTCAATACAGCGGTCTATATTTCGAACAGTTTATTTTTATATAAAAACTGAAAAGTAAAAAGGAAAAAAGATTCAGTCAGTTGGTGTATTTGGAAATTTTATTGAGATATGAATAGAAATATCTCGATGATATGTACTTTTGTAAGTATCAAATTAATATTAACAGCGCTTCCTCTTATTCTACCGACAACATCTTCTAGCTAAAGATACATGTTTTCTAGAATACAAGGATTTTATATGAATTTTGAGAATGGAATCAGAGGAAATGGTTGAAAAGAAGGTGGAACTGTGCAGAGATGGAATAGAAATACAAAAGCTATCGCTCTGGCCTTTGCATACTTTCAAGATCATCTTGAACGAATCAGCATCAATAAGTTTGTAAATTTCACTGTAAGAAAAGACGAGTTTTGATAATCTGAAGCAGGCAGGTGATAGGAGGAAGATGAAATCTAAAAGAATAGAAAAAGTTCTAATAGCAGGAAGAAATGCTTCAAAAAAGTTCAAGATTCCTATGAGATATACAAAAAAAAAATCTTTTAAATAGATCAAGCTAATTTAAAAATTAAAACAATTACTTGATGATCTTGTTGCCAAATTAGCTGATTATTCGATAGCTCGATTAATTTTTTTGAAATTTCATTTATTAAAAAACACTAGATATTTATTAAATATCCAGTGCTATGTTTAAATGCTAATATTTGCACAAATACTGGCTTCTATGCACTGTATATTTTCTGTTTGCCATTATTTAAAAAATGCAAAGCATTCGTTGATTGCATAAAATATTTTCAGCCTCTCTAGTATTTATCGACAAGTAATTTACTATGTTTGTGAAGCATCTTCTGGAGCTTGATAATCATCACATCACATAACTAAGTAAATTAAAAGTAAATTAGTTAACTATAAGGACTACTAAACTACAGGTTTAACTGAAAGTGAATTTATAATTTAAAAAAAATAGCAAATTATTTATATATATTTTTTGAAAGTGAATTATACCACATCAAAAATATATAAAAATTTGATCCTGTGCAAAAATAAGGAAAGAAACGTACGTGGATGATCACGGTACAGCGAAATGTTCGAAAAATGCGCATGAAATAATTCATTTTTCATTCAAACTACGATTCTCGATTTCCATCTCGAGACCATTCATCAGTTCTGATATCACATCAGCGTCTTTCCATCACTTTTCAATATATTCTTTTCCCGCTGTATCTTTTTATGCCTTTTTGACTCTTACCAAGCCTTTTAGTCTCAGCTCCAACTTAGATTAACAAACACATAACAAGCAAAAGAATAAAAAATTTTGGCAGGAAAAATTATGACGCAGTAGATCGAGAAATCAATCTGAACTAAACTCGAGAAAAACAAACTTTCCGGAATTTGAAAAGTTTGAAGACACAGTAGTTAGAAAACAATTTGAGAAAAAATATTGAAAGGAAGTATAACAAATATTTCTTAATTAGTGTATTCTGGAGCTTCACATTAGTTTCCTGTAGGGATACAAAAATAACCGTAATAAATCTGTCATTAGCATTGAATTTTTTTTTTGTGAAGTTTCTGCAACTAATTAGAAATACCAGTAGAGTGAAGGTACTTGACACAAATAGCCTATTAACTAGAATAATTAAAATGCAAAAAACAGTCACAAAAATTGAACTGTGAAACACAGGACAAGACGAATATAGTTGAAAAGTTTAGACGCAGAGAGTTCAAACTGATAAAAAATAAATAAAAAATCATACCTTTTGGAGAGTTTCGATAGTCTGAAATCAGAAAATTTGCATAGTTATCTGTTGAGAAGAATTGGATTAACTGATGAGGAAGATAAAAAGTACTAATTGAATACTTTTAATTCTATTCAAGAATATATGAAATTAGTGATAAAAACGGATAAAGTGATAAAAGAGGCAAACTGATAAACATGAAAGAAGCTCCCATACAATCATTCTCGATCCCGTATTTGAAGGTCACCTTTTTCATTTTCTTTCAGCTTTCTTCTACACCTTTGTGATGTATCACAGGCAAATTATTTTTCCGCAACACATTCAAATGAGAATTAGTGCGTTTTCTATGAGGCCAAATGTAATGACTTCTTCGAAAGGGATATTTTTAGTTATTGGAATTCTTATACTCTTTACTTCACTTCAGTTGTCTTGCATTATTTAAATTGCTCTCACTTCGGTGAAGAAAAAAATTAATTACCTTTTTAATTTCAGCAAGTTCCTTTAGTGACTGGTCATTTGACTTTGCAACCTGAAAGTAATGAAGAGGGTTTCTTCTTCAAAATATTAATTTCGATTTTAAGGCTATAATTTTCTAGGATGAATTAGCAGTCTTATCTGCATAGATTCTACTGATTAAATCTGCACAACCTTTGGCCCTGGCCACTGGGGTTTATCCCATGGTTTATTAGCATCATTTTCGCGTGCTTTCAAATAATCTTTTAACCGAGATGCTTCTATGTCACGGTGTCGATCCAAACTCTCTGTTAAATAGGCACTGGTTGTGATAGGTCGGGTTTCCACAGCCTGAAAGTTTGCAATTCATTCTTGGATGATTAAATTTGATTTAGAAAAGTTAAGTCCAGCTTGTAATAAAATTCGCCCAACCTGTCAAAAATTACTAATCATAAGTCCTCATTTTGTTAGTAGCATTTTATTTGATAAATTAGGGATTATATTTCCATTACGAAATTTCAGCAAAGTACAGATATGGCCCGAATAAGAAAAAATTTAGTCTCTTCATGTTCGGAAATGAAAACTTGAAGTAACTGAGCTGCTGAGTTGCAAACAGATGCATGTATGGCTTTCGCAATAAACAAATTTAAATAGCAACCGATGATGATGCTGGAAATATCTATCAAAAATCTTCTCATCCTTGTCATTATCATACAGCAAAAAAAACATTTAAAAATTTCCCTGCATACCCGTAGTTTCCTTTGCTGCATTGGTTCCAATTTCAAAAAGGATCTTTTGCTATGTTCGCTGGGGAAATCCAGATTTCGCTGTTGAATCCGTGGGATGTCTCGACTGTAAGCTGGCATCGATGCATTTGAGGTTACTTTCGGGTCGATAATTTGTAGTTTGAAATGGTCTTGTGTTTCTTTCACCTAAAAACTAATAGAGTAGGGAGGGAAAATTGGCAATATTAGCCTAGGAGTCCAGTTCTCATCCAATGGATGGACTAGGTCCTGAGACACAGATCAAACTACGAGCTTTTTAACCGCAGCAATGACGATATACACTTTGAGAGCTGCAATTACCGCGGCTGCGAACTACAAGTTTCCGTTTAAAAAAAAATGGATTCAACGTTTTATTTTTTAAATTCAAACTGATTGCAAATTTCGGAATTTTTTGATAAATTACTCAAACTGAGTCTGTTAACTTGAACAAAAAATTTCAATTAATTAAAAAAAATTAATTAAAATCAAATAAAACTTTATCCCCAGTGATATTATATAAAGGAGGCAATTTTAGGCATCAAAGTTCAATTTCCAAAACCGCTACAAAAGTAAAAGCAAACATCATGAAAAAACATACCTTATAATCACCGACAGCTTCTGGTAAATTTAAGTCTGACCCAAAATCTATTTTCTGCACCTGGAATATTAGTTTTCGCATTATTTTGAAGGCATTAAGAAGTTTTTGTTTTAATTTAAATAAAAATTTGGAACTAATAAAAACTAAAATCTTATTTTTTGTTAAAGTAAATAGATTATTTGGAAGAGAGAAGATTTAGCTATAAACATGTCAAGAGTATTAAATCTGCTTGTTTACAACTCTTAAAAACAGTAGGAAGCTTTAATGATCAAGAAAACAACGGTCAAATAAAGGCCAACAGAGGGAAAACATCGGAAAGCTGCCAATGATATAAGAATTCAGGCTATTAAGTCTAATTATAAAAACTTACTTGTCTTTCAGTAACACTCTTATAACTAGGTGTAATAGACTGTATCACAGATTTCTGTGCTTCGCCGTGAATTGTCGTCGGGTGATCTTCCTGAAAAATAAACGGCAATGATTTTGAAATTTCTGCTTTTTAAATTGTTTTGAAATTTGTGAAAGACTTCAAACAGTACATTTGTATAACTTAGAAGTCTCTAAAATACAGTTTAATACTAAAAAAAAAAACTCAAAAATTTTCATTAATTTAAGATGAAGAAAAGTATTAAAGGAATTTTTGAATTTGTACAACTGAAACAACTGAAATTTGAATTGATCAAGTTCGAATTCAAAAACGATCATGGGCAATTACAAATAACTCACAACAGCTATGATATGAAAGCAGTTGTTACTGTTATCCAAAATATCCAAATTCAGAATGATTAAGAATGAAAAACTTAAAAAAGAATGATTAAACGATTAGCTACAACAGTAGCTGCTATTAATTGATATCCAATACTGTTTCTCTTTCTTCATATGACGTAATTACTATAGTATGCTATAATTATTGAATGTAATGTATTGATTATTGATCGGTATATCATAAAACAATTCATCAATTTGGATGTAAATATCAAAATCAGAATAAAGGTAAACAGGTTATTCTAGAGCAGAACATAATTCGGCATTGGTTTTTTTTATGCTGACATGATATAAACAGTTTGTAAAAATTAAATCTGTAAAAAAATCATTGAAAAAACTGCCTTGAAACCAATTGGAACATACAAAGACACGTAGACGTTCCATGAACATTGGTGAAAATCGCTGAACTTGAGGTTGTTCCACCATTCCGAAATATTTACTACTTAATACTGGAATCGTTTTTGCTAATTTATTTGAGCGCAATTAAATGAAGACGATATCCGACGTCATTCATTTTCGAAAAGTGTAGAGAGGCACAAATGTTTTAAATAAGGGTTTCTATTAAGAAAGCAATTTATAATTTTAGACTTAGTTTGAGATCGATCTAGCTGTAGAGCGATTGAAGGATTTACAAATTATGGTGCGTCATAAAATGTATTGCGAAAAAAAAATTTTTGTTTAAGCTTTACTAGTGCGAATTTATTTAAAATTCAATTTATGCTACTTTGGCATTGTGGAAAATAAAGCACTTCAGATGTTAACAGAACTGGAATGAAGCAAAGTTTGTTTAGATCTTTCTGGAAGGAAAAATTCGAAATCTGTACAGCTCATATGGCTGGTGTCAAGCGTTTTGAATGTTATGAGACAAATGAATTTAGCAAAAATCATTGTAATCCAAGATTTTTTAAATATAAAAACGTTGGCCGAAGATCACACCAACCTCTCTCAACTTTTTATTTTAAAAAGATTTCAAGGCCTTCAAAATATCTAAAATTAACCAGAATCCAACTAACATATAGATACAGGAAATATTTTTTGGCCTCAAAGAATGATAAATTCATAATTGAGTTTGATTAACAACAAACGGGTCACAATCTAACAACAATTGTTCTTTCTGAAGTAAATTATTAAGTAGAGTTGAAATCTATAAAACTTCTAGAACTATGAGAAATCCTTTACTTTTTTTCTACTCTTCCAATCAATTTGATCCAAATAAGCAAACTCGTCTGCTGTGGAAAGAAAGTATTTAAATTTATTTATATTTAAATTAAGAAAGTATTTAAACGATCCTCTTGAAAAAGAATCAAATTTCATTTACAATAAATTCTGAGCTTTTGTTCTCTGTCAAGTAGTGAAATAGTATTCAGTGGTACTTTGCAACAGTAAAAAATTAAAAAAAAAAAAAAAAAAAAAGAAAACGAAATGAAAAAAATTCAGGTAAAAAAAGCATAGGCAATGAAATCTGTTAATGAAGAAAGTACAAATAAATATTGCAGAAGCAAAAATAGGAAATTATTTTACTGCAGGGTTTGCAATTAGGAGAAACTATTTGTGTTCATGAAATTTTAACATAAAATTGAAAATTGAAATTGATTTAAAAGAAATTCCACAAATTTCTTTTCTTTTTTTTTGCAATTCAAAAGTAATAAAAAATAGAAAATCGTAGAAAGGAAACAAATCGAAGTATAATTTATTAGAGAGATTTAGAAAGGCCCATCCAACTGAACAATCTATGCTTCGTAAACATGAAATTAACAGAAAATCGCCATCTAATTATCGTAGATCTGAAATGATTATCGAAACTGAGTAAAAATGAGTGATATTCTACTTCCACTAATAAAAATATGTCCTTGGCTCATTTTTTAAAGGCTAACAAAATCAAGCACTGATAATTCAAAAATAAATAACCCAACCGATAGGCAAATAAAAGTTATTCATATCTATAAATAAATAAAGCTATAACTAGTTTAGAGATAAATATAAGCATCTATACAATCTAAGCAATAAACAATTCAACTTTACAATCTCGATGTTATTGGGAGAGGATAACTAATTAAATTTGTCGTTGTTTTTTTTGGCAAATCAACAATATGAGATTTATAAACTTTCTTTTTAAATCATTTTTTCTTTGTGAATTTCTTTCTAAAGTTTTTCTGTACCATGAGATTTATAAACTCTCTTGGCAATCTCAATCTAGACTTCATATTTAAAATTCAATTCATTCAGGAAAACAAATCTGACGAATGCAATATTAATAACGCATAAAGTGGTTATATGTTAGAAAAATTTTTTCATACTAGCCATTGCTAAGGCAATTCTAACTGTAAAAATATGGACAAAATGTAACTTGTTAGTAATATCATGGAGAAATGTGATATTTAGCTAGAAGAGTTTGAAATTCTTACAGAAGAGAGATAAGAAAGACAAGTGTGATTTTCAGATTAAATGTTAATTCATGTTAAGTTCTGGAACTTAATAAAAATCCACTCATTCAGAAATTTACACTGACGAAACTAATATAGTTAAATCAAAAACTATCTGGAATCTAAGAAGCAGAATGCTGCTTCTGTTATATCGCTCAGCTTCATTTCATTTTCATTCTATTCATATAATTTTTTGAAGGGAATTTATAAAATGTCATCTTAATGACTGCTGACTAAAGTAATTGGTTTCTTCTTAACTTCTTTAGTTTTTAAATCTCGCTTTTTTTTTTTTTCCTTCGGATTTATCAATGACAAAGCTGTGATCCTAAGACGAGATTTTTGGCAGTTTAGAATGAAATAGAAAAGTAAAAGTAAATAGAGAATAGCGTAAGGATTTAGGACTGAGTTTCTTATACCGAAATTCAGTAATTGCTACTGCATCATGACTGAATGTAAGACACCTACAATAACTGATGTGTTTAATCAGAATCCAAAATACTGTGCCATTTAATATGTCATTTTCACAGATTATTTTTGGCGTAGTTCTCTTGGATAGACCAATTCGCCGCAGTCTCTTTTTGTTTCCTAGTTTGAAATTCAATAAACTATGGGGCAACAAGAAAAAGAAACAATATGTATCTAAATTAAGCGAAGACAAATTTTACAAATATCTTTAGGTAAAATGAAATTTCAGTTTCACTTCTTGCCATTTTGAAAAGAAGATTGAAAAGAATGAAGTAAACGGAAATGAAAGTTAAAATGAAAAGTAGATGCCGGAACGCATGATGGATGGAGAAATTCCGTGGTAAAAAAAAAAAAAATATTTTTCGATTTAAAAAAATGAATGAAGTACACAGTGCTAATGACTACCAATCCCGGTAGTTTCTGAAATAACCTATTGCTAATCATCACAGTTCTTTTGAAATTTATCATTGTAAATAATTATATTGCTTTGAAAAAATTTGACACTATTAATTAATGAGTTCAACGAACCAAATCAAGAAGGAACATTATAAGGCTGTAAAAAAGCCCAATTGGGAAAATTTTTTAAGTTAATGATATGATGTAAAAAGCTCGTAAAAATGTCAGAGTATTTATGACTTTTCTTTACTGCCCATCATTAGGGGTCATGGAGAATTTCAAATTCACCTTTTTTTTCATGATAAAAAGGCAGGAATGTTAATATTAAAGTAAACCGGGAAATGAATCCAATCTTCTTAGGATGATTGCGTTGAAATTTATACAAGAAGCTACGGAGTTGTTAGACCGGTCACTACGCCTTTCTCAACTACGACAGTTTAAATATCTGCGAAATTTACAGTACAGATAATCTGAGTAGCTAATTTCTGAAGAAAATAGGATTAAGTATTATGAATAGTCATGAATCTGTCGTGAATTGTTTGCGGTTGCTTAGTTGAAGTGATGAAAATGTGGCATCTGAATGACGATGACGGTGATCGGCGACAACAAGAATAATATGCTGGATGCGAAAGCAAAATATAACGATGGAAAAGTGATAGACCATTTAATCGTAATTTTAACGAAATGAACAAGAAAAGCGCACTCCTGATTCAAGAACACTGTTTCTGCTGTAAATGAAATTTCGATTTGCATCGAACAGAACAGGAAAATGCATTTCATTACCGATAGAAGAAGACATCAGGACATCCAAAATGCATCTTGGATGAAAGCGGCATTTATTGAAGGCACGACACAATCTTATCCACGAAAAACTTCACCTGTTAGTTTGTGAAAATTCTACTTATCACTAAACTAGACAATAGACGGCGAGGATAGAAAAGTTTGGGGAAATGTTAATTGCTTTTGATTAATTGATATATGTGAACATTCCGGATTAGCGATTCGTAGTTACTCCATTTTCTCGTTCAGTAATCGGATCTGTGTACTGGGTTTCACAGCGCTTCCTTTAAATTCAGCATTAAATGCACGAGCTTTAGTATGTACCTTTCTGTGGAACACGGAAAAAGAAAGATTGGGCCAATCGATTAGAAATTAGCAAGGTGTGCAGAAGTTGGAAAAATGAATCTTGATGGGATGGAAGTGTTCACATCTACGGAAGGAGTGAAAAGACGGAACGAATATGAAGAAAAAAGAAGCATTAAACAAACGATACAACGGTTGAAGGTCAGCATGAAACTATTGAAAGAGAATAATACCTTCGGCCGAAAACAGGAATGAGTTGTGGATAGCGGCAGCGGAAGAGCTTCCCATCAATGATAGTATCAAAATTTGAATTTCGATGGCTGGAACATTTTTACAGTTGACTGAATCAAAATTCATTCGCTTACATCCTTCTTCTCCTCTGTCGGACGCCCTTTGCCATTATGTTTAGGCACTTCCCATTTTTATTCCGGTTTCTAATAACATTGCCGAACCGAATTGTGACGATTATTTTCATAATGTGATACTGCCTGTCTCTTTTATAAGCATATCAAATTCCCTTTGACACTTGCCTTTTTAAACGTTTAAAATTATTAAATGCCAAGTATTACTGGTTAGGAGTCGAGAAAGAACAATGTGGTCATGAATGAGACGGAATAAACAGATCATTGTCATAGAGAAAGATTCAAAATGAAATGGTATTTGGTAGCACTTTTTCAAACATCTGGTTTCAGATTTCAGAAACAGATGGTACATACCTTTCATTTTAGTAACTACTCATACAAGATCTTAGTCATATCACTGGTCGCGTATTATCTACTAAACTGAGATATGTTTAAAATTACTAAGTAAATTTAATACATTTCTATCCATTACACAATGGAATATAATAATTCGACAGGATTACAGTCTGTATTTAATCTTAATCAAAAGTCCTACGAAATAAATATTATAGGGACAATGTTTTCGATAAATCCTTATATATTTAATGGAATATGTTTCATAAATTATACAAAGAAGCTAATAAAAAAGCAGCGACTAGTTTTTGTAGTAAATTTTATGAAAAATTATATGTGAGTAAAACATTGGAAATATTACTATATGCCTGGAATGAATCGATTGAATTGCTAAAATAAAATTCCTGTACTGACTTGGTCCTTTTCTTTAATAGATTAAACTTTTATATGAAATTAGTATGAAAATTTAATTTGGATTTATCACAAAAGGAAACAATATATTAATACAGGCTCACCGGTCGCGGTGGTTGACCTTCGATAACTTTTTCCATCGGTGTCGACCACTGTCGTACAGTTGTTTCTACTTTTGCTGACATGGCACTTCTGCTTTTGTTGTCGATATTAACAGAAGGTGAATTTTTTGCTGTTGTCCACTGTCGTTGTGTTATTACACCTGAAATGATACTGGATTATTTCCGGTGACCGAAGTAACAACTATCTTTGGTATTAAATTCATTTCAAAAATAAGAAGGAAATGAAAGTTGTAAGTGACAGCAGTGTTCCACGCCATCCTCTAGGTGCTGAAGTATGAACTTGAAGAATCTAACAACTTTCGTCTATCTTTCTACATTAATCAAACTACCTACCAAGAGTATGGTCGTCAAGAGAGATAAACTGTTCACTCGGCAATTGCGGAGGCGGAATATTAGGTAATGGCGGTGGTGACGTTTGAACTGACTGCTTTACAGAGTGCGGCTTGTTATTCTCGACTTTACTTGTCGATAAGACACTATCTGGGACGTTGGGCGATTTTACTTCGAACTGCTTTACTCTTTGCACTGAAGCATACAATACGGGAAGAGTGATCAGATTAGTTAATTAAATACAAAAATGCAATGAGAAAAATTAAAGATCACAATATCATTAAAATAGTATCAATAAATGCAGATAAAGTGTAGTGCAAAGTGATAAATCACAGTTATATCAAAAAAGAAGTAAAACAAGAAAAACATAGGACAACAATTTAATGTAATTAAATTAGCTAATAAATTTTATTTATATAGATGATAAAATAAAAAAGAGCTTCATTTTTTTTTTTTATTCTCTAGAAGAGAAGTTTCAAATGATACCGAATACTTTACGGAATACGTCTCATCATGCTGTTACCTAAGCTTACTGGAGTTACTTACCTATCTGCGGCATTGACAAGAAAATTCTTGAAGGTAAAATTGTTCATAAAGTAAACAGTTAAAAATGTCGAATAAGAATAGCCTCGAAAAATAGCTGAGGCAATATGCTTACAGTTAAATGATTTTAAGGAATATTTTCTTGCTCAAAAAAAGAAAGTTTTAAAAACCCCTTTTTTACTTTATATTTGTTATCAAGTTTAAGTGACTATCTAAGTTCCTTTTTTGTGGCTTAGTAAGTTGAAATTCCTGCTCGTTGAAAACGAAGCAAAACCAATGAAATTTTATTCGTTGTTTATTTCCTTAATTAGTCATAGTGACCAAACTCAACCTTCCTCAGCTAACCAAAACTTGGCTAATTCTACTTCCCAATTTATGTTGCATTCCCTAACCTGCTTTCAGTTTCATGTCCTTTTGGTTTTTCAGAGGACTAACGACAATTCAGAGAAATAATTCCATTTCAAAAATACCCTTTTTTATTGAGCAATTAACGAATGCAAAATCAATAAAGCAGATTGCATCGATACATATTGTTTCCGGTATGAATTGGCCAGATTTTTCAATAGACCTGATATCCTGTAGCTCATAGCATTTCTCATCCCTGTTACTACAAACTACCAAGTCATTGTCAATTTCAATTTTTTTAATGCATGCATTTGAAAAGGCCTGCATCATGAGCCATTTTTATCAATTGACAACGCTAGAGTTAGAAGAAAGTTAAGGATTTAAACCAAAAATAAAATTTATTATCACTTCTTTATAGGCACTGTAAGGTAGAATATCTAATAAAATTGGCTTAGTTTAATGTGCTGCTACTTGTTAAACAACCGGTTAGGAAAATTCCTTAGTAAGAGATGAATGAAGTGAAAAATTCGCCCCAATATTTCCAGTCAAGACAAGACTTTCACAATAAAACATACCTGTAAAGTACAATAGCAAAGAACTTTGTTCCACGTGTTTTCGATGACAGAATCGAAGATTATCAGAAGAACAGTAAAAATTTTTAGGAAAATAAGCACATTATTTTGAAGTTACTCCTTCTTCAACTGCTTTAATGGAGATTTAATTTATCCTAAGAATTAGGAGAAGTTTTCGCAACTGGATAATTACTAATTATTAAACAACTCATGCAGTAAATATGAGGAAGTGAAATGTAAACAAAGAGAGTTTACTATTTCTGAAAATATCTTCAAAACTCAGAGCATCAGCTTCTGATTTGCAATGCTAAGTATACTGGGAATTGTTTGTTACATAAGGAAAAGGATGTGCAGCTTCAAGGAAAGTAGAAATAGTTAAAAAAATATAGAAGTAATTCACATAAAATGAAGAAAAGAAAACTCATATCCTTCCTACCTGAAAACTAGTGATTTAGATTTTTGTCTGGTCTTCTCCCTTGTAACTTTTTAAATTTCATTTTTTTTTTCCACTGACTCATTCATCCCACCATATCTTTAATTAAACATGCAAATAATTAGGTCATATGTCTATAGGTATTCGAAGTATACATGACTTTCTTGCTGATTGAACAGCCTCACTAGACTTATTCAAAAATAAAACTGTTGCTATAAACTAAAAAGCAAAAGAAAACCGGAATTCAAATGCCATTGCACCATCACCAAATGAATATTTTACAAACACTAGCACATATGTGCATGCCATCGAGTTGAGTTTATTGCCAAATTTCTAAGAATAAACTTTTTTCATGGGCGGAAACATAGAGTCAACAGAATCTGATCTTTAGTTTCACCTGTTGTTTGAGCTTCTTTCTTGTCCTTCCATAGCTACCATTCATTGCGCAAACATTCACAGCATTTACAAGAATGATTATGTGAAGCCTTCAACTGTTGAGGTTTATTATTTCTTCAGAATCCTTCAAACCTCAATGACACTCTCTACGTAATATTAGGGAAGTTTGGCCCAGTAGTAGGCTACTAAAAGGTGAGCAACATGTTATGCAATTGTATGTGAGCACAAAAATCGGATTAACTGAATCATTAATATCATTGAAAACAGAAGATTCAGAAGTTCAAGAAGTAAAAGAACAAAATTTGACACAAAACAGATAGGCGCAATTCAAAATATTCACAAATTGATTGTTTATATAACTTGCCCTTCATAACTGTAATTAGTAGGTAAATTTATATTTATCACACAAGACGGAAACACAAAATCAAGTGTACATTCTGAAAGGAAATCATTTTCGAAATCAGAATTAATAAAAATTTCCTCTAATTAATGAATTTTCTCTCATTAAAATTTTCTCTGTTATTATCGTAATACTAATTGTAGGAAATCCTATCAACAAATGGAACTTTCGAGAGCAGTGGTAATATTGAAAAGGAAAAGCTTTTCATTCAATTATCACGAGAAAACTATCGCCAGTTCTGCATGAAATCAGTTCATTCTTGTCACTCTCAGGAAAATTTATAGTGTTGTCATTTCAGTGGTACTGCCCTCTCATTATCAATAAATTAAATTTTAGGCGAGAAATTTGTTTGGATCAGTGCACTGGTACATCATCCATTACATTTCTTTCTCTTCAATCGTTTAAATGATCCGCAAAAACAAAAGTGATCCATTTTTGAGCCATTCCTTATTTGATGATCTCGTACAGTCACAAAATTATAGAGAATCAACAGCATATTTTCCTTTCAAAACAAGAAATGATTTTAAATTAGTGATTAAAAATTAAAGCATTTGCACAGAAAATAGGATAAGAGGATAGTGTTTAATGTTGTTAAAATTTTGCACGGAAGCATAATTTTAAGTTTGAATTTTGAAAAATATTAAAAATAAATTATCCTTCAAGTTTTAGATTTTCAAATAACATTCATTCATTTCAAAAGCTCATCTTGGCATCTCTTATTTGAAATTTCCCTCTAGCAGTGTAATACAATTTGTAGTCATATTCCTATATAAAAACTTTAAATTTTTAAAGACTTTCAGATTTTTTAAAAAAATAAAAAATAAAAATGGAAAATAAAATTCAGATCATTAATCGAAAATCAAGTTTGTGTCCAGGAAAATGAATTGCCGACAGCAACAGATAAGATGGATAACTTAAAATTACACGCTGAAAAATCTTAAACAAAACTTCTTAATAAATAGGCAGTAATCATTTATTAAATTAAAAGTAGAATTAAATGTAGCAACTACATATTATTAAATTTATTTGACAGTGAAGGAATTTCTGTGAACAATTAAATTTCGTAGCAGTACAAAAACTGAATTATTAACAATTTAGGCTCAAAAGAGTTTACGATATTATCTGACGAGACTTAAAAAACCAATAAATGATTTAAAGGAATTTTGAATTGCTCTGTTCAGGCTCGTTGCACAAACAAATCTGAGAAATTCAATTATATCAGAAATAGAGAAGGAGAAAAGTGGGGGGACAACGGCGACAAAAGGTAGATGAGTTAAGGCAATTATACTGAAAATGTGATGAAAACGGGTTTTTGGATACAATGAAGCCATTCAATCTTAGTTATTGTTGATATTTAAGCCAAAAGAAAGTTCTGAAATGGAAAATTGATTTTTCGGACAAATCAAGTAAAAGGTCGAATTTCAGGAAAAGTTTGACCAACATTGCTTTTTAACAATATGAAATATAGTCCTTATAATAGGTTTTAAATAACTAAATAAAGAATTTCACAGTTAACGGAATATCTTTTATAAAATTTTTTACACTAAATATTTTGCTTTTATTTCAAAATAACAAATAAATGCCAAACGAAAATATTAAAAGGCAATAAAAAAAAATTGAAATTCACATAAAAAGGAAACAAACAAAAGTTTAGTTTGCTTCTCAGCACCGCAACAATTATCGACAAAGTGAGGAAAAGAAACAAATTAAGATAATGATATGCAGAAGATCGTTTACATCAAATTGAATGCATGGATAAAATTACCAACGAAGAAGTTTGAAAAACAGATAATTTGTATTTATCAGTACTACCTTCGACTTTGGAGAAAGTTAATCGATAAGAGAGATTCTTAATATCTTCTTTGTTAAAAGGATGTGATCAGTAGAAGAAAATGGAATCGGATGAAACTGCTAGAATGTTATATAAAAAAACTTTTTTTTTTTTTTTCTACAAAAAGGGATTCTGAATAGGTGAATTCGAGGAAAGTGCAAGGAAATCATTCGGGTCACATCAGTTTACGTATTACATCCATAATGAAATTTCAATTTTTACAAAATTTAATACGAATTATTTCACACCTTTCTAAATAAATGAATTTTTGAATGAGCCAAAACGGATGTGACAAGTGTCACAATGTTTTTTTTTTATGAAATGACTTGTTTACTTAATACTGCTCAAATGAAAATATCTCGAAGATTAATGGAATCATTAATTTATATTACTATTGATTTTTTCTGCCAAAGTATTAAGAATAAACAAGTGTTATTTTTTATGCACTCATGCAAAAACAGTTCAAACCAAAATGAATTTTTAAAAGAGAATTTTGGCATAAAAGCAAAACATTACTAGGCATGATAATTCTCATTATTTTCAGTTCATAATAGTCGACAATATTTCTAGTACAATTAATTGGGAAAGAAAATAGTTTGAAATCTAAAAAAGAATTAAATAAAAAAATTGATAAATTTTTAGAAAAATATGAGATGTAAATTTCATCGGCTTCTTGCTTGTTTCTATTTGCAAAAAATCATAAGGTAGTATTCAGATGGTACTATCTCCTTTCAAATAACGGTGTATCCGAGCCAGTACGTTTAGGCATAAAAACGAAAATTTGACATTCCATGTGATTAACGATCGCTTCTTTGGAACACATTACTGAGAAATAGAAAAAAGAAAGATAAATTTCTGATAACGACAACATTTCAGTGCTTGCAAAAGGAGTACTGAACAAAGCGAAATCAAAGAATTCTTCTTTCTCTTTTTTTTTTTTTTTTTTTTTTTTTTGCGGGAAATTGGGCAACAAAGTTTCCTGTAAGGATGAAAAGGAGATGGAAAATGAAGGGGGGGAAAAATGGAAAAATTGGATCCAGTTTGTTTGCATTTATGATTCATAAAGTCTAGTATATTGTTCTGGAAAAAAGTGGAAGTCTTTAGATCTAAGCCTGTCAAAAAGAAAATTTCGAAGCACAACATCAACAAAAAGACCTGTATTATCTTTTTTTTCTTCAAGAAAAATTCATGATTTTGTTTTTTTAAGTTTTAAATTATTATTTTGTCAGATTTCTATAAAAAACGTCGCTAGTACATTATTCAGAAATTATCAGTGAACATTTAGAAAGATAGTAACTACTAAAAATTAAATACTAAGAAAACATGCAGTGTTAGGAACAAGTTATCCGAGAAATAACAGAAGTGATTAATTAAAAGTTTTGTATCGACTAAAAGTTTAGTGACTTGATTCAATGATAGTCTGGCTAACATATGCCTGAAATTTTGCACGTTAATTTATGAGAATCTATATGATTACAAGTTTCAGTTGTGCTGCATTTGAAATGAAATGAAATCAGATTGGAAATACATGTTACAAGTATAATATAAGGCAAAGAAAGAAGAGAAAATAGCATCGAAGTTTGGCAGAAGAGCAGTTTTTTAGAATATTTTTTTTTTTAAATTACAAAGAAAAGTGCTGCCTTTAGAGGGACCCTAAGGAAGGAAAAACAGAACGAAATAAAACGAAACACTTCTGATGAGCCCAAACGATTGAAAACACGAAACTGGTTCAAAATTTCTTTAGAAATTATTCATTCCTTCTGGATGAAAATTAAATGGAGAAAAAAAGAGTAGAAAATTGATTGAAAATGAAAAATTTTTAGACGAAATGTTTCACTCTGGCAATTCAAACCTGTGGTTGAATAGAAAGAATATCCAGCGAAAAAAATTATTTGCATTAATTTTTCCACAAAATAGTAGCTGATGCACAATTTACATTCTTTCTCTCAATAATTGCACATCATTAATTACTAAATGAATTTGGAAAGATCTGCAACTCCTAATTCCGGTACTGTTTATTCAGTCAGACAGAATCCCTTCCTGCCTACAAAACGAGATTCTTAAGGTAGATATTTCTTTCTCAGGCTAACTGCATCCAATGTTCAAATGAGCCCATAAAATACGAAGAAGAATTACTTGTAGAAACGATAAAACAAAGAATCCATCACTTTTCAAGGGACACCACACAGAACACACAATTTATTTGTGTGGAGTTGATGCGTGAAGTACACTTAACTACTTCTATAACTGTTCGATAGTGCCGTAGAATTCTTACGACGCCACAGAATAGCACTGAGAAAAGAAGACATCAAACAGTTACAGAAGGCAGGTTGAATCTAAAGGTATCACAAGCAGTTACAGAAAGGGCATGATGAATCTGAAGGCACCGCCGTGCAGTGAACTATACAACGAGCAGTTGGAAATTGCGGTCGTTTCACGATATCGCTGGCCACTCGATCAGAAAGGCCTTGAGGAGGATGGGCGAAGGATGGATGGGGTCAGGTAACGTTCATCACAACACTTCGACGAGTATTGAGTGGATGGGCAGTACATTCGATGAAAGTACCGACGAATTGCGCGATGCGATTTTGTCACTCTCTTCTTTCTACCTGTCTGTGTAACCATTTTCAAACATATAAAAGCATTCCCTCTTCTTTTACTGCAGGATAGTAACTGTGAGAGTGGTGGTGATGTTGATAATGATACTGATAATGATGGCGATAATGAAGGTGGTGATGATGATTAATAGAAGATGAAACGGAGGTAAAGGAAATTTCTCTTTGTGCTGCCATCGCTAAAATAGTTGAAATTTTTTTTTTTTTTGAAAAAGTGAGCGAAGAGCGAATAAGTGGGTAAAGAAATACAGCAATTTTCCGCCGTTGACTACAAACATTCTGTCAAATATTGCCCTTTTTCTTATCATTTAATGCTCGATAAATGATAGAAAGTACTAGACTGAAATTTAAGCTAGATAGATAGTTGTATGATAGGCTCGTTTTGTTCATATTTCTACACGCTTTGTTTTTAATTTCCTAAATGGAATAATCGTCTCCGATCGCTTTTCTGAATTACGCTTTCCTATCAAGCTATCACTTCATTACATCATGCCTAGGCCGCATCTTAACTCTTGACCTGGAATTCTGAAGAAAATGAGTTCTGAATTTAGCAAGAAGCAAACAAAATAACTCTAGTGATGCTGGTGATGAATGATGATGACGCTTATGAAGAAACAAGTCTTCTGAAAACCACAACGATAGCTATTAAAACTAACAGTGTGAGTAATAGCTGCCAGATTATCGAAGGGTCCATTTACAAAACAACACAAACTACGTCTAAATCTGATTTTTTTCAGAAATTTTTTTTTTAAGATAGTTTTGATATCCATTTCGACGTAGATATTGATAGCAAATATATTCAAAAAAGAAATGCCCGTCTATTTGTACTATCTTTTTTTTTTCATTTTGTAAAAAAAAAAAGGAGAACAAATAGATGAGCTATCGTTGTGATAAGTCGATAAGAAAGATTTAGCAATAAAAGGAAAGTGTGTCGAGAGTTGATGATAGCAACGGTAATGAGCAAACCAGGTAAGGTGAAGTGCAAGTGTTTACAACATGATAATGAAAATTTCTCCTTCTACAGCCACGTTTTTTATTTTTTCACATTCCAAATGCTTTTTGGCTAAAATATCAAATGTATTTTAAACAAATGATGCTGCTAAAGACTATCTGTCATTTGCTTATCACCGTAGTGGTAATGATAATAGAGTAACAATGACGATCGCGCAATGATAATGATAATGTTTATGGTAACGATGGTGCTGATAATACCAATAAATCATTACAATGAACTTCGTTCAACTGCGTAAGTACAAAATGACATAGTTATAGCCACGATAAATAACATGGCAATGTAGAGAGAAACAAGTTTCATGTTATCAATAACAACTGTTAGTGCGATATTGTATAATAATATGTACTAAGAGCATAGAAATTAAATTTAAATGATTAAATTAAACAAAATAAGGTGGAATGAATGTAAATTGAAATGAACAGAAGCCAGTTTACCGTAACTCTAGCATTACTATCATTTTCAAAATAATACTACTGCCGAAATAAACGAGTGAATGGAGGGAAGCAACTAGTTTTCTGTGGTTTTTCCCAGTGAAAGTTAGCTGCCTAGATGACTATGCAAATTAAGTTTGTCCTTCACACAACTCCTAGTCTTTTTGCCTCAATTCGGCTTAGGCTTAGTAAGCTTTAAAATTTCCGCAAATTTCTTGAAAAATATTTATTAACACTAACATTCTTATCACTCCAAACAAGATACATAGATATTATTATTATAATTTTTAACTCATTCTTTTGAAGATTAGGATGGCGCTTTAATCTAATTAAGCATTTTTTTTTTTTATAAACATTTTTTTTTCTCCCTATAATTCCTCTCTGTTATACAATCAGACCTCAAACATTCCTTTTCCACAAGAACTTTCCTTGAAATTCATCAAATTTTCAAATTAGAAACATACAAAGTTGTTAACATTATTCAAAAAAAAAAAATACTTAAAACAGATTACTACTATTGTCTTTGTAAAACTTTATTGCATACTTTTAATTAGCCAACAAGTTAGCAACTGGAGTGTAGCATAAATATTTTTTATTTCCTCATATTTTTTACCACCTTTTGTAGGATGGCTTCAAGGATTGTTATGCATTGATAAATTTATTGTTCGAGCAAAGTTATTCGACCAAAAACATTTGCTATTTTTCAAATCAAGCCGATTATAATCATTTTTCTCATGAATGAATGCCACACTGCGCTCAATTTCCCAAACATTCTTATTCCAAACTGGAAAATGATAAGCATTGTGGAAATCAATAAAGTACACTTTATTGTGGTCTATTTTGTCTAATTAACTTGTCTTAATGAACTTACCACTTTCACCGCATTCCAGTGGAATTTTAGCAGTGTATCGAACATTAATGATCGATGTTGTCTTCGTCATCCCAAATAACACCAGCAGAATTTCCAACAGTTCGAACACTTCCTAACAAGACCAAAATTTATGATTTTAACTACTATACTAAAAAATTTTGTTCGCACAAATCAATAATCAGCAAATGATTTTGGAAAGCTTTGAACAATTAATTGGCATGATAACTGTAAACCTTGCATTATAAAAGGGAAGTTTTAAAGGAAGTTAAAGCAAATTGATTATTAAGTAGCTGATGCTAATTCATTACTACACAATACTGATTGTTTTTTATGAGAAATCTTTGAAAGATGATAGATGACATGTGAGGTGGTAGGTTTGTTGACTTTGTGCTTTTATTTTGCTTTAAATCAATCATTCAACAAAGTAGAATTAATCCAAATCAAATCATTGACATGAAAATCTGTGTGCTTTCTGAAGATTAATTTCTTGTTATTTGAATCTGCACATGTTCCGTGTTCGAAGGACATTTTTAAAAGTTGCAGTTAAAGCTACTTGAAATCAAATCATTATTGAACAATTCATCTCACAATAAGCAAATTCAAATTGATACGCAAAAGAACAATTTGAAACTCGGTCTTTAGAAAGACTTTTTTTTTTCCAGAAATTCACTTCTTTATGGATCACATTTGAAATTCATAGGTTTTTGATTATTGCATAAACAATACTTATTGCCATTCGAAGTTCAAGTGACCCAATGAAGTTCAAATGGTTTTGGAAAAGAAAACAACATTGGGAATGTAAATAAATTTCTTTTATATTATAGTTTCATATTTTAAAACTGGGTTTCTCTACTTGAAAATCTAATCAAAAAGTGCGTAGTAATCTTTTCAAATGGATTGCGTTTCTGACCGCAATTTCCATTCAAAAATAACTAAAAAAAAAACTATGCAATTGTCAGTGTCCTACACTGAACTTATCCTTAAAGAACTATAATCTAAATTGATTGAATTCAGACCATCGGAGATACATTTGCTTACTTGAAGGAAATAAACATGAAAATTGAAGAAATTTCAAATGAGGAAGATGACTGCGAAGATGGTAGGCATAATTATTATTGAAAATTGAGTAATTACTGTCAACGATTTCAGGAGTATAGAATAGTTAACCTCTATTTTTCATACTTCATCCTAAATAGCTCAATTTTGAGATCTATTCAAATTTTACTTGTATCCGAACAAAATATTTAGATGCTTCTGTCAAATTCGGAATATTCCGCACAGAGACAAAATTTATCGAATCTGAATACAGTACATATTTATTTCTTAGAGACATAATTATTTCAATGATTCTAATCATCAAAAAGGGAGCTATGATATTTCCGCATAAATAGAAATTATACAATAGAATATCGATATCGCACTTTTATTGTAAATTAAGCTTCTGATTTGCTGAATATTCCATTTCATTTCTTTTCATCCGATGGCTCGTATTCTTTTCACTTGAAATTCCCACAACACCAAAATATTCCACTTTTTCTGGTACTATGCATTTAATAACTTTTTATATTTGATAACTGCATTTAATTACATTTAAATACACATTTAATTATCTTTTATACTTGTTAGTTACTACTAATTCTTGTGAAGATCTTTGAGTCAGTTCAATTCTTCAATTCCTTCTTGGGTCGAAATTAAGAAAATATGTTTACTTTGAAATTGGACTAAATAGCTATGCGAGTTAAACGTATTACGTTATATTCATCCAGCTTCATACTAGTGATATCGATGTACTCAAATTAAAAAGAGATAAAATATCATTTCTTGGCTGAGCAAACCTCTTAAGCACCTTATTATAACCCACATAATCAAAGATAATTGCCTTAAGGATTTGAAAAATAGGGCAGAGTTGAAATGAATGAAACAGAAGAAAGTAGGACAGGAAAATAGAAAGTACCAAGCAAATACAATTCTAGCTTTACCAACAGAAACTATTTTAATTAATTTAGCACTTCTTGACTTCATAGAGCA
Source organism: Setaria digitata (assembly GCA_003640385.1). NCBI lineage: Eukaryota > Metazoa > Nematoda > Chromadorea > Rhabditida > Setariidae > Setaria > Setaria digitata. Next base: position 162,016 of record RCAB01000007.1, on the reverse strand, counting down.
AATTATTTTTTAACTTTAAAATGGCATTATTATTTTAAAATATGAAACATTCGTAGCATTAAGCTAACTAAATTATTTTTTCAATTAGAATAACAAAACACAGCTAAGTAAAAAGGAACTTTGAATCTTGTTATCATTCCGAAAGTGTTAACTGAATTCTTCGTCCAAAGAAGTCAAAAAAAAAATTAGGTGACGCTCTCTCTTTCAACTTCAGCTACTAACGTCTTTACTTATTTTTTTTTTTTTTATTATTTTAATAATTCTTATTATTCTAAATGATAAAAAAATTTCTTTCAAATGCCAGTAGTTCACAATGAAGTTTCATTTAAAATAGAAAATTAAAAATTAGTGAATATTCTTGGCTCATTCAAAATCTTTGCTGGATATTTAGATGTTGGATCAAGCGCAAAATATTGACTGATTTTTAGAATAATGTACATCTTCTCAAACACGTTTACTCGGAAAATAGAATTTTTTCACTCATTTTCACATGTTGTTTAAGTTGTAAAATTAAAGTCTTTCACTGACAATAATTAGTTACAGTAGGACTTAATTTGCGACAATTCTTCAAAAAGATCATTATTTGAAAAATGAGGCCTTAAATCTGAATGAAAGAATTACACATCCATGCTAAAACTTGAATTGCTGATGGGTGATATTGATAACATCGAGAAATGATGATGGAGTTAGAACTTATGAATTGCAATTTAATAATTGAAATTCTAAAATAATTTGCGAATTGTTAGATTTCTGTGACCTTTCACCTCATCAGCTTTCAAAAATGCTCAGAACAAATCTATCATAAATTATTTGACAATAATGATATCATAAAATGATTTCACAGATAGAACAAGCAGCAGCAAATGATATAGCGATTGTATATTTTATCCATAAATATTGTAGCAGAAATTTCGCAGTGCAGCCGGAGCTCTCTCTCTACCTGTCGCTTTCGCACTCTACCTGTCCTCTTGCTACCTGCATTTTCGACTTCACTTTTCAAAGCATTTCATCATATTTGCTCATGCAGAAGCTCATCAAAACACGTCATGCACAAACATCCATCCGTGCTACCTTTTGCTTCTCTCTTCACAAATGCAATTTCAATTTCATTTCATCTCATTTCTGACCAGAGCATCAAACAGTAGCAGCAACCAGCGTAAAATCAGCGTGTAATGAATGAAAATGTCAAAAATCAGGAAGGATCATCGATTCTTACTTCAACTACACTTCTTGATAAATGGTACTTTTTAACTTTTATTGGCATTTATTCATTTTTGTTTAAAAAATGAAAACAAAAAAGAAGCAAGGAAAGCGGAATTTATTGCGTTAGAAACGTACCTGGCTCAATAAACTCATTCAGTTGTGAGTCTTTCTTTAATTTCTCTTTTATTTCGGATGATTCTTCCACAATAAACATTTATTTCATTTCTTATCACTTATCATTTCTTAGATTAATTAAATGAATGAATCTATTCGCAAAAACGATAAATGATAAAGAATAAAACCTTATAATAACAAATTGAATAAATTGTAATATTTCTTGGTAGCAATAATGCTCATAGAATTATCTTCTAACAATAATTATTTTTGTCAAAGAAAATTAACAGCCATCGCTTGCAGTAATTATTTATAATTACAGCTTTAAGATGTTGCTAAAATATCGAAAGAATTTTTGATACAATTATTAACTTGCGAACAAAAAGTCAAGACTTCAAGAGTACGTGAAGTCGATTTATTACTTATAATGTAATATCACGTAAAATACGATGTAATATCATGTAATAACAAAAATCATTCATTTAACTTTAAATGTCAGAATGATATTGCTTTAATAGAAATATAATATTTATTATTCATAATCAGACATTTTAACACACTGATCGAAAATTCGTTTCTTTCAGACATTCGCTGAACTATTTATTTCTTTCATTTGTCACTTTCAATTTTTAGGCGACGTATTTCTTGAATATTTGAATGGACAGATTCAGAGACTAGCTACGAAGGAGCTTTGTATGCGATACGAAACGTTCCGAGAAAATAACACCTCATTTTGAAAAAAAAATCTAATCCACACACAGTGATCAGTATTGCTTACTTGAACTTTTCACGGAATTTCCTGATTCTGACCATCAAAGCTATCTACTAGTTTCAGATTTACTTTAGAATGCTTTTTCACTAACTGAATTAAGAAACTGCTAGGATCTGGCTCTTTAGCAGAAAAAAAAAGAAATTGCAAAAAGTTCAGTAATGATAGAAAAATACTAGCATTAATACAATGTAAATTATATGAAACGATGACAATTTCCACGAAATTGAAGACAATTCTGTAATGAGAAAGAATTTGTTGGCTATATTTACATTCCCGAAAAATGTTTTAATCTTTTTCAAGACACCTTCTATACAAATGCTTCCACATCTAAAATGTTTAAACATTCTAGGTGTGAAAAAATATAACGGGAATTAATTATATAAATAACAGCCTTAGATGGAATTCTCCTAATTTTTAAACAAGATATCGAGAATATTAGTAAATGGAAGTACTAATGAAAATTATTGCCTGAATAGCTTGTCACCTGTCATTTTGAGTCTCTTTTGACAGAACATTTGTTCACTAATTTAAGAAAAAATACAAATAATGGAAACAAAAAGATCTACATCACTAAAATAAAGATAGATTCAGTTTCCACTGTTTGTTCCTATAGAGTTGGAAATTCAGCCTCTGTAATCATTTTCACAACTAACGGAAGAGATCGATAGTGATTCATTTTCTAATTTGGTATTAATGAATGCAAAACGTGACTCGACAGTAATAAATAACTTGAATTAACTTCAAAATGGTTTTAAAAACATTTATATATTTACAAGACATTTACAAAACGATATATGAAAAATTTTTAAAAAAAAAATTATTTGAAAAAAAAAAGCATTGATCAATTCTTGACGAAATGTTGATGAACTATATGTTAACTTGATCGCTTATCACTTCAGATCCAGAAGTGTCGATCAAACTACCGTTTAATGATTCAGTTCCTGAAGCACATATTCTATTCTAATAAAGTGTTATAGTGATGATTGAATTCAATTAAAGTAGCCAAATTCAATGAAATCTTTTTATAAACCTTTCATAAAATCCGATTTTTGCATGCTTCAAAGCATTTATAATATCGTTAAAACCGTTATTTCCAAGCAATCGACTTCGAAAGTCATCTGCTTGTCGTTCAAAAACTGTTCTTGGGATTGATGCTACCTGGAAATAATTGTTTTGAAAAAGACTAAAAATGTTAAGATCAATCGCAACAATAAAACTTTCTCGAAATTTTCGAAAACCATACCTTTGCATAAATCATCGTGGTTCTGTTCGGTGTGTGGCGTTCTTTGATAGATTGCAATATTGCCTTATCATGGAAGGTTGGACTGCTGGCTAAAAAACTTTATCGATATAGTATGGTGCAGCCTAGAGAAATTTACCATTTAAGACTTTACGTCTGATACAGATATTGAAGATAATCTCCTCAGAATATATGCAAAATTATGATAAAATATCAAGTTCATTTAACAAAAGCAATAGAAAAAATATATATATTTTGAACTCGAAATCAAAAATTTAGAGAGCAGAATTCGAAATTAATTTTTCGACTAATGTCACTAAACTTAATGCATTGTTTACTCGTTGTTTCTTTCATAAAGATTAAGAAATGGAAAGCGGTCCACTAATTTGCTAAGCAAACATCAATGAAAGCAAGAATCAATAGAATCTTATTTTCTGATAATACATGATAGTCTATTGACCATCATTTCTAAGCTGATTTTTGTAATGCTTATTTTAGATATTAGCTGATCCGCACTTGTACCGGTTGTTGTTGTTCTGAGCAATTCTGAACTTGTAATATACTCAGTTTTAGTTTCCAAATACTCCAACTGTGGCGTTGCCTCAGTAATTCCACTTACTAGCCGATCATACTCGGCTTGTTCACGGATCATATAATCTGTCTTCCACCTAACTGAAAGAAATAAAACTTCTTATATCTTTCAACTTCGCTTTAGTGAAAAATTTTCCATCATCAATCATAACTGCAAAAAATTTCTGAAGAATTGTAATTACACTTTAAGGATTAGGGCATAATGTAAAATAAAGCAATATCCAAAAGCCGAAATAATATCTATCATTACTTTGTGGTTATCATTCATAAGAAAATCTTCATTCCATCATTTTTCAACACTGAATGGTACCCCTTTAATAAGCAGTGTTAGTTATGATATTTAATACTATTCAGACTTTTTTTGTCATTTCATTCATTTTCTTTTATATAACTGATCTGCCGTAATTTAGAGACTTTAATTGATATTTATTTTTTTTTCACAGCCACTTCCTGGATGCTATTTCATCCGTAACCACCGTACAATTAAGAGACTTAGTTTTTTTTTTTTTCAAATTAATAGATTGAAGTGTTTCAAAATTACCGACCTGCTTTTTTAGAATCCAGCTCGGACGGTCCTCTATCTAATTCTTCCGAAATTTCATCCGGCTCGCTACGATAATCATCAATGATATGTTGTTCGTCGAAACTTAAACGAGTGTTTGCTGTAAGCTTTTCGTGTGGTCTGATTTCTTCCTCGTAGACCTCACCAGTATTCTGAATTTCTGGAGATTCATCCACCATCACTTCTACATATTGAAAATGTTACTTACCCCTGATAGCTTGCTACCTATCCCTCCAAGATTTCGCGATGATCAAAGAACATTTTCTAACCCGATTTCTGCGGTTTTGATGATTCCCACAGCCCTTGGTTTTTTTTTCTGGCTCTCGAAAATCCCAATACAACAATTCAGAATTGAGGATCCATTGAGGATCCATTCAGAATTGAGGATCCAAAAAACTTACTTTTAAAAGTTCACTATCGAGTGCATGGAACTTAGCACCAGCTAATTTCGGCTTTTCCGGTGTTTCAGCAACTGTTCCCCCCGCGACTTCCTCATGAAGACGTCTTTTGAGCTGCTCATCAACAATCTGCAAGTAAAAAAAGCTGCGTGAAATATTTTGGTGAATTTGAATGTTAAATTCTGCAAAATTTCTAAAACCTCTTGAGACTTAAACAAAATCCAACTTTTTCGATGATTTTAACGAAAGCAGCAGTCTGAGTTTGTGAAAGATTTAGTGTAGCAACCACTTCCTTCAAATCATTTAGTGAACTTTCCGTGCTATTGCCAACATCCTAAACACAGTACATAAATGGGACATTAAGTTGTTATTTCAGGGTCTTAAGGCTAACAAGAGAGTAAGATATTTGGGAACAAATCTAATAGAAAAGAAAGCTACCAAAAATGAAAAATCAGTATAAAAAATACTTTGATTTGAAACAAATGATTCCAAAATCGGTCATCAAACCCATTTTGCAAAACTTTTTTCTCCAACAAATTTCTGCTGCCACTGTCATTTTCTACACTGACCTGAAAGCTATGTCATATATTAATTTAATCAAAATTTAATAAGTTTAGCAGTAAGTTAATTATAAAACCTATCTTAATTTGAACACTTCCCAATGTTTCATTTTTTTCCTTTATTCAGTTTATTCTGATTTTAAATTCGCTGAAATGCACTATGATTTCAAAACTTGATTTCTTTTTTCAACCAAAGATCTTAACTACCTATTAAGTTCGTCTTATAGTACTAACCTCATCACTTTCTTCTGCTTCTGGAATCTTTACCATTCCCAAATCAGCATCATAAAAATTCTTTGGGCTTTCTACCATGTCAGTAGCATTGCCATCTGAAGTAGTAAAATATAGAAGCAAATATGAGAATTGTAAGGAACCAATTTACAAACAACGGGATTTCAACGAGTTTATTTAGAAATTATGCACTCTTCAGACTTATTTTTTTAATTATAGTAGAAATTCATGGCATAAATTTATAAAAAAGAAAACTGGCTGCAAGTTTGCGAAAGTAGTATTTAGGATTAATTGTTTTTCTTTTTCTTTTTTGTTATTGCAAAAGGTTAAGTTTTCTTTCTAATTTTTTAAGATCTTGTATACAAATTCAATAATTGCATAACATTGGAGGATGACGAGACTCATCTTAATTGTCCAGTACCAAAAATAATTTAGCTTTTTTTTTAGAGAGTCTCATTTATATTTGGCTCTTTCAGGCAAAATAAATGACTGACCAATGGCACTTCTGACTATTTGAGGAGAAACAAATTTTTGGCCCATTTCAACGACTTACAACTTCCTCCTTCCTTTCTTTCTTCTTCAGTCTTCGTAATAATTTTATATTGTAAAAATCTGCATAGTTTGCAGCATTGTTTTGTGTTTATTCAAATAAAAAAAATGAAATTTTTGAAATGGCTACATGCAAGAGAGTGTAGGCTTTAGCGATTGGAGCAAATGGAAGAAAATGAATTGGACCTTGGTCATCAAGAAGTCAAAAGAAACACCTTCCGAATTGCCATCCATATTGACTATTCCAGGTGTGCTTTTTGATATTTCGTCTGTCTTAGCTTCATCTTTGCTGGCTATTTCGAGAGTTTCTGGATTATTTGGCAAGCTCCCTTCTAAACCATCATTGTTCATCAAGTTCCGACGTTTCTGTCCATAATCTACCAACTGAAAAATTTGGCAATGTATTAAGGATAAAATTCTCCAGTCTTCTGAAACAGCTTATTTCATTTCATTTCATTAAGAATTTTTTTAAAAACATAGAGTGGTGTTGATTTTTTTTCAATAAAAAATTTAAAAAAATTTTTTTTTCATTTCATTTTTTGCTTTGACAGCAATAATGAGTCTTTTATAATTCTGCTCAATTTTCTCCTTCAAAATTAAAATTTTTCCAAAGTTGTTTTTAGCGTTTCCAAATAAACTGTATCAGAAAAAAAATTAACTGAAACCATTAAAATACGAGAGCATTTTTATTAATTGCTTGAATACTTTTTAAATCTTAAATTTTTATGCAGTTATTCACTGCAGTGATAATTTGTTTGATAATGGCTGATTTTGATGACCGAAATTTAGTTGGAAATTTATACAATTTGAGGATATCATTTGTATTGTTTGTATCAATCAAGACAGGTTACCAGCGGTAGGAAACTTGTTTGCCAACCAAACACAGATGGATGGAAATGCAGGAGATCCTTTACGAATCAAATTATGCGATACGAACAAGCTTTTAATTTAAGAAAAAAAAAAAATGGTAAAAATGATAGGAAAAGAACAGATATTTATTTGCTTGTTTAAATTCATTCTCATCAAACGAGATTTAGCTTTAGGAAGGATTTATTGAAGAAGGGAGCTTTTCTCACAGTTTATTTTCTGATACAGTGCTTTTTTTTTTTTTTAACATTCCTCTAATTACCATTTGTGGTGTTTTAGTTAATATGAAAACGAAATAATTAACCATATCCATGTTGAAATCATTATTAATTGTGAAATTAATTAGTCTTTGAAAAATTTGTGCTAACCAAAAAAATGTTTATGATTTCAAGAACGGAAAAGTGTGCAATGTTAAGCATAACAACAGGCATGTGATAGATGAAGGGTGCGTGAATCAAAAATGCTAGAACTAATTTGTTAAAGGTGATTTGGATAAATCGAGTTTTAATCATAATCCGTAACATCCAGTTTTATTAATTTCTAGTTTTCTTGTGTTACTAAAAGCTTAAAGGTTGATTTAAATTTCCAAAAATTATAACAAGTCAGAATTAAAATCAATTTGAATAAATGGCAAAGTTGAACATATACTACTTGGTGACATTTTCCATTCTTCGAAGAATGTCGCAATTTAAAATATTCCATTTCATTTTATTGTGAAGTAATTTTTGTGGCATTCGAGAGTTGCTTCTTTTATATTTTCTGTTAGAATTATACTTAACATAACTATTAATCTTATTTAAAAACATGACACTGTTTCCACATGTTTTCAAAGTTATATGTCAATTGGGAAAATCTACAAATACAGACAGATGCTTCTGCACTTGCCGAAAACAAAATTTATTTTTCCCAAACATCTGTGATACTTCAAAACTAAGAGATGCAATCTAGGTGTTTGGATTGAACAACATAATTTACAGTCTGTTTTTCAAGATGTTCTATAGTGAATGAAAGAAGAAGCCTGTTGTGATGATATTGAGATCCCTCACAGTATTCCTAAAGTGGTTTTGAGGATTGTTACGTATTGAAGAAAGGAACAAACGTTCCTGGACATTTATCCTGTTATTGAATTTGAGAAAGAAGCCGAAAAAAAAAAACCACTATAAAAACTATACTACTATAAAAATTACTATAAAATTATAAAAACTATAAAAAAATTTAATTTTTCAGAATATCTGCTATCATTCCTAAATGCTATTAAAAAAAAAAAACTATATTTTATAGTACTATAAAAATTTAATTTTTCAAAATATCTGCTATCATTCCTAAATCCGTAACAATTTACTTTTGAAAGTTAAGATTTTAATAGCACTAAATAGTAGCTAAGTTTGAACAATAATTTATAAGCTCGATCTCTGACTTTTTTTTAGAGTCTAAAATAATAAAGTATACTCATTCCTAAAATTTTCTGCCACCTCAAGTGCCAGAAAAAGTGAAAAAATAACCTTCAGAAGAAGACTATTGCTATTCATGAGTTCGCCGAAATTACCAAGATGTGTTAGGTTGGTTGGGTGAGTCTGAGTGGTACCAAGTAAGACACCATTATTGGGCAAGAAAGAGGGCCTGAATAGATCGCTGCGCAATGGTTGAAACCAATGGGCGAATTGACTCGAGATATCTGAAGCAAAGAGAAGAGTAGAAGTTTTTTACTTGAATAATATAAAACTGAAAAGTTATTAAATGAAGTGAAACGGATCATCCCATCTATTGAGCAAATATTGAGGACGAGACTGGCCACTCTTTCATCAAATAGTATTTTCTGTACATAAACTAAGGTCCTCTTTCAAAGAAAGAACACTTGAAGAAAAACTTTCACTGTACTTTGTATTTGACAATTTTGCAGAAACTTTGGAAGAGTTAAACAAACCTTTTGTAGCAACAGCCTGATGCCTCAGTTGAAATGGATTAAATGCAGTTAACAGAGGAACTGAGAGATACGGGAAAAATGGTCTGAAATTTTATCGATAGCAACAGGTGAGAGAGTGAAAATGATAAGAAGTAGGGCTTGGACAATATCCTCCGCATCTTTCACCTTAAAAATAAAAAAATAATTACTGTGCATTGTCAACAACAGATTCTTCTCGAGCACTTCCACCTTTCGAGTTTGCAATGGCACGTACCTGCGGATTGGCAGGTAGCTCCTCGGAAGAATGCTTCTATAAATAAGAAATCTTCCTGGTTTCATAATAATATCCTAATAATAATAACATAATAATATCCTAATCACTCAACTAACGTCTTAATTAGTTCCACCATTGTTGTCATATTCGAAATTAGCTTTTGAGAAAGGAAGTTCAGCTACGACGTATTTTTCAACACTTTTTTATTCTTCCAAATTAAATTGTTCTATTCTGCTATCCAAAATCTACATAGACTGATTGTTTTTCTTCCTTTGATGGCATAACAAGCGCCAGATCAAAATTGTCATTTCAAAAATAATTTTGAATATTTTTTGTTTATCTTGTCATGTCCTGAAGAAATTAATATTTTTAAGATTCAGTTTTTATCAAAACGTAAGAAGTGAAAAGTTTTCCCTTTCATATATTCTCAAGAAAATTTATTTGAAATTTTGAAATATTAATTTGGAACAAATTATTCATATGTTTAACTATTCATATGTCTCAGAAGAAAAAGTTTACTGTTATGAACGATGCAGCTGATAATGTTAGAAGGAAGAAATTTGTCGCTAAAGGCGAAATAATTTCTGTCTTTTTCAACAAACTAGCCTCAGCATTATTAATTTATATTTACAAAAAAAAAAAAAAAAAAAAACGAATTGCAGCCATTACTCTTAATTTTTGATGTGAGAAATTGCACAACACTTATGAATGCTTTGAGATTTTATGTTGCTTTTACATAAAATGCTTAATTTATTGCAGTAGAGTAACGTTAGGTAAAATTGGAATCAATGAACTTTACTTGGAAGAAAAGAAGATACACCTTTAATGAAGTGTTTTGAATGAAATTTTCGAATCTAAAAAGCAAAAAAGAAAACACTGAAGAATTTTAGCAAACCTTTTCTTAAAAAAAAAAAAGAAAAAAACATTTGAAAAACACTAAAACCAGTAATATGATTTAAATACAGTCAGAATAAGATATCTCGAGAATGAAAATTCGTTAACCTCGTTTTACTCCTATTAATTTCAGTCTGTGAAGAACATTCAGTGAAAAAAAGTCCATCACAACCAATTTCAATCTTTAAAATAACAAATCAGCATGGGCATATCGTTTTCTGGATTGTAAACATTTCAGCTTTAAAATTTCATATCATTTCAAGCAGTGCTTATTTTAATCCTGATAAACTAATTGCTACCTGAAATTTTGTCGAACTAATTTCTGTCACAGAAAAATATCTCTGGCTTTTTACTCAACATGTGATTTGTATTATTTTGTAAATCCAACAAACATATTATCTTGTCTCTTCACAATTTAGCTATTTTAATAGACAAGCAAAACGTGAAAATTACCTGAGCGAAGCTGTCCAAAATGATGAAGAGCAGTACCATACATGATAAACATAACATTTCATTCAAAAGAATTGAGGAAAAATTGTTGCTTGGTACCTAGACAAATTATCCTAAAAATTGATATTTTACTAACTCGAAAAAATGCTACTAATAAGACAATCGATAATTTCTAATTCTTGGCAATACCACTAATAGAAGAGAAAAACTTAAAAATCCGCTAACTAAACAACTGAAAATTGCAAGGCAAAATTTATTCTTATTTTAGTATGCAATTATACAATTTAAAATACAATAATCCTAGGAGATTAGTCGAAAAATTTTTAAAGCTAATAATAATAATAATAATAATAATAATAATAATAAGACTATAGAACTGATAATAATTATTAAGCAAATTTTTTGACATAAGATTGAAGTTCATATGTATAAATAATTTTAGCAAATGATTGAAAATGGTATTAATTGCAATTCAGTAACATTTGCTTAACGAGGAGTAAAATCTAAACATAGTTTTTATATAATTCACAAATGGAGATATCACAAGCAAATGTCAATTTTATTATATATATGAAGTTACACAATTAAAAACAATTAATTAATGGTTGGAATCATTAAAGAATGTGATGTTGACAATTCAGGCATGGTTATTTAGCGTAGTTGTTAACAGATATGCTTAGTGATATCTGATAATGATAGCAAGAATTGCTTATATGTTCAAAATTAAAAAAAAAAAAAAAATGATTAATGAGATAGAGTTTGGAATCAGCAGAAATAACTACAGCAGAAAATATGAAAGGAAACAAAACGATAGATGTGTACGTCCATCAGGAGAAAGTTGTCGTTCAATAAACGATAGATTTTCAACAGGCGCAATCAGTCTTCCAACTGAAAAATCTAGAATACAAACATCGATTAAAACGCCCATTTGCCCAGAAACCTCGGCAAGAGATATGCTCAATTCATCTTTGAGAAGTTAATTAAATTACGGTTGAAGTATCGCATCTCGCTTCTTCTCTTCGCGGGAGCAGGCTGGAAATCTCGGCCCAGCAAGTAACAGATTGAATGTTCAACAATAGCTCTACAGGAACAATTGCATCCTTTGCGCCACTTTTGTGATGAGACGGTGCTTGAACATTACTCAGTGCAGTGGGTCCAAAATGATTTAGATCGCTTTTATTTTAATTTTTTAATTAATTCTTTGTTTTGGGTCATGAGCATTGTTCTAGACAAGAAGTAAATTTGGAAAAGTAAATTTTATTTTGGCTTCTGAGTAAAAGAGCAGATTGCTTGAATTCAGCAGAATGGATCATAAAACAGTGAAGACAAATAGTGTAAGATACAGGTGGCCCAGACATCATCAATGAAAGCCACGAGACTGAAGAAGCGAAGGGTAATCAGTGATGCTACACTATGGGATGGTGGAAATTTTGGTAATTAGTCATAATGAGTAAACGATTAGCAGCAAATATCTCCTCTTCTCATTCTGTAAGCCATTTCTTGACCTCAGAGGGTCCTCTGAGATCAACCTACGGTTACTATTGCCTGATTTTAATCAAAAATTTCCAAGCGTAACTTTTCTTGCATAAGAAATTGTAAAGTGATACACATCGTGATGAAATCATATTCATAATATTTCATTTTGAATCTTTCAGGCGGAAGGAAAAAGAGTTTGACATTCGCATGAATTATTATACCGAAACGTCATAAGCGAAACAGGATCATTATAATAACGGATAATCATAAATCACATTTGATCAAAACCATAAGATCAAGAATGTTGTTGAATGAAACAAAAGAAGTTATAATAAAGCCTGTGGTATAGTTATCTCAGATGAACTCATCCAGTCTTTCACAGACAAATTATTTGAATTTAAAAACTACCATTAAATTTCATATTTAAATTAAACAAGAAATTGTTTCCTTGTTGAAGAGCAGCAGTTTAGTTAGCAGTACTAAAAGCAGGCATTGAAAAGTAACCAGTCCTTAGTAATTACAAAGAAAAAGCCTAGCAAAAAAAAAAAACCATCACAAGACTACGTTTCAAAGGTTTATAAGGCATGAAGATTTCGTAGAAGAACGCTTATAAGAACGATTCAATTATTATATAAAACTTATTTACTCTAAATTAAGTCTGTCTAGTTAACTATTTCAAATAATTAAGAAATTGAATCCAATTAATACCTCAAAATAATCAATCGAAAGTTTACTTATTATCATTACTGTTAAAAATTATTTTATAATTTATAAATGATGGTTCGTTCCTTAATAAAACAAGATTTCAACAACTGATTTCAAAATGCACAAGATATGAGAGAACTGAAATCTTTGTTAAAGAAAACTCTTGAAGAACAATCTTATTGCTTGAAGTTCGACACATCTGAGATCTGTTTCAGCAAATTTAAGTGTTGTAAAATTTCTTTCTCTTGTCCATTTAAACTATTTCATTCATTAACATAAAAATTCACACAATGAGTCCACTAGTCAATAACCAGATTACAAGCGAATTCTCTTCTTTCTAACGCGACATCTTAATCGGCCAAATAATACGCCTGAAATTAACTAACTAATTAACAAAAATATTGCCGGTTATCAAGAAGCTGAATATCAACTTCCTTTCTTATCTTTCTCTTTTGTCTAAATTGATCTCAAAAAATCGCAATCTTCCAAAATATTTGCACACATCAGTTTGATTTCATGATCACTCAGTTAAAGTTATAATGTTGTGTAATTCTGATAGCAACGAAACAACAGCCTTACTAAAAGTGAGGCCACCTGAACAGTGGCAACTTTTTCACTTCAGATAAGAAGCATAACGCGAAAGAAATGTCTGTACACGTAAATGCTCGGCCTAACAAGATAATTTTGATCAACAAATACTGATAAATCTTTAAACTCAATCTGTTTTTCACTATTAATTCACTATGAATAAATTATTCAACTCGGTGCCTAAATTAAAGGAGATTTATACAATAGAAAGGCACACCATTTGAATAATAATGTTGTACTTTTGTTTTTAAGAAATAATTTTGCACATTTAGAGAGCTGACATCACAAAAACCAAACTTTCTTTGTTTTTCTTAATTTATTCGCCTGAAAATTGATATATTTTAATTAAACTTATTAAGCGGAAGATTATTTTAACTAGAAAGTAAGCAAAATACGCTCAGGTAAGTAAAGGATAGCATTATTTGGTTTATTTTCACTGAACTCCTTTATTTTTTACCTTTACTAATTAATAATGTTTACCAAAAAGCAAAATTCACCAAAGCAACAGGAAACAATTTGATCACACAAAGAGAGAGAGAGAGAGAGAGAGAGAGAGAGAGAGAGAGAGAAAGAGAGAGAGAAGTATACATCTTCCCAAGATTGGCAACCGTATCGGACATATCGAAGTTAATAGCTTTTAAGGATAAAGCAGTAATGGTTAATGAAGGAGTAATTAAATTTGAAAATCATATAGAACTATCAGATGTTGTTTTGTAGGAATCTGAGAGACAAATACAGTCTATCCGGAACAGGACTGCCTTTCTAATTCTATTACTATTCGGTGAATTTCAATTCCTTAACTGTGAAAAGAGCGAGTTTCAAAAAATTGTCTTTAAATATTAACGGTCTAATAAGGTTTTTTTTTTTTCCTGAACTGTCATCGCAAATCCTCAGATTTTTCGAGAAGCAGAAAAATGGCTTTTAATCTTGTTTTAAAGGGGTAATATCGTGAATGAAGTATTTGTTCAGGGACATACTAATGTGCATTTAGATATGGTAAGGTAAAGGAAACAACATCTTTGCAGTGAAGAGAAAAATTTAAAGAAATTGAAAAAATATACTTACCCAAGAAAGAAAAACCAATACCATATATTGAAGACAATAAAGAAAGCCGGGAATATTATCGATGATATCTGGAGTTAATCAGACTTCAAATTCATTTCTTCGTCCAAAAACTTGAAAGTGACCACTGTGAAAAAGTTATATTGAGAGAGAAAATTAGCTTAACTTACCCTATCCAATTTATTCGCTGTCCATATTGGGCATTTTAAGCAAAATATCGAACAGTTACATCTGAAAATTGAAACGAAAGAAGTTTCGTAATTGGCCAAAAAAATTTTAGCATGGATAATTCCATACTTCCACGTTAGTTTTTTTTGCTGTACACCACAGAATTCCATTGGTGCACAGCAAAAAAAAAAAAAAGTTTTAGCATGTGTTTTAAGTTAATTTTATATTGAAGTGCACTCAAGCTAACTTTGCTTAAAATTATTAATTGCTGAGAAACAGACCGAACTGTAATGGTAGACCCATTTCGCCGCATATATCCTACTGCAGCGAGCTCTATCAATGATGCAAATATGAAAGCCATTGAACTTAAAATCCAAACATCTATTGCTGAAACAAATACTGAGTTAAAATAATGTGCTAAATATGCCAAAAGAAAGACTTGAAACTTCTATTTCATTTGCTTTCAGCAATATTTTTCCATTCTTAGTGTTTTGGAATTATCATTGAACAACTTTTTTTACCTTTCACATCACTAGTTTTCGGCAAATTGCTCACAACGGATCCGAATTGAAATCTGAAAACGGTATATACCTAACTTCAAATTCACTATACAGCTTTTCCCTACGGTAAAGTTGCAATTTTCTCACTTACATACAAAAACGTATTGCGTTTATGGTTTCACGAGCTTTGATTCTGACATTTTCTAAATATTTTTACTCTATGATTTGAATAAAAAAGGACGAGATTCTCACGTGAGAGCAAGGAGTGAATTCACGCCAACTATTGTTCTTGAAGGAAGATTAGGCCCGACATAAAATGAAACCTACAATAATATGCAATATATTTAGTAAAGATGAACTTCACTTTCTTATTGCAAATGAATAAATTCTTAATTTATAACAAATTTAGCAGGAGTAAAAGGATTTCGAGAAAATAAACTAATTAAGCTAGAGTAGAAGAAAAAACAATGCGAAGTGATGCCAAGAAGTGTTGACAAAAACAAATCTTCAGTCAACAACTGCAGAGCATTTGTTTATTTAAGATTTTTTAATTTAGTTCAGGCTGAAAAAAAAAGTCAATTTACCCATGATATGAACACAGAAATGTATGCTGGGACATAGACCTGAAAGAACAGGACGATTTAAATGAATTTCACTCTAAGCAAAGAAATGAGGCTTATGAGCATCCGAACAAATTTTGAATAAAGAATGATGCAAGAAGTCTTCCCTCATCAAGCCCGCATGAAGAGTTTGTTAGAATTGTCGAAAAACACCGAGTGCAACCTGTAAGATATAGAAACCATAAAGGCGTTGAAATGTGAAAGTAGCGACTAATTCGTTCCACATTCCTGGTGGATAGAGCTGAAAATGGACTGAAAATAAATAAATAAATAAAAAGCTTATGAAATTCCAAATCCTGAAGAAGACCAAATAATCCAAGCAAATGTCTTGCTTGGCTGTTGAGAATCTTCTACGATCATCTTTTATTCCATAGAAAAAAGAAATAGCCGTCAAGTCACTGTTTCATTCGTTCATGTGAGAATTAAAAAAGACAAAAAAAAAAAGAAAAAAAAAAATTAGAATAACTTACACGCCTGACACTGGATGCGGTATAATCAACGAGTACATAATCGGGCAGGGTTATATTTTCCTTCAGGATTGTTATCGGTGGAGCTGTTTCTGTCCATTCCATTGCTACCTGAAATGGGAAACGAAATTACCTCTTTTTTTTTTTTTTGGATGAAATATGAAACACTTCAGTAGTTATAAATGTTATAACTTTTCTTTATTCCAAGCTCAAAAATAGTCAAAACAGATGCTTGAATTGATCCATCTCACATATCGATCAGGAGAAAATCTTCTGATAATTTGACAGAGCTTTTAAAAAATTAACCTTGTAAAACCTTAACAAGAGATATAGCTTCCTAACCCGAATTATATCTTTATTCTTATTCTCGATTAACAAATAAGTTGCCGAATAAACTAGTTATCAGCATTTTCATCATTTATATTAATGAATGATTCATTTTAGAAAGACAATAAGAGGGACCTGGTCATAATTATGATTGAATGATTCGTAAAATAACATGCATCGTTGTTTATCTATGGGAAATGTCCGTAGAGCATTGAAACATGGACCTGTTAACTTAATCCTGGAAATTTTTAATTGATTGATGGTCGAGAATCAGGCCTGGAAAGGCAAGAAAAGTAAGTAAGGATTCCCTTTTAAACTATTCATATAAAGAGTTATTTTATCATAAAATAATTTGCAATCATTCAACCATAACTCAAGATTTGATCACTGAATTTTATGTTTTGCGATTATGGAAATACCAAAAATTTTTTTCGAAAATGAACCTGTAATTATGCCATACATTACCGTCACTATAAATTTGTAAAAAAATATTGCTGAAAGGGCTACGATGAATTGAAGCATCTTTACTATTCACGAAACAAGCATGTGGATTCCATATTTGAGGTAATATTTTACCGCCATCTACCGACATATTCCTAAAATTACAGACAATTTTAGCAATATGAAGAAAATATTCCAACTTTTACAACTAGCAACTAGGCTGCTGTTTTGGAAATCAAAATTATGGTGAATGAAAGTGTTTGAAAAAAAAATAAATAAAGGTTTTTTTTTTTATGAATGAGCATAGCATTATTCTAGTAACAACTTTTTGCAGGGATTCATGTGACTATATGCCAATGATGGGTCCATCCATTTCTCCGTTACATAGATATCCAATTCAAATTCACTTGTTATTTCGATTATTTTTGAGACCTCTTGGACCCAAATCTGCAGGAAATTAAGGTTTTAGATGGCGAAAATTCACAATCCAGATTAAAACGAATGGTTGAATCTTCTTTTCACTTAACTTCTGTCTTTTATTATCATTCTCGTTGCAACAATACGTCCCTACAAAGAAGAAATACCTCGACGGAAACTTGTACATTATTTCCACCAGGTATTTTATGTTTATCATAACCACGTAACAGTTCAGTAATAATCAGTGCATCATTGGCGCATTTTTTATCGTTCCTAATTGCTCGCTTATCAGTGAGGTAGCTCTTCTCAATTCCGTCATTATCCCTGAATTCCAGTGCTTTAATAAGAATTTCCAACTAAAAAGCACATTATTTCATTTATAGATAATTGTCTTAAATGCTTCAGAATACGTCACAGGCATTGTATTTTAAAATATATTTGAAAACTTCGTCATATGTATCACATAATAAATAGTGATGTAAAAATTATGCCACTGGAAGCATTTTTAAATAATTTTGAAACTGGATATTCTGAAAGATATTCAATAACTCTCATAAATGTTATGTTCAAAATTCAGTTTATAGAAAGCCATAAAGTTTATCGGTCTAATAAATGCTGTAAGACGTAACTTATGAGCAACTGGATTGAATGAAACATGTTAAGCTCTTTCACAACGTTAACAATATCTCTAATGAGAATGTTAATCTACACAACTGCAGGCTTTGACAATAAAATCCTACCAAAAAAAAAAGAAAACTAGTCTACAAAATAATTACGTATGATTGAATGGAATTCCATATTTATTGTAGTGTGAATGAATTTCCTTTCCACTAACAATTATGCAAGTGCACAGTAACACAAGTAACGTCATGCACTTCGACTTCCAACTTCTCGACCTTCCGAAAATTCGTATCTCTACGTATCAATAACAAAATTATCTGAAAATATCACCACAGTCTTACTGAGTTTTAAAATGGAAGAGCAAAATTGATTCTTGCTGGAATAGTAGTTGACAGATGCTCGACTCGGCCTGATCACTCAGTACGTTGAACAAGTCTTTGCAGCAAGATTCGATAAGATGACTTTGTGCAAAAAATGCCTTAATATCATCCTGCTAAATTTAATTTCACTAAGAGAACGAAGTTCTCATAGGAATTTAAAAAATCTGTGTGTAGTTTGAGAATAAGAGGGACAATGATACGTCATTTGCGCTTGCAAAGAAGGCAACCGCCTTTAACAGTGCCATCTATCTGGGATGAATTGCCCGAATATTCAGTAATTATGCTGATTTAGTCAAGTTCCGAGTACCTGTATATTAAAAGCCCCCTAAATAAAGTATTTCTAAACATCACTTTTAATTTAAATATCAACAGACCAGAATTACTTCCTCAATGATTGCTATATTTGGGATTCAAATATTGGGAACGTTTAAAAGTTGCCTTCAGAAATGAATATTCAAGCATAAATAAGCATTATGATATGCTGTAATAATTCATCAAAAAAAATCCCCTTCTATCACAGCAAGTAACTTTCATGAAAGAAATGACTGAATGAGACAACTGAGCAACCGAATAACAAGTCGAGAGTGGAGATTCTATCTTATATAGTGAAAGCTTTCTGTTGAAGCTCTTCACACTATTTAGAAATGGGGCATCTAGAACCCTTCCCATTTCACACAACGCAAATTTGGAAATCGATCTGCGAATTCATCTGCTCCTCTAGCCTTCGGTAGTCAAGACTCTCATCTCCTTTCTCCTTTTTTTTTTTCCGCACTTCTCCCACTACCTTCTTCTTAATAAGCAAAAATGAGAAAGCACTACTTACATGCATATTATCAGCTTGTTACAATCTAAGAAATGACAAAGTCTCCATCTCTTATTGTCTTATTGGAAGCACTTCAAACGTTAGTCAAGAAAACGGATATACAAATTAACGCCTTCTGTCTTACTGGTTCAGTAAAGAGAACTTGAGGCACCGGAAAACTCGGTTTTTTTTTTGGATCAGTTCACTTTTAGATAAGCTATTTTTTTTTTTTGACGAATTCTCAATTATCGTGTAAGTTATAGTTCCAAACTTTCTCATTTTCCGTTTGCTAGGCAAATGGTTGCTATATTTCTAAGCTACAAATCTAATAATAAATTTCATGATAACGAAGACTCAGAGAGACTTAAATCTGTGCAATATTGTAATAAAAAATAAGTCCGAAAGGACCGTACTAAGGTAAATTCTTGAGAATAAAATCACGAGTTACGTTTTTCCTTGTCAAACTTTCCACGCAATGTTTATTAGGCAGAAATTTTAATGCAATAAAATTCTTGTATGTTTATAGGAAATTCACTACTTTGAGACACAGTGAAGAAGTAAACTGGCGTGTTTGTGAATACTGCTGGTGTGCTTTTCAAGTTGAATTGCAATTAGCCCAATGATGCAGCAGAAGCCCCGCGACCTCTCGATACTTTTAATAATCCATAAGTGACAAATACTCACCCAAAAGATACATTCCAACCTGTTCGTATCATGCAACGGGCATGCAACTGTTCCGTTTTCTTGTTGTAGTTGAGGCTTTTGTGACGAATTTCCGGAGTGAGTCGGCGGCGTGTCATTAGTGAACGAAGGATATTAAGTTAGTTGTGAATGTGAGAGCAGAGAAAGGTACGGAAGATCTTGATCTGAATAGAAGTTCTTAAGCCAGATTATCCACAGTTTTTTCTCTTTCTCTCTGGCACATTGTGGAAACGACTTTTTTCGTGACTTTTAGATTGGTACATTTGTACTGTGTTATTCGCTACCCCTCATTATTAGTAGCTTACTAGCACTCACTGAAATTATGCACTAACTTTATTTTATATCGTCGAACAGTGCTAGTTACACAGCTTATGGCACTTTGTTGTGTACCTTAACTTATTTAGTCCTGTTATTGTACATCTGTATGAGAACGTAGTTTTTTCTATGGAGTTCACTAAGATTCTAGAATATGCTTTCTTGTGTCTTTTTCAGTATTCTTTGCGGAGAAAGTCAGTAATTCCATCTGAGACAAAAATGGTGCGTGACGATGTACGTTACGATCGACAAATTCGTCTCTGGGGAGATGAGGGTCAGTCCTGTATTGAGCACACGAGTGTATGCGTATTGAGCGCATCTGCTTTGGGATGTGAAATTATTAAAAGTTTGGTACTTGCGGGTATCAAGTCGGTGTATATCGTTGATTCGGCAATTGTATGCAAGCCGGATTTAGGCAGTAATTTTTTTCTTGACGATGAAATCGGTCAGCCGAGAGCGAAGGCTGCAATGCGATTGCTTATGGTACATGATTATAGATATACATTTTTTTTTTTTTTTTTTTTCGCTCGTTGCTTTATCTATTATGTTTGATAAAAAGGGTTTTTAAGTGTTCGATATAATCATACAAAATGAGTTGTTTTGGATCTTATAGATATAGACGTTGTTATTTTGCAGTAAGCATTAACTATCTTCACTGGTGGCACTCATAACATTAAACCAATAAGGTTCTGTTATATCATGTTTCAAACAATGAAACATTAAATATCTCTAGAAGTTAGATTTGATAGCAATTCTAGAGATTAAGAAATCACTTAAGAGGTTTATTAACTTCGATATTTTCAGGAACTCAATCCATCAGTGCAAGGAGGTTTTGATTTAGGGAATCCCGAAGATATCATTGCCAGAGACATAGATTTTCTAAAACAGTTTACCGTCGTCGTTGGCTGCAATTTGAATATTGACATTGCTGCACAAATAAATGAAATTTTGTTTGAAAGAAATATTCCTTTTGTGCATGCAAGGTTAGGATTTTATGGTGCAGTATTAATCCTAGAATTGTGCTTGAATACTTGAAATTCACAGTAATGTCTTGGAGGTGTGATAATTTGAGGATTACTAATTCTGAGACTTTAAAAGGCTTGGGGAAAAAATCTTCGACATTATATAGCGATTTTGCATTACACAATTTCTTATCCTTTGATTCTGCTTTTCAATATAGAAAATACTTCAGTTTTAAGAACATATAAACATTAATTCTTATAATAATTGCAGGGCATATGGCCTAGTTGGGTTTGTACGAATATCCGTGCAGGAGCATACGATTATCGATACACATGAGGAAAATGTACTGCCTGATTTAAGGTAGCATAAATTGTCTCCATTGATATGAAAACTTTCTTTTTGTTTTCTTCACGTCTTTTAATTGGACACATGAGTTACTTTAACAGTTGGATTTTTCCTTCTCTTTTATGAATGCTTCAAATCCTTCTATTGTTAAAAAGTCAGTCCGGACAAAATAGCCAAGTTGTGTAGGTGGGGGGTAAACTATGTCCCAAGTCCTGAGGTATGGTTGCAGGTGTGGAATCCTCGCGCTGGTAGTCATTTTATGGTATTCAGGCTTGACTGTCCGTTTCCGGAATTAAGTGATTTGGCCGTGTCAACGGATTTGAACCAAATGCATTACGAAGCTCATTCACACACTCCATATTTAATTTTATTTCTAAAAGCGCTCACTTTGTGGCGAGAGAAATATGGCCAAGATGATTTTCCGGATGATCGTGAAAAAAGGAAAGTGTTTGAAACGGCGGGTTTTTTTTTTGCTACGTTTTTAAGATAAATTTTTCAGAGTCTTGTTGTTACGAACTTCATTACTTGTTGCTGTTAATATTTTTTAAGTGATTTTTTGTTTAGATTTTCATGTCATTACGGAAGCCACATCCAGAAAATGGATCACTTCGGGAAGAAAATTTTGCCGAAGGTCACGCGGCAATAGTTCGCTCATTAAGGAGAACAACAGTTGGTCTTTATGACAGGATATTTATAACATCGTAATTTTCCACAATGTTCATTTGGAATGTTTAATTCAGGTCAGAGTGGCTTATTTTTCACTTTTAGATACCTCTGGAAGTGAAGGAATTGCTTAACCATCCGAAGGCTCAACAACCAGATCTGTCACAATTCTGGTTATTGACAGCAGCCTTACGACGTTTTGTGATTGCTCATGAAGTTTTACCTTTACGGGGTAGTTTGCCTGATATGATTAGTGACTCGAAAAGCTATGTTCTTTTAGCTACGAAGTTTCGTGAACAAGCCAAACAGGATGCAGAAGAGGTTTGAGTTTTTTTTTTTTTTTTTTTTTTTTTTTTTTAACAGTTGGAGTTGAGGCTCTACAATTCCATCTTGCTTTGTTCTGAAAAGGCTTGTTTCTAGAAATTCTAACTATGTGAAGACTAGCAGTCAACTAAGTTCCGGAAGGACAGCTTGTTTTATAGATTAAATTAACTTCTATTTCCTAGGCTAGTGAAAACTGTTGTCAGGTAATGCCAGAGAATGGAGAGAATTATGCAAGAGATTTGTTGTCAGCATGATTAGACATAATGTAAAAATTAGGTGCATTGTTGTTAATCTTACAGGTGATGAATCATGTTCGCAAAATCCTTGCTGAAAGAGGTATACGAAATGACATCATTAAATATCCTGACTGTGAATTTTTCTGTAGAAAGGCTGCATTTCTACGAGTGCAGCATGGAACGACAATTGGTCAGGAAATAAAATCATCGTTGGAGGTTCATTTCTAACTAGGTCATAAAACAAAACCTGTAGTGGACTTTTGTCCTGACAACTTGAAAAATACACTGTGTTTTTATGTGCTATAAGAACGGACTGTCAACCTATCCATAACTTTTATTACAATGAATGGTAATTGAATTTATAAAGCAAGCTTTCATGGAATATACAAAATGAACGACTATTTACGGAATTGATGATTTACTGGGCAAGTTTTCAGGAAGTGTTCAATGATGTACGCAATGCAGATTTTGAACCTAATTCCATAACAGGCATACCTAAAATACCACCGGGCATTTGGTACATTTTGCTACGAGCTATTGATAGGTAAGCAAGCATTTTTCTACACTTCTTACGTTCCTTTACGAGTTTTGTGCACAATTTATATAATTTTTCAAAATACTTGTCTTCTAGGGCTTTTGAGTTATTAGTACTGGTTCTCAAATACAATTAGTAATTGCTGATTGTTTAAGGTTTCATTCCGAAAAGTCGAGATTCCCAGGTACAAATGGTGTACCGTGCACAATAGATGCTTATGATCTTAAAGCAAGAGTAGTGGACTTGATCGCAGAGACTAAAGTGCGTTCTTCTTAGATCATATTAAATCTTTATTTCTGTTTTCCTTCAATAGAATATTGCAGGAATATTTTCATCACTGTTAGTAAAAGAGGAATTTATTTCAAATTTCACTGAGTTCCAGAACACTGATTAGATTCTTTCACTGGATTCATATTACTACGAATTTGAACGCAAGCAAGAAGACTAAGAAGTCGAGGTTATGAATAGCTGAAAAAGCGCTTCACTTTTCATTGGCTGTAGAGCTGATGAACCCATTTAGAGCTGTGCAACAAAAATCTCGCTATTTCTCATGTTCTTTGTTTTTATTTGCCTAATAAATGACTTTGAGTTCCTTATCAAGAAGTCGTCAGTGGTAGCAGATAATGAAAGTTTCGGGTTTGGAACCATGATGATCTCATTTTAATTTAGTCGCAAATTCTTGATATTTTCCTTTATATGTGTCAATGTCTGTCGCTTTTTAGATAGGAGATAGAAGTGAAATGTTGGAAAAAATTCCGCAGATAGCAATCGATGAAATGTGTCGTTATGGTGCTTCTGAGTTGCATGTCATCGCTTCAATAATTGGTGGTATTGCAGCACAGGAAGTGATAAAATTAGCAACACATCAGTACATATCCCTCGACAATACATTTATTTTTGACGGCCATACACAACATGCTCAAACTTATCGACTATAATATTTTAACTTTTTTTGACTTTCCAGGAAATTTATTTGTCAACGCAGGACTAATCTTGATGGGTAATTTTGTCGAGAATTTATGAATATGTGAAACTAAAAGACCATTGCTATTATTTTCATTTTTTTCTTGAATAAAGCTCATTGTATGATTAGAAAGTATTTCTATTTCTACTTTCATTGCTTACATAGATTTTTCGATAAGTTGTACATAAAATATGCCTATAATTTTTTGCATTAGGTTGGACGTATATAGGATGTTTGTTCATCTCATCATTCTTATCGTTTCATTATTTCTTCGCAATTTGTTCATTTGTACAACTTTGTTTTAATTTATAATAAAACCACAATTTGTTTCGTAAATTGCAAGCAGAGCAATCGTCCTCTGTGAGACTGAGAAATTCTAGTGTTCTGGATTTGTTGCACAGATTGTTTCGTAGAATTCCTGAAACTTGGAAATCCCCTCATAAGTTAGGTTGCTAGGTTGTTTCACATTTCAATGTTTGGCACTATAGCGTCGTTCATAGACGATTTTTTTTCTACCGTAGCCCTCTTAATCCAATATTATTTTATACATTTGGGATACCGGTTATTCGAAAACATACTTAGACATGAGCTGTAGCACGGCGATATTGTAATGTATTGAAAGTGATTTTCGTGAAAGAGCTTTTTATGTTCTGGATTTGATCATGTGTATTTCGATCTGTCATATCAAACAGATTCATCGTTAATCGATTAAGAATGTGACATCGTTGGATGATTAATCTTGTAAAACTTTTTTTTTTTTCCTTAGAGTTAGGTGCAAAATTTCTAAGAATCGAGTGGAAGAAGATGTAAAGGACATAACTCTTCGATTGGGCTAAAAGTTTCCTAAAGGATCCTAAGAGTGTAAATTCACTAGAAAAGCAGGAAGCAGAAGTTTTTGTAAAAATGATTAACTGATTTAGAATAATTTAAAAAAATCTGACTTAAAAAGAATGGTAGTAGCAGTAAATCGCAAGTAAAACGAGTAATGAATAATGGAGTACGGTTGATCGAATGAAGCAGAAAGCATCAAAAAAGCAACATTCTCTAAACATTCATCTTTCAGAATAAAAAAATATTAGTCAAAAAATGTACAGTTTTTTTTTTTAGCAAACGCATACGTTGCAAGTGCTCCACTGTTAATTCATGTTCACCTTTTTCAAATTCACAATTTAAAAAGAATTCAGTACTGCAATTGATACAGCGGTACTCCTTGAAACTTAAAATTAGTTTCTGATGGAATTCATATTTCCTTCATACATTCAGCTCCAATTTATATTTGAATATTTCGCTTTATTATCTTTTTTTTTTTTTTTTCGCTTAAATCTGTCCTAAAATGACTGATTAATTAGGAATGCAAGTTCTTTCCGAACACGACATTGAATCAAAGTATATGTTACTGTTTTGTATTTACCAATTATTTTTCGATATGTTTGCTTATTTTATTTCCAAAGATTTGAAAGCAAATAATTTCCGAGTACTGATTGTAGTTAGGTTAATAAATATCTTCTGTAAACAAACACGGAGGTTTGTTTTGCAATTCAAAATAGAACATTTTTTATCAAAGTTTCATCCATTCATTATAATTTTGACCTAAATTAATCTAAATGAGAGAACATCAAATTAATAAGCTAATATTCGAAAGTGCTTTGATCATTAGATCGCTACATTGTGATAATCACCCAAGGTGTAGCACAATGATTATATTCTTTCAACATTTAATGATAATGTCATTGTATCTATGAAAGAATCATTGGAGTGAAGATTTTTGGAATGCAATGGGTCATATTCATTGCTATGCAGTTGCAAATATTTTAAGTTAAGAATTTTAAATTATTCGGATTTTACGAAGTTTTGTTTCTGGTTGTGTTGTAAAATTTAGATTTTAAGCCATTATTTGTAATATCCGTATGATAATTTGCATTGCATCGTTGATAGCTATAGTTAAGTAAAAAATAAAGTTAAAAGTGGGGAAAAAAAACAAATAAAAAAACTTCACCTTTGCTTATTTCAGTCATCTGAAGAAAAAATAAAAAAATAAAAAAAAAGGAAAAACAGTCATATTGTCTGTTATGTTTTTTTTTTTTTTTTTTTGAATATTTAATATATTTCCTCCAACTTATGAAAATCTTGTTTTCCCTTTCGCTTTTCTTTTTGGATTCATGGATTGTTTCTTAAACTAAATTTGTTTTAAAAATTTTGTCTTAATATTTTTATTTCGAGTAGCAGTCAATGATTTCAACCAAAGTAAATCGCGCATTCTGAGTTTTTAAAAAATAGATTTTATTTTAAAAGACTCTATCACTCTCTCTTCCCCAGTGCAATTAATTTTAATGATAGATGATTCCAGCTCCTGAATTCATTGTTTTGATGAAAAGAACAAGATGAATTCTGGATTTTTGATATTTATAGCAATTCCTTGACTAGACTGTTTTAAGGAGAGTCTTAAAAGTTTAAAATGATTTTATTCCTTTGAAAAAAAAAAAAAAAAAAAAAAAAAAAAAAAGAAAAAAAGGTAATTGACAGAATATTGCATGTCAGGTGAATTGAAAAAGTTTGTTGGGAAGAAGCAACGGAGTTATAAGCTTTGCCTAATTTTGCAAGGAAGTTACTGGGAATGTGTATTAAGATACTCCTGAAATGCAAGATTCAGGTTACTCTTTTAATCTGATCCTATCAAAGGCATATAATCTAAGAATTTATAATTGTTCTAACCATCACAGAAAAAAATCATTCAGTGTTTTGAATGAATTATGATGGCATACTGCGGCACATTTGTTCACAGAAGTCTCATCAATCATGATTTGTAAGCCGTGATGCTCCGGTTGCAATCATTCGCTTTATCAACAGTAGTCTAATCTGAAAAAATTTTAATGCGAAGAAAGTTTTGTCTGAGTGAGATCTCATCAATAGTTTTAAACATATGGTTTTGTTTCTAAAAAATTTTTTAGAAATTTAAGTATTTATGAATATAACCTTCATTGAAGAAGTTTGTATTTTTAGGAAAAAAACTCATTTTGAATTTTTCCTTCCCGAGTGCTAAGAAGAATTTCTAATATCAGTAGAGTTACTTTTCAGTATATGACTAAAAACAATTTTTTTTTTTTCTATCATTTTTGGAAGAAAAACCCACTTAATAATATTTTCTTGAAAATATTTCTTGTTTTTTTATCTTCGAACACAACTACACATGTTCATTTCCATTTCTGTAAATGCTTCTGAATAGCTGGAACAAGATCAAACTTTAATTTAAAATATATAATAACTAGGATTGTCTTATTCAGTTTTTATTCATTAGTCTCATCTTCAAGTTAATATTTCTTTTGACCTTTGGTTATTGTTTATTTACGATATTTTTATTATCATGTAAGTAATTATTTAACAGTCTTTCCTAATTGTTGTTATTGTTTATGACACTGTGTTGGAAACAAGTTATATTATTTTTGGTGCAAATTCAGATTGATATTTCAGCCAGAGCATAAATTAAATGCAACTTTTTAAAGTTTCTCTAAGAAACTACTTAAGCAAAATTGTATAAAAAAAAAAAAAAAATGAGCTAGCAAGTATATGAAAAGTAAGCCGGAAAAATTTTTTTTCTCTTTTAATCTGAACATTAATGTTCTCGGGGAAAAAAAAAAAAAAGAAATTTATGTCATATTATTGGCAGCTGTAATTTCGGAATGTGGTTTAAGCTTTATAATTCTTTTATAATTATATTCACTTTTTGTCCATCCCAGAGAAATTAAGTGCTTAAAATCAATACTTATAATTCTACGGATATATTTGTCTATCCTGAAGCTTGCTTTTTGCTTCATTTATAATAATTAAGGATAAATATATATTTTTTAGAATTTTTGACTTATTCTATTTAAACGAAAGTAATTATGGAATTGTATGACATATCATTAAATTTCTAACTGTATCGAAGGAGAAGTACCTTCTCTTCTTTAATTGCTCGTGGCTTGTATTAATTAATTATTTTCATATAACCTACCTATGTTTTATTTTCTTGGAATTATTCTTTTCGATATGATTAGAAATTCAATGATTCAAAATAATATCATCCGATATCATTGGACAGTGAAAAAGTTTGTCAAATTTTATACTTTTGCCTCAATGCATATTCATAAATTACATCTTAAATGCAGTTTGTGGCGCCCAGAAGTAGGAATTTTAAAAAAATGTTAAAATTTTTTTGAGAAAATTTTATGCCCTTCCTAATATATTTGAGACTAGGAGCACTATACTGACTAGTCTAATATGCACGTACTTGATTGTATAACACGCAGTTGCGTTTAATTAGCTTTTTTTTCTAATAACCTTGCAATCTTGAATGATACTAACTATAATATACTCGAGTAAAGTTTCGACAAACAAATAAATGTGATGGCATTAAGAAATCTGAAACTTCAAATAGATTTAAGCGTCAGAGTTTTTGGGAAGGGCCATGTGATAATCTTGAAGGATAGTTAGTCTATTTGAAAAATTCTAGCTTGGCTGATGCACCAATAAATCTAAAAACTGACATCCAGCTCGAAAGATCTAACTTCTAACTAACTTCTTATAGTTATGAGACATCAGTGATGAAGTTGAAGTAATGCTGTTGTCATATAACCGTAAGAAGTGGATGCCTTAAGTTAGATGCTAGTTTACTTATAACATCAGTACGGAAACTTCTCAAGTAGCTTGTCCATCAATGCCATCACATGTTTCAATTCTCAAAAATTTCAAATGTAAAAAATTTGCAATGAATTCTATCGCATTGTTTGTTGCTTCTATTGCTTACAAACTTCATCTGCGTGTCAAGCATTCAATTTCACAAGCTTTTTTAAATTCATCCAGTGAAATGCTCAGTGCCTTTTTGGCATACTCGTATATACGGAATAATAAACATATTCGTGAGCTGATGAGACCTGGTACCTGGTAAAAGGTGAAATTATTGAGTTCTCATGAAGTTAGGTTTTCTTTCTCCTTTTAGTTACTTTTGAAATATGATCCCTGTTATATTTGCTTTATCGATTAGTTTCGATAGGATTTTTTTGTAATTTAATAAAGGAAGAAAAAATTTATGCTGCGACTTTCTTCAAACATGCGAAAGATGAATAAAAAGTTTAAATCGCAGCATTTATATTTGTGAAATGTTCGTGTTTCTCGCATTATAGCTGTGAAGTAAATTTTGCCGACTGTTTTACAGATGCTAGCAATTCTCTTTGTTGAGAGATTGCAACTGGCCAACTCTTATCAACGATTTTAAATTTTCAAAATTTTTTCAAACCAGTGTGTCATCGTTTTATCAATTGCAGCCTTTACAATTTGCTTTCATCAAAACTATAGAACATCTATGTTTCGCATATTTCAAACCGATTAATTCCACATGCTTAGAATTAGAGATTAAAGACGTTTCGAAAGTTGAATCAGTGTGACATATTAGATTAGTTAGCGACGGGAAAGCTTTGAAATGAATTAATACGAAAAGTGGAATGATGTATATGTAGACAGAACGTTGATAAATGAGAAAAATAGAAGCACAAATTTAGCAGACTATTTATTTCAGAGAAAAATAACTGTAGAAGTACTCAACTGGCTACACTTCTATTAATTACATTTTATTATAAGTTTTCTTGAAGAAAGTTAAGACTGTTACATATCGATAAAAAATTTTTTGTGCTCTCCCACTTGATTAGATTTACATTTAAGGTAAGAAATTGAACTTGAGATTTCTAATCACTGTGGATATTTGAACAGTTAAAGATTTGGAACTAGGGAGACTTTCAAATTTGTTTATGCTATAGAAAAACTTTCGACTAACTGAATATTGAAGATTTTTATTTTAGTTAGCTTCGCGTTCATTATTTATTGTAAAAAAATTTCTGCTTTCGTTTATAGACGTGAAATTCTTAAGTGGCCACATTCTAAAGAAGAATAATCCATCAAAAAATTTGAAATTTAATTTACATTCCATAAAAAGAAGAAAATATTATTATTTTCCCTTCTTCATCTAGATTTTACGAACTAAATTTCTGCACTTAAATTTAATTTAACGAGAATTTCCACTGAATGGATAAGATAACAGAAGCGATTGTAAAAATGTGAAAATTTTTTGGAATGATATATATGTAGTGGATAGATGAGAAACTATTACCACTGGCCTGTTGCATTGCTTTCTTTCATCCAACAACTAAGCAGCAACTTTTGGTCAGGAAGAAGGTAGACAGATAAACAGGCTTGCCGTAAAATCTCTGCTTCTTCATTAAGTCTCTTATGGCTTTCCTTTTTCTTCCAATAATGGTTTTTCTGGAAACGTTCCCTCAGTTAAAATATCATTTTGATAATTCTGATATTGCTGAACTTTTGCGCTCGTCACCTCCGACTGAGAGACTTATAGTCGTTATATTCCATACTTAGAAAGCTTTCTCATCACATGCTGAAACAACAAAGATTCAAATATTTTCAGTTATGGTGCAAACAGTAGCATCTCTTGATTTTGTAATGAATATAATTCATTTTTGGCCTGTCTGAAAACGTCCCTTGTTATTTCTGTTCTTTCTAAGGAACATTGGAATCATTTTGAAGTCTAGCAATAAAATTGAACGAAATTTTTTGTTCCTTTGAAAAATGAAACAAACTTTTCTAGTTTCATTTAAGCAACATATCTGAGTAAGTTGATAATATATTATTTTATACTTTCAAGTCATTAAATATTTTCTGATAAATTAATTGTTGATAAAATTGATTAAATTTACTAAATAAATTGCATCTTTGTATTTAATCATTCTATGTAAATCAACTGGATTACACTGAAACCGAAACTTTCAGCACCATTCCTATATTGTTCTCAAAAAAAAAAAAAATCGTTTGAAGCATAATAACTATTTTATTCATGCAATGTATTTCATTATTTCTTGGCACGTTTAAAGTCATTTGACATTTCGTTAATCAAAAATCATCTTGGAGGAATAGAGAAATGATGTAATTGTTCTGAGATTGAATGATTTATTCGCATGTTGATAATGATTTCCAGCTACTGGTACATATCATATATTACATTTTTGTTAATCTTTGCAAATGGTGATAAATCTTTACAGCAGTTTTATACAGTACTAAAAGTCTATATCTATTTAGCTACTGAGCTTTCCAATTTTTTTCGAAAAAGTTTAGAATACAACTATTTGTGCGTATTCACCCATTTTCCTCTTCTTCTGTTATCATCGAACTTTAAAACTTTGTCTTTGATAAATCGTGCTGGATATTTCTGAATATTTATGTTTATTTTTTTCCTTCTTTACTTCCATTCGATTATTTCTATCTGTGGTTGCTCTATTTTTCTGCACTAATTTAGCAATTTTATATGTTTAGAAAGTTTATTTAGTTTGACTTCCTTTGGTAAAGCGATTGTTTTCTCTAATTAACATTTTACTGCAAATGATTTTGTTTTCAAAGTAAAATTTGCTTTTTAAGCTGTGTTTGAAAGTTCTTTCTCGGTTTTTTTGTTTTGAAAAGAAAAATGGATCTTCCTAAAGTGTTCTGTGAGGAAAAGGAAGAATATGATCCTACTAGCACATACAATTCAGTTTTTAATTATCAAATTTCCTAATTCAAGTAAAGCAATCTTACAAAAAAAGAAAAAAGAGCAAATTTCTGAAATGAAAAGCGGGTTCAGATAAGGAACATCAAAACGAAGCACTTTCCTCCACTAACCATCAAAAAAAAATATTTATCATTACTGAATGATGCATATGGAAGGTATGAGGAGAGCTTATGAAGTATCCAATAAAACTTTTGTTAATTTTTAATATTTCTGAATCAAAACATTTCAGAGAATTCTTGTGAAAAATTGTACTGACCATTTCGGGAGGATAATTTGGCAATATAAGTTCGCTTTGGTCAACCAAGTCTGTAAAATGACTTCATCAACTTTGTTTTTTCACATTTTCTATTTCCTATGGAAAGTAATATACTAAAATTCTTATAATTTTAGAAACGGTTTCAAAAGTTTGACAGCATAATTGGAAGAAATCCCGGAAATTTAGCATACGCGTACGGAAACTGTACGAGGCTAAAAAAAAATTTCTTTTTTGTATCAAGCATAAAATTTGAACACGATGCTATTGTAACTTCTATGGATATTGTCAAGCTCCAACTAAACTGTCCCTCATTTTCGAAGGCAGCTAATTCAGAGTGTTCAATTCATTCGCAATGTTAAGACGGTTCGGTTTTAGCCAATTTAACTACAGAAAATTTATTGCTCTAGTAATTTTTCTACTTGTTTGATCGGAAAATATTTCATTTCTTGCTTTGTATCACTTCCATACACTTGTAAGTTGTTTATGTCCTTCACGGATTCTGAACAAACTAGTTGTTGATAACAAATAAAAGGCCTATAAGAAGAAGTAGTTAATTTATTAACTTTTCTTCCATTTAAAATATTCATTTGTGAGGAGTTAGTTAGTGGCCTTAATCTCTCTAGTCTGGTCCTCCTAGTACAAAAAAAAAAGATAGCCAAGGAAAATTGCATTAAATTAATAGAGGTTCTTCAATCATCCATTCAGTACAGGAAAACATCCTGAACCTCATCTTCATATGAATTTTTTTTGGCGATCTGCAAAATGCGGACTGTTTCTTTTGACATATGTATGTGTATGTGTGTACATTATCAGTTTTAAAATCTTGCTTTTTAAAACTGGAAGGATTGCTAAACTTTCTTTACCTCTTCTTAACAAAAAATAATCTCAAATAAGTCGCGATACTTGTTTGACTTTGATTGTTGAACTGAGTTGAGTTATAATCTATGGGTATTTCAAAACAACACTGACGTAAGTAATGTCAGAATGTTTGACACATTTCTTTGTGTTTATCTTCATGTCCTCAGTACGTGTAATATTTTGCTCAGCCGTTTGATGTCATCCTCTTCCTTTGACAAAAGTGGTCAAATTAGCTTACTTGCTTGCCTTACGGATATCCCCGAGTAGTAGATGCTTTAGCTTTAGGCTTCTTCCATATAACGATTTTCTATCAGGCGCTTTAATTAACTTTACTCATGAAACAGCAAGTTGGGATCTTCGATTTCCTTTCAGAGATAATAACTGAAGCAATCGTTCAACATGAAGTGTTACATAACCGATCAATCAGACCGATGACTAGGCATAATTAGAACTTCATGAAATACATTTTCGAAATCTATCTATCAAATTTTTATTCTCATGAATACCTTGAATACCTGTTGAAAGGAAAGCTAATAAATCGATATTTAAGGACGTCACATTCATTCATCTGATAGCCTGCATGATTCAGTGTAATTTTCAATATTTTTCAGTTTTGTTTAGAACAAATAAAAGAGATTATACCTATATCATCCTATTACTGGTGATATTAAAATCACTGATCTCAATGGTAGCAGCTGATGAAATTTTTAAATATTTATATAGATTGGTCGCAGGATGATCGCAGGACGTTTGCGTAGTGGTTTCCGTAACGGTGCAATACAACAAGCTGGTCAGTAATATTTGTTTTAATGTTCAGTGCTTGTTAATTTTATTTAAATCCCAGATCAAAATGATAAGTGAATGGTGAGTTTTGAGCAAAGTGAAATGACAAAAAAGATTGAGCGCTTTTGTCAGTTCATTTTCAGAATATCATCATGCTTTTGATATAAATGTCTTTCACAATCTTATTGACACAACTCGTATTTGCTACTAATCGATTTTGCTTTGCAAAGTATACTGATTGCTTATAATTCGTGGAAAATTTATATTTTCAATATTTCCCAGATTATTATTCGTAAATTTGAGGGATTTTTTTTTTTAAGTTTATTTAGGAACCAACAGAATAAGAAGCCTAGAGTGAAACTAAAAACAAAAGATTCATATTTTTTTTTCCGGATCATTAGTGGATGAAATTATAATGAACCAAATATTTTCATGGTTTTTAGGTATTTAGAAATCGTTGCTACATGTGTGCTCATCGGTTGACATTTACAAAACGTTTGCTTTAATAGTTCAGTAACTGATACATACTTGAAAGAGATTATATATCCTTTGTTTACCATGTAATCAGATTCCGCTCGTTTGAATTTCTCTTCCATTTGCTTCAGAATTCGCAGTAAAGAATGAAATGTCAAATTTTTCTTTCGTTGGAAAAAATTTTCAAAGTTAAATGGACCTTGTTCTTGTTGTTATATATCTTAGCCGGCTTGTTATCGTGCAGCGGAACACAGAGATGAAACTTTCCTACGGTGGTTATTAATTTTCATTAAGTGAAAAAATGTAAAATAAGATAAATCAGACTGTAAAAGATGTTTAATTGACTGAATTTATAAGCTAAGCAGCAACAAGAAGACATTTAATACCGAAAGTTTCGAGATATAAATTTAATTTGCTATCTCAACACATGGCATATTACCAATACTTACTGTTAATTTACTACAACCATTCGCCTATTTTCTTTGTTAAATTTAACTTTCTTGAAAACTTTTGGCATCGATTTCAAGAAACAACGCACAACGGTTATTGTTTTAATTTTAATTTATTACTTAGACCACTCTGATAAATGCTTGTTTCTGTCTATAATTTGAATTGTCATTGAATGCATGTTTCAATTTCCTTTTTTGCCTTTTTTTTTTCCCCCATAGATCTATTGCATTTCATCAACAGTAAAATAAGTTTACAGATGTTAATTTCTCATGCTTCATGGAGGTGAGTGACAAATAGTTGTCAATTTTATTTTAATTTTGAAATGAATCTCTACTTGTTGAAGATGTTTCCCGTGCAGAAGTTTATCAAAAGACAGAAGATGCGTTTCTTCTTCTGTTCAATACTACGACAAACTAATCATCCATCAGTGCAATTACTCTAATATTGCTTTAATAATACCTTCTTAAACGCTTACTAATTGCTATTCATACAGTACAGGACTTGACTTTTCGGCAAAAATCGATCTCAGAAATTACTCGCTAAATACCTGCCATCTGTCTTTTTTACTTCGCTTAAATTAATAATTCTTGTAAGTTGCTTACAAGAACTTTTGGTTGTGCTGAAGAACATATCTTCAAAAATCGGCATAAATATATTCTTTAAATAAATGCTTAATTTTTGCAGCTGGTGAAAATAATGCAAATTATTTAATGCACAAAGAGAGACGATATCGAGATGGCAATACCAATAAAAAGGGAAAGCAAAATTCATTTGGTGAACGACATCAGTCAGACGCTCTCCCGAAACATGAATACGGTTGGACTAATACCGAAAAGACTGTGAAGTTAGTTTCTTTCAAATGTCCAGATTGCCACAGATATCATCGTACTCATCAGAATGGCATTCAAACGTAATGAATTCAAAATAGTTTATTTTAAATTAGCTGCGATTGCAATGTGTTATTGATCAAAAATTAGAATCAAATATCTATTCATTTATCTAAGCCAGTAAGTATAGCCATTCTCGAATATATCACATAACAGAGTTTCAGCGATCCTGAAACAGATATGCAAATGTCATTAGTTGAAACTACAAACATCTTTGATTTTCACTTATTGCTTAACATTGGTGGCACTCATTTTCGCATTCGTTATTCAACCATACAGGTCAGTTTATGCTCTGAACTCGGAATGATACTTTTTGTGTCATTCATTGATTCATGGCAAACTTTCATGGAAATTTTAATGCCGAATGAAAAGTTAATGGTTAATGGATGAATTATTTCAGTATCGATGTCCAACATCGCTTCTAGCTGAGTTTTGTCGAGAAACACATGCAACACGGGTGGAAAGATGTAATGGTTATCTCTCCGATACAAGGGAATATTTTTTCGAGCGATCTGGAAAATTATTTGAACCGATATATGATTTCCTGACAACCGGACATTTTCATCGATCGGGTGACATCTGTTCCGAAAGACTTTACAAAGAGCTTGATTTCTGGAGGATTAAAAAGTTATTAAAATTTTTTTATTGCTGAATGAATGAACTGCTGTTCAGATCTCTTCAATCATCAATCTTCAATCACTGTTCATTCAGTCTCTAATTTAGCATTAAATTCCTAAGAACTGAGAAGCAATCAATCCGTAAAACTTTAAAACGAATACGTCTAGAGAATTAAGTGATATTTAAGTAATCTTGCTACATTCATCAATTCAAAACTACAGAAACAAATCCATTAATTATCGGAAAGTTACGGATGGGATCTTTGGGATCTTACATTTCACGGAAAATAATTTTTTTTTTTGAACTGAAGTATTGCAAAAAGCAAAATCTAAAACATCAACAAACACGGTATAAACACATGAACATGGAAGACAGCTAGTTCTGATTATACAGACTAAAATATTTCATATGGGAATTTTGAGGCAATGCAAAAATGGCGAAAGTTTTCAACTCGATATTTAAGATGAATTTTAAGTTCCAGAAAAAAAAAATTCCTTTCTTGAAGACTGTAAATTGTTGAATATTTTTTAGTTTGTAATGTTCATCTCTTTTGCTTAATTTCGACTCTTTTAAATGGTCTTTTCATCACTTTGTTAAAGCATATTTGTTATTTTTTTGATTTTTTTTTTAAAAGTTAGCATGGTACGCTGTTTGAGTCATTCACATTTCTTAAAAAAAAAAACAATGGGAGAATTAACGTAAGCAATCAGTTGGCTCTGGCAAATCCTTATATTTAAAAGTCTATGCTTTAAAATGAAAATTAATATCAAGAAAATATTGATTAATGAAAATATATTTAAAGTTTTACAGAATGAAATTCTGTTAAATAATATGATCTAAATGATACATTTAAATGCAACTTGACAGTTTTAATTAATGTTCCTTTGGGAAAAGTTTTGCCAATTATCATGAATACATTGACTAGAACTATAAGTTTGGAATTTCATGATCTAAAGCATCTTTCGAAAACTAGGTTAATAGTAGTTTCAATGATAGTTCTGTTCAGAGATTTTTTTGCTCCGTGCTGCATGACGATGGCAACCGGAGAAAGTGAAGGGGATGATGAAACACCGAATGGAAACAAGGAATCTATCAACTACGGTTAGCTTGCTAAAATTTAAAAGTCTAAGTATTGCTTAGTTGATATTGTTGGAAAAACTCAAATTTGAAGATCTGGATACTGATATCTATTGGACTAAATTAATCTCGACTAAAATGAAAAATCGGAAAATTGATATCATGCTAGAAATAAGTAGAAATTCAATTCATTGTATATTTCCCAAAATACATTCTATAAATCAGAAATCAAATTTCCATAAATCCTTTGAATCTGATTAATTGGTTTAAAATTTCATTTAATTATTTATAACATTAAAGGTGACCAGTTTGATGGGGTTTGTTGGGACGACCAACGACGTAAGTTATGGCTTTTAATGGAGGATCCCGATACAAGTACTGCTGCTAAGGTTTCTTTTCAATTCAAAATAATACCACTTGGAACCATGAATGCATTAAACTCTTTTCAATTCCAATGGCGGATTCACTTTTCACTTCAATTTTTTTCTCTATAAAGGAATGAATATTCTATTATGAATCCACTAATTCATGCCTTAATGCAAATATTCTATTCAGTATTTCATATTTCAATATTTAGGGAATCAAAAGTTTGTTTTGTTTTATTTTTACTGCCATGTAATTCTTATTATCTTTGCAGATTTTCGCATTAGTAAGCATAATCATGGTACTAGCATCAGTGACCGGTATGATACTTGGTTCAACGTCGGAATGGCAAACTGTTAATTATAATGCAACCATTACAGGTGCAAAATTTGATTTTCGACCTCATTCTACTTTGGAATTTGTTGAATTGGTATGTTGTGCTCATAATTTTTAAAAGTAATTCTAAATTTCCTTCTAAAATTACTCGACGGTTAGCGCAGAAATAGTGCGCAATTGCGTTCATTTGAAAAGTTGATGGGACACGCCATTTATGGGGCCAATAATTAGGAGAAGCTGATTCGGCTTAAATTCACTCAAATGGTTGTTTATACAAAAAAAAAAAAAATGATATACAGATGACGAACAGATAAGAATTTCTAAATATCAAAAACATCATGCCCGCTGAAAGTTTAACAATTTTCCTACCTCATTAATTAGCTAATGAGGGAAGCTTGGCTGCAAGATTGTTTAAATTTAAATTTTAATCTCAGCTTTAATTTCAGACTTGTATAATCTGGTTTACATTCGAATATTTCGCTCGATTTATTGTTTGTGCGCGAAAAAAAAATTTTTTATTACAACCACTGAATGTCATCGATAGCTTAACCATTATACCATTTTACGTGGAAATTTTACTTTCAGCCTGCGGTAATACATTATCTTTGAAGATTTCATTAACTGAATGCTAAATTCGTAAGTTCATGATTAAAAAATGCTCAACACTTAGTGATGCGAACATTGGCAACTGCAATTACAATCACTTATCAAAAAACCTTTCTATCGTAACTGCACAGTAATACCATGGCCTTTTTCACTGTCATACTGCTGAAATATATTACCTTATATCACAATGATAGGTATAATGTATCTGTTACAGCAGCTGCATAAATGAATAAGGCGTATTTATGAGCATAGCAATATTAACTGAAGTGAAAGGAATTTCAAATAAGCCTTTTTTTTTTTTTCAAAGAGCTTTTGAAACTTAAATGCCATCTGCACTCTATGTTCCATTTATGAAAATAGCGAAAGGTTATAAGTGCCATTTCAATCTTTTATTCTGCTAAAGTCATGCAGAGAAATTTTTTCTATTTTTTTTTTTTTGTAAATATCAGCTCTCAAATTGTTTCATTTTCCATTTTTATTTCAAATTTGCTTTTATTTATATCAAAAATAAACAGTTTATTTTATTTTATTATTATTTGCCTAAAGAAGAAAAAAAAAAAAAGATAATTAAAAGCATTGTATGTAGTAGTTGAGATTTAAAAATTGGTATGCTTTTAATTAAAAACTAGCCGTCCATCTATTTAATAGCTTATTAGCTTATGATTGTTGATGCTAAAATATCCTATGTTCTGGCTCTTCCACGCAGTTCATAATAAAACTCTTGAAAAGAACTGAGATCTTAGAAATAAGTTCATCCAGCTCGTACACATATCGATAAGTCCTAGCTTAGAAGCAGTAGTTACCAAGGAGTAGTTTCTAAATATCAGTGCAGATACTGTATTTGTCAACGTCTCGCATCTTCTCTGTCGTCAGCACAGGTAACTTTCCGCTAAACAAACTTGATCTCATTCCACCTGAACGAGCAGTTTGTCCCATCTGCTTCACTTCCCTAATTATTTTCAAGCATGCATACTCATCCACATGTCTTTTTTTTATTTCGTAGTCTGAGGTATTGGCTCTTAATTTTTATGATATAGTAGTAAGCACTCCTTGCTTTACATCTTCTTGGCTTCTTTTCTTAGGAGCATTTCTTCTCATAGAAACAATCGTCGAACTTTTCAATCGAATAGGAACTTAGTCTAATGAATGAAGCAAAGACACAAAAAAATGATGAAGGGCATACTGATTGAAAAGAAACTGAAATAGAAGCTGAACGATACATTTTAAACTTCTGGTTATTTTCAGGCTTTGGGATACATACATTTGGTGATTTTCGTGGTTTAGCAACGGTTATGCGTGTTGTACGGATTATGCGAGTAGCACGAATATTCAAGCTTGCCCGATATTCTAGTGGTCTAAAATCATTTGGTACTACAGTTAAAACTAGGTAAATCTTTAGTGAAAAATTCATATAATCGTCATGTAACTGGTTACTAATTCGTAACACATAAAATTATTTCATTTATTAATTAATTGATTTCTAATTCCACGTACAAATTTTACAGTCTACCGGAGTTATCAATGCTTATACTATTTCTGTTAACAACAGTTATATTCTTTTCAACTTTGATGTATTTCGCTGAACGTGATGAACCAAATACAAAATTTAAATCAATTCCACATGCCGGTTGGTGGTGGGTTTCATAGTTTTGCATTCCAAATTATATTTCATCATGATTTTTCCGCATATGTAAAGTTGGAGCAGAACTCTATAATTACAACATACTACTTACACTATATAATATAATTACAATTTTATAGCCATTTTAAAAGGCATGAATCTATTTACCGATAATCTAATTTAAACTTAGAGAAATTATCTAAATGCTATATCGCCTTTCTCCACATCCTAATATTTGTATTTAACTGGCTATAATGCCTAAAAAATGATTAAACGATTTGCAGCACTTGTTTCATTTCAGGTGTATTGTTACAATGACAACTGTTGGATACGGTGATTATTATCCAGAAACATTGTGTAATTTTAATATTATTTGTTCTGGAGAAAGCATTCAAACACAAGAGCATTTACATCTTCGGTTAAAAATTTAAGAACTCACAAAAGTTACGTTGAATCTTCTCTTTTTTTTTTTCAGTTGGTAAACTGATCGCCAGTTGCGCCAGTATATCAGGTGTATTGGTCTTAGCTTTCCCAATAACTATGATTGTCGAAAACTTCTCACGTAATTATGATAATGAAAAACATGAATACAAACGAGTAAATCGTCGACGACGAATGGCTACGATCAACAATTAAGTTAAATAAAGTTAAAACGTTTTTCCTGAACTTTACTTTGCAATCATTTTCACATTATTGTTATTTAAAGTGCTTGATTTGAGCTAGCTAATCTGTTTAAGACACTTTGAATTAAAATACAGTAATTGTGATATCACGAACTTTTAAACTTGATCTGTCTAGAACGATTATTAATTCGTTTATTGACAGCATCATAATGAATAACACATGATTTTTTAATGCTATTCATAGCTCATCTTTCTGACCAATATAGTTCAATTAATTGCTCACACCTGACTGGTTGTCTGCTTAGAACGAAGAAGGACATCAGATCTGCTGTGGAAGCTCAGAGAAGTATACAATCTGATTTTAATGCCTTATCTAAACCACTAAATTTACAAGAAGTTATTAATTACCTAGATAAATAAAAAAGTTGCTATTCAATTCCATCACTAGGAAAATATTTTCAAATGAGTAAATTAAATTTAAGAAAAAACTATTACTACCTCAAATTTAGAGGGAGTCGATTGATTTTTCCATGTAATTTTTGCATTTTTCCATGCTACATGATGTAAATGTTGTTGGAATTATCTTCTTAATTTTTACACACTATATTTTGTTAGAAATTGAATGGAAACATTAATTTTCTTTTTATAAATTAGAATAGAATCACTTGATTGATTCAGATCGTTATGTATCTTCCTGGAAAATCGATTATCCTAGAGAAAGTAAATGATTGGATCAGAAGTGTGGTTAATTATAGCTTTTTCAATGCATGTGTGATAAAATCCACCTGAAAATATCCACCTGCATGCTTATAATTTGTCAGAAATGTTAATTGCTCTGAAATGACTAAAGCAGATGCATGCAGGTGTGCAAATGCCTTAATAAATGTGTACACTTTTCTAAATAAATTCAATCATTTGTTTTGAACCTAATTCAGTTGTCAATGCAAATAACTGAATTGCTTAATGAATATGTATGAAAGTATTTATAATAAACCACTACCTCGTCTTTTCTTGTAAATAAAATTTTCATTCGGTTTCCTGTCTATTCAGTTTTTAATTAATTACTTTTCATTCCAAAATTT
Organism: Setaria digitata; assembly: GCA_003640385.1. Lineage (NCBI taxonomy): Eukaryota > Metazoa > Nematoda > Chromadorea > Rhabditida > Setariidae > Setaria > Setaria digitata. The sequence continues at coordinate 120,168 of RCAB01000007.1, read as the reverse complement.
TCTATGTTTTACAAAAAAAGGGCATAAAACGGAAGGTAAAGTTTTTAAATGTTTGCGACATTTCAATTTGCCAGCAAGTCCATATTTGAGAACTCGAGAAGGTCAATACAGAAAATAAATAATTTTGAATTGGTTTCAGGTATCCACTATTTCTGATTATTATGGAAGCAAAGAAAAACATAAAAGTTCCTAGTACAATGTTTTTTGTGCATTTTCTGCTATCACTTATCAAAAGGTTAAAGTAAGCTAAGACCACTGCTTTGATAGAAGTAATATTAGAATTTATCGGATTAACATTATCAGATAAATGATCACGGAATCAGTATGATCATGAACAGAAGCACCTGTTTATCCAATAAGAAAATGATAAATTTTTAAATTCCAATAAATCGCTATGAAAATTCATAAATTGTGTTGGGGGATGTTATTTTATTACCACTAACAGAAGAGACAGTTAAAACGATAATCAGCTTGATGGAGTCGTTTTGACTATTGTAATTATCACTAAATCAGATCAGTACATTATCAAACACCCGAAGCAATCTTTGTGATACATACAATAATTGTTAAAATTTGTTGGATAATGATACCTGCGGTAAAATAGCCCGCTAGTATCAGAATAGACTCCAGATGTTCCCAAACTGCTGTTGTACAAGTGGACTGAAATTTACTATCAAACTATCTTAAACAGAGTTACTTACATTCTGATGTTACTTTTTTTTGCAAATTATTTTCTATTCGTCTAAACTTGCGTGATAATTATTTATTTGCAACAGATTTTGACATGACTTGATATGCTGGAAGAAATTACAACTGATTTTCAATTTCGGAAATCTGATAGTGATGCAGAAACTAGGAGCATTCAGGTTATAAAATATTTCATTTTGGAACCGTCAAGTTGGGAAAAAAATTAGTCACACTTTGAAAATTTCACTAAATCTTAATTGGTTTTTTTTTTTGATAAAAATTAAACGCTAGAAATTTGTTTTAATTTAATTCATTTTACTCATGCTTATTTGTTTCTTCACTTCTTTCTCTTTAATTAAACGACTTACCTATGAAATAATTATTATTTCTTACCTGATCAACTGTTGTACACATTGCCAGAATACTATATTTCGTACTACAGCAATTGTACTGAAATGTATATTTCATGTCTATTTTAACCAGCTCAGATTGATTGCCACTGCTTACGATATTTTAAACTGACAAATCACCACGCAATATTTCTTTCCTCAATTATTTAAATAACAAACCCTCGATCTGATGGTGTTCATGTCATCTAACCGTCCATCCATTTCATCCGATAAATTGACATATTGTATTACTGTCCCCTCGATCTACAAAAGTTTTCATACAAGTTCTATCTGAGGATTTCTCGAAAACATATTTCATTTAGATTTTCAAAAAGAAAAAGAACTATTAAGTTTGTAGAAATTTTTGATCTCATACAATTTAGACAATTTTTTTCTAATTTTTGAAAACTTGTTTTATTGAGATCATAATGAAGGAAAAAGAAAAAACAAATATTTCAACTGAAGTCAATTTTATATTAATTTTATTACTTGCTCTCATTTCTTGTGAGATAAAATTGCTTAAATGAAATCATACCGTTACTCTATACATAAGGATAAAAACAGCAATAGCGATTTCAATAGCTATCAGTAGTACTGATATAATTAAATTAATGATAAGCGCTGCACGGCTGATAAATATGGTTCCACATACGCCAATCAAGCCAATTATAGCAGCTGTAAGTCCACAACCACAAATTACCCAGAATGAAATTGATAGCTGTAATATTTATAAGTTCATCTTTAATACCGTTAGTGGGGTATATTACACTTTACCAGGTTGTGTAATCCGGATAATGAATCCTTTTCAAGCAGGCAGTAGAGTAGCCATTAATTAGAAGAAAGCCAAATTAGTATAGACGAGTCTTTTCTGTAAAATAAATTTAAATTCGAGTCTGATTTGTTAGAGACAAACATCTTTCAGAAGATATCTTTAGCAAATCAGATTCTATAATTTCAAGAGTAATTCTTACACTTAATCGAATTTGCTTTTTAACTTCATTCATTTGTGCATTGCCATTTTCAATGCGCATAATATTTTGTCGCATTTTTTCTTCAAATGTCGGATCTAGTCGGAACCATAGACTTAATCCAACTACTACAAGGCCAATAATCTGGAAGTGTTGATAATTTTGACAACCTAATCGTAATTCTTTATTAAATGATGATATTAAAAAATATTAGAGAAACTAGACTAAAAAAGCAAGGAGATTTCGAAAGTTACCATATAGATGGATGTTAATATAGTTAGAATACCAGTAATAAAAGCACGGCATTTATTTCTTTCGCCCATGTTGATGTCGTTGTTTTGTTGTCAGTGAGATTTATTTCAGTCAAAATTCATAGCTCGAGATTTGTCAGTCAAGCCATATTACCACTGGTTGCTTATTAATTTCCAAAAACAGAAAAATATTTTTTTAAAATTAGATAACTAACCTTTTAAGTTTGGAAAAAGAATACCATAAATGACAAATTATATACTTTATAAAATGGATTACGAAATAAAACTTCTATTTTTAATTTACTTCTTTTTTTTTAAACTTCGATATATATATATAATAGAAACATATTTGAACTATTTTTTTATGCAATTGGTTATTAAGATTAATGAGATTTAAAAGATGAAGAGATATAAATCGGTAGATGAAGTCTGAAAGTCGTCAACAGGTTAAATCTAAAACATTTATGAAAATCATCGCGCTTTCCCTGTTTATAAAATCCTTAGTTCCTTCTGTTATACATGAGAATCATACACCCACGACTCTCTACCACATTTTTAATTTCTAATTAATTTCAGAAAACAGAGATAATTTTAAACACTCGCACATGATTGAAGTCTTTATGTTGTATCCAATTATAACTAAGATTGCTGATTATTCACTAAAACATACCTATCGATCAGATTAAGACTGCATATTCCTGCAGAGGAACTGGCTAGAATAGCACTTCGCCAATTAATAATGACTCAGTGAAATGTTTGCTGCAAAATTCATTAAATTTTATAGAATAGTTCTTTTTGTTTCTATTTCGAGAACAAGGAAAATGAATAGAGAAGTGTAATTAACAAAATGTGATATAGTGGACAAATGAAATGGACCGCATTGATTGGAAATGCAATGTAAAATTTAGTGTTAAATGTAAATTTGTTCGCAGAAATTCTAAAATTTCTTGCAAAAAATGAAAATATTTTCCTCTCAAGTAGAAGTTGGTACGTTGCAAAAGTTTACAATTTTAATAGCTATTAGCAGTGAACAGTTAATATGCACAAGTGATAACAATTCATTCCATTTAAAGCAATGTAAATAAATGATAGTTATGCAAATTGATATTAAAAAATCTTCTTGCTTGGCAACATAACTCCATTTCCAGAAAACTGACACTCTGCTGTTGATTAATTATATATCAATGGATTCTAACTTAGTATTATGCAAAAAAAAAGAAATGGGCCAAAATTTAAAGATTTATGCAGTGGTTCAATGTTTTTCCTCCGTACAAAACGGCATTTATAAAGAAAGATACATTATGAGATAAAAGAATTATCAGTGGTGATAACAGATTGTAAAACATATCCATTGCGATCTAGTCGTTGCCGAAGTTCGTCGACTGTTTTCGTTGAGGGTGATACTGATGGTGAGAAAGATGACGTAGAAGATGATGAAGCTATTCCACTAGTGGTACCTGAAAAGATCATCGCAGTGGAATGATATTACTGTGCAGAATCTGAAATTTGAAATGCAATACTGATCAGCACGGCTAGATGTCATTCAGATGAATCAGTTCAAATCTCAAAAAACTTACACAGCCAGTCAATTTATGAATTTATCAGCCGGTATCTATGGCAATACAAGGATACCTGCTGCTAGGTAACACTGCAATGCTCACTCAACTTTTTTCTCATTTGAAAAATTAATAAACAAATTAGGACGCAAACTTCTTGCATCAAAAGATTTTTCTCTTCTCGAAAACATTTTCGAGCCATTACAGCTGTTTCAAATAGCCTTCAAGCCAGGTGCATTGATGGATGAGTGACCACGAAAAATGATGCCAAAAAAAAAAAAAAAAAAAGAAATGAGGATTTTTAAAATTTGAAAATGATACTATTGAATAACCAAGATGAGGCTAAATAAAAGTGAAAATAAAAAAGAAGAATCATAGAGTTATCAGAGCAATAACAATATAAATAATAAAGAAATTTTAAAATCTCAACCGCAAAGAAGAAAGACGGAGAGATTTTTTTTTTTTTTCAAATTCAAAGCAAAATTTAATCACATTATGATATTTATGAGATTCAATAAAAAAAGACAAAAGCTGTTGATAGCTGGAAATTATATGAACACTAAACTGCTTTGAAGATTTCAAAATTTCGGGTAAAGCATAACTTTCTCGGGATTAGACTTCTTCTGAATTACTGTAGCTATTGCTTATTACGATAACGACAATGATCATTATAAAGTGAGATGAATGTGACAATGATAACATCGGAAAATGTACTATAGTACTATAAAAATGATAATTCAATCATTCTAGACTTAAAATAGTAATGAAGGTAAACATAAGTAGACAGGACTGGCAAAGAAAAGCAGAATTTACTATGATGGAATAATAATCTGCTCAGCTTTATTGAAGTTTTTGACAAAAAATACCATTGTCGGTCCATCATTTGAAAGAGTAAAAGTATGAAAAATATAAATTAATTTCAAGTAGGCAGTCTTCACCTTCAAGACTTGATAATAGATGCCAGTTTATAATTCATCAAAAGTAATTCCCATTTTTTAAAAGCTTTAGTTCTGTTTCATTCTTAACAGTGAAATTCAATGAACAGTTCTGAGCTATCGAGCTATGAACTCCGAATTTCAACGTGGTTCCTATACCACCAGACTTTTTTTTTTTAAATTTCTTTTCAAACTGAACACCCACTTTGCGACATTCCTTTGCTTTCCCAGTGATTCTTGAGCTCCGAAACAGACAACAATCCACAATCAGCTGTACCATTACTAGGAGATAATCCACTAGATGGTTTAACTGGTGATGCATATTTTTCGATATTCGGTAAAATATCGGCAAAAGCGGGACGGGATTTCGGATCATGATGCCATGCCGATGTTATAGTGTATAAAATATGTGCCGGGAACTGAACAGTTGGATGTGAGGGTAGTGGTGGGCGACCTGAAATTCGAATATGAAAATTCAATAATTAGGTTTTAGTTTTATGCAATTACTTATAAAATATAGTCTTCCTTAGCAAATTTCATGGTAGCTGTGTTAATTTAATATTATCAAAATTATCAAGTCAAGCTTTATGAATAGAAATATCAGATAATCTTATTGATAACCATAGCTATAAAATGTGCAAAAATATAATGAAATATACTGCACAGATCATTATGTCAACCGTTTGAAGTGAAAATCTGAACGCCAAATTTCAATGCTTCTCTACGAACTCGAACCTCGTTTATAGGCCATCTCAGCCGCAGCTGCCGCTGGTTTCAAATGGGCGAACGGTAGCTCTGCAGCGTGAAGTTCCCAAATACAAAGAGCATAACTGAATACGTCTGCTTTTCGATCGTACCGACCACATTGGGTAAAAATTTCAGGTGCCATCCAACGAAGATTCTAGAATAGGGAAGTTTTTAGAAAACTTTAAATTTATGTTTACAAATGCGGAAGATAAATAATAAATAAAAAGAGAAAATCGCTCCATTAAAATCATGAAGAAAATCAACTTCACAATACTTTATTATGCAAAAATTCACTAATTTACAGTAATATCTTCCTATCTTCCACATCTAACTTTGCAGTCATTCGTTTGTTTGAACTTGAAGAATATTTGACATACACCCGGTTGCTTTGTCATGTTTTCATCGTCATGTTGAGCCATAAAGCGAGATTCACCGAAATCTGCTACCACAGCATGTCCATCTTCATGAAGCAAGATATTATGAGAATTGAGATCTCGATGGATCACTGGTCGTTGAGCAAGCTCATGCAAGTACCGCATCCCACGTGCAACGTCAATTCCGATATTTAAACGTAAGGCCATTTCTAGAACCCTACAATCAGTTTCTGCCAAAAGGTTCCCTGGAGAAATTTCTACTTTTAAGGTTCCAGCTAATTTTCTGATTTATTTCTAATTAAATTTCTTAAAAATAGGTCAAGTCAATTCGTAAGGTGGATTCAGCTAATCTTAAATAATAGCTTACCGCTTTTGTTCATGCAGTAATGAAAATAGAGATCCATTAACAAGAAATTCTGTGATAATTGCAAACTGCTGCAAAATCAAGCAATCAAAAAAAAAAAAAAAAAAACGGTGAGAATCCAAAAATATATTTTAGAAGGTGGAAAGTAAGATAAGAAGAAAGACAAATGTGAAAGGAAAAAGAAAAAAGGAAATAATAATTCTTAGGGATGTTTGCAAAGTGTGTAAGGCGAATTTCCCAAATTTATCGCATATAACTTGCTTAACTTTAATTTCAAAATTATTGTTTAAAAAGTAGAACTTTTAATGAAAAATTAAAGCAAAGCCTACGCTTGGATCATCTAAGCATGCGCCAACAAAATTAATAACATTTGGATGTTGTAGTTTACTCAGAATTGATACTTCACGGCAGAACATATCAACTTCGCTCTTCGAACCAAATGCCACTGCACGGTACCTGAAGTATGACCCTTCCAGGTTTCAAGTTCCAAACACAGCTAAAAAACTGCATGACTTTACCTTTTAATGGCAACTATTTTACCGCGATACGTACCCTTGTAAACTTTTCCGAATGAGCCGCTACCAATAGCTTCCTGAAATAAATTTCTCACTAAAACGAATGACTTCCTAATGGTTCTTTTTTTTTTTCCTCCTTATAATAACATGAGAATTATGGATACCTGAAAGTCGACATCCGTTAGTGAAAGATGAAATTGATTGCAAAGTGAAGCTCGTAATTGCAATATTTCAACTTTTTCTTTGGTCATTGATCGTAACCGTCCGAGAGGACTAGGGAGTGGTGTATAACTGCTCTCACCAGAACTAAATGGTAACTTTGATTACAAAATTAATTGAAATGAATTTTTCCTAGAATTTTTTTTAAAAAAAAATTTTCCTCAGAAATAAATATACCTATATTCTGAACAAACGTCAGAATCTGGACGTTTGTTAGCATAATGCTTGAGCAAAGCAACAATCTGATCGTGGCCCTTTTCGTATGCCCAAATAATAGGAGTTTGTTGTTGATCGTCGTTAAGACTTGCAGATGAAATGGATGTACTGCCTGTAACTGAATTTCCAGACTCTTTGGACAATGTGACCATCGTTTGAGCTACAGTTGATGATACAGGTGCACTACCTGAAATATGTCAGAAATCATTACTATTCTTGTTTTCAGAAGAATTGAGCTTTAGTAGTGTAAGAAATTAATTTCACACTTCATAATTATAAGGATCTATAAGGATCATGATGTACGACTCAAGCAACCTTTAGAAAATGAGCAAACAAGCATACTTCCAATAAGTCAGTCTCCCTAACAGCTTACGAGATTTAATTAGCAGACAATCCTTCATCATGCTTTATCTGTTAATTAGAGGATAAAATAGAAACAAACAAACTAATAACTACGAGTTTTTATCAGTGCATCTCACACATAAACTGAAAGAAATTAAAGCTTGCCGCTTGACGTTGCAGTTGGCAGTAGTGGATAATCAACAGCTCGAGCGGTCAATGACTGATCTGCGCCATTATCCAGAAGAAATTGTACAAATCGTAGATGTCCATGGTAGCACGCACTGTGAAGGGCTAGAATTCTAGGGTATCATTTCAAATGAGCTTAAAAATATGAGGAGAATTTATTCAACTCAAATATGCGATTGTTCTTTTGAATCCGCAATGAATTTCTCAAAAGTAATGCACAGTTCTAGTCTTCTAAAGAAAGAACTTTTTTTACTGGTAGATAAAGTTTCACGGGAAGGTGTACTTACCAGTATGACCGTCCTGTCCTTGAAAATTAGCGTCTACACCAGGCTGTTTTAATAAAAACGCTACCAATTCCAAATTTCGGCCATTCGTGCATGCTGCATGTAGAGGTGTTTCGGAGAAAACATTTTCCTGGAATAAAATTTATAATTTACTTCAACTTGTTTTTGATAAGGGTCTAAAAAGATTGGAAATTTTGACCTCGCATGAAAAAGTTACCATATTTAGAGTATTCGATCCAGCAAAAGTCAACAGTCGTTTCACAGCATCTAAACGACCTGCATAACAGGCTGTATGAAGTGGTGTATCACCATAAACGTTCGTTTTCAAAGCTAACTAAAATGGAATTTAATTGAAAGAGTTGCTTGCAACTACAATAATTTATGCTTAATCATTAGACTTAGAAAAGACATTTAATTGGAACACAAAAGCTAAATTTTATGAGCTGATTATGACGTGGATTTTGAGAATGATAATTACTCAATGTACAGAGCTGTATGAAACTTCGTATCGAACAAAACAATTCAACACCATATATAGGCTGCTGCAAAGATTCAGAAATCTTTACTTCAGTCTAATTATTCTCATGGCTAATTTGAAGCTTCCACACAATGAACAGTCGGTCGGTTACGATATTCAGGCTGCATTTTTTTAAAGAAGGAAATTATATTATATAAAATTATAAAATACAAATCAATTTATGATCTCCGACTAATGAATTGCAAAAGACTTACAAATGTTGCTTGTAATTAATGGTAAGATAATACATACTTCCTGATGTCCAGCACCAATTTTTAGGAGCAATAAATCTATGATTCCAACATGGCCTGTTTTAGCAGCAAAATGCAAAGATGTGTTGCCCTCATCATCAGCTAGAGTTGCTATAAAACAGTAAAAATTTATAATCTAAATAATTTGTAAGCAGCAATTTACGAAAAGAATGAACAGATCTGTTGATAATGAGCAGTAGCATAGTTGGAGTAAATGAATAAACAAGCTTAAATTAATGAATAGCTTCCAAGAATCATTGATTTCTAGACAGAACTGCATGAAGTTAATTGTAAGTGAATGATTGCTTCCCAGAAATTAGTAAAAATATCTTGAAATTAAGTTAAAAACGAACGATCAGCATCAGCTTCGAGAAGTGCAGAAACAATACTGATCTGTCCTTTACTGCTGGCTAGATGTAGTGGCCGATCTCGTACTCCACCTGATGCATTTGGATCAGCTCCACGTTTCATCAGCAAACGTACTATCTACAAGGTCCTAATTTATCAAACAAAAAACAGCATCATCAGAGCGTTCAACTTCACTTTCCAATTTCATTTAACATATTTCAACCTTTTCATGAGCAAAATAAGTAGCGCAATGAAGTGGCGTGAAGTTCACGAAGTCAGCGGCCTGTAATGAAGCACCTCGGTCAATCAGTTTCTCCACCAGTTCAGCATTCCCGCACATCACCGCCAAATGCAGTGGCGGCAATTTGTTACGACCTGCGAAATCAACATCTGCTCCAGCTGCCAGCAGCTTTTCTACTGTTTCTGTTTCAGCCTAGCAAGTATGAAATAGTCATGGAGGATGAGATTAGTTCATTAATGAAGTTTCTAATTTAAATTTAAGGCTCAGATGAGCAAATCTGATAAGGTCAACTGAAGAATTATAAGGAGGGTTAAATGATGATGGATTTCTTTCCAATCCTATCTTTTCAATGACAAAAAAAGGAGAAAGAAAGCAACAAAAAATGATGTTTCATGGAGACGAAGACCGATGATGCTGAAAGCATGTAACTAACTGAAGGAGTTGAGTCTAACTTGTGACACTTGCTACTAATTAATCACTAATTAGCTATCTACACTTATGTTTATTAGATAATAATTGTGCTGAAGATAATTAGTTCTAAGAGGTGCTAGGTATTGAGATAAAAGATTAATGATATCATACCTTATAAACGGCAAAATGAAGGGCAGAAAAGCCATTCTTAGAGAGGTGCTTCAAAAGTGACTCCTTTTTCATCTCGTTGTCACCACACACTTCAAGCAAAAGTTCGACCTTTTCAGGTTGCTGAAATAAATTCAAACTTCGAGAAACTCATATGAGGATAAAAAGCCCAAAAAAAAAAACACTAGTAACTTGACAATAATTACTTAGGAGCCAACTGATCTGAATTAAAGGTTACCTGTTCTGAATGTCCAGCGCAAATGAGATGCAGTAGTGAGAGCTGATGGTCTTCAGTACGTTCATCCAAAATTTTCAAACCTTTCAATGGTTCTTCCAACATTTTCAGTGTACCTTGACTAAAAAATTCATTATTTGTTACATCAGCAAGGCTAATTGTTACATTGGTTTGATTCCGAGAAAATGCTAGCTTTCGTATATTAAAGCAATACTTACAAACATATATTCTGCAGCATATTCCAAGTATCAAAACGTGGTTTAACGTCATCATTGAGCCTTGATCTTACCACTGCATAACCCTCACTAATTTTTTTCTTTAATTCATCTGAATAAGAATAAAATTAACTTCCCGAAGCATAAATTATATGAACTAGGAAGTACGAAAATCACTTCTTTTTCTCAACTTCCAATGGTTCAATTTTTCTTCTTAGTTCGATAAAAAGAAAACGCAAATATTACCAGCACAGGAGGATGGCGGACGTGACTTGTAATTACCCATACTTGCGTGAAACGTCAGAAGAGACGAAACATTAGGTCATCATCATGTTGTGCTAGGAAGGGCAGTACAGGAAGCAGCACTTCGAGCATTACACACTTCTCGATCAGAGATTTCGCTACTTTGCCACTGCTCGACTCGATCTTAGCACTTATCTTTCCTCCTGCTGCAATCTTCGAGAGTGTTAGTGCACACTCATCTCAGAATGCTCTGCAAGTTCAGGATCGAGCACACTCTTCAACATCAACAGTTTACTCAAAAGAACAATGATATGGAAGAGAATCTGCTGATCGGTCTAAATATGCCACTAGAGATGGAAGCTGCTATTCGAGAAAGTGCAAAAAAATATTAATAATGTTCTATTTCAGCTTTTATCATTTACAAAAAAAAAAAAAAAACTGACCGATCGGTAGCTTACCTAAGTGATAGGTGAAAATATTGTCAGCGGTGAATAAATTAATGATTCTATGTCTACAAAATCGAAGTATTGCAATAGAGAAATAGAGAATTGTAAAGTTGACATATTTGCTGACATTTGTTGTTTACCTTCCACTAGTGACCAAAGCTTTTTTTTTTTTATAAAAAGAATTTGTCTTCTCAAAAAAAGTCTAGTTTGTGAAGGGTGTTTCATGATTTTATGCTTTAAAAAACTATTTCTTATTTAGCTGAATAGCCACCGCTAACCAAAACTTTGTTGCTGGATATCAAGTTTTGCTCAGAATTTTAATAAAAAGAAAAAATACGATTTTTTTATAATGGATAATATCTCGTTTAAACTATTTTAAAGAATGCCATAATTTCAGTAATCTGATGTAATTTATATTTATAATTAAAACAGGTTATCATTCTTTGACACTTGCCATAAAAACGAATACCTATAAATATTGAAACTAGCTTAACTTCAAAATCAGCTTCATAGTAGAAAAAGTTCTGCTCCATGTTCTTCTACTCACTTTAAAACTTTCAGTAATTGTTCGATGAATCAGTTTGAAAAGATATCATTGGACAATAAGGTTGGAAATATACTTGCATTTGCTTCCTATTGAATAGCTACTTTGTGCTAGATCATAAACACAATAATTCTAGCTTAGTAGTTCCAGAGATAACTAATCACTGCAAGCTAGAAAATTACAAGGAAGATATTGCTAGAAACGATATGGAAAGCATTATAGTATAAAAATTCATGACAAATCTTTGATATGCTCAGAATACCTCGGACAACTTGATAACCTTTACTCATACTGATAATCTCTAAGATATTTCACAGGCTGAAACCACCTTAATATTCAACTTAACAATGTGCACTGTAATCCGTTTCTTTCATAAGTTGGTAAAATTCAATTAACATTCATATCAAATGTTCGCTCAAGTCTTAATTCTAAAATAGTATGATTTGATTTGTATTTCTGTTTAATTAACTTGACACACATATATATCAACAATGCCACAAAGTTTTATTTACATGTTAAATCTCTGACAATATGTTAATAATATACATGAGAGCTGACAGAAATTATTAATAAATTGTGTTTAGTCTCAGTTGATAGTTTATTTTCCTACTGGTAATTTCTTATGCAAATGTTTTAAGTACAAGAAGAAAAAAAACGAGTCTTACTGATATTTAGTGTGTTAGTATTATTGATACCAACTTCGGGCTTCATGCACTTGTTTCATTTCCTCCACATTCCTATGCTCTTAGTGTTCTTCCTGATACTTAAAGAAGTGTTTGGATTCAAAATTTCACTTTAAAGTATTTTCTAAATGGCACAATAAATAAAACAACGCAGAAAACGACCACTATGCGATGGAAAGCTTTACAATTTTTGTTATAGCGCAACAGTAACTCTTTTTTCCGATTTTCAGCTTCAAGCTATACAAATTTCCTGCTTCACTTCCTGAATAAATCTTAAATTACATCCACCGAAAATCTCTCTTTTACAAAATACGATTTAAAACATAAGGATACTGACAATATTTCCTAGGAATTTCATCGATTGTATGCTCACACGGTTGCATCATCTCTGTTTCCATACAAAAATGTATTGTTTTAAACTAATCAGTAATGCTAACTGCCTAGCAATTTTCAATGCATCGCTAATTAAGAGAATAAAATGGCAAATTAAAACACCTGAAGTCTTCCTTGCGCCAAATTACCACATTTTGGAATATCAGTAAAGGACGACGTACGGCTTAGGCTTAAAGAGTAAACAATGAATGATAATGTTCTAATTAAATGCTTCATCACGCATGTACCGTCCTCAGTCCACACAAATTGAAAAACATTAAATCTAATTGTATCCTCGCTGCTCCATTCTAGAGGCTTGTAGTTACAACATATAATTTGCATACGGGTGCTTTCACTTAGAAGCAATACGATGACAACTCACAGGTAAATTGCATTAACTGCTTTTAAATCTTAAGCCTTAAATTTCCACCAACCGTAATACTCTTTCATCTAGTCTGCTCCTAAATCGAAAATGAAAGAGTATAGTTATGTAACACACTTTGAATTTAGAATTTAGTTCTGATTTAATTGCAAACACTAGCAGTTCAAAATAGCTAGCTTATACCAATTATTTGAAACTATTATGTTAAAGTAACATAACAACACCGTATAATACACATATGAACAACGAATCAACATCCACGATATAGAAGAAAAAATAGAAAGAAAATGAAAAAGACCGATTTCTATTCACCGAACCATAATTTATGAATCAATTAGACACCAACTGCTTGCAATACCGGAAATCTTTAAGTTTGACGATAAATTAATTAAGAAATTTAACGTGGAAATCATTTATAAAGTAAATGATTGAATAATAAACGACAAATAGAGTACAGCAAGCGAGGCAAGATTCAGTGGAAAAAATGAGCTTCCAAAAACATAAGAGATAACAAACAATGGCAAGAGCAAGACAGAGAAACTGAAGGGATAAAAATGATATGCCGTGATGTGACACCTACCTCTAACTGTACTCAAAACTAGTGCTACAACTTTTGGAAAAAAAAAAAAGCCCATTAACTAATCGAAAAGAATATATTAATAATTCACCAACAAAAAATGTCACAGCAAAACTGCAAAAATTGGGATTTCTTGAGACAACTTAGATGCTTGTAAAGAGAATCGAATGGAAGGAAAACAGAGTGGTTATTCAAAAGATAGTTTTATAAACCGATTTAAATTCGAAAATGGAATAAAAATCAAATAATACATAAGGATATAAGAATTGTACTTACACACAACCATTAGGAAATTCCCAGAAAACAAGCAAACTAAACGAAAAACTTCAACATAATAACAACAAAGTAAGCCCTTAACAAATTTCCATGTGGTAAATGCTGAAGTTCCACTAGCAACACAAAACGTATAAATTTTTCAGTTGTTTCCGAACTTAAAAAAAAAAAAAAATTCAAAGAGAGTAATCGAGTAAGATAAAAAATAATCTCTAAACAATATTTCAAAAATAATGAAAAGTTACAACGCTAACTCATGAATGACTTTAGATTTGCGGACTTATGATAACTGGAATAATTGAAACGCAGATAAAGCAGCAGTAGATTACTACAAATCACTGTCATCATCATAACTTTTGTCACAAAAACCGTTATCATAACCGCTTAAACCGGCCATTCCTGTCATCGCTGACATTATTTCTCGTTGAACATTAGTATTTACCGCTGTTTTCACTAAATCCGACACTTTTTCCAAAACACGTGATATTTGAAGTTGGTGTTCAACTGATTTCTGAAACAGTTGAAAATTTCTGAAACAACTGAAAATTTTATTTACCATTGCAGTATTTCGGATGATTCACAACCCATGATCAACTAACTGAACAAGAAATATAGGGGAAGAAAAGATTGGATTAAAATACAAACATGGATAAACGGATAAGAATGAGAAACAAAGAATAGATGAAAGATTTTAAAGTGATGAAGATCATTTACTGTTATCCCCTACTCACTTATTAGTTAGCAGTTACCTGTAAGAGTTCATTTTTCAGCTGTTTAATTTCAGCATCACGATCAGCAATAATAGCCAACAACTCCACTGATGACAGACCCGGATTATTTGCTGAAATACGCTGACTAGCGTTACCCGCATGATTTACGAATCCTGCAACCGATAACTTATATTATCACTGTTCTTGCAAAGACGAATGAAAATAATCATTTGCAAATGGAAAAACGTCCGAAAATCACTACACAAAACACTTGCAGCGACCACAACTTTCAGCCTAGTCGTGTCTTTTTCGACCAAATAAAACCCCAACTTATATGAAGCTAGAATAAAACTGGAATATTAGTCCTCATTTTTAAACATTTAAATCCTTTCTAATCTAATTTTAAGGAACCGAAATGACGACTTATGATAATGCACAGCTTCTAATTCGCCTCTGAGATCCTTCTTGAAATAAAACTATAAACTGGCGGTAATCTTCAAAGTTGGATAAATAGATAAAAAACATAAATTTTATTGTAAGAACATGGAAACCAACCATTTTTTATATCCATAACAGACTTCCGATCTCTCGATGTCAGTCGAGGCAAAAGAGTTGGTGAACCAGTTCGGATCTGAGAAGCACCAGTTGCACTGCTGCCACCTCCCGTTCCATTTGACACTGGAGTCACCAAACGTGTCAGCAGATCAGAATTACTTGATGATGCATCCGAATCCAGGCTTGAAAAAGAACAACAATCATGATTAAATTTTAATCAATTATTTATGTGCAAAAAGAATTTTTAATGAATCTAAAATTGAACTGAATAGTTCCTCATAATCGCTTTTAATATCGATCTGCTTTTTTTTCTTTCTTTTGAAGAAGCTAAAAATAACAGATGCTTTATATTCCCAAACATAAATATCACTTACTCAGCAGAAGCAACTCCATTAATACTACCAGCATCAGATCGTGACGTCCCACCGCTGCTGTTATTAAAAGAAAGCAATTGAGATTTCCTCCTGTAATTTGCATATAGTTTCTTAGTTTGCTCGATAGTCAAATCACCCAAATCAGAGCCATATTTTTCATTGGTTGAGTCTGTGATTTGCTTCCAAACCTGATTACGTTCGGCATTAATGTGATATAATCTAAAACAGTTAGGACAAGTTAATGTCAGAAAAAATCAAAAAAATTAATGTTGAAATACGTTCTCAGTGAGTTGTTAAATCTATGTTATTTACTTCACTTTGATATTCACTTGTATCACAATCCACAATCCATGAAGGAATTATCAAAAAAAAAAAGGAAAGAAAAGAAAAGCTGGCACTAAAAACATCTGTAAGACGAAAAAAAATAGGGGCAAACCATTTAAAGAATGCCTGAAATAAGCAGAAAAACCGTCTAAAAAAAGTAAAATAAAAAGTTTGAAAAACTGAATATGAAAGTGAACTGAGAGGACAAAAGAAAAGGACTTTAAAAAAAAAAAAAAAAAAAAACATACCTTGAATGGCTATCAAAAACACCGTTAAATGTTTCTGCAAGTTTGCATACATACTGTCCCCGCTCCTTTTTCTGCTGGTTTGCAATGGCAGCAGCAGCAGCAGCAACGGCTGCGGCGGCCTGCTGTCCAGGCAATACTAATCCATCAGTGGAACTGGATGATGAAGATGCTGAGCTGAAAAATCACATTAAGGTATGCAGTATAAAGTCAAGTTTTCGGAAAAGCGCAGTTTTGATGATTTTTTGGTATATTTTTATTTGAAAAATAGAAGACAAGGAAAAAAGTTACGTCATAGGGAAGAAGGGAAGGAAAAAAACGATACTTTTTTAAGCCAAAGTAAAAAGTACCACTGTGCAAGAAACTGTAAGAGATCTTTTGATGGTTTGTCATCCTCTCGTACAATATCTTCCATTGGTAGAGGAGTGATCTCTTCTGCTTGCTTCATCTTCAATGCATCTAAACATATTACTTAAATGTAAAATTAACAATCAAAAGAATTCCTCTCGTGAAAGGTAAAGCATGTGATGTCCAGTCACTTAAAGGTTCCAGCCTCATCGATGCTAGGGAATCGGACAAGGAAGGGTACGGTGTAGAAGTTATAGCGAAACTAGTACACTACCTTCTTTGCAAAGACTTGTGTCAGAATTATCCTCATAGCTGCTGCGAGTTGCTTATGTCAATTAAACGTTCGGTAATGGTTACCTAGAAATACAGTTCCAAACGATAGGCTCTCATCATGTGAATTAAACATCTTTGCAATAATGATTTCAGTGATGGATAAAGTTTACTTGTGTCACAACAAATACCATCCACTACGTCATTTGCTTCTAGCAGCTCATCCACATCGATAGGCTCATCAATTTGTCCATTTGTGGTGACATAAGCCGTAGCATTGCCGGCAGCTGCAATCGCAGCTGCGGCTTGCTGTTGTTGCTGCTCTTTGTATGTACTCGGAATCAAATCAGAATGCATCGAATGAAATGCAATTCCATAATTGGTAGGATCTTTGCGCTTGTAATATTTGCATAATTTTTTGCACTGTTCAAAAGTCAGGGTGTTCAAATGAGAATACTTTTTATTGATTTCTTCTGTTATTTTACGCCAAATTTTGTTACGTTCCATGTTTGCAGCTGGTGAACGTGAAGCACTATCCTGCAAAAAAAGATCCGAAAATTTTTCGAAGAATCTTTAAAATTTTCAATAAAATACTTGGAAATGAAANTTTATTGATTTCTTCTGTTATTTTACGCCAAATTTTGTTACGTTCCATGTTTGCAGCTGGTGAACGTGAAGCACTATCCTGCAAAAAAAAGATCCGAAAATTTTTCGAAGAATCTTTAAAATTTTCAATAAAATATTTGGAAATGAATCCACCACTGATGATGCCAACTACCGTATTCAAAGATTAGTAGCAAACAGCTCTTGTGGCAAACAACAGTTCAATCAAAAGTGGCACAATTATGTAAAAAGAATTTTTTTGGCCTTATAGCAGTAGGTGATACTTTACACTACTGTTAAAGTCAGTGTTATAAGCACCAGACAAGTCACATGAATAATCACATGAAAACACTATAGCTCACCACCAGTGCTTCATATCGACCTGCCATAGCGACAATTTCCAAACCTCGTTCACGATTCATACGATTGATATCTGCAGCAGTTATCAAAGGCGCTTGGCTGAAAGCAAATTTGCAACATTCATAAACTCTTAAGTAACAAGTTTAATGGGCCTAAAAAAAATTAGAAGAATATAATCACAAACAAAAAAAATTAAATGGAAAATATATGAAAAAAAAAAAGGGATTTACATTGAGGAGCCAAAAACTTGTGCGAGCGATTTTTCATTGGCATGCACTAAATCGGCTGTATCATATGGTGAAATGATTTGTTCGGATATGGTATCTGTGGATGGTTGCCTAGAAAAAGAGATTTCTTTATGTAGCACTATTTTATATTCTTCATTTAAGAAAACAACCAAAATCACTTCAATCATAACCTTATCGTTCAACTTCAACTCCCTGAAAGACTGATAATTTGATGAAATCCTTTGATCATACTGAATCTCATTATACTATGATTACCATTTAAAGCCATCGAATACTGTTTCGTGAAGGAATGATGAGCTAAGCCTCTTCTCACAATTTAGTGCACTGCGATGTCTTAAACCTTATATATATATGGGCAGAGCGATGAGTAGGCCATTCAATAGCGTCGAAAAAATGGAATCCGTAGAAGTACGCAAGTTAAGAGTACAACTCCGTTTCGATCAGTAAATAAATCATGCATCATTAACATACCTGCTCTGTACATCGCTGTCCTCGGCCACCACAACTTCTACCTCACTTCTCGGCATTTTCATCTTAGGACTGGAAAAAAAATATACCTTGAAGAGATTCGCAAAATGTTCATAAAGTAAAAAAAAAAAAAGTTTAGCTAAAAATAATACAGTGAGATTTCAACAAAGAAATTGAATGAATTAAAAGTAACACATAACATACATAAGAGCATAATTAGAGGAACGACAAATATTTACGGCAGGAGCATTTCAGTTTGTTTATTGTAAAGTGGAACAACATCCCTTGATTGGTCAAAGAAATGGATTCTATTGAACGAGAGATATGAATGAATCTTTACAAGCTTCTAACCATCTAATCTGATTCTGGGAAAAAAAATTCTAAACCAACTCGCAATCACTCTGTTCATCGCTGTTCCCATTGCTAGCGCTCCTCTTTGCAGCCAGTTTTTCTGATTCTGCTGGTGCCGACGATGATGGTGATGGAGCGGTTGGGATTTCATTCATTACTTCTGCAAGGTGCTTTGAGCTAACGAGACGTAGGATACGTTCAACGGCACGTGAAATGCGTTGCTGCTTCTGCCGCTTTACGTCCAGCACGTTTTCTAAAAAACATGGTTTTGGAAAAGAGAGATAAAACTCGATACTTTTTATCGAATGAAAACTGATATGAAAACAGATTCCAGAATTTAGTTTCTTTTACGAAGCATATCTTCGTAAAAGTGTTGAATACTACTATGCATAATCATCATTCAAATAGGGATGTCGGTAACGGAAAATGATCCGTAAATTTCCAATTGCTTTTATCTGTATAGTTAAGTTTTCATAAATTCTAGAAATCGTCCGTGAGATTCTTAGAGGATTTATCCAATCATTCTCGAAGTGCAGCTTCTGTGCAAAATAAATGAAATCATTGAGGGAGTGTGGAACAGCAAATTCCTGATCTCATGAATCTGTCACCAACACATCGAATTCTACTAAATATCATTGAGTATCAATAAAAGATAACATTTTTCAATTTCCAAAACTCAACAAGAGTTGCGATATATGATGAATAAAGATGATTTGCTTCAGTGACAACAAGTCCTTCCACTGTTTCGCAGTAAGAGCAATCAGTATTGACACTAATAACTTTACACTTGATATGGCTTTGGAGATCTTTAAGTGATTTTATTGTGAAGTATGGAAATGATAGTTGCTAGAAAACATGAGCAGGTGGGAGCGACAACAGAGCTGTGGCCGAAGATGCTGAGATGATGCGACCAGTGTTATGGTATCACTAATTTAGCCATCACGGATGCGTGCAACAAGCTTACGATAAGGGAATGAAATGTAGCTAAGTTAGACTTGGATGAACTCAAAAGTAGGAGACATCTCGGGACTGGATCACGAATCACGGAGTGTAACACTTTGGAGGACGAGGAACTGTGTCGAATTGGTCGTGTGTATACGTTGTATGAGTGTTTGATGTTTATTTGTGACGGCGATCAGACGGATGGAGTAGAAAGGTAAAGGGACGCGGGGAGGACAGGTAGCGATGCGCTCGACCCGACCGATTGCTCCCATTTCTGGTGCTCCGTCCGTTGTATCGACGGTCCTTTCGCCATAAAATTCTGTAAATCGGGGTTAGGGTTTTACTCAACAGATATTTGACTGCAGATGGAACAAGAAAGGAACAGAATCGCAGGACTCCACTAAGTAACGAATCCTTCTGATGGATTGGTAGTTGGAGTTCCTGTCGCTGTCGTTGTCGCTGCTGCTGCTGCTGCTGCCAGTGCTGGCACTACCTGCGAGTGGGTTACAGGCAGCATACCTTCTTTCGCTTGCCCAATTTCGCTATAGTTCATTCATTTTGATTCGATTCTATTCGGATAGGAAGAGCAGAACAGCCAAAATTCATGACATACAGAAGAGGTGCACGGAGACACACACATACAAAGACAAGCACACTTCGATAATTCTGTGGTCGGAGGACGAGATCACGACATGCACATGCACATGCACACGCACATGACATGACACACGTACTAAACTACCTACTACCCACTTCTTTACTACTTCTACAGCATTCCGCACACATCCCTCCCGTATTTTCGAAATTTTAAGAAGGAGCAGAATGAGTAGAAGCATGAGCAGGACCTATCCTATCCTCTTCAATCGTCCATCTGCCCCTTCGTCCATTCTTTCTTTTATTACCATCGTCATTCTTGTCATCGATCGCCTGTCGCGCTGTCACGACAGGAACTGTTGTCACTGCAGCAGTTATAGAAGAGGATAACATCGAGTTCCGGAGCGAAAAATATATGAAATACTTCGGGGACATCACTCCATTGTCCTACTGTAATAATGTCAACCTTCAACATTGGCAGCAAGTATCGTGTAATAAAACCGGTATCACTAGAAGCCGGTAGGTCGGTAACAGTGCGGTGGACACAATATCATACAACTAGAACTGAGATACGGTATTAAATGAAGCAGATTATGACAACATCAAAATTCTCTGAAATCGTCTCAGCTCATTCTGATAACAGAGAGAATATTTACACTAATCACGGCGAACACATCCAACATCAGCAGCATTCACCCATTTAGTGTCTTCAGATCGTGTGGGAATAGGTATCGAAACCTGGGGCATTGATCAAACAGCATTTATTTGAAGAGAATAAAGCAAGGACGGGATGTGATAAAGAATGAGAGGATTCCAACAGTGATAACACCAGGACATTTTTCAAAGCAATTTTTATAATATCGTGTCATCCTTTTCCATAATCTAAACAATAAGTACCTTAGACTTACTGATCTGGTCTGAAGAACGCAGGTTATAAATTTCTTGGACATTTACCTTGCACATAAGAAGAAAACTGGAATTTCAAGATTTCATTTCAAAAATGGCGAGGAGGGGTGCGAAAAGGATTACCGTAAGCTAAGCCAAGGAAAGTATCATTTTGCCAACAGAACTCGTCAACTGCAACACAGAAGCATTAACAACAGTAGATGATTATTCCACTTCCACTTCTGCTACGTTGCAACTCTTAATGGTAAGAGCGAAAAAAACTTGAAAAGGATGATAGCCTGATGGTGTTGGTTTTTCGGGTAAGAGAAAGCCTATCATCTTCCTTTCTTCTCTTCATCTTCGGAGATTGCTATGACGGGGAGTGAAGGAAATTAGCGATGAGGTAATGTCGGCGAAGCACGAGCCGCACCATCCATCCAAACTACCACAACCACTATCACTAAACCTTTGAAACCTGTTTGTTTGTAGTAACATCAGCGGTAGGGACCATCAAGCAATCCACCTGACGATAACAACCATCAAGGCGAACGTGATGACATTTTTTCCTCCCAAAGTAACAAGAATATATTTAGTCGGCCGCTAAGCACCTCGGAAACCTGAACTTCTATGCACGAACGAAATAGCGCGGCGCGAAATTAGTTAACCAAGAAGACAACGATAGCAACTTGAAATGGGAAGGGATGTTTTGTTCTCATTTATTCCTTCTCCTTAACCACCTCTCAATCCCAAATCAATCGTAAACATGGGGTACCACCGTCGATAATACATCAGTGCCTTTTTCAAATGTAACTTTAACAAAAAAGACTGGTAACGAGAGCAAAAAGTCTACTCTGTCACTTAGTTGTTATACAGAAGTGGAACGACAAACTGATGTATAACTGGAGACTTTGCATCTGTTAAGCTGATAAAATGATCACAGAAGTAGAAAAAAATCACTGTAACAGATAGTTCAAAAAAAAACTGCGGTCAAAAGCGAGTTCAGAGACACCAAAAGTGTCCCGTGAACTTTGCACATAGAATAAGTGAGAAAAGCAAGGTGAGAAGATTTCCGAAGAATATATGTGGACCTTTCAATGTCACCAGCAAGAAGTGTCTCCACCAGTCAGTTTTAAGTTGCAGTTCATCGTCCGGATGTGACATCTCTTATTTTATAAAACAATTCTGCGACTTGTTACTATGGTAAATAATTGACGTGCGATACTACAGAAATCTATGGCAAAAATCAGAAAGAGCTATATGCTGAGTGAAATGATCATGTGCTAATTCCCTGGTTTTGCTCCATGACTACATCTGATAAAAGCCCTAAGATGTAGGAGTGACGAAAGCTCTGTCTCTCTTCACAACCTACTTCGGGCCCAATGCTCAAGTTCTTGCCTTCTTGCCTTCTCGTGCTGCTACTGCTGCTACTACTACTACTACTACTTCCATAAAGCTACTCTCACTGCTATCTCTAAACAAAAATCCATAAAAGTAAGGAAAGATGAAGGATGAGAATGGCGATCTGCTCATCGTTAGTCATTAGAGGAAGAAATGAATAGAAGTATGAGCTGCAGTACATGGGCACTGCTGGAAGCTGATAACGAAGAGTTCAACAATTTTAAGCCAGAATTGGAAATCGAAGACTTCACTGATGGGAAAGGAAAAGGAAAAGAGAGAGCTTTAGGCTGACGCTATTATTTATCCAACTTCTGTTGCCATTATGCAAACAAGGTCATGCTAAAAGCTCGAGATATATCCAAGACCATGCACGGCACAAGCAACATAAACACTTATGTCTCGGAAGTCCAAGCTGTGGCGCTAAGCAGTGATCGATTAAGAAAGCCGACTGGCACACCAGAGGCCCGTTCACCTGAAGTGCTCATTTATACTAACTAGTCACCATTTCAAGACAGCGCGAAGGAGAATGACGAAGATGCAAGAAGTTTGTTTATGTTCAGACAGAAACGCACTGCACGCACTGTCAAACACACTGACTCGGAAGTACCACTGCAACACCAAATACGATCGGTCGTCATCACGACACACACCACAGTACACACAACCAAGTTAACAGAATCTGAATCAGACAACCTGACTGTGTTGTCACAGGTAGCAGTGAACAGTAAAATCAGGTGATATGTTATCAACAGAACACCTTAGCAGTGCTAGATGAAGAGCAAGAACTAGGGACGAAAATAGGAAGCGCTGCTGTGGTGAGATTGGAGCTGCTGCTACTGTTGTTGGTGACGAAAATGGCGACCCGCAGAGTTAGAATGAAACCACCTGACAGCACCAGCAACACACAGAACCAGCCAAGCACGACTGATAGCACCAGCAGCGACCTCAGCTCCAACACACACCCATATATGACAACATGCTCTGTGTATGTTGTTGGTGGGGTGTGTTTACGAGTGTTATGTGGCATTCATTCTCGACTGAGCTAAAGCAGCTGAGTGGAGCTAGCATCGAGCACGTCAAGCGAACTCTCACGACCTTCTAAGGTCACTCTCGCACAGCTCAAGCACCCCTAGCCAGTGCATTTAGCGCAAAAGCGTAAACTTACAACTCTTCCATCCACATGCAGCTGAAACGCTTCTGAAATTGGCATTCTTTGCGCCAAGTTACAGAATATCCACTCGAAAAGTTACGACCACGTCAGAAGGTATGAACTGACAAGTAAACGAGCGACTTTCCCAATAAAATACTCCATAGCAAGTCTGGAAGATGACGATAAGAGTGACAAGGTGAAATGTCTCTCTGTTTCTATTTATTCAGTCAACCATATTGCAGCTATCAGATTTCAAAACATAGTTGTCCGCCGCAGGATTCGAACCTGCGCCTACCGAAGTAGAATGCGACCTGAACGCATCGCCTTGGACCGCTCGGCCAGACGGACTCTTCCGCTAGTCCGCGTTATCATTGTTGCAGTGCTTTATGTCCAGCCATCTTTTTCATGAAAATACGGATCGGCGTGAGGACAATTACGTAACCTGAATGAAAGGGACAACTAATTCCTGCGAATACAAGGACAAACTGTATGACGTGACACACGTGACGCACACGTCGCAGTGGAGCATAACTGGGAAGGTTAGAGCATCCCAAGATAAATTCCGCCTCCTTTGTATTCCCCGCCGTCCCGCAATGCAACTTCATCATCTCCTTGGACATTAGTCGAGTTTTCGGCTGCTTGCTAAAAGTCTGAGGCCTTTACAAGCAGTTCACTGAGACCGACCTGAGGTGGAACTTTAGTGGAGTTTTCGGTCTCTCGGCATTCTCCCATGTACCCATTCTACCTGCCCTTCAGGTACCTCTGCTTCTCTTCTTTATTCGATCAACTTTTCAGCGAATGATATTCACTTAATTGAGAATTTTCCTGAAATTTTTTGCATATGAGTATTATCGATATTTATAGTAACACATTCAAAGGTTTTTTTTTTTGTTGCTTTTTGATTTTCCCGCAGTTGGATTTTCTTTATTTAAAGAAATTTTCATAATTTACTAACTCAAAGATAGCAGCTGACTGCAGTGAACAGTAATAACATTAGCTGTTATGAAGCAAGGTAGCAATCCGTTTAGCTTTGAAACAGTACCTTTATCTACATAAAATATTACCAAAAACTTATAATTATAAAGAGAAAGAACAGTGAAATTGAGTTTGATAAAAAGTGGTGTTAGGATAAGTGATACATTTATCATCATTGATGATATTTCCTGGAAATTCTGAAGGTTTGTCTCTCTTCATTAAATTTTTAAATTCGTTTTTTCAATTCTAATCGAAGAGCTTTTTGCTGAGGAAAATCTCTGAAAACTTTGCAATAGCATATAAGACTCGATTGCTTCTTTTTTCTCCTCATTTTCATTTTTTTTTTTCATGCTCTACTGCTTAAGCTGTTTTTATTTTCTATTCCGGTTTTCAAACTTGTCTGGAAGAAACACTGCTCATTTGGCTAACCCGAACGGATTCTCAATTCAGTTGACAGTGCATTTATTTTACTGTCAGTTCGCCGACTGAGGCTTACTTTTTCGAAAAATTTCATTCGTTTGTTTTTTTTTTTTTTTTTTTTTTTTGGGGGGGGAAGAGGGAGAATTTATAAATTTTCTACAAGACCAACTTGACTAAATAAAAGAAAAATAAAAAAACAATAATAAATAAAAGGGATGCTGAAAACTTGACTAAATTTGAGTATGCATCTCTTCATATTTTCACGCATTGCACCTACTAAATGATTTTTTTTTAGGTTAATATTAATATGTTTAAATCGGAATTACTTTAAACATCTTGAAGAAACAGTTTTAATAGATTGCAATAGAAGTGGTTGACGTGTTGACGCTTGTAGCCGGATTTGTTAAGGATTTGTACTTAAACAAGTGAATTGACTTCTTTGGATTTGGTCCGAAGAAATTAATTCATTTATTGCAACCTGTTTCATTACATCACGTTTTCTGCGAAGAGTTTAAAATGATTCTGAATTTTCAGCATCCCTTTTATTTGTTAAACTGATTACAACGTGCTACAGCGGGACAGAAGTGGAATATGCAGAAAGATTCCACTGATTTGACGTCCATGGAATCACTGCGTAGGTAAAACAAGCAGTAGATGTCTAGAATGGCCAAGAAAGATTCTGCGCTTCAGCTTTCAACATAGATCGTTGGGTATCGCAATGTGCCATCTATGAGCCATCATCTTACTGGTTATTTGCTTCCGCAGAATCCACTGAATCCGAATGTTTCATGCACGAAACAATCGTGAATTTGAATGAATGCATTTGAAACATACGGCTTGTAGAAATATGAATCAAAAAGCAAAAAAATTGGTAGCGAATATAATTTATTCATTCGTATCAGTTGTTACTATCTAAAACAAGGAATGCAATGAAACTTGTTGCACAATGAGCAATTGGAATTAGATCAAGAAATTGACGGAAGGAAAAGTTTCACTAATCGATTAAAAAATCTCAAATATTTTCGTGCCACATTTTCTTAGTTTCTAATGGACAGGAAGAGGTGCATGTTGACCATAAGATTAAAGTACTCGATCACTAAGCCATCATTCAAAACTATTGATTTTAAATTTAGTTCATCGATCTTCCCTTATTGATTTGACTGTGGGCAATAATTTTACGAATTGCAGAAATAAGAAATCATTTCACTTCTGTAGTGAAGTTACTGGTCCAATTACTCAGTAAACTTGATGAAACTGAACTATTCTGAACGAATAACGAAACAGCATTACAACCATACATATGTTATTGCGAAACTTTTCATCTCTTTCGTTAACACCTTGATAATCAAGTTATCATCTAGAAATTAAAATTAGAAAGTAAATAGAGTCATTTCTGCAGACAGCATGAAGAACAGAAAGCAATCCAGAAACTGGATATAATTTCAGCTTTTTAATGTTTTTCATTAAATCTTCAATTTTAATTACACTCATTAATAACTTGCGCATTACGACGAGGTGAAACAGTGGAACACACAGTACTTGAGTAATAATTTGCTTGTATCGAAATTCTTCGATTCAAACTTTTTAATTCTCTTCTTTCTTCTTTACGTCGATCTTCTCCATTTCATATGTTCAATCTACGGAATAAAACATTAATGTATGAAACTTTTGGTCAAAACATTTCACCCTACGATTACTTTAATTATAATTAGAAAATAGTTTTCCTTTTTCAGTAATTAAATTACACACTTGCAGTACTTGTTGTTGATTAAACTGCTACGATTATTTAAATTTCCATACTCTCCCTGACAGAAATTCTGGCATGTTCTAATAGGTAGTAAAAAAAATATTAAAGTTTGTCGAAGAAAAAAGTGCACTTTTAAAAACTCTAAGCTTTTTGAATCTGTAAAATTATGAAAATGCTTGCTTCTTTATCATTCTTACATTGAATTATTTGTGAAAGGCTTCGCAACTCAGTGAAAATTTGCAATTTTTCTATATTTCTATAACATAAAAGCAACAAAGAAGCAAAATTAAATTCTTCATTTCCTTGGAGTGGATTCCAAAAGATTTAGGAAACCGTCACTACTTATGAAATTGTGAACATTGTTGATATAGTTTTTAAAGTGCTGTGAAGTGTCTGCTTAAATTTGATTAGACGTTCTGAATTAGTCGTCCCTTTCAAAATAACACATGCTTCTTCCTGTTTTTTTTTTTTTTTTTTTTCCTTTAAACGAATTAACTAAAAATGTTAAACATCAGCTTCATGGAACATAAAAATCTTTTTCACAACCGTAACTATGAACAGCGGGAAATCATTTTCTCGAGTGATTTCCTTTATTTGGAATTTAATAATTAATTTCATATTAATTATAGAACCGTATGTTTTATCTTCCTGCATCGCCTACCTGACAGACTTACTTCACTGCTTATTTGGAACAGTAAGACTAAATTATTTATCATGATTACTGAATACAATTTCAGTCTATCTTGAAATCTCGAGAAAGCAATATCATTGCTACCATGAAATCGACGCTATATCAATTGAACCAACGCAAGAACTGACAAATAGCTAGAACAGTAGATGAAAAATGATTGTGCGATGATAATAAATGATCACAATTAATAATTTACTTTAACCTGGCAATATGAATTATTATTGATAAATATGAGTGTTAACATACCTTTAATTCTATATATTATTAATTCTATGTGTTATTGATTTCATATACTATTTCGTATGTCATTAATGCTACATATTACTTATGCTACACTTACTGATACGTGTTGTTAGTATCCATTTGCTGTGTAGTATTGACTACTTCCACTATTTACGCTCGGTATATCTTCAACAAATTGACCTCAAATCGCTATTTACACTTAACAGACAAGTACCATGACCTATTTATTGAATGCTATGCCAACCGAGGACGCCTTAGGAAATGATATTGGCTTAGATTTCTATAAATAGACCCAATTAATCAGATGATGGCAGTTCCTCTTTCCAGACCTTAAATTGATTAGCGCAGTGACTTGCGGAATCTTCGAAGACAAGCATTAGCCGATGGCTGATTTCTTGCAGCGACAAGGAAGGAATCTGATCCTGGTTCCTTTATCACCTGAAAATATGCACTGAACACAAGAAACAAACTGTGTCCAACTCTGTCGCACTGATCGCTGCGACATGCGACACATTTCTGAGATGATGAAAAAAAAAAAAAAAAAAGAAATTAACTGACTTGAATTATCCTTTTGATTCAATTTTCTCATAAGAGATCTGAAATTGAGAAACGGAAAAATCTTTCTAACTGTAATTTGCAGTTATAAAGTGTCATTTGAAATGAAAATGCTCTTTTTCTATTTTCGCATCAAAATCATTTACTTATTCGAAGATTGATAATTTGAATATTTCTTCGTGCTTCTGCATTTTAGTTTCGAATTCGAAAATACTAGAAGTATAAAGTTCTATTAGTATGAAGTTTTTATCAAGACTTCACTGAGCTAAGTGCGCCAGGTAATAATTCCGCGTTACAGCAGGTATTTTCCGAAAGCTCCAAATATATTTTCTATATACTTCAATGTGTTATGTATAGGTATTGCTGCAACTTGAAATGAATAAAGAATTCTTAGCAAGTTGGCTTGAACGAAATGGAAGCTAATTTAAGCAATAGAAAAATACAAAATGTTCCAATTTTTTGAACTAGAAGAAGGACTTCGATTCAAAGTTCAATCAGTGAGGGTCTGATGAACTCAGAAGACACTTATACTTTTCAGCATTGATGTAATTGCTTCGCCCATTCTCATTCCTTCTATGTTTCCGCATTCGTAGCATATTCTCATCACAAGCAGAAAAATTTCTTCATTAACCCGTTTGTGAATACTTTCTGCGTCTACCCAAATAAAATATCACGTGAATTTGACGTACGTTGTAGTCATTCGAAATGCTATTTTTGTTTGCTCAACAAGAAGGAAATATGCGCAGTTTTGCAACTGCATAAGGGATTCATTTGCGAACGTAGATCTGTCACATCAATCGTCGTCTAATTAGCTCTCCACTCAAAATGTCATTATTCTATTTACTCACTCTCACTTCTTCCAGTTCTGCTGTACAATTAATAAATCGGTTTACGGACAATGAAACAGAAGTCTATTTGCGTAGAAAATTTAAATCAGTCAAAAATTATTTTCAGACAAATCAAAAAGACATTTTTTTTTTTTTTTGCAAATGCCAATTAGAACAAAACATATAAAGTTAATAATAATGCGAGAAGTCCTTTTGCTGTCAAGTTGAAAGATTAAATAGTCTCCTTCTTAAAGGTTAACTAAAATATTATCAAAAAGAGTACTAATTCTTCAATGCTACTGTTACTGGGTGAATCCAACAAATGTTTAGAATATTAAATCCCTTTAAACACTTTTTTTTTTTTGGAGTTTTAATTTGTAAGCACTATTTTACAAACATTTTTTTTTTTTTGAAAATTAGAATGAAGGAAAATTCAATTAAATTAACAAATATGGAAATTTACGTACTAAGATAGATGTTCTTATCATGATATGTATATTTTCCATTAGATGTCTTTTGTTTCGATCTAAGTTTTACAATGCTCTAATGCAGAAACTAAGCAGGATCCGATAATCAATTTAATCAATTTAATCTTATTATTCATCTTCTCTTATCAATAATCTAGTATCGGTTGAAAATTTAAAAGGAGAAAAAGTAAATTGATTTTTCCACTGAATGAAGTTCAAATTTTAAAGTACATTGAAGTAAGGATGATGAATTCACCAGGAAACTGTAATGTGTCAGTGAGGTATGGTACTTATTTGAGTGACAGAAGCAGTAGTTATCGAAATTGTACAGTTACAGTAGTATTAGTTTGTCAGAGAGAGAAAAGATTTTTAGACGATCTTCAGCTAGAGTAATGGAGTTTCTTGAGAGACTTTGGATTGTCAAGATGATGTATCAGAGAGAATTGTGGTGAAAGTTCTCTCGGGCGAGAGCCCACTGCAATCTTCACCTGGCTCAGGTGTATCAAACATGCCAAATTCGAAAAGGATGGAAAAAGTTCTAAATATAGCAAGCATCATGCAACCAGTCTCTCCAGGGAAATGATTCATTTACTCAATAGCATAATATTTTTTTCTACCATTCTGTATTATTCTCTATTATCAGCTAATTCATATTTTCTGCTACTTTCCATTATCAACTATTATTAGCTGCTATCAGCTATTTGCTATTATCAGTCATACTGCATTGTTATTTATTAACATTCACTATCAACATTTCTATGTTATCAGCTATTCTGTAATAGAAAATATCCCAAGGAACATTTTTACGAGAATGGAAAGAAAGAAGACTACATAATTGTTTTTTTTTTCTTTTTTTGTATTTTTTGCAACAAATATTTTTTCGAAATCCTGAAATACAGAAGGATCTCTTAATTTTTTCACAACTTCATTCATTATTATCCGCCTGTTAAGTTTCTTTTTTAAGTCTGATTAATGGAGTAACTATTAACCTATAGGAAGAAGGCCAATGGTAAAGTAATACAAAAAAAAAAAAGCAATCAGCGCCAATTAAATCTCTCATATTATTTTTTGATGCTATGCCATTCATTTTTTATAAATTTTTCATGAGATTTCGTTTCTCAAATTCTAGCAATCATATTCATCAATTTTTTCTTTTGCTCATTTTTTTTTTTTTTTTTTCTACTAGCTAGTGTCGGAAAGGTTTCCATACCTTTAAGTGATTAATGGATTAATTTGATACTACTGGTAATTTTCCTATTAAATATTAAATGAACTAATCTTTTTCTTTAAAAAAAAAGGAAACTTGTTTTAATCATTTGTATTAAATTTAATAGAATAAGAAAACTCCATTTAATTTAGTAAAAAAAAAAAATAATCTTAATGAAAAATTTTTAAGAATTTTATAGGAGAACTTTAAATCATGTTTTCTTTATAATATTTCATGTTCATTAAAAACATTTGATATTATTACTAATCGCATGGATAATCTGAAAGAGCAAATCAGTTTGATGTGAATTTTTTCTTGTTAGTAATCGCTTATTCAAATAAAAAACTTTTTTCTGAAAATCAGAAATGAAGTTCTTTCCATTTCTGATATTTCTGAATAAATTTTATTTTTTCCACAAAGAGTCTGCAGAGAGATGAATTTACGCTTGAGCATATCAATACCGCTATGGTGGTTGACATTCTCTTAAAATTCATTCCTTCCAATTATCAAAATTTTCTTGGGAGTAAACAAGAATTCCGAAAATCAAGTTTCGTTTTTTTTTTTTTTTTTTTTTTTTTTGTCCCACTCATATGAACAAAATACTTAAATGATTTTGTTTAATTGAAATAATGGAAATCAATCTCGAACGAACCGACTGGCATGAAGTTAGGTAACTTAACTTGATAATTATTTTCATTTTTTTTTTTTTGCTTATGTCTTTAATGTTCGATTGAAATAATTTATCATAAGCCAAGCTTCCATGATCAGTAATTAACTACATTTCTGTTCATTCTGGCCATTACTGAATTTTATAATTGAAATAGAAAAAAAAAAATGAGGCTTAAAAATGCTTTGGCATCTTCGAAACGCTTGTTGCATTCTATTAGGATTAATTTTTTTTTTTTTTTTTTTAATTGTGAGTGTAAAAGGAATACTTCATTGTATATGTCACAATTAGAATTCCTAATTAGATATTTGAAGCATTTGTAAGTCAATTAATCCAAGGCCAGTTCTGATCAATGGCGTCATTTGCTGTATATTTATGAGCTCACTATCTGAACAAAAACTACTTAAAAATTGCTTGACATAGCTAAATAACAATGAAGACATGCTAATATAGAAGTAAAAATGAAGGCACAAGAAAAAAAAGTGGATAAAAATAGATAGATTATTTATTCATTTATCAGTTTCTTTTTTTTTTTTTGTTTCGGTTCCAGCTGTATTCTCTCGTTTAATGAAAAAAAAAAAAAAAAAAAAAAAAAAAAATGAAATTGAATTATGTAAAAATGTAATGATGGATAATAGCTACTAATTGAAAACCAGCTACCTTCCTTAAATTAATTTATTGAAGATTTAAAAATTCGTTTTTGGAAATTGTCAGATTTTAATTGCAGCAGTTTAAACTTCAAAGCTGAAGAGTTTGATCCTATAAACACTGACAAATTCTTTAATCTGTCGAGTACGGTACGTACTTAATTCAAGAACTGGTTTTCAATAGTATTATTTTTTGGTCGTCTTATGTTGCTCTTTTTCTCGTATTTCAAGATTTTTAATCTTCTCTTTTTTTATTGTTTGTGATTACTCTAATGCACAAAATTTTTGCCATCTGAATTTAGCATTTTCTTGACGATCATTTCAGTACTGCTTCTATGCCTATACCAATACTTATTACCAGGTCTCCATTTCTGGGCAATTTTCAATTTTCAGTTCAGCAGGAAATTTTTTTCTTTTTTTTTTCTTTTTTTTTTTTTTTTTTAGAATTCAAAGTCTTAAACTCCATTGCATCTGATGTAATTTGAAATTAAACAGAAAGCATCACAACTAATGAAGTTACTAATAAAAGATCAGAATACACCCAGTGATCCTTCGGCTTCTGAGTCATCTAAGGTAATTAGGAATTTAAACGAAAAATAATATCTTTTTTCAGTTTTTTTTTTTCTGAAATTTGTCATTTGCGAGGAAGAAGCGACAGACTGGAGATGGATTTAGCGAAATGATTCAACGGTTGATGTCATCAGCTTCTCAAGAATCCTTTATGAAGTGGCATTAAAAAAGCAAAAAAATAATTGAACCTCCGTAAAGTCAGCTTCAAATATCAACAAAGTGAAGAAGACTGGCCTGCTTCATAAGTAAGGCCACTGATATATGAAAGTTCCATGATACTTTTATTAGATATTTGACCACAATCCGTATCTAACCCAGGTGGACTTCATTTTCTGAAACAAACTTAGTAGTAGCTACTAGTTACTAGCTCAATGCTCTTTTATCTATTTAACTTGATAATTAAGGAAATTTTAAGCTTTATATATATCTTTTACATTGTTTAGACTACTTTCATCAAGTATTTAGTTTAGCATAACCAGTTATTGCAGTAACATTGTTCTCTGATGCAATTTTCCTGACCAAAAAAATAAATGAGAATCCTGAGACGACTAGACTAAGTTTAACCTCACTTGAGAATGTTTCCTTACATACTTCCCGCTTTGTAATATTAAAAATTATCCAATAATTAATTCCATTGAATGCATTCAGTTGTTTGGATTTATCATACAGGATTCAACATTCAACATTCTCAAATCTTCAAATGTGAAAATCTTTATTGCCTCTATTCTAAAAGCAACAAATATTGCTAATTTCTGTTAAGCGATACAAAGTAACTTAATTTCTCTTCTTTTTCATCACAGTCGATTATTTTCCAATTTAGTGCTTCATTTGCTGTGCGCTGAAATATTTCGAGACCTCTTTACAATTTCATACATACTTTAAATTTTGAAAGATCTAAAGTGTCCGTCCTTCGATTTTGCTTCATGAAATAAAGGCATAATATATGGAAGTAAACCTTTTGTGAAATAGAGTGAAATATTCAGAAAACAAAATCCTCATTTGGTGAATTTCAAAAAGTGTAAAATCAGGTAATAAAAAAGTAAAAAATATTTGCGCTGTTGCAACAAAATATTAATGGACTGTGACTAACTGCATCCAGGCAAAGCACTTTAGGTCCTTTTCCGGTTATTGTTATTCTTCTTAATGGGAATCCAGAAACATTCGGAAAAAGGTCTTCCTATAGATCCAAATTGTTATAAATTGCCTTGCATGATCATAAAGGACAATCATTTACGGACTATCAAGATCAGAAGTGAAATAAAGTTGGCAGCTAATCTTGCTATAAATTTCATTCAAATAACCATAAATGGTATCTTTTATATCTCTTAAAACGTCACTTTTTGACTTTTTGTTTTGCTTTTTTTTTTTTTTTTTTTGCACAGAATTGTTCACTTTCCTTCTAATTATTGCTGCTTGATAATATTAAATTACAAATAGTCTTCTAATTACCTGATTAGTGACTATATAATTTTCTAACATTCATTTCTGCTTACCGATCACATTTTTAAGAAAACCCAATGAATATGAAAAGATTCTGCAATAATTTTAAGAAAAAAAAAGTAGCACATAGCTAGACTAGTTACATTTCTACCAAGGTTTTATGTTTCCTTAACAAAAAAAAAGTTTTGAGATACAAATGAGGTTGAAGTGCCAATGAGCTATTTGCTCTATTTATAAATATTATAGTATCTTTGATTAATCTAGTTTGGAAATCTCATTTATTCTCATTTATGATTGCTTCTTGCCACAAATAGTAAGACGGAGGATGAATACATTGAGCGATAATTATATTTCCGGTAATTAGTACCCATCAATTCTCGAGCATCTAATTTAAAGATAAATGCTTTCGAATTCTGAGATACCAAAATTTTTAATAAAATGGCAAATCTTTGCAGGTGATTCAAATTATGAAAGACCAACAGGATTTCTCGAACATATTTTAGTTTTTTTTCCTGCAATGAACATTTATTCTACTGAACAATTAGTTAAGTTTTGCTGCTAGTAAACAG
This sequence comes from Setaria digitata, assembly GCA_003640385.1. Classification (NCBI taxonomy): domain Eukaryota; kingdom Metazoa; phylum Nematoda; class Chromadorea; order Rhabditida; family Setariidae; genus Setaria; species Setaria digitata. Next base: position 85,379 of record RCAB01000007.1, on the reverse strand, counting down.
TAAGCGGACAACATTATTTAATTATCAGCAAACTGCTTGTTTATTTACAAGGAATATATTATGAAATTAACAAACAAATACGATTTATCAATGAATAGTCGCACAATTTAACCGGTATAAAATAATAATAATAAGTAATTCAAACTGAGTATTTTCATCATTTTCAGAAAGATTAGCCTTATTAAAGAGATAATACAGCTGGCTTATTTCCTCATATTTACCACTTTTAACAGATTCTTTTTCCAGTATTCTAATTTTTTTTTTTTTTTTTGTGATTATCCTAATTATTTGTTGCAAATGCAAATAAAACTTCGCAATACGTTACGGCAAAAATACCTACTTGAAAATAAATATACTCGAACAACATTTAAAATTTCACTCTTTTTCAGAAACTTAAAAACTGCCAAAAGAACGTATTCGTTTATTACATTTTGCTTCTATAAGTGCTCACGTTACATATGTTATTGCTCAAGCAGAAGTAGGACAAAATACGCTATAGAATGTCAATGAAGCCTGTATTAATTAAGTTAGTGTAAAAGTAATTATGCTAAATGAGCGATACCGAACATTGTTAATTTACATTAAAATATAATTTCAAATAAATATATCTACGTCATTTAAGTAACTTTTTTTGCCTTCGAATTTCGCTGCTAACAACTGATTAGTTCTTGTCAGATGTTTATTTTGGCTTCTGAGTAAAAGAGCAGATTGCTTGAATTCAGCAGAATGGATCATAAAACAGTGAAGACAAATAGTGTAAGATACAGGTGGCCCAGACATCATCAATGAAAGCCACGAGACTGAAGAAGCGAAGGGTAATCAGTGATGCTACACTATGGGATGGTGGAAATTTTGGTAATTAGTCATAATGAGTAAACGATTAGCAGCAAATATCTCCTCTTCTCATTCTGTAAGCCATTTCTTGACCTCAGAGAGTTCTACAGTTACTATTGGCATATTGATTGTATTAATGGCTTTCTGAATCTCGACTATCAGTTGAAATGCATGTTAGCAATTTAAGCATTCTAGAGAAAAATGCAAAATGTGCAACAATTATTGATGAAGAAAATAAAAAATAAAGCTTGACTTTGAACTAGAAAGTTTTGCTTCGATCATCTACCTATATTCATTTGACCTCTCGCTAATTGACTATGATTCTTTTCCAGCCATTTCTACAACCTCCTGCAGGGAAGATGATTCAGCAAGCAAAATTTTTCACAAGAAATTCATTGATTTCTGAAGGACGAATTTAGCAATATAGCAGGAACAAACAATTTTTTTTTTTTCATTTTTTATTTTTATTTTTTGTTAGGAAAAATGTGCTGATTATCTAGTTTAGCTTAGGGTTGATTAAGATAACTTAGGAATTGCGTTCCATAAAGATAATTAATTTCGCGCAAACTTATTAATGAAATACACACTATCCCTTATCTACGCATATAATACTTCACTGTAATAAAACTTGTATAATGAATATGAATAAAAGTGACTTAGTTATTTTGCTATCAAGAATGAGCAATTTTCAGTAGCTATTTTAGTAATTTCGTTTTATTTGATCATTGACAAGAGTTTGTCTGATGCTTGCCTGATAACACACATTCATTCACTAAATAATTGTTATTCACCGGTGCAAGAAAGGAGAGGTTATTTTATTAATACTTTTCAACATAATATATCTGGAAAAAAAATGCATTTTCCAAGTTAAATTTTCTGAAAAAGTCACTCCCACAAATTAAAATTCTCCTACATGTAAAAATGTTGTTCTGATTTGATACTTTGAGTTCGGGTTATTTTTAAGTTTGATAATCTTCTGCTGAATTGATCTGACAGTGATGATTGAACGAAAAGCAGTGAAAAATATTAAGAAATTCTTACATCAGATGGAATCAGAGTTCACCATGTGTCCTCGAGTTGATCGCTTATATGATACCCAGGCTAATATAAAGTCTAACCAGTGGCAGGAAATTAGATTACTTCGCCATTTGCTACTGCTTATCATAACATTTTATTTAGCAATGACAATTCAGTGAAAATCTAGACAAAGTGAATACAGTGTTTGTTCGATGATGAAAAATTATTTAACACTGATGAGTACCCCAAGATTTCTTTGTTCAGAATATTGCGGAAAGTTCGTAATACTAAAACAATATAAGTCCCTCTGTGCAAACGTATAATGAATGTGAAAAATATATAATATGCAGATCTTACTTCTTGATGTTAATTAGTATTAATAACTTGAACAAGTACCTCTGAAGATCTAATAACTTGGAGCTTCTGCATCAAATGCAAACTTTGCTTAATCAGTCTAATCGAATAATATCTGCCATGAGACATAAATTTATAAATAAGATTAGACTAAATAACAGGATAAACATTGTAAGCCAACTGGGCTCATGATAATCAACTAAGGTATGTTTACAGTTCTCGCATATCACTGTATTTTTTACTAAGTTCTTTTCAATATTCTAAAACTTTGAAAAAGCGCGGAAAGTTAAATAAATTATATTTGTCTAACATTTTCCTTACCTTTCATCTTTCCAAATTAAAAAAAAAAAAAAAAAAAAAAACGACATTATTTCATTTTTAAAATATAAATTGAAATATGCCTATTTAAATAAGGAATATTTCTAGAAATCGTTCAGAAATTGTGTGTAAATTTGCACTTGAAGTTTTCAGCTGCCCACATTAGATACTTCTAACTCAGTTTTATGTTACATATACCAGTGATGCTGCTACCCTGGAAACGTACCTTTGCTTTCGTCAGAAGCAGTCAATACTTGGACTAGTTTTCATGGCCACAGATGTAAGCAATGACGAAGATACCTAAGCTGTCACATAAAGTAAACAGTGGTTAAGATGGCGCCAAGAGTGTTATTAGATTTAGAAATATCCAATCTGAACATTTCCAGAAACACAGAAAAACTACTTGGGTCAGGTAAAACATGGCCAAGTCATTATAAATTATGTTCAGCTCTGTATGCAGTAAATACACTCTTGTCACAATGTTACTACTTAGTTATTGAATTATAAAAGCACTGCTTGTTCATAGGATGCCATATGTAATTGCATGAATAAGATATTATCATTAATTTCCCAGTCTCTAAAATGCGTTAATTGATTAAATTTCTTCACTTTCTCGTTAGCCAATGTGCTAATTAATGCAAAATAATCAGTTTGTTTGCAATTGTAAAAGTGTATATAGTGGAATAATTGATAGTTAAATTAATATTAAACAGATAGTTTCCGATTTTGTTCGTAAATTCTCAACAATATTTTAAAAGCCCTGTAAATAAACGTCCCATAATATTTTAAAAATTTTAATTTCTTTTTTAAATTGTATAAATGTGATTTGGCACTCATAGCTACGTGTTATAAATATTTTAAAAATGAAGCTTAGCATAAAAACCATTAGCCAGACAATCTTCCTCGAAGAAATATCTTCCACTAAATTCACTTAATTAAATAAGCCTACCAGGACTCCATTTGCTATATATTAATCTATTATTATCACTTCTAGTAGTAATTTAGATCGAAACACTTTAAAGACCATAGCAGCCCAATAGCTGATTGAAGACTTAGAAGGCGAGGATTTTAGGATCAGGCACAGATTAACACTGGTTTTTTACTGTGCTCAAATCTTTCTTTCCTAAATAACAGCACTTCAATTTGTCTGTTTACGTATAGATGCAATATTGCAAATCCATTACATCGAGCCTTTCTTGGCCAACAATTCACCTCTCTCAGTGCATAAATATTGCTGCACATAATTTCTGAATTCATTATTCAAGCGTTTTATTAGACCAAATCTTTCAAGTCATTTAGACCTTTCAATTCTCCATAAGGTTTTCAAGCAGTACGCCTTCTGACAGAAGGAATCAACAGAACAAACATGAAGCATTTCGTCTATTATTCAAATCCAAGAAATGTTTTGCCCATTAAGGTAATGTTTTCGTTTGTTTACTCACATCGATCTAAGTGTGAGATTCTAAGCAGTCTGATAATTTATTTCGGAAACGATCCATTCGAAAACTGCTAAAAACATGAACATATTCGATATGGGAATATTAGGATTTTAGTCTCAGTGATTCTGGTATGATGGAAATATCAGAGATAAAAATTTCAAGTAACTTTAAATATTGGACTAGGCCTGAACAATGGAATGCTTATTATATATGGAGAATTCTGCTTTGCTTTCGTCTAGAAAATATTGATTTAGTGAATTTCTGTGGTTTATTCTCAAGTTTAGATTCAAATTTGGTGTCTTATTTGTTTTGGTACAAAAAATTTTCTTTTACTTAAAGATTTTAAAATGAGCTGACAAGGCCCTCTACTCAGTAGTTATTAGCGTAATACTTAAACAAAGCTAGATGAGCCAGTTGCATTTCAAACATTCCAAAATGTTAGGCAAGCGAATGTTCTGGACCCAAAGAACATCCTCATCCCTATTAGAGTTTGTTTTCAATCCAAATTAATTCCACTTTCTAATCCGTTGTAAGTTTTTCACCCAAAGTAAACATGTCCTTTCCTTTTCAGTCCAGGCAATTACTGCTTCATTTTACTTTTTTTTTATGCCAGTTGCATTAAGCTGTGATCGAAATTAGTGTTCATCTTCTTGTCCACTGGCGAAATTTGATCACTGTCGACACCCAAATGAGCTTCTGTCCATCATTAGACGATCCATCACTTTTTTCTCTGAACTTTGAAGTAAGTGACTAACAGGACGTTTCGTTTTCTTTGAATCCATCTATTCATTCCACTAGCTAGAACTGCATATCATTCCGGATAAATACCATCAACAGCTCATTTCCGCACATTATAGATTGGCGAAGGCAATTAAACTAACACACTTTTCTATACTTAATTGATCTTTGTTGTGAGTATAAATCCTTTGCTTGGAAATGGAAAAGAAATAAACAGGTTGTTTATTAATCAAGTCAACCAACCTCAGATCTTCTTCTTTAAGACAGTTCGGTCTTTGTCTACCTTGTCACCAATACTCTCACTACACACTAATTTTTTTTTTATTTTTTATTTTTATCCCAATTCACCCGCTGTCTATTCTTGGGTCCTTTAATTTATTCTATTTTCTTAAACAAAATTTATGAACTAACTAATGCATGCTTCAATTAATTAAACATAAGCTTAATTAAAAACAATACAACACCAAATTTTTACACAAACATGAAAGTTATGAAGAGTAGTCCATGTAGGACTTTCCTGCTATCGATAGAAATTGGAAGATCAGGTAAAAGTTAATCTAATTAGTGAAAAATCAGCGACACCAAACCATAAGTTTTGAAATAAAATATATAAATGAACTGGAAAGAAAATAAGTTCTTCGCACGTGAAGATAAAACCTAAGAGATCTATGGCATGTTCAGATAAGACTGTATTTAAATAAAATAATATCTAGTGCATTGCAAACTGTTTTATAGATCTATTCGTTAAAATTAGTTTAGTTTATGCCTATTTCGATGCTAATTTATTTATCATATTTCTAATCCCTTACTCATTTCTTCTTCGCTTTATTTGTCGCGTTTTAATTTCTGAAATCCAAAATTAATATGATTCCAAGTTTTTTTTTTTTTTTTTTTAAAGCCGCGGTAACTTACCCTGTCTTTACAAACCATGAAATCATAGTTAGATAGATGAAGGTATTATTTTTGGATCTGATTATGAGAAATTTTGTTAAATTTTTCTTTTTAAGAAAAAAAATGAATATTGTTTTACTTTAATTAATACAATATCGCTTCCCTTATTATAATACAACAAATGCCATGAAATTAATTATATCAGATCCTGATTCAGTATGATTATCATTTGATCATAGAGCACCTTAAACTCAAACTTTCTTCCCTCATTTTAAGCAACTTTTCAATTTGCAATTCCTTTTTAAGCATTTGACAACAGTGTTTGTTGATAAACAAAAGCAAAACGTAATGCAAGGATAAAATATGGAAATGAAAGGAAGGCACAGCAATACTCACAAAAACAGAGACTTAAAAATGAATAAAAATTCAAATAAAAAGTTTGACACTGTTTTCAACTATTGATGTTAACGATTAATTTTTGAAACTGTCTTACATGAATAATTGTATTCAGTTAAATACTAATTTATAGTTAAATTAGGCTGCTTGAATTTTTATATTTAGCAGTATGTAATTTCGATTAGACTATATATAGTATAAGATTTGGCACTGTCTCTGTGCTGAAATAAAAGAAAACGCAGAAAAGTATTTAGGAATGAATAACGAAAATATAAATTCATATTAAGGTTTGAGTTATTTGTTATTGAATTTGCCTCTTCATTAGCTTAACTATTTTAGTTCTTTCAGTTTTGTCATTAGATACGCAAAAAATAATAGACTGAGTTATATTTATCAGACCTTAAGTTATCGTTGAATCTCTTCCAGAATGAACCCTACTTTAATACACTCTTCTCATTTGCTTATTACAAAGTACCTTTTTCTGGATTCGTTTGTTCGGAAACTTATTGAATAATATCATTTCTATATGCAGAAAAGAGATTTGTTTGCAATTTTGTCGCAACATTAATGATAATAACAGTATAAATGAAGATAACTGAAAAAATGTGTATTCATAATCTATAATAATCGCATTAATTGCAACCATTGAATTTTCCCTAAAAAAAAAAAAAAAAAAGATAAACATATTTTTAATTCTTTGGCTATGACAAAGTTTTTATTTGTTTTTCGCAAACTAAATTTGCAAAGCTTATTCTGAAGATATATACATTTTAAGAGAAGATGTAAATATTTGAGGTCAAACTGATCGATTTGCTAAAGAAAGAAAAAAAGGATATTTCAAAATCTATTCACTATCATAAGTTCAAAAAAGCTGTCGAAAAGGAAGATCTAGCCTTATTTTCCCTTATTCATAACGCTTGTGATGCCCTTGTCATTAAAATTTTCATTTTTAAGTAATAGTTTATACTTTTCATATATTTAATGTCATTAAAAGGAAAATTTTTTAGTTATATTCAGAAACATTTGAATATTTGAAATCACACTTTAAATCTAATAATTAAGTGCCTTCAAGCACTAGTAATTAACTAGAGAAATAAACAAAGAGTCAAAATTTTTTCTAAAAAAACTATTTGTACTAGCCCAAAATGGCATCGCTACTAATATAAAGAAGATGGATCGCTTTGGAAAGAAAACAAATCAAATTTTTTCTATTAAAAAGCGAGTGGGGAATTTAGAGATTATTTTAATACTTCAATTCTTTGCAATTCAAAATTTAGAAATCCTATGTTTTGTTTATTTTAGAAATTTTCATAACTGTTCCATAAGAATGCTTGAAATCGATTTAAATAACATACAATTTCATTCAATTTTCCACTTCCAATATGTGAATGTCTTCCTTCAAAATATAATGCAAGTTCTTTTCCCTTTTTTTAAAACCAGATTCCGACATCTTTTGTTATCAAGCTGGAAAGAACTGAAAAAGGATTGATTCCCAGAAGCTCAGAAGTTTATGGATAGGTAGATTAAAGAGGATAATTTAAGTAATCGGACTTTTTAGCTCATTCTAATCATTTAACACACTGCATGAAAAAGACTTAGAAGTTCTATTATTTTTGCCTACGATGAAATGAGATTGACTTCCATTTTATAAAAATTGACACTTTCCAAAAAATTTTCACTTCACATTTCACAATGTCGTGTCAAATGCCTGTTTATTTAATACTGATATTGAATAACTGAAATTGTGGATGTGCTATATTTATCTTTCAAAACAATATGCAAATGAGGCAAAACATGGAAAATACCATACACATTTTGTTGCTATGAAATTAAAATAAATTTAAGTGGCTCACTTCCTGCTGTGCCCTTGTCGTTTACAAATTTTTGTAGCAATTTTTATAATTGATAATATACGCATGTGACATTTATTACAGAAGTATTTGACTATTTTACTCAAGCTAATACTTTTCTTTCTTTTTATTTTTGTTTAGAATAAAAGCTATTTTATTGAAGCTAGACTTAGCATGAGCTTAGAATTTAAGAACAATGTCAAAGTTATCATGAAAGTGAGCATTTTACTAAAAGTTTGCAGAAGTTCTGAAGGTAGTATTTCTTGAGAATTTATTTGTTTATTATTATTTATTTATTTATTTATTTTTTTTTTTGAAAACAATTATTTCATTTCACTTACAGTCCTTTTAACCTGTGGTGCAACCGAGAACATATCCAATATCCACCAAAATACTAAAAGTTCATCCGAAAAGGTCAATAACTACCAGAATAATTTTATATGAATTTTTACTGCTTTCTTGGTTTGAAGAGAATTTATTGTACTAAAAAGAGGAAACCGAAAGAAGTAAAGTCAATGAAATTCTTAATACCTTCTTTTTCAGACAAATTTGCTTTCCTTGAAGAAAATTAATTTTGCTAATTGCTCAATTTTGGTTTCTTTCAATTTAAAATCATTGTTTGTTTTAATTGGCAAAACACTTATTTAATTACTTGAAAAACTATCAAAACCAAGGTATATTAAGAGTTATATTAAATAGGAACTTTTAATTAGTTGAATTTTGTATCTAGTTTTTTTTTTTTTTTTTTTTTTTTTGAAAATTACTTTGGAGCACTTTCTACAGTAGAAGTGTAACACATCATTGCAAGATCTTGTGCAAAATACTTTATGTATTATCCTTCAGGAACAACAATATCGTAATGCAAAATTGAAGTGAGACTAAGGAGCAATATATCAGCTAAAATGCATGTAAATGCAGAAGCTAGCAAAAATGCAGAAAAAAATGTTGAATTTTTCAAGCTTCATTAATTTTATTGAAAATGTAAATCATGCAACTCAAGCAAGACAATTCCTTAGCATTGTCTAAGGCGGTCTAGTCTCATTCATTCCACAATAATTTCATCAAGCTAAAGTTCTCTTTTGTTCGTTCCATATGCACTTTGCTTTTGAACGGCGTGCGACGATCTTATGACTATCTAAATCTGAAACGAACATTCTGCCTTTAAATCGTTATTTCTTCAAGCATTTCAGACTAAATCTTCTAAAGATGTGATGATGGGAAAGGCTGAGACCAGCATTAAATTAGTATTTTAGTATTTTGTACTTATTTAATAAGGAAAAGTTAGGAAAAAGCTATCTGTGTTTACCGACTTTTAACTGTTATATTTGCAAAAGGTGTTAAACACACGATATGGCTCAGAGCAAATTGTACTTGATATTAATCCCTTTTGTTTTCCATCATTATTTGTAAGCAAACATTAAATGTCAGAATTCATGTTTGTCATCATCACCAACTTCGTTATCACTATCATCTCTATTATCATTTAAATGGGTAAATTAAATTATCCTTATGCTTATTTCTTTTGTCTTTTCTTATCATTTTCATTACTCTTCAATTTATCGACTAACATTATCTATCTTAAAAATCATTGGCAGAAAAAAAAAGATTTTCGAGCAGATTTGTTGGTGGTGCATTCATTTTTGGTAATGCAATCCATTTATTTACATTTTTAATTACAATTTCCTATTTCCCATGCATAATTTGGGACAGGAAATGAAAACTAGTTCGGTCTAATGTTTGAATTTTCAATGGTTTTATTACTTGCAGAATTTTTAATTTAATGATTGAATTATTTCCACAAATTGTCATCAGAAAGCTTGCCGAAATGCTAACAGGAAAAACGTGTCATTGAGCAAATTTTCTGTGCCCTAAAAAAAAAAGGGAAAAAAAACTTTGCAAAAGTATAGCCGACTAATTTAATCCCATTGCTGGTTTTCGCTAATTTGAGTGGGTAGTGGAAAGGCAATAAACTTATTGTAAAATGATATGCTATATTTATTTATTTTTGGCTTATTATATTAAAAAAAAATCATTCAACCTGCACAAATGCTAATAGATATTCAGTTGGAATTTTCGTCCTTCTTTAATTAATACAGTTAAAAATTGGCCTACTGAAATTGAAATTAGTTACTTAAAAGTGACAAGCCTAATTTTCGGAAGCTTTTCGTGCTACAGATTTGATTGATGGCATAAGCAGGGAGAGTAAATGGACAAACTATAGCTACGTTTTCATTACGGCAGTACTTTTCTCTGTCAACATTCATTTCATTTCGAAAAATCCTAGCATTCCTGACGAGTTTCATCTTTAAACTTTAAACAATTTGTAAGTTCTCAATATAATTACAACATTCCACTAATAGTTTGTTCATTTCAGAAGGTGCTGGCAGTATCGAAGTATTTGTCAGTCGTTTTGTCGAGAAGATACTGTCAATCTCCTGAATAGTTTAGACTAAGATGAGTGTTGGTTAACGGAATATTTTAGGACTCATTTAGGAAGCCTTGTAAAGGACTGGCTATTGCGTCACATGCAGAAGACATCCTACTGTTGCTGATGTCACCATCGAACACATAGTTTTCTGATTGTTTTAGGTATTTGCAGAGATACATGTCATTTATATTCATTTCAAGCTTAAACTTAAATTTATTTTATGTCGCAGCAAAAGCGATATTTAAAAATTTAGAAGTTGATCGCAATTCTACATGTCTCCATGACAAGTTTCATTTGATTTTTCAAAATGAATGATTACTTTTTAGCTTCCACTGAAATCTAATACATTTCAGGGTAACTTTAATAAGTCCAAGAAGATAATTCAGTTCTATCACAATCCTACTGGTCTTTTCATCAGCTCAACATGAATTTCGTTTATCCCGTTTCAAATTATTTTTTAAGTTTCTGCGATTTTTTCTTCCTAAATACTGAAAACTCTCTCCTTCTCTCTCTTCTTCTCTTTTGATTCAATTATTTTGCCACTTTTTAAATATTTGTTATGATTTTTCTCTGACACTGACAAACACACACATTTCACATTTTTTCATTCCTCTCACTTTACAATCGGTGGCATTCCTCCTGCTTTTCTTTTATAATCTACCCTCCTCAAGACAAACTGGCCATTATAGTCATTCCGGTCCTGAAGCTGACTAGCTATGATACCTTCAAACTTCCAGTCTTAGCAGTATTTGAGATTATCACCATCTCTCTCACCAAACTATTTCACTTATCATATCATTGTATTATCATATATCAGTTTACCAATATTAATAGTATATATGATGAAATAAAATCATGGCTCTGCTACATTTTTGTTTTTGTTTTTAATAGCTAAAATCAATCTAAAATTTCTTTTTTGCCAAATTGCTTTTAAGTCGTCCGAATCAAGGAAAAAATTGCTTATATTGTGAAGATTTTTACGGAGTAAAGTAAATGTTAGAAGGGGTTAAAGTTCGAACCGTTTATTTTTCTATACTAATTTCGGCTAGTTGATATAAAAGTTTTAATTTAGAGGTTTTGACAGCAGCAGCTTTTTGTTAACTTTGTAACTTGCCATTAATTTTTCAATTTTTTTTTCTACGTCTTTTCAAAAAAAAATTCTAATAACTAATCTATAATCAGGTTTTTATTCTATAAGTTCTTGAATTTGGAATGAGAATGACCGATTGGTTGTTTAAGAAGAGAAGTATTATTTTATCTAAAAGAGAATTGTAAAGGATTCATTGTGAGGAGGATTTTGTCCAAAAAACGCCATATAATACACAACAAGATATCATTTGAAATTTTAAAAAAGTGTGAAAGTAAAAGTATCAAATACTTTCTGAGCTTTTAACAGTTTATAAATTATGTATGATCAAAAATACCAGAAAAATGGTACTATGTTTCAATTTCCTTTAATAAGAAATATTATAAAAGTGCACATTTTAAACTAAAATTAACTTTTAGTCCAAAAAATTCATTATTAATACATGAAACTGATACCACTGTTTAATGAGTTGATTTCTGATGCGATGAGTGAATATCTGAGAGATATTTAAGACTTTATATAAAATTTATAAACTTCTTGCCGTTCAAAAAGGTTGTCATTTTTTAATTACGAAACGACGCTTTGAAAAACGACTGTTCGAGATTTCTCAATGCTACAGTTGTTTGAAATTCGGCGAGATTTTTTTTTTTTAATATGAAATGAAAGAATTTTGATTTAGTTCGGTTGCATTGAAATAAGAAAAGAACGGTTAGTACAGTGTGTGAAAAAAGAATGAACTTTTAAATAGTGCCGGGAAATTGGAAAATTTTAATTTAAATCTTCTCACGCATTCACATAAAAATCATTTTTAACAATTTTGCTTATTCAGTTTTTTCATTGATTTCATTCCAACAAAGTCTGATTTCCCTTCTCGTTTCAAATCATCCTTTTATCTTGAATTGTTTAAATCTTTTTGCTAATAACAAAACTTTATCGCAAGAAACAACAAAAGAAACTTTTAACTTATTTTGACAATAAATAAAAGGCTGAAGGAAATGCGAGAACAGGAAAGCAAGCATTTGTGGCCTCCCGAGCAATCATATTAGGTTCAGGTAGTTATCAGTAATTATGCTAAGTAGTACGTACCATCACTTTCTCACCTGTCATTTCAGCTAAACGATAGAAGCTCTCTGCGGCATTTGGTGTCTACTGTACTTCGATATTTCTCACTGTACTGCGACTGTATACTGTATGCATTGATGAGATGATACGGTGATGATGCATCTTCTGGATCCAAAGTTAGAAGAAATGGTAAGTAATAACGATAATATCCTTGGAGATCTCCTTAGCATACTTTCTAATTTTTAAATAACTTTATTACCTGTTTTAGTGTTTTACCATTCCAAAATTCGATATCCAACATTCATACCTAGCTTACGGTATTGTAGAAAAATTGTTGATAACGCCTCACCAGTAATTAAAATTGACCAAAGTTCAAGTTAATATGAGGCACTGCAAGGTAATTCCACCTGCTCATTGTAAATTTAACAGGTTGAAAATTTCCATTCACAGCTGCTAATATTGAGGATCTGAACGAAACAGTACTGTGAAATGTAAAGATTGACTTAATTCGAAATGTGCTGATTGACTTGCAAAGAAAATAATTGCTACGAAACATTTTAGATTTCTTGAATTATTTTGACTTCTTCAAAATATTTTCTTCAAGCGAATCCCATTTTTTGTAAAAGGTTGGGACTAAGCTGTTCAGTGCATCCATTGCTCTCCACACTAAAATCTTTGATAATTTATTTAATACTGCTTTCATTTTACAATTTTTTCCTCAAAACTGAATTTTGGCAGACTTTACAACTTGTATGAGTTCCTGAAAGAATTTTTCTACAGTTTCCCTTTTTGATTCATTTTAATTTTTAGAAAACGACAATAAATTAAGAAAAAATGACTGATTTTTCTTAACGAATCGGTGAAGTACCAGCATTCTGATACTGTCACCGATACAACGGCACTGTGCATCATTGTCTCCGTGAATAAGTAATACATTTTTAGCATTCTTCAAAATTTTTACAAACAAATCTTTTCAAATTCAAATTCAAACTCACTTCCATAAGTAGCTAAAACGCATCCGATCCTTAATCTTCTGCCAATGTTTTAAAAGTATTGCAATTCAAAAACTCGAAAATTAGTAGAGTTATTTTATGTTTCAAATAGAAGAAATACAGTTAGTAATATACGGTATCAAATGTAATGGAAATTATGGCTCGTAGCTTTTTGAATAGTTTTACAAAATATTTTCTCTTCATACAGTGTTATTCACTTTTTCTTACTTTTGGGATGTAATTAAGCCTTATGAAATGGTTGGTTGCTTTTACCTTATGCTATCTAGCAGTAAATTCTATGCTCTGGAAGTATCTAGCTAAAATTTTGTCAGATATTCTGCCTGATTACTAAAACAAATGAAGCTGTTTTCGCCGTAATAATTTTGGTCTTGATGGCACCAAGTATTTTCTTAATATCTTCATGCTAGTACAGTTCGTTTTCGCGACAGTCACAAAAGTTTGGTTTTTTTTTTTATTAAACATTGCTTTTATATGAAACATTTACAAAATCAGATTTAACTTAGTTTAAATAACAAAACTTTTAAAATTTTTGTTTGCTGAAGGGATGAAAAGACGGAATAATAAGTGTGGAACTATCCAATCCGGCTTATAAAATAAAATAGGAAAATGTGATTGTTATAAGTTGAGAAAAACTTCAATATTGAGCCCAACAACTTATGTCAAATTTAGTTATTTGTCATTAAAAGCTAATTTTTGAATGGATCTTTCCCCCAAAGAGAAAAGTATTTCTGCAAAATTTCAAGTTTGTTCTCGTCTAACAAAAATAGATGAAAATTGTTCTGATTTTTAAAGTGGTGAACATAAAATTGATAAAATATCTGTTTTTTTGAAATGGTACATCTTCCAATGCAAGCCTTGGCTGTGAATATTAGCAACTAAAATATCCTCCTCAACATATTCGAAAACAAACTTCATAGTCTGAATGAAATATGTTAAAGTGGTATGGTATTTTGCAAATGTTCCTCTCGAGATTCAGCTTGAAACTAGTCCCAGCTGGCAATTTCTTGAATAATGACAATGCTAGAACTACGTTAAATGTGAAATCATCGACTACAACGTTTGCCTTTCAGAGCTTGAATCGCTGAGCGTATTCAGGGAAATAATATTCCCTTCTTTTTCCACTTAGCTAAGCTTTCTTCTTGCCAAAGATGAAAACACATTAGTGGAAGCTTCTTAATGACAGACTAAAAGCTTTACTTTCGAAAGCAAATCTCCATAATTGCTTCCCACCCTTTTTTACTCCGTTTCTTGGTATAATACAAAAGCTATTCGTTCCTTTCCTGCAATTCACCTGCATTCCTCATTCATCCCAGATTGACACGGATAGCATCCAGCTTAATTTTTCTATTCTTTGAAAATTTCGTACTTCGAGAGCTACCGCTTATATGTCTCGGTTTAGATTTATCATTTCATTTGCATATGCTCAAATATCTCTTATTCTTTGCAATTTAGGTCTATTCAGTATAAAATAGCTTCATCTTCAGTGTTAAATTGGCAGATTCATAAGCAACCAAAAGCTAAACACTCAGCTCCTTTGGTGGTTCATCACTGGGGAATTTCCGTCAAAAATTTTCTAGTCTAAAAAATCTGGCACCTTTCCAATTAATGAATTCAAATTTGTGGCAGTTTTTTACTACACCATAAAATAGTAAGAAGTTCAATTTCTAATAAATGATTTAATTAAAAATCAGCCTAATCTTAAATGCTTGCTAGTGTCCGAGGGGAATTTCAAAATAGGATTTCGCTTAAATAAAAGAATTACCGAATATGCTATTTTATTATGCTTCTGCTACTCACCTGCTGTTCACATTATGTGCTCGTTAATTTAATGAAGCTAGAGAAATATTTGCTAATTACCAGTGTTGTGACTAATTTTTTTTTTTCCACTTTCTTGATAGCCATTTGAAAAGCTAGCTAATTTTGATACAAATTCATTACAATTTTTTCAGTCACTATCCATCATTTACAAAGATTTCATATTCCAACAGTTTGTTCAAAATATCTCTTTCCCATGCACTAAAAGCTTATAATGTTGACGAAAAGCATTCTAAGGTTGTTGGAAAAATTCACTTTTTAATCGTTACCCACCAATTTTGAATAAAGAAATATTCCACTCAATCACTATCTAGTTTGAACTTTTTTTTAATATTTCTGAAATCCTGCATGACATTATTTATCAGTAAGTCAAACTTTAATCAATAATGTTTTCATAATTCGCCTTGAAAAGTTTCAAAATTCATTACAATGATTTAGGATGAGCAAATCGATAATTCAATACATCATCACACCGTGTGATGTATTTTTTTTTTTTTTTTTGAGACCCTATAACCTAGGATTTCTTTATATAAATATTTCACTTTATGTGTGAATAAGCAAATCAATAAACAAATTAATTAATTATTTGCACCATAAACTGACTATTAATTAAGGTAATAAAATTACAAATCTTTCGAAATGTCAATAATTGCAGACCATTGGAAACGAGCTTGATTCATTATCACTAGTAGCTTCAGAGCTGTACAATATGTAAAGCGTCAGTTGCTTCTTCATTTTGAACTTTCTCTGTTTATGTAATTTAAGATATATAAAGTACTATCATATAACTTGTTTTTTTTTCCCCCCCCAATTAGATATTCTCTTTGCAAGTATTTTATTTATTAATGCTTCAAAATAACGGCCGCTCTGTTCAGGACCACAATTGAAATGTATGAATTTGAGACAAGCTGGCTAAGTTCTATAAACCATCTATTTGTAACATTAAAAGCAACTTCAGGCTTCTTCATTTCAATTAATTTTTTCGAATATTAAGCATACATTTCCTGTTCTAATAAATTCTTCCCGTTCCGGAAGGAGCAGACTAAAATGAGACCTTGAAATGTAAAAATGTATTTCCTTTTCAAGGCTGAATGTGCTGGCTGGCTGGGCAAGAAGGTAAATATCGCGTATTTTGTTTTACCTGTTATTTAGTTTCTAAACTGTGAAGCCAAAATTAGTAATTTATTTTGTACTTATTTTCTGCAAAAGTTCAGGTATTTATTGTATCTTTATTATCAGTCTTCATTTTTTTTCCGAATAAATGGCACGGATTTCGTGAATATTTTCTTGTCACACATTTTTCAAACAACATATTTTTGAACAGTTTTGCTTAAAGTACGGCTTGTCTACGATATTCAAGAGAGGTAAAAATTCCGCACAACATATTTTTGAACATTATTTATTCAATTATTCCAATTAAAAGTTAATTTAAATTTTCCGATTCCTTCTACAAAACTTCGTGCTTTGAAAGCTGCTTAATGCAAAAAAATAAAAAAAGGAAAAACAAAAAAAAAAAAAAATGAAACACGAAGATGTGGGATTTGTGGAAATAGACGAAAAGCTGATTGGGTAGTTTTTATGATATTATGACTTTTAGGTCCTTTTTAGCGTTAATGATTAATGGTCTTATTTCCAAGTTAAAGTTTTGCTTAAAGTATGGCTTGCCTACGATATTCATTGGTATTGTGTCCTTTAAGACTATTTTTATTTTCTCTTTCCCTACTTTTTAACTATCTACCAAGAACGTATTGAAAATAGTTTGTTGACGAACACCCTAAAATATTTATTAAGACGATTTGTTAGACTCGAAAATAGAATAGGAAATTGGTAATGAAAAAAAATTCAAATCGTCAGTAAGGTGTTGCTCTGCTGACAATTATTCGAGCGTTGGTTTTCTTTAATAACCGTTTTTCGTTCCATTCAAATCATTTTCTACTGCAGAGTTGGAACTTGGTGCAGATTTGGGCTGGAGTAGAACAAGACTAGTATATTACATCTTGTAATTAGCAATAAATTTAAGGCGGATATACTTGATAAAATACAATGATATGGAGGCAATAAACCATTGTGAAGTGATATGTATGGAATAATTTTTGAAAATTGCACATTTGAAACTTCAATGTAGTAAAGGAGTTGTAGATAAATGGAAAAGGGATAATAACCGGAAGAGTGCCCCAGCAATTATCTCACTTTCCTTACGCAGTAGCTCTGTTCTATTTCTATTCCGAATCTTTAATTAGACATTTCCTTTCAGATTTAATTTTCAAAAAAAAAAAAAACCATTATTTCAAAGTGCAGTCAATTTTTATTATTAGTTCACTTTATAATTTCATTTTTTTTTTTCATTTTTCTACTTCATTATTTTAGGTACTATCAGTTATTAATATCATTTCTAGGAGTTTTAATAAGTTAAATTACAATTTCCGTCAAGAGATTCGAATTTCTTTTGCCTTTTTTATACAAAAGAAGTGTCTCTCTGGATCGAAATGATGGACAAATTTGCAAAATGATTCTGTTTTGAAATCTTTTATAAGGACGAGTATTTACGATTTAACATGATCTGATCGTAATGGCTAAGAATCATTTCAATTTCGTTTATCAATAATGATTCAACTTTCAGGTGCCTATATGTTCTGGAATATCAGAGAAAATAAATAAATTTGCCATGAAGCAGCGTATTTCGTAGATATGAGCACGTGATTCAAAAATGTTTGAAAAAAAATCGACAAAAAATTTTGTTTTTAGCATCAGAAAGATGAATGTAAATTTGACTTTTATTTTTTAGTGCTACTAACTGAAATATACATTGGTTTCATTAAGCATAGCTTGGCTCAAAATTTTTATGGTCTTAAAAATAAGTCTTGTCCGAAACAGCTTTATTTCCCTTCAATTCTTGCCTGAAGGCTTATTTACCCAGAAAAAAAAAATTCCCAATGATATTTTTAGTTGCTAGCCAGTCGTGCGATATTAACGAGATAAATTCTGCGACGCAACTAAATTAACAATGAATTAAATTACTTGTATAAGTTGCACTTTTTAATGACTTTTCCGCTTAATAATTCAATCCTCATTTTGAGTAAAAAAAGAAAACTGAAGCTTGTTGAACTGCTGTATGCATTTTGTAATTTCTTTTTTTTTTTTAATTATTTAACAAATTATGAAAAATAAATTTTTTGCTCTGAATTAAAAATTAAATTTTAATTTCTTAACTTGTTAAATTAATGCAATCCAAATAAAATCGATGTGTAGGCGCAAATGTCGTTCACGTATGAGAAACAAAACTCTATAATTATTCAAGCAGGAGAGGCCACTGTAAAGTGTTGAAGAATCGAAATCGATATCCACAAGTGTGATATAATTGGAATAAATATTTTAAAAAATATGTTTTTTTTTTTTTGTTATTAAAAAAGTCTTATCTCATTTTTTTTTTTTTTTTTTGTTTCTCACAGAACAAAGAAATTTCAAAAGGATTCAGATGCAATTTATTTAATTCTTGAAAGTGCTATATTTTTTTAAAAATTACTTTTCTCGAAGTTGCATCGACAAAAAAAAAAAAAATGAAGTGAAATGGATTTTTCTTATTTTTTTTTTTCTTTTTGACTGATTACGGTTGAATTTTTGAGATTAATTCGGCTGAACGCATTTTGAAAATCTTTTTTTTTAAAAAAAAAAGGAACTTTAGCTTTCTTTAAGGTTTCACAGTTTCTACGAGTTTCCCATATCAATATTTTAAAAGTTTTCACTAAAAGGCTTATTTTTCATTAAGAAGAAATATTTCCCAAAACTTAAGAGTTTGTTTCATTTCATAAGCGAGATTAGCAAAGAAATAAAACCGACAAAGAGAAAAGGAGCGAAAGTTTCGAAATACGTTGTCAAATGATATAATAAGATGGAAAAACTATCTCAAAGCAACTATTCACTTTATGATTATTGTCCTAACAAAATGACAATGTCTTAAATCATTTCCTCATTAGGCTTTTCTACGAGTAAAGTTTATCGTAATTTAATGCTATTATAGTCGAGAAATAAAGAGTTGAGTGCTTGGTTGATTATCGAGAAATCGAGAAATTGAGTAGTTTAGAATATTGAAAGCTGCGAGTTTTTCAGAAGTTAACACGAAGTGCGTTTTGGAAGTATTTCTTAGTGATGTGACCGAGGTTGCGTGCACCTGCAATATGTTTAAAACAATGTTTAATCATTTAAATAACTTCGGATATAAACCTTCACATTAGAAGATGTAACATTTGTTATTTTGTTGCATTTAGATTCAATTCTGAAGGATATTTATGTTATATTATTATCTATACATAAATATGATCGTTTCTCGTTTGCTCCGAAAAATTGCTCCTTGGCCTCATTAACTTGGCTAGAATATTCATTATCTCTTTGTTGTTAATATTTAAATGATGAAAATTCATTATCCATATCTATATTCAGTTTGTCATGAAGCAAAAGGCAGTTAGCTGTTTACGAGAAGGAATGCCTAACCACTGCGCTTGGTCATTTTCACGGCGCCTTACTGAAATTATCACTTGATTTTACTATTTACCTGTTCTCTTCCTTTGATTGCCAATAAAGTTTCTTATCCTCAACATTTATTGAAATTAAAATTAAGTTCCAGGAAGTGCAAAGCATAGGTATGTGTTTCAGGTGTGAAACTTCGGGAAGTGTCTACGGACTGATAGTCCCGAAAAGAAGTTTTGGGCGCTGATTCCTGATTACTTCTTTCTCCTTATCTTCTTACACGCAGTATATACACTCTTTATTACTGATTGCAGGGATAAACGCTATTTGTACAATTTACTTTTCATTTGAAATAGGCCATTCAAAGTTTTCTTTTATCACTAAATTGAGGATAGCCTTTTGTATTTTTTAATTAAAGCACAAACCAATTAAGTAATTGATCTATAGGAAAAGAAATGAAATCTATTAGTCAATTCAGAAACTCTTCTATGGGAGAATATTAGCTCAACTGAGGTTAACACAGACTTATGCAACAATGAATTGCAATTGGTGGAGAATAT
The DNA here is from genome assembly GCA_003640385.1 of Setaria digitata. NCBI lineage: Eukaryota > Metazoa > Nematoda > Chromadorea > Rhabditida > Setariidae > Setaria > Setaria digitata. Next base: position 65,113 of record RCAB01000007.1, on the reverse strand, counting down.
TTGAGATGCAAGATATTTAAAAATGATTGACATGTTGTTTTAAAGGAATAATACTATTTTGCCATTTATTTTTGCACAACAACTTCAAATATCTATCTATCATTTATTCCATCCTCCTAGAAATGTCTTATATTTTGAGTTAAAAAGCTTCAATGATTAAATGAGTGAAATCATTCAAATTGGCCTGAAAAAAAAATCTTGAAGTCGTAAAAATTGACAAATTGGATTAAATTAAAAACTAGTTAGATTGTTACATCACTCAGTAATATCTAGCAAATTCAATTTAGTGCAAAAATAAATTATTACCATTAATACTGAATCATAATGAACAAATTCGCAGTAGAATATTATGTCATATCTTACTTTATGATTTTAATTTTCTCATACACTGATAATCTGATTAATTAATGATCATGATATTGTCAAATTTTCAACTTTATAAAGGAACTGAAATTAAATGAACTTGGTACAAATTAGTTGGAGCAAACAAAGCATATCATTTTCATTTTCGCTTAAAATTTCCCTTCCGCAAATTTATCTTATGAATGTTTATGCCTCAGAAATTCAACATTTGATTATTCATAATTGTTCATTAGCAGATTTTTAAATTTTTTTTTTTTTTTTTTTCCTTTGTAGAGGAATGAATTTGAATTAACGTTCTTTCATTTTCCAATGCTCTATTGTTGCACTCTGAGAAACTTTTTTCTTCCAGCACGAGATATTAGGCTTGCATTTAATAATGAGAAGCTTGTACAACAACATCAGGATTGTTGGATCTCGATACTGCTGAGATGATCGATAGACTGCTCATACAGAACTGAGCATCTGTAATTATTTCCAAAACTTTAATCACGATTTCTTTGTTGAATCTAAATCTAACTCTTTATTATTTTTTCCCATCCTTCAGTTATTTTGATACTTATGCGAAGCAGGGAACTTTCTTTTTTCTCAATTATAGTTTTTGCTTTTGAAGGAGTCTCAGATTGTTTGAAAATTACTGAAATTGTTAGATTATAATATTTTGAAAATTTTTACTTTAAATTTTTAAGTTTTCCAGATCAGTTTTATTGATTAATTGCTTTTAGCACTGTTTTCAGCATCGTCATTATAACCACCATTAGCATTACTACACAATTACATGTTTTGTATATATTGCCTATCACATGCTTTGAACCGGTGTTTTAAAATCTTGTTCCTCGGTCTTTGTCCTTAATTCAACAGCCAAGGATGCAGTCTCCTATCCTATTTTGGTTCCTGATTTAGTTCCTCATAAGGTTTAGGGATGGTTCCTGATTTGGTTCCTCATAAGGTTTAGGGTTGTCCTCCTCAACTGTTCTTTGGTTGCTTTGCTTTTGTTTGTTAATTCCAAATTATCAGTTATATTCTTTCTGATATCCACCAATTCTCAGCTTCATCGATCTTCATAACTTTTATTCCACAAGTTCTGCACCTGCTATTTCATCACTGCTTATTTCCCATTCCGTCAGTTCGAGTTTTAGAGTCTTGTTAAACCAATGAATCGATAATCCTAACTTTCCAGCTCATTTCATGCTTTCCAGATAGCTATTATTTCTCCTCTCATGTGCCTTCATTGTAGCTTCAAAAATGAACTTTTCGATGCACCCTAAAATGTATTTATTAAATACTGCTAGGAATGTGAAATGAAGTTTGCCACTTTAAATTCATTCATTACCATACCGTATTCAGTACCTTTACTAGATTAGACTCCAATTAACATCGAATGTGAGAGACTCGTTGATATTGAATTGCAGATGTTTTTCATATTTTGCTAAGCTCCTAAAGAAAGATTTTTCAATCCTCTATTATGGCTCAGAAATATTGAGAAAAAAGTTTATCTTGGAGCAAATCCCTAAAGGTTGATTCATTCGAAGTCGAGAAAAATATGAGAAGAGAAAGTGGATGTTGCATTAGACAGCCAAATATGTTCAATAGCTATAAAATGAACACTTTGCCTGAAGTAAATGATAATTTCGATGAGGGAAGAAAAGAAAGCGATTTTTCATGACTTCCCTCTCTCACTAAGTTGGCTTAAGAAATAAGTTCGAGGGAATGGTTTTGTCCAAATTTTGCAATTTAAACAGCTTATATTTTCAGACTTCATCGGTTGGACTTGATTGAATTTTATTAAAATTATTTTTATCACATATGGAAATAATAAAAAGTTTGAGCAGGCTGTTGAAAAGAAAAGACAAATCAGATAAAAGAGAGGCTGGGAAGAAGAAGAAAGATGAGTTGTTCTGGAAGATGTGTGAAGTAGATTGTTGATAAAAACTTCAATTTTAAGAAATGAAAACAAGCACCCTACAGAACATCTTACTACTCATTTCTCTCCCTCTCTCTTCTTCTCAGCTAATAGTTTAAGAATTATTTAAAAACACGTTTGGACTAGTTTTTTAAGTAATGAAGCTTTTATCTCATCTTACCAAACAACAATAAGTCTGCCTACATTTTTGACTATTCACATTTTTCATCTTCTATCAACTTTTTTTTTTATCATTCCATCTTTCTCTCTCCTCTCTCTCTCTTCGTCTTCTTCTCTTCCCCTTTCTCATTTATTTATGCAGGGAAATTTTTTAAATTGTCTATCAAAGTGATATGTTTGATGGATTATCACATGATATCAGACTACTTTTAGATACATTTAGATACAGGCTATGTTTCCAAATAGGAAAGTAAGCAATCAAAGGACAAACGAAAATGATCATCTTCTGAAGATCGAAGCGATCATTTGACTGTATCAGAATCGTCTCAAGTTCCATTATATAGACTTATCCAAACTAAGCACTTTTTACAGGCTTTCTCATCTCTCTGAAGAGTTATCAGCATCAAATAAGAAATGTCGTCCCATAAATCAAAACTCTACAAAATAATTGTCATTGGTGACATAAAGGATAAAAATTGAAGAGGATATCACTCACAAAATGAAGGAAGAAGAAGAAAGCACTTCTCTTTATGAACGATTATTTTTCCTTACTAGTTGCTTCCTTACTCAGTTTGTTTTAATAATAATTATCTCATGGCCTTTCCGAACTATGCATTTTTGCTCCGGCTTTTATCCATTCTATGTCATCCTATCAGTGCCTGTCAAATGTCTAGTATCCACTGACGTCAAGTACACATATACACATCAATTAAACTTAATCTTACTGATATCATTAAGATTTGACTGAGCTAATTATTTTAGTAGATGAAAATGTGCTTCAGATCGGAATCAATTTTATTTCTTGCTTTTGCGTAAGCAGAATCCCTATGGCCCTCATTCAAGAGCCCGTACGTTGAATATCAGTCTAGATTAATGGGTGGAGAAAGAGAGAAGTAGAAAGCCAAAATTCAAAGGTTAATTCCAAATCATGTGAACTTCCACAAGTTTTACAAATCATCAAGAATATAAAGAAACTGATGTTTAAAAGTTTAAATTTTATCTGTTCAATGTCTTTTTATATAGCCCGTTTATCTGAAGATTTGATTTAAGAGAATATCAGTCTTCTCATTATTGTCCTCAAGACTTCTCTTCCATTGATTTTTGCTTGTTCACTTTTGACAGCAATTTTTGCAAAAGCTATTTTATTTACTCAAATAATAATCTAATTGAATGTGACTTGACAGGTGCTATCAAGGTAAGCCTAATCAACTAAAAGAAATCATAATTTATACAGCTTTCCTGTTTGCACTTTTCTACTACTGCAAAATAGTTGATTGAATTTAAGTTGAACTTTTGATGCAAAACAAATCAAATAACTAAACTATTTTCATTGATTAATTTCCGATTATCTTGGGCTCGAAAGCTTCGCTTCATCTTGGAATTACCTGAATAAATAATTGATGCTCCCAATTTCATAAATTCCTTGATTTCTATTAAAACAAATTAATAAGGAGTACAGTTCATCCACAATACAAATATCAATCCTGTTTCGTCAAATTTCGAAATCTGTATGATTGATTTATTTACACCTGAACAATTATTATTTAAAAATGTTGGTGTCAAAAGGTACTAAAATTTTTTTCTGTTCTGTTTGATTTGGATTACTGCCATTTCAGACAGACTGCAAGTAATCCTTTGTCATGCTGAAGAGCAATTCGGTCTCGACTAATTTCTTAACAGTGTGTTCTTTGCGCACTATTTTTAAAGTTTATTTAATAACGCAGGAAGTTGATAAATAATGTGGAGAAGTTGGGAACTTTGAATATTATATGGCGAAAATTTCTTGAGAATTCATTAAAGTAATGCTCTTTCATTTGATGATTTGTAACGCAGTAACGTGGAGAAAATGAACTAAATTGAAAGAAATATTCTTTAAAGTCACATTTGAAGGTTTAAAACTGAAAAGTGTAACTCTTGAAAAAAATTATTTTTTTTTAACTGTGATGAGTTTGCTCTATTTGGAATTAAAACATAGACCATTGTACCAATGCCCAGATACAAAAAATTTTATTAATAAAATATTCACCTTTTATTCTCAGTGAATGCACGTGAGAAATTTCAAAGGTTGCAATTTCACATCATCCAAAGTTGAGTTTTTTAAAAAATGGAAATCTTAACCAAATCCCTCAGTTTTATAAACTCATATCAATGATAGCAAGAATTTTTAAGATGTTGTGTTGTAGTATACTTTGGTCTTTCAGATTGAAATGTCTAAATTCGTTTTCGGTGTCCGAAAACATATCATGTCTGAGATAAAATGTCTGAAATTTAACTTCGCTTTAAGACTATCTTTAATTGCATTTCACCGGTTAAAAATATTCAATCCGCGTTCCCTTGCTAGTAAGAATAGATTTTGATTTTAAGAAATTTTCCAATCACTACTTGTGCTGATTGGTTTCTATTTTAAGGGCAGAATAAATGCTGGACATCAGTGCCCTTGTTTATTGCAGTGCAATATTTTATTTTCAATAAAACATATTTTGAATAAAAAGGAAAAAAAAAAAGATTACTTCGAATAATTAGATAGAATAAAGACAACCGTTAAATTTTTAAGAAACATGTCGAACTTTTATTTGACTGTTCTTCAATGTAAGTTCACGAACCAATTTTCCAAATTAATTTTGATTTTATTCATGTTGAAATTCGAACATCCTTCCTTTTCATTATTCAACAAATCTAATTATTATTACTCTGAAACAAAAGTAGCACTGCAATTTTCATCTTAACTTCCCGAATCTCTTTCATCAGACTGCATGAGAAAAAAGCAATTCCTTGCAGAAATTTTTTTATTTCCTTCAGAAAGAGAAAAAAGAGACCTTTTGCTTTTTTCTTGCANTCCTTCAGAAAGAGAAAAAAGAGACCTTTTGCTTTTTTCTTTTTTTGGAATGAAAGTAGAACTTGATAAAGTTTTCTGACTTCTCCAGAAACTGCTAATATTTGGACGGTGGAATCAAAGCTCATTTTGGTTTTGCAGACTCTCGAATTAACGAAAGTACACGAAATTTCGCTGTTACAGTATTTGCGATGCTCTGAGCAACTGACATCATAGTTGACGATTCAGTCATATTGAGAATAAAGTTGCAATATGCTTAATTTTGTTTTGAGAATTATTTCTATAAAATTTTGACTTTGAAACAACAACTGATAATGTGAGTGTAAACAGACATTCTCATCAGGATAAACTAATATGCACTCATTAAAATCAAAGCAGAACTTTGAAGTTAGGCGGAATGAAAAGACCATGTTACTTAAGCTTAATAGAAAAGGAACTGACACTTTAAGATCCTTTCAATTTGTTTTCAACTTTCTCATTCTACCCATCTTATTTAATTGCATTAAAGTAGACTCGCTTAGTCTTTGTAATTAGTTTTCCTTTCCTTGTATATGACAGATTACATCTACAAGGAATTAAAAAAGTTTTCTAATTTTTACTTTAATATTAATGTAAAAAAAAATTAGATAAAAGAGGGGAATTTTTGTTTCTCCCAAATTCACACTATGTTTTCTGATTTAAAATTTGTATTTCGGAGTCAATTTTTTTAAAGGAGTACAAGATTCTATCAATTATACTTGCTAGTTTAGTAAAACTAACAAAATGTATTTGCTCTTGTCTGTAAAGCTTCTTTATTAATTATTGCTTGGCAGGAAAAATTAAGGCAGAAGGAGTGAACTGAATGTTTTTGAAAAGATAAAAATTCTAATGCTTATGATTATCGTGCATTGCCCTATTTCATTGGCAATTAATATTTCAAAAGATTTGATTTGCATAATTTGCCAGAGCAAAACAGTCTTTTCCCCACTTTTCTGTTTTCTTGTCTTTTTTGCTTGAAGTTTAGTAAAAATTTGATTAGTTGTTTCAAAATTTTTTCTGCTAATAGAAATAATTTTTCTTAAGAGAGCAAAGAAAACGAATGCGCAAGAAATAAACGATTTGGACAATATCACTGTTATCCCTAACTGATTTCAGAGATAAAGTTAGGGAATTTGTTACAGCAAGTGTTGCTTGAGAACATTTCACTTTTCTGTCTTATTTCTTCCATATTTCGAATAAACTGTCCCCTTTTTAAAAATTTATTAAGTATCCTTTTTTCAGGAATGAATCTCGAATCATCCTAATTATCATAATACTGCATATCATGATATCATGATATCACTAACATATATTTAGTTTTTTTTCTTTTTTGCTTTCAGTCACATCAATAAGCAAATGTTCATTTTCAGTCACAGGCATTCTACAATTATAAATAATTTTATTAGCATTAGATAAGTTGAAATATAAATCTTTACTATTTATTATTGTTAACAGTGTGCTAAATTAATTTCTGAATTTCTGAAACTGCATTTGGTAGCTCAAAACTAATCAAGCAATTCTGTCATATGTTGGAAGTAAAAATTAATTTTCAACTTATCGTGAGGTAAATATGCATGAGTGATTTGCTGTATACAGAAAGACTACTTCTTGCTTCTTTAACGTATGCATGCTGTAGTGGAACCTGTCTAAAGTACTTAGACTGTAAAAGAATTCTTTATAAAGTACAGTATAGTGTACTTTGTCGGCTCTAGAAGATTCTTACGCGACCAGAATACCTGAATTTGTTTCCTTAATTTGATCTTCCAATTTTTCTTTCTAAATAACAGATGGATTTAACAGGATTCGTGGAATGATCACGGACAGTTTGTCGACGGTTGCAGCAATGCAACCGTCTACATCATGGGCATATCATCCTGGTAAACTGGTCCAAATACACGGTCTTGAGTATAATCGAGCTAGAACAATGGATGAATGTATAAAAGCACTGGAACGAAATTCGCTACCAACATTTCCAGATAGTGGTAAGAACTGATCCCAACCTCTGTGCTTCAAAAGCTTAAGTTTACTTTGAGCAGAATGAATTAAAACTTTTGTAGCTATATGCTGCATGCTATCGAAACTTATTAATTAGTCAGGTATTTGACAATAACTACAGGTGATGGATCTTTATGGTGTAATGCGACATTCGATACAGTGCTGTGTTGGCCAGCAACACCAGCTAATAGTAGTATCACTGTTCGTTGTCCACCACTCAAAGGACTTGATCCTGGAAGTTCGTTCTTTCCTATTGTAACTTCAATTTCTCTGGTCACTTACTGACGGACTATCAGTTTATCTGAGAGATTCCAGAGAATATCACCAAATGGTGCCATAACTCGGGTCGATGGATGGGTCGAACGGAAAGCGACTTCTCACGTCCGCATGGATGGACAAACTTCACGATGTGTTTTACCCAAGAAGTAATTGACATGATGAATAAGCTCACCAACGGATCTCTTGTTGTAAGTTTATCAGATTTTGGAGAAACAAAAATTTTTTTTTCATTNCTCACGTCCGCATGGATGGACAAACTTCACGATGTGTTTTACCCAAGAAGTAATTGACATGATGAATAAGCTCACCAACGGATCTCTTGTTGTAAGTTTATCAGATTTTGAAAGAACAAAAAATTTTTTTTTCATCTCCACTGCTTCCGAGACATTCTGAAGAAAATCTGCAGATAGCTCAAGAAGTAGCAAGGAATGCTCGCAAATTAGAATTTGTTGGTCTTGGTTTATCGCTCATTTCTTTGCTCATATCAATCGCTATTTTTTCCTACTTCAGGTTTTTTTTTTTTTTTATTCCTTTTATTTTAGTCACTTGAAGAAACGCATTCTTATACAAGTTTTTGCTCTCTTCTACAGACTTATCTCAGATGCTTGAACTAGACCGTTTTCAGGAGACTGCGGGTATTTAGGAATTTATTGCATTTACAATTAATGATTGCCATATTAATGGTTGTTATAATTCGCCTTATTCTGTACATCGATCTTATTTTCACGGATCGTCTCGGACCGCATCATCTGGATAGTAATGATGGAAAAACCATAAATACTATGGTTTCAGTTTTTAATTTGGTTTTATTTTAACGGAAGTGAAATTGAATGGAATGAGAATTCAGTTTTGATATATCATGTATATGAGATTTGCCAACAACGGGTCAATAACCCGATTGATTTTAATTTAATAAAGGCGCTCGCGCAGAAATTGAAACTTTGGCGCATGCATTAGTTTAAAATTGCTACAGTTATCCAAGTTGGATAGTCATCATCAAGTACATTATTGTTATTGTAGTGAACTGGAATTCATCAAAATCATTTTTGGTAATTTTGCTGACACTAATTGTATGCATTTGTGAAGAAAAATTTGATTCCATACTTTGCATTTATTGAAAGAGAAACTTCATGCGTCATTCCTAATCATCTTCCATAACTGTCTTATATATTCTGATAAGACTCTGACTTTTAAAGCTTGCACATTTTTTTAGTAATTGTTATCATTTATCACCAAATTTTCAGGTATTTCTTTGTGAAGCGATGTTTTTCATGCTGGAGTACTTCAAAACTGTGGCATTTTGCTGGATGTTTCTTGAAGGATTCTATTTGCACAACAAGCTCGTCTTTACGGTATTTGCAACCGAGCTCCGGCTTAGGCCCTATCTTATAGCCGGATATGGTAAGATATCGAACTCTGAGCTTTTATAAAGAATATAGTATTCAACTGACCTTTATTTCACATCTCTGTCTTATGATTTCTTAAAAAATTGAAATTTTCAACCTTCGTAGTGATTATTTAACTGGAGATATCAGGTCTTCCGCTGGCACAGACATTTGTTTGGTTGGCAGTAATATTAATGAAGAAGCAAGGAAAAGTAGACCGATGCCTCGGGTCATATTACCTCGAACCGGAATTCTGGCTTCTGGATGGACCAAGGATGCTTGAATTAGTTGTAAGCCAATAATTATCAGTAGTAGTTTTTTTTTTTTTTTTGGTTTACTTTTATGTCTTTTGTCTAAAGTGGGCTGATATACTGCAAAAGTGGATGTAGCATCATCTGAAAACTAAGTTTCTGTATCAGAGAAAGCATTATGTCATTTGATCAAGACAAAATGCAACTTTTTTTCAGGTGAATTTATTTTTTATATGCAATGTAATTCGAGTCTTGTGGTCAAAAGTAAGCCAATCGCACAATACAAGTGAGCTGGATAGAATGAAGTTGGTTCTTCATGCCACCAAATATCTCATGATAATTTTCATAATAATTAACCTCCACAATAATTTAAATTTAAAGAAAAAATTTGTCATATCGTATATTAAAACTAATTCGACTATTAATTTTTGGTCCCCAACACATTTTTATTAGTTACTTACCGTCTTTGTCGCTGCAAAAAAAAATAAAAAAATGTAGCAAGAAAGTAAAAGTAGAGTTTATACTTCTTTAAAGTTCAAGTAACTAATGTAAATAATGCATTTGCTTAAAGATATCTTTCAAGCTCAGTAACTGTGTCATATTTAGAAAAAGCGTGAAAGCAGCATTAATGTTAATCCCACTATTAGGTATTCCTAATATCATGCAGACCATACCGTTTTCTCCGACTAAGGACAATATTGTAGTAAGTTGCTTCTTTGATGTTGAATATTCTGCTAAGGTAGGAAATAAAGGGAAGACTTTGAAGAAATAAATCTTTATTATAAACTAAGAGTGAAGTAAGGTTATAAATTGGCCTCTTCTTTTTCAAAAAGAAACATAAGAATTAAAGCTAAATAGTGCAATGGAAAAGCCATTGTTGATGATTAGACTAAGCTTATGCTCACAATAATGGTTTATATAGCATGCCGATGCTAACATTTATGCTCAACGAAGCATAAGCCACATTCTATTTGAGATTTCGCAAATTCAGTAATAAATATTTCGCATTTAGTATTTCGCAATTTGGACATATTGCGCATCATTCACTTATATGTATCAGGGATTCATGATATCGATCATCTATTGCTTTACTAACAAAGAGGTATGTCCACAACTGAAACCATCAATTTGATTGATTTCGAATTTATTACTGTTTCAAGTGATTTCATGTAAAATTTCCTTGGATCAATAGAGCTTCAGTCAGACTTCGTTATTACTAGGCTTATCTTGAAGTCAAATACTGGCTATCTTTGCTTATTGCTTCCTAAATTATACAGCGGAAATAAACTTTCTGTTTGTGTAAGTGAAACCATTTTTATGCATTTGCATCTCATAACTTCAGGTCAGAAATGTACTAAAGACCCACTACGGTAGGTTCAAGCTACGACATACAAGTACTGTAGACTTACGACGCGGCAGTAGAGCGAATGTATTACGAAATGGTAGCTCCTCGGGAGACTCGTTGAAAAAGATGCCTAAAAAAGACGGGTTATTGAAAATACAAAAATATGCCATAAAAAATGGACGCGAGCACGATCCGAGTACATCAGCCTTGGTCTCTATCACTCAGGTTTCTATTTTATTGCAATTCTCCATGGATTCAGCTTTAAGTCTCTCCCTTTTTATAAATTAGTTTGGCTTGCTTTTAGATGAAGAAAATGTTAGCTCTCCGATTTTCAATCAATTACTGAGGTGTGTGACATCAGCGACTTCTTTGCTAGCTGGCTTGCTTTTGATGAAAGTATCTGAAGCCAAGTAAGCAAGAACAAGGCGAATTGGATGATATTTAAGGGAAGAAATATTTTTGGATTTGCAGTGGAAGAAGTCGAAATTCCACAGTAATTAAAGCTCAGAATATGTCCTAATGGAAATTTAAATACGAACACAACACTGCATGTCTAAATTTGACACTTGGTTTAGGAATTGAAATTATTCGAAATTACTTTATCGCTACCGCATTTCAGTCTGAACTGAATTCGAATGTTATCGATGAGAAGAGTAGCACCGAAGCAACACTGACGACAAAGCAACGAAAGAAAAGGAAGCAGAAAATAGAAGAACCGTTAAAGCTACAATTTTGTGAAGGAAACATCACTCCAAACGTTCCTAATGCAAATAATAGTTCGAAGGCAGCTCGAAGTAGCGATCAACTGATGGTTGATTTCTAGGTGCGGTTATCTCGTAATTCTGAACTTCTGAATCTTTAAAGAAACTGATATCGTAGAGGCATTTCGTTTCTCGAAACATTTTAAATTAGAAATCTTTAACAAAGCATAAATTTTTTAATAAAATTAAAGGATAAAATATTTCCTGCAGAAAAAGTTATCAGAAAGAAATTCTGTACAAATACTACATTTTAGGATCCATAATATGAACTTACGCGACTGTGTGTGTCTTTAAGTACTCATTATGTTGGAGTCAAGGAATCAGTTTTTATCTCTCCAGTTTCTTTTCTGGATTTTGGTCAATCCGAACTTGAAATCAGATAAATGATATTCAGGAATATGTATTTTGTGTAACAGAATCTTCTAAATGCTTTTGTGACTCTTGTTAAAATGTTACAATTGTAGTAGTGTGTTAAGGTAACTTCGATGTTGCTGCACTTATAGATAATTATTATTGTCTTAGATCTGTAGCAGTTCATCTGGTTCTTGTTAAGGTGAAAATGAAGATGTATTGCAGGAAGAGAATGAAACCTGTTACTTACTAACTTTAAGACATATACACCACCGCCTATTTCATGCTTCTGATAGTGCTGCCGTGCATTGCTACGTACTACAATAGCCATATCAAGCCATTAACATGTGCTCGTTCTTAACAGGTAAATTGAAGTTATTAGACAGACACACCTCAAAATTGCAACTATTATATTACGTGGCTTTTTTTTTTGCATCTTCCACCTGTTACAACAGGTTAAAACGAGCCTAGTATACATTATTTGACAAGTTCAATCTGATTAACAGTTATGATTTGTATGAAATATAAGCGAAAATGCAGTAAATTCCTTTAGGGAGAAATCAAGACTTGTTTGGTCATTAAGACTTTTTTGAAAGTGATTGCTAGTTCGACACTAAACCTTCACATATGTTTTATTATTTATGTTAATTTGGCAATGAATTACTAATGAATTGCTCGTTTGATTTGAAAATTTGAATTTGTTTAAGGGTCGAACACAGGGTAAAGCTCAAGAATGCAAGATTTTTTTTTTTTTTTTGGATCAGACTTAGAGGATATTTTCCGATTCAAATATTCCCTTATCATATTTTTATTTTTGATGAGACATTCTAAGGTAAGAAAAATAATTGCTGTAATTGAGAAAATGATGAGCTCCATTTTGTTAAAGACCATCTTTAATTTCTCATATTTTAAAGAAGCTGATATGAATTGGTAATTGAACTTGTTGGACCGTATGCTAGATAGGTATTATTAATAGATGAAAAAATTTATGGGCTGCTAAAATTCCACACTATGTTTCTGTCAAAGTCATAGGCTTATTAGTTAGTAGAATCTGTGATATATAATGCCTTACACCTAAAACAAACAAAACAGCGGTTAACTGAGTTACTAATAATGCATATAATTATTTGTTGTAACTAATACTAATTATGGGGTATAGTAATTAAAATGCTTATAGTTGGAGCTTTTACAGCCAGTGATAGCTTTCTGTGAATAATTATTAATTTTAATTTCCTGTTGGACTGCTACCTACATGTGTAACATGTTTGGTTGTCATGAAATATCAGTTCTGTACTATGTTTTTGTCATAATCTGAAATAAATTTTGAATGGATGAGCCATGCCACTGTTCTTCCTTATTAACCGCTAATTTTAATTGACATTTCATGTTTTGATGTAATAAGCAAAAATGGTTGAAGATCATGTGCGATAGATATTGAAAAAAGTATTGCTTTTGTTTTGTTGATGATAGAAATTTGCAGATAATTTCTGAACAGAACAGGAATTAAATTATCATGATAAATCACAATGATTGAAGAAATTGCAATAAAATGAGACTTTAAGGTTCTTCCTGTCAGTTCACCATTAAATTCACTTCTCACTACTTCTGCTTTTTGTTTTTTTTATATCATAATCGATTAATGAATAATTGGAATTCCTTAGTGTGAGAAGAAGAGAAACATTTGATGCTAGGAAATGCTTTCTTCAAGCAATGTTATCATTTGAATTACCATCTGTTTGGATTCTTGAATGGTCAATGTTATCATTTGAATTACCATCTGTTTGGATTCTTGATTGCAAGGGATTCATCACAATATACAAAGCCTTCGAGCCTCCGTCGCATCAGATTCTTCATATTCCTTTTTTACATTGATGTGAAATATGAGATAAATTTTCCAGGAATTGAAGTAATTCGGCAAAAGCTCTCTTTTAGAGCAAAATGAGCAAAGTAAGATTTTGTCGAGCCTATAACTTCAATAGTGAAAGTGTTGTAGACCAAAATTTCAATTTTTTTTTAGTTCGACGACTAATCCTAGTTGTATTGGTAAGTGAGGAACCTTTATGAATACTTATCAAAGTAAACAAAGTTTTACGAGTTCATCTGAAAATATTTTAAAAAAAAAAAGAAAACATGTCCAGGAAATTTACTTCGACCGGTTGCATCAGTATCAACAACGACGAACTAATCGATCAAAGGTTTTATGAGAATTTAAATTTGAACTTGACTTACAGTGATAATTAAGACAAAAGCAGCAAGGTCAAGGAGCGTGTGCATATGTCAAGATCGAGGAGGCTATAGCAACTCACTTCACATCCTGTAACTCATTTACAAAATTAAATTAAAATTTAGCTTTGAAATTAGATTGTATATTAAATAAGAGATTTAAAAAGTAAATTCTCTTTCCTTCTGCTTTTTCTTGCCCGCTCACAGTTTTTCTTGGTTAGTTTTGATTAGCGTTAAAATTAAGTGGAAATGTATTAAGGACAGGGGTCAATTTTTCTTCTAAATTTGAAAATAATGGAGTTCAGTGTTGAAGCTTTAAATCATCATGATCCACAAAAAGTAATTGGCTTATTTTACTGTTCAAATTTAGAATAAAAATATAGGCTGATTCCGAGCCGCGAATAAGCATTCGAGAACAAAAATCTATACTGCAATTATAAACGAAGAACGTAATAAGTGATCATAGTGAAGTACTTTATGATTTAAAAAATTTTTAAATGCTTTCCTGCGTTGATATAAATAGATGAAATTTCGGAGTAAAAAATAGTGAAGAAAGGATGCAAAACTTTTCCACAAAAGGCGCTCTTTACATGTGATAGTATGTTATACCTTCAAATATTGTTTATAAAATTGCATAGAAATTGCATAAAAAGTGACAAAAAATTTAATTTTTTAAACCTCTTAGATTTTAAATCCCCAATTATCAGGAAATAATCGATATCTAGTATCAAAGAAACGATATCTAGTATACGTTGGATCAGAAAGTTTATTTTTCTGATTTAATATTTAATAAATATCATTTAAAGGGCTCCAATTGCAGCATTCGTTAATTCATCAATCATTTCAGAAATGAAATGAATGAGTTTATCCAAGCATCATTAATTCACATATCATCTGATGATTATCGTAAAGTAAGTCACTCTAAACTTTGGCAGCTGTTACTTATCAGTAACTTTTATTAACTACACTTTCACATGTACTTTTCAATGCCCTTTGCAACTGCTTTTCATTTTCCTTAATGAATTACTTCGTCTTTCAATCAATCACTTGTTTCGACACTTTTAAATTCTCTTTTGTCATCCAATAAAAAATTCCTAATCAGTTAACGATTCTTCACATTCTACCATCAAGCAAGTGAACAAATTTCCTGAACAAGCGTTTATATCTTTTCATTTTTTATTCCTTCCGTTTTTTTTTTTTTTTTTTCCTTTCCAATTAACTTAGATTCTATTATTTCAAAAATATTCTCAAATGTTATTAAAAAAAAAAAAAAAAAGAAAAAAAATCTGAAAATTAATTTTAAATTATTAATTATATAAAATATATGTTCAATAAGGCACAATAATGATTGAAGTTACAATTTCATCTGTTTTAGTTAGAAAGGAAGTACTGACGAAGAAAAGATGTGATAATACTATTACTCTGTTGAAAAGTAAACTAACTTTTCCTGTCTGCTTTCAAAGCATTCCACAGCCAGTTAATTTGTAAAATGAGAAAAAGTTCTCTTTAGCTTTTCTCTTTACTCTCAAAGATATACAAACCACCACTTTCAGCAATTCAGTTTTTTTTTTTTTCCACTAGTGTTATATGAATACGCTAATCTCTTGCTTTGCTAACACCACTATCTCTTCGTTCCTTCATCTTCATCTTTCACTTTTATACTGTCTTGAAGGCATTTAATTTTTCCATCGAATTGCTTCTTCCCTTTCAGATATTCATACTTTCACCATCTTCTTCTCAATTTTGTCAAAATTTAAGCGATATTTTGAAACAATCAAAATAGTGCCAGTTGATAATGTTCTCTTACTTGGTACCCATTCATCTCTTAACTGAGCTTATCAATCTGTCATCTGTACTTTTCCATCATAACGTGAATTGTTTCCTTTTTTTTTAAATCTTAGAAAAACAATAGCTAATTATCATATCAAGCAATTAACAGCAACTGTTGACGACAAAAAGAAAAAAAAAAAATTTTTTTTTGGCAAAAAATAATGGACAGAAGAAACGTCTTTAGAAATCAATAGATAAATATTTAAACACCACATTATAAAAATGAGTTTAGCCACCAATTACGCAAAAGTTTCTTTTCTTTTTTTTTTTTTTTTCATTTTCGAGAAAGTTAAATTTATAAAAGTAATGAGAAAATGATAAAAAAAATATTAATGCTGAAAATTATTCTAAAATTAATTAGCTATTTGTCCTTTCACCAAATATTCTGGGTTTTTCATTCCGATCAGAAATAAAAGAAAATTGTATCAATAATTTAAAAAAAAGGACTTTGTTTTATTAATTAAAATAGATCATTTTCCTTCTTTTAGTGATATTTCGAAAACAAAATCCGCTAAGATGTTGTGAAATATCATCCATCCTAAGCTTTAACTGGGTCAAGGAGTTAAATGAACTGAATAACTTTGCAAAGAAAGCTTAAAAAGTCTGTGGAAAATGTTGATAATACTTTTATCAGAAAAACTTTTTCAAGTTAGAAGTGATCTTTCAAAAGCACAATAATCAAATCTTCACTTATGAAAATCCCCAGATTATGATTGCACTTGAACTTACTTTCCACAGTAAATTAATTTTCAACTTGCTTTTCCCGGATATTGTAAAGTTCTTGTCTTCACTTCTTAACTGTGGAAATGTAGCTTGAAAGGCTTTTTCATTGCAGAAATCAGTATCACAGCCACATAAGTAGCTTTCACCTTTACCCCCTAATAAATCATTGTACACTCTACACTCACTAGCCTGAAAATTGGACTATTTTATGTAACCTAATTTGGATATATGATCCATAACTTTGTATTTGTTTAGGCCACGATACTTCGTAATCTCGGACAGTGAAAAAAGGCTAGAAGAATTCCAGAGGACCTATTTTGCATACTGATTCCTTATGTAGTCAAGAATTAAGAAGAAAATCTAATTCTGGAAAGGATAGAGACAGACTTGTTCCCTCTCTGACCATCAGTGCTGGTATTTTTAATGGTTTGCTTCGAAATTAGGAATGGATATACTACCCGTCCTAGTCTGTACATCTTCTCTAAGTTCTTGCTAAATGATAGAGTAAGTCTCAGTTCACTGTAGTGACAGAGTCTACCTGAATTGCTTGAAAGTAATACCAGGCATGACTCCATCAGATTCTCCCACGGCCTACCGGTAAGAGACGGTGCATAAATCAACATATCATCCTGTACACTGTCAGCGTCACATCCTTTTATTTGGAACACTTGACGATTATCTGAAGTTTGTTCCAGGTGTTCTTCTTTATAACTCTTTAACGGAAACTTCTAGACAGACCAGACCTTCAGGAGTTGAGTAAGGGAGTAGTTCTAGCTTTGCTTTTAACAGGATCAGAAGATTGTTAAGATATTAACTAGATGAAGATTGATCAGAGGAAACGACATCTTACGATGCAATTGGGCTGTGAAACAGCAAGAACTTGATGCGCAATCTTGTATTTGATCAATTTTCGGTGCCGATTTCCCTTTACGAAAATAGACGTGACATTTTATGGCGTCGCTTACAGAAATAATAGACGCAAGAATAAAAGCTGTAAATTAGTGAGAATATTTCAAAACACAAAAATTTTTCACTTATTGAATTTTCAGTTAGAAATTTTGGCATTTCCTGACTTTCCCAGTGGAAACCCCAGAACATCGCAGTACTCCTTCCCAATGTTTGTCAGAAAAACTTTACCAGCCTGTTTTGCATCAACCATTTTGTTTGTTTTCGAATAAAACAAATGACGATTCTCTGATATTTCCTATTATTTGTATTCTTTCATTTTTAAGTTTGCCCGGCCACATTCTCTCCAGGAATTTTTATTCCCAGCCCTTCTTTTCATCGTGCAATACTAAACAGAAATATGAAAGGAAGAGAGGAGTACGGTCTAGTCACATCCGAAAAAGCAAAAAGCCTACAATCAGCCGTAAAGACGAAACAATGCCCCGTGAAGACTGCAAGTATCGAACTGAGTTCGATTAATAAATAAGCAGTGAGGAATAGTGCTAGATGTACAGATAAGTCACTACACTCTTTTCAGGTTTCTCAACACCATTTACCGGAACGAAATACGGTGGATTTGACGCGGAGACGTTTAAATACTGGACAATACTTAGATAGCCGATCATCTCATGGAAAGCTATATAGGCTCGAAATATTGCCAAATTTTACGGGCCGCGCACTGCTTTTGAATCATTTCGGATGGTCTGTTAAGTCTAGTTAGCCGAGCAGGCCAAAGTTGGCTTACCCCAGTTGGTGTGTACCTTATTTTTAATAATTGGCAAGTACGTGGTAACAAAAAAAAGGTAATTTAAGTGAAAGACGTCGTAAAGGTGTCTGAAAAAAATGGCACAGTTGAGAGCATCCTAGTCGTAGATGAACTGTTTACCTGTAAATTGAAGTTATTTTATTTTGGAATATGTCACACTCAGTTTTGACGATTTGAGAAACATATATTTCTCTATTCAACTCCTCCAACCTTTTCTTTCACTTTTTTTCCCTCTTTCACTGATTTTCATCGCAGAGTATGTTTCCATTCATTTCGGGTTGAAATATTTTCAAGTTTCAGGATAATCTCCAGATTGGCTGGCTAATTCTTTATCATTCGCATTTTGTTCAGCCATGCTCACCCAAGCCTGAATCATTCCGAGGATCCATTTATATATTGTCTATTTGTATGTCAGCTTCATCTTATGGATGTGCGTTCAGGAATTTTCCATTAACTTGCTGAAGAAATACCCAGAAATGGATTGCTTCAGGTTTTATACGATGAGCTGTTCGGTGTCGTCGGCAGCATCGTCCTGCGGTGAACAACAACCAGTGAAACCTGCTGCATTAGATGGTACTTTCTTATTTTCGCTTTGCTTTTAACGGTCTTTCTTATGTTAGATTGCTTTCTTTAGCAACCAGTGGAATTATTTCAAATCTCCACGGATCTAGTGGTGCACCCAAAAAAAATGGGAGAAGCAATGGGTTATTTAAAATAATTTGAAAACCCTTCGTCTGATAACAAAAATTTCTTGGTTGTTCAGCTTGCCATTCTTATTGCAGAAGAGAAAGATAACGATATATGCAGTCTCAGTTGCCTTGTTACCAATTGCCTGTGTACAACCAGGTAATTAAAATTTTTTTCACACTCATTAATTAATTCTGCTTCTTTTTTTAGTAAAGAATCAAGCTTCTTTTGTCTCTTGTAGTTGTATTGGAGATTTCTCACCACCAGCTATGAAACCCTTCCTTCGTCCAAGTTTATTTCCCAATGTACCTCCAACAATACGATTTTATGGCAAGGGATCAAAAGGTTTCCTTTCGACACTTAATATTTCTCAGTTTTATTTCATAAGTTTGCAATGTACATTTAGTTTTGCGCTAACTGTAGGTTCACGTTAACTAACATTATCATTTAGAAAATATACTTACGTGATGGTTGTCATCTAATTTTAAACAAATCAGTTCCTTATAAATTAAAACAACCTATAAGCAACTTCAAATTTTGAAATAATTCAGTACGGTTAAATTGGTTGAATTAAATAATTATGTCTGGTTGCAGTAACAAAACCAAGCAAAGCGATTCGTTCAACACTAATGTGGTGTAAAAATAGCCTTTTACCGATCGTTATGCGACAAAGTCTTGCAGCCAGTCATTTTACAATAGTTGATGAATCGAACTTTTGGATTGGTTATTGGGGGAGGCATTTAAAATCAGCTCAGTACCGAACGATTAAGCCGTATCAAAAAGTACGATTTATTTCTGCTTTGCATGATCTAATATAAAGGCCTTGTATTTGCATTTAGTTAAATTTTGTTTTTCCATTTTGTGTAGTTAAAATTTCTTATTGCTGTATTCGCCAAAATTATTGTATTGCATTTTAATTACCAAAGTTTTGTGTTTGATCCATTGCTTCATTCCGGTCTAAGTATTGATAGGTTAATCATTTTCCTGGTGCATTCCACATGGGACGAAAAGATCGACTTTGGCAGCATATTAATGAAATGATTACTCTTTGGGGCTTTGATGAATATCACATTATGCCAACTACTTATATTCTGCCGCGAGATATCAAGAAATTGAAGACATACCTTCACGGTAATCCGCGACATGTCGTCATTCTTAAACCGGTATCCTTTGCTGGATTTTGCATTTTCCTAATTCAGCGGTTGTTCAATCTTTGATAAACTTAAAATTTATCAAAACTTGTTGTCAGGAGTAGCTCTGTGCTGGAAGTGTGGCTGTGCACTAACTACTTTGGTGGAATTTTTCTTATGTTTGAGCGTTGTGAAAGGCGAAGTACTGACGAAAAAGATTAAAAGATTAATAAGTATTTTTTAACTTCAAATTTATTTGTTGTAGCCTGCATCTGCCCGGGGAACAGGTATCAGTATTGCTAGCAAAATTAAGCAAATTCCGAAGAAGACGCCGCTTGTTGCTCAGCAGTAAGTTTTTACTTCAACAACTTTTTGGAAAATTTAGA
Source organism: Setaria digitata (assembly GCA_003640385.1). Lineage (NCBI taxonomy): Eukaryota > Metazoa > Nematoda > Chromadorea > Rhabditida > Setariidae > Setaria > Setaria digitata. The sequence goes on along the minus strand of RCAB01000007.1, from coordinate 44,762 downwards.
TTCTTTCAAAATCTACTGAGTTACTTAAAAGCTTTTTTAGTTATATTGATCGGCCGCTAATTATTAATTCTGCAAAGTTTGACCTACGTTTATACGTTTATTTGACAAGTCTCGATCCACTACGTATATACTTATACAATGATGGCCTTGTTCGATTCGCAAGTATCCCGTAATTTTCATTGTTTTTCCTGGACTTCTATTAGTTGGACAAAATTTTTATGTAGAACTAGAGCTCAAAAAGAGTATGTTTTTTTTTCTTTTTATTTTCAACTTTTCTTCCTGACTTTTAAACTTCAAATTCACTGTACATAATATTATATTTTTACAGTTATTCCTCTGCACCCAGTTCGATGTCAAATAAGTTCATGCACTTGACAAACTATAGTATCAATAAGTTGGCACATGTAGCAGGGGAGCGCACAACGCCTGTACCGAAATGGAAATTGTCTGATTTTTGGTCACATGTAGCTGAACATGTGGATGTAAACGTAATTAAGCCGAAGATTACGGATGTTATTATCAAAGCTGTCCTTGCGTAAGTTTTTTACGCTTTGTGTAGTTTAAGCATGAGAAATTGCAAGCGCTTATTCAAAGCTTCGTTATTTTTTTATTTCTATTTTCTAATTATAAAGCTTTTACTCTTCAGCATTTCAAAAACAGTTTGTTTTCTACTTTGAGGTTAGTAAGATAGTTGCTTGGCGGTGTTATTTAACGTTGTGAAGACGAAAATGAAAATATTTTTTTCAGCCGAGCAATTTGCTTATTTTTGAACTTTTAGTTGCGAAAGCTATATTCGGGTTCATCAAAAAAAACACAGTTTTTATACTTTCACAAGTCATGAACTTTATGGAATGGATATTTTACTCGACGATACTCTTAGACCTTGGTTGCTGGAGGTGAGTTACAACTGCGTTTCCTCCATTAAGGTTAATAATCTTGAGGCATACTTTATATTTTTGTATATCTTATTTTGAGGTAAATATTTCTCCTTCATTACACTGCTCGACACCTACAGATGTAGCCGTCAAAACAACGCTTGCAAAGGACGTACTGAATCTGTGTGGTATCCAGATTCCACCGGATATGACGTGAGTGTCCTAATTCCTGGTTGTAGAAGTAAAAATAAGAGGTATGGAAACGATAGCATAAGTTCTGTGACCTCCAGTTCTTTTTGGCTGACCAGAAAAATTTATTGCAAATCTTTTGAAAGCCTTTCAGTGACAAAAGTAGCACGTTAGCGATGGATTATCGAGTGAAATCATTTGATGGGAATAAAAATGAAGAAGATTTGAAGAAGGAGCGATATCACCTCGAATATTTTAAGAAAAATGGGGTGAGAATTTCTTTCGTTTATTGTGCTAACAAGACATGGATCTTTACAGCTTTGGCTTTTTTTTTTTTTTAAGAGAGTGATTTATGATGGACAGCCTTTATCTTTTATTCTTATCGAAATTACAGAAGAAGATTAAACCCTAATGCGATTTCTGAGTTTTTAAAGTTCATCCTAATTTTCGAAAATTGTTGGAGTCTCTAAATAAGTTTCAAAATAAAATTATAGAAAATTGATCGAAGAATACTGGATGAGCTGACAGGTTATGATGCACGAATTTTGATTGATTTTGAAGACGAGTTAGATCGTTCCGGTAATTTCGACCTCATATTTCCCACTGCTGAAACGATTGATTATGTGAAATACTATAACAGTCCATTAACTTATTCAAATCTGTTATTGGCACAATGGCAAATGGAGCAAGGGAATCGTGGGCGTGAAGTTGGCATAAGTATTTTGGAAGATATTTCGAGCAAAAGTGAACATTTTGCCGGAACAAACATTTTGGAAATGCCAACTTGAACAGTTCACAGTTACAGCTACAATTTAATTTAAAATCCTGAATTTTTGCCCGAAGTTTGAGTTACCGAAAAATACATCATCGTATTATTTAAAAAATGGAATTATGGCTGCTTTTCATTGGTAATACTAATCTACTGTGCCTTAATTTTTTTTGACATGGCGCAGTTCATGAACTTGGTCATCAGACTAATTTTATCTTATAAAACAACTTTGTCTACGTCAGTTCGTTTAATAATATCCGTTTGTACAGGTTGTGTTCAGGATATTCATTTTGCTCATGTTATATTAAATCTGATCTGGTTTTATGCAGAAATTTTTGTGCCTCATGCTTTTGTTTGGTAGTAGTTGTGCATGTCTTAAGTCAAAATGGCATTTCTGTTATGGAATTTCCTAACTAGTGGTTTTCGTTTGGTAAGGAACGAAATACGTTTGAGACGTGAAATATTGTTTATGCTTGGAAATACTGTGGGATATAATCGAGGACGTCAGAATCGGAATTTTTTCTGTCCATGATGAGAAAAAAAAATTCCATAAATGATGCAGCCATTAAAAAACCGGGTTGTTGTTGACAGATTAAGCTGAAATTTCGTCGAAATTTAATTAATAATATTTAAATACATGAAATTCTCTTGATTTTTGCAGGAATATTAACTTTGTTTTTGCATCAGTTGAATTTTGAAATTTAGATCAATCTTTTCAGCGATCACGTTTTAACTATGTATATGCCTTTGAATCACTTCCACTCCAGCATACCTCGTAATTTGATTAAATTGATATTTTATTTGTATCATTGAAAAATGGAGGAGGCTATTCATTGCTTAATATGTCATGCGTCCGAAACAGTTGTTTGCTCCAATTTCACAGCATACTGAAGTATATACCCGGTGGGAAATCATTCCTTATACCCAGCTCATAAGTAGAATTGTTTGAAACAGGCTGTCTGTTGACATATAGTTTCCATGACTCCTTCGCTATGAGCCTATGAGTCACATAGATTTCGAGTTAAATTTGAAGTGTAACTTGACCTCATCCTGAAGAATTATATCAATTGTTCCCTCTTACATCTGGGAATAATTTGCCAATAACAGTTCTCACTGGGAGTCTGGAAGTCTTTCCTTCTCAGTTCTGCTTAACTTTCGTCCAGCCTTTCCTACTGTCATCCATGTAGACCAAGCGACTAAGTATGCACATAAGATATTTAAAATTTAAATTCTAGTAAATTTGTGCCTTTGATCTATTTTAAAATCAAGAGTTATATCAATAATTGCAATGATCCTCTTCTATATTGTTTCTTTCGTCATGTTCTAAACATGCCGCACGGCGGAATTTTGAGTGGGTCGAACAGAGTGTTGTGTATCATTCATTTCTTTTTTTTTTTTTTCTTTTAATTTATTTCACTGACTGATTTCTCCACTTTTACCTTTTCTACAGTCAGCTTCCATTTCAGTCAAATCTAGCTTCGTTACAAAATTATTTTGTTGGTTCAAATGTTCCTGAATCTAACGTTGAAAAAAATTTATTTGGATCTTTAATACATCTATGCAGAAATTTTCTCACCCTAGCACTACGTGATACATGTTTGCAGTCAGGAACATTCTTCCATCCTTTATTTGTCAAATATTTCCATTCTGTGAAATGTACTTCCCACGCTAACTATATTGTCCCCACCACATACGGCATAATGGGAAACACATGATTCCCACGTATTCTAAACAAAGTTCCTTTCCTCAGAAAAAAAGTACTGTAATAACATAGATACAATAGATATACAAACAGGGAATATAAGATTTATTTGAATGTTTCCACCATTAAGTTAACATGTCATTTTAATCATGAAATTTGATTCAGAGCAAAGAGCAGAATTCGAAATCACTTTACTGTTCGAATCATTAAAAATTCCGAATAGTCCATATCTTAGTTTAAAATTCATTTCTAATTGTTGCATATGAAAACAATTTTCTCTCCAGCAGTCTTTATAATTATAGCAGTATGCATGGTTGATGTTAACCATACTCACTGTCGTTATTGCTTCACAATTATTGAACTGTTACTTGGATAGGACAAGTGTTTGCAATGAGCTACGTAACCTCTGCGACAAGTTCCCATGTTTCAGCATACCATTGATACCCGACAGTATTTTATTTAATTTTTCTTCGAATTGAACAGTTGATTTCAACGAACGTACTCGCAACAGGATCTGCAAAACTTGGCAAATCATTGATTTTCTGGAGTCTTGGAATAATATACTATTTGTATAACACTTTAAAATAAATGAAATATTCTCAGGACTATTTGAATCTTCAAGAAGAAAGTGAATGAAAAGAGAAAAAAAAGGAATGAGAACACGAAAAGTTATTTGAATAATTGTTTAAAGAAGTAAACTTATTAATAAACATATACTAATAGAACCTCACTTTCTTCAACATCCCAAACACTCCCGTCCATTGTTTTTCGTTGGAAGAGGACTCATCTGATGCATTTATTAAAAATAGTGAAAGTATTCCGGATAATGCTAGCAGAAATTTATCCGGTGAGTCGAGTGGTGACTTCGACTGCTGTGGTTGTGAACCAAGTACACAAAAGTCTATCATTGGCGTAGTTGGAGTCAAATTAATCCTGGTATATTGTTTGTTACGAATGCTGAATGATGCTACATGAAGCGGTCCAACTCTCACAAATTCTTCTACCATGAAAGCTCTTAAAAAAGCACTAACGGCATCGAGCAACAACTAAAAATATAATCCCATAACTTTGAAATAAGTAATATAAAAAAACAACATCCTAGGAAGTTTTTTTCTCATAACAGAAATTAGACTGTTGACAATTTCATTATTTCCTAGGACTTAAAATCAGAAGTTTGAATCAAAGCTATATGAAAAGTGTTATAAATGACTGATATCTCTTCTTTGAAACTAATATGTAAGAGTAAATAACAAAACATTTTCGGTGGGTAATTGAAAAACATTTTAGTAAAGCCTTAGGTAGAATTTTCGTAAATTTTAGGACCTTCCTATTTACTGGAAGTCTCTTGTTGTTTAAAAATTCGACAAATGAATCGAATAAGTCGATGCTATTCCGACATAGATTTGGATAAGTTCGCATTAGCAATGTTAGAATGGTAAGTGCGTAGAGCCGCACCCCCATTCTGAGATGCGTTAAAGCTCGAAGAGTATGTGTCATCAATAATGTGAAGTGTGATGAAATCGTCGAAGCATCCGTTGTACATAGCAGTTCCAGGAGAGCACGAAGTTGAGCATGAAATGATGAATCGCTTTTCTGAAATCACTTGGTAATTATTTGAACTTCAATAAAACATTTAAACTTTGCCAGAAACAATAGCTCCGGAATGAATTTCTTTATTAGTCATCAGGAAGCTTTGGGATGTTCAAGGGATTAATTACAGCATTACCTGAAAAACTTACATCACATGCAATCAGACGTCCTACAGCCGGTATCAGTGTATGCAAATGTTGCGGCATAAGTTCTGGATGTGACAAAAGTAACTGTCGAACACCAATTACTGAATCTCGTCTCACATTTATATTATAATGTCCAAGCTGACGACATAACTCATCCAATGATAAACCACGGTATGAAAGGCAACTATCACCGCTTTTCGCTAGCTGTTCCACGAGTACGACCTGAAACGGTTATGGTATTCCACTGATGAAAACGACAAATAGATCTCAAGAAGTAAAAAAATTTTTGCATAATATTAACGGACCCAACAGTTCCGTTTTATTTGAACAAATAAAAAATAGTGAAACTGGACAAACTTTTCTGGTCCGGATTTGTGTATCAGTAGCGGTTGTTTTCTTTAATTTTTTCCCGAGTTTCACTTTAGTTTTGGGGAAATCCTTCTTTTTCTTCTTGCCCATGCTACCAACAAATCTCAAATAAAAAACAAGTGAAGAGAGAATTGATATCACCATATTTAGAAGTGATGCACCTCTCACGCTACTATTAACAACGCACAGAGCTCCTGCTTATCAGTGATTGTAAAGATAACCACCGAACGATTTGGATTTTTCACCAGCCGAAAAAATATTTTAGCAAAAAAATAAGAATTAAAAGCAACAAGATAGCAATGAAGATTCTCCTCTTCAGTATTTTATTTCTGGAACTTCTAAATGACCTGTTAAAATCGCACTAAACCCAAAATGCAAGGATGATAATCTAGACCGGAAAAAAAAACACCATTACTTATTCTTGGTAGTAAATGAGGGAGATAATGGCATGATTGACGAGAAAGGAATTCAGAAGATGGAATCAAATTTTGAAACCGCAAGTATCAGCAAGAACCTCCAATAACCAGATCCGACACGAAAAAGGCTGGTCAAGATTTTATAAACAATTGGCGAGATAAACTGACATTCACAGCATACTTGGTGATGTCTATTTCTATGAAATTAAGCAAAAAAAAAAAAGAATCAATACAAGACTGGATTTTTTCAAGGCATTAGCAACGGCCATAAATGATAACAAATTCAATAAACTGTGGATGAATTACTGTATCTTTATGAAACAAAACAACGTATAAAGCAACAATGCATAAATGGAAATTAGAAAGAGACCTTAAAATATCACACAGGAAAGGCCCGCACATATCAATTATATTGAACACAGGAAATCAATCGAAAATATGCTTTGAAACTTTAGGATAATCCGATTTCGCTCCATCAGAATTATAAAGTAACAATAAAATACATAATTGACACTAAGAAACAAAAACTCATGTAAAATTCACTTCAGACAATGCCATTCGTACTGCTATTAGATCCTTGCTACTTGGGTTCTCGACAACTAACTTTTTTAATTTCTGCATATAAATATCGATGTTCTGCAAAGTTGGATATTCACCTGTAAAATATTATCTACGTAACAGAAAAGCTGCAAAAGAGATAAAATATCGAAGAAGAAAGATAATACGAAACCATCACTTATTACTTTCACCTTACTGAAACAAAAAAAAGTTCACCATCAACCGAAACATATGCAAGAGCATCGATCAATAACTTTGTCCACCGTTGTTTTACTTTCGAAGCCCATTGTACTGTTCCAGGTTGCTGTCCATAAAATAATGTCAACTTCTCCGACAGTCTATGAAATCACTCCACACTTTTAAAGCTTCGTTAGGAAACGTAAAGCTAACGAAAAAAGATGATGTCTTTCAAGACAATAATTGATCTAAATAAACTCTGTTCAAAAAAAGAACATCTGATCGAAACAAACCATATTCAATTAGGAGAAAAATATTATACAATAGATTTTAAGAAATATTTATAGAAGTAAAAAGCGTACTTGGCGATATCAGCTATGAGAAGATCTTTTTCTTCCTGGAAGGCGCTTACCATTTTCCGCAATTTTTTGCATTTACTCTCCTGGCCTGGAAAAAAAGACTGAAAATAATAAAACTGCCCAAACAACTCTTGTTCCCAAATTTAATAAAAACTTTGTTTTCATTACGATCTCAATTTTAATCTGACGAAACGATTAAATGACACACTGTCAATCTCTGACGAAACGATTAAATGACACACTGTCAATCTCGGTATACAATAAATAAATTTTAAATTCAACTGCACTTCTTGACCATACTTTTATTGTAAGCAAGAAATTCTCTGCTGAAAATTGGGATGTCACCTGCAACTGCACCACCTTTCGCATCTTCCTGAAAAATAGGAGTCTTTAGTCATAGAGTTTACCGTGAACCAGCAGTTTCAGAATACGGAATAATGTAAAAGAACGGAACCTCTTCATCACTGCATTTTACACCATATTTGCGCTTCTTCAATTCCTGCATTCTTTGCTTCCTCAGCCTTTCTTTTTTAACTGAAATAGGATTTCTTCTCAGACCGAAAACTCGTCTCAACTACCGCAGTAAAATAATTTCCGAAACAAATAATCTACTGAATTTTAAGATCAATATTTTACTTATTAGTGACCTGCCTTTTCACTGTCTACTGTGAAAAATTTTCTCCTATCTCTAAACGTATGCAATGCGTACAGAGATAAAAAATAAAAGTTAGTAGATCGGATTAGTTACTCTCCATAAAACGATATCAACATTCCTGATGAAGAAAGGTAAAACACTGAAACTTGTGGAAGAAGAGGTGATGTATAAAATAAGTGAACAGAGATACTGAGCAAAACGGAGCAATAGCCCACTTTTTCCAGCAAGGATTTATAACAAGGGTATATAAAGTGATTTAAATAAAATGTAAAAAAAAAGTGAGGAAAGACGTAAAAAATAAAGACAGGCGAACCTTGGAACAGACTATAAGCTTCTGTTTTCTTGTATTCTTCCATAGCTTTCTTATAGTCCGCATGTTCCTTAGCTGATTTGTCGAGATAAAACTGTAAGAAAAAAAAAGTAAAACAGTAGACGACATAGCTTTCTGTCGAAACATGGAGCATACAAAGCTGTTAAACTGATACAGAAATTTTTTCCAGAAAATTTTGCAACAAGACCTGTATTATTGCATATAAACTTTTCGCATAAATATGTTATATAATCATTGTATATAAAAGGCAATCATAAATCTGAAGATATAACTCTTCCATTTAAATTCAAATGTCACAAATGATTCCAGACATCACTGCGCTTCCTGTTAGTCACTGTTACACAAGTGCCATTTCACGCCAATCATTTCCAACTTCGAAAAGTGCGCATTTTGAAAACAGTGTTAAACAATCAAAAAGAAAATTTCACCCCAAAAAAAAAAAAAAGGAAGAACCTTGAACAAATTTAATCCTTACTTTCTTTTGATCATCCGATAAAACTTTCCACTGCTTCCCAATGTCTGCAAGAAAACTACGCTGACGCAACGTTTCATGTTCACCAGAGTCCGCTAATTCTTTCCTTCGCGCACTGAAATCTAAAGTTTTGTTCTTCTTAGCCAACTTAATTTAACTTTTGTTCTTATCCAGTTGCCTTTCCTACACAAATTTCAACACATCTGCTCTTTTGTGCCTCTTTTTGTCTGTGACATCACTTCGAATGACATAAAATTTACGGTGCAATTATATGACGACTTATAAAATTTTTAATCGTATAGTAATGCTGGAAAGTGAAAAGAACATATGCAAATTTAAAAAACACTAGAAAGAAAAGAAAAGAGATAAGATACTTCACAAAATGGACATAAGCTGTTCGGGGTCGTTTTGGAGCATTCTCGTCGATATACACAACCCTTTTTTTCTCCCGTCTTCTTTTAGATGATGATGATGATTGCACTGTGGCAGACATTTGGATAACTGCTGAAAGAATGTGAGATATTATGAGACTGCAAGCATTTGTCAGTGAAACATCTGTAGTGATGTTCGCGAAGCTGACGAAAATATTTATTGTGGATTATTTGTTAACCACTGATAATCTCAAGGTGCAGCGAACTACTAGAACTGCGATTCTGTATCACAATGGATGATTCTGTGTAAAATTTGCAGCGGATCAAGCAATTTCCTCTGCCACGAAAAACAAGCCAACCCTAGCTGCAAGGGACGATCCTTTCTCAGTTCTCCTGCATCTCAACGACACTATAGCCCGTAGTGAAAATTTCAAATCTCATTTGGAGTTCAACTCATCCGGTATTTGAGCAAGAACACCTTCCACTGAAGAGGAAGCCCCCCTAATTCGACTTCTAAAGAAATAAAGAATTAAACTGAAGTAATACTGATCCGTGCGTACCATTCCACTAGCACCACTGTACACTCTATCTCCCCACCAGAAATTCACCAACCCTTTAATTTTAGTTGTATCGAATAAAATGAAAATGCGCTTTTGAATTGTCCTTTAAATGAACGTGCTATATGAGATGCAAAGTTCAGTTGGATTGATGGTATTTGGCAAAAATCTTTTTTCATTTTGTTCAAAGGAACAGTGTCCTTTCGCACACACATATACAAATTGAACCGCTTAACGAAAGTACTTCCATTCAAATGCATTAATAAACAAAGAAAATAGGAATAAGACAGAATCCTAAAAAGAATTCAGAAAGTTCAATATTTTGATCCACTCAAATTGTTCAATACGTACTGTATCTACTCCGTTCTTCAATACATACTGCACTGAATAACTGAATTACTTTGAAGAAGGCATATATGAAATAAGAAAATTAATATAAGTTTTTTAACATGCATAACAAAACTGAAGCGCACAAGAATATGCGTTGCATAATTCACGCATTTAAATGTAGAAATGGAATTTCAAATGTGAGGAACGCTCGGAAGGACAGAAAAAGGCTGAATAAAGAGAATTTAGGAATACCAAAAATTGAATTCAAAAGTTCCATATTTTCACGATCTCCAACATTCTCTAAAAATATTACGCTTAAATCGGGCCTTGCTTTTGAAAAATTGCGGAATTCAATACAAAGGAATAAATAGGATTGTTAAACCTTACAGAAAGCATTCATATAAAAATGCAATAGTAAGACCCGCTGTTATTCTCAAGCGAACATGTTAAAAACAAAATCTTTACAACAAAGTAATCAACAGTACTGAAATAATAAATAACAATGTACAAGTGTTACAAGATTACAAGGAATAATTAATTCTGATACCGATAAAAAAGACTATATGCTGGGGCCAGATGAAATTAGTGCTCAGTATGAATGAGAACAAAGAAGAGCATCATTATATAACTAACAAAATAACACGTAAGATTCACTAACGCTCAGGAAATATGTTCAAGAGAACAAGTGAAGAAATTAACGACAAAAAAGAAAATAATACAGTCAAAATATTTAAGGATGTTCGTTCTCTTTTGGCATTATTGGTACTGTTGCCTGCAAGGTATTATTTTAGTAACACACAAAGAAATGGGTGGTACAACACTGGTGTAATGAAGTAAAGTAGTATCAAGTATATCCAATATGTGATTGTTATGGAGTTACTCGTAATTCCTTAAACAATGATAATCCTATCCACATGAATTGAACCCGTCCACAGGATTATGCTTTTTGAAAATTTTGAACGTAAGGTTAACCCACAAGTATATATGGTAAGTCCTTTTGAAAGGTTCAAGCGTTAGAATCAAAATAAATGATTAAAATACATGATATCACTAAAAAATAGAGCTAGAAGCAACCTGTATAAGTACAGTAGGCTGCCCTTTCCTCCGTATCCGGTACTGCGTTGGAAGTTGTGATGTTCCAGACATGGACGTGCTTGACATATGCTCTTCAGATGCACGCGAACGTTGTCGTTCCATTGCAGCACGGCCTCCAATAGATATATACATATATATAATATATCAACAGATACTAAAAATAAAGAATTCTCTCCTTTCAAAAGAAATACTATAAAACGAAATATAAAAAATCCTCTTCTAAAATTCTTCAACAACCAACAAAACAAGTGAAATTACCAGCACGGGTACGTGGCGTTCTCCTCGGTGTCCTTCGCTCCGCTCCTTCCAGATATCCTGCCTCCAATATTTTCTCAATTTCATCCACAACACCCAAATCTTGCTTTCCTGAAATTAAAGTATTTTCACACAGAATCTGTAAAGTATTCAAAAAAAGAAAAAATTAAAATAGTACTTCTGTACTGGGAAGGACTGCCGGATAGTACCATTTCTCAACACAAAAAATAAATAAATAAAAGCAAAAAAGATGACAAAGTACCAACAATGATGGCTTACTAAGTTTAAAATTATTGAATAAATTGAAATTTGGCTTGGAGATATTAATAATGCAACGAAGTTTAAAAATTGTCATAAATTCTGAGGAAAAATCATTCCCACTCACAGCGAATTATTCAAATAAGATAAAACACTGAAAGAACTTCAACAGCAAATTTAAATTTGATCACCGCCGAGGATTTTCGGTTATAGTGCATTTATTTGTACAACAAATAGCTTGGTTAATCCATCATTTGAGTTATTAGCAAACCACTAACTACTATAATACCCAACCTGTTTTTAGGATTCCATCGATTGCAACAGTCCGATTTAACGGTGATGCCGCAACTCCATGCTGTAGAGGTTTCAGTGGCACTCTTTTCTTCCTTTGTTCCTCGCGTTCTTTCAGTTCACGCACTTTTTCCATGTCGCAGATTATTTTCTGTAGGTTCAAACACAAACAGAACAAGCACGTTACTGGGTACCTGTTCTTTATTACTTTAATATTCGAGTTTTAAGACTGTTACAGTAATTTCATTGTTTAAGTCTTAGCAGTTGTCACTTCATGAATTCTCACCACAATGCTTCAATTTTTGGCTCTCCGCCAAACTTACTTCATAATCTTCTTTGAATAACTTCAAGTCAGTGAAAAATGCTTCCATATTGTATTTTTTTTGATCGAACGAATAATATTTCCTCAAAGATTTCCACCTTTCATTCATTGTGTTATACATCTGCAAATCAATTCCCACTTAAACTCTATGTGTTACTTAAATAAAACTACTGCCAGTATTCAAAATCTTACTAAGACTAATTCCAATGTTCTTACAAAATTTCTGTTCTCAAATGCAGTTCACAACATTTCGAACCAACTAACTTTTTCTACGATTTCACACTCCGTTTTTGCTTTTGATAAAAATGGGCTCATTTTTTCAACAAACATATCATTCTTCGCTTGCTTCACAAATGTCTTAAGCTGATTTTCGACCTATAAAAGAAGAAATCGGAGTGTAATAGCATATATCATAATCCATACAAAATTCTAACATATGAGTCAACTACATGCCCAAATATGGACTCTTCAGTTCCAAAACAAAAACCCAATTCATTATTACAGCAATCAAATGGATTTATCGAAGAATTTAAAGATCCATGAATAGTTACTTTACTAATAGCATTTTTGAGAACCGTAACGCCTTTGGCCACTTCATCTGAATTAACACGTGAAGCTTTGTCAACGTGAAGGAATTCATCTTTCGGAAAATTCGCATACAAACCATTAGCTTCAGTGAACATACAGCTTATCAAATAATGCAAAAGTGACTCATTGTTATCAACATCTTTCGTATCACTCAACTAAAACCGACTTCACATTAACCAAAAGCAGAATTCTTAAAGAAACAACCTTGTAAAATCAAGAAAAACATATATAAATTATTTTATGATATTCCAAATATTCGCAAATACGTATTTTATACCTTTCTCAGCACACTCATTTCAAATCCGAATGTGTCCTTATATGTCTTAGATGAATGTCCCATATAGTTCCCAACCAGTAAAACCATTTCCAGAAACATTTTGAAGCCGGTTGATGTTCGAATCTCATCACATGCCTCTATCACAGCTGATATATTCTAAAATGATGTCATATCTAAGCGTCACCTACCTTTTCTTATAGATATATCATTGGTACTCCTTTTGCTCTGAATAAGGCACTCCCAAGAGAAATAAAAAGCACAGTTAATCTTCGTAATGAACTACTGCATAATATCACAAACAGACGTACTGGTTTCAAGTCGTTGATAGTTTTATCAAAATCGAGCATGAAAATCATAGAATCAAGTCGCGCTGGCAATCCTTTTATTGATGCGAGTGCTGCAGCAAACTAGAAAATGCAACTTTAATTAAAGGAGCTGGATTATTCAAAAAGGATAACAGCACTTCCGTTATCAAATATGAAGTTTTTTCACCTGTTCTCCTTCCGGCATTTCGTTGAATTTATTATTAGCTAAACTCTGAAGTTTCATCAGAGTGTCAGACGGTGGCAACGCATTTCTTAGCTGCTGCAGTGTTCCCGAAGAAATCACTCGATCATCAATTTCCAGCAAAATCCGTTTCCATTCTTCCAGTGGTAATTTCTGCGATCCTTGTAGAATGGCTCAAAAAAAAAAAGAAAAAAGAAATTCTATGTATAGAAATATATAGAATTTTTATTTATAAAATCTAAGTCAAAACTGTTTAGTTTTCCATCCAAAATGAAACTCAGAAAAACCTTATCAACTAAGAATCTGCATACCAAGAGTTTGCAGCATCTTTTCATCTTGCATAACCAGCGGTTTACGAACTTTTTTCTTCGGCAAACTCTTTCCACTTGTCGTTGAATCCGACTCAGTATTACCTTGACGACTAGAAATAAAACCGTTGTGGAAACGATTTCATAGATGATAACTTTCTCACCTAACTGATAAAATCATTCACTTAATATCTGTCATCTCTTAAAATCCTTATAACTTAACGAATTACTCGTTTACTTAACGAAGTGTGGTACTCTATTTACGAATCACAACATTAATGTTACCAGAATCATTCGGATACATAGAAATATCTGAACTACTGCTAAGATTGATGCTGTAAAAGTTAGTGCTAAAATTTTCACCCTAAATGACAAAGTCAAAAAATTGTCACTTCGCTGAAAATTTTTTCTTCAGTGTTTCAAACATCCGTTCATTCGCGAATTTCTCTTCACTTGTTTGTGCCCAAAAAGATTCTTTACTGATTTCCTTAGGTTTTATCTGAAAGAGTTTTGTTCAGGATAATAACAGTTAGTTAAACTTTTAATTCCAGTAAGAATTTGAAAATGTCTAAAAAAAAAACCCACTGTTGCTGAGCTCCATGGAATTTTCTTCATTGGCACATTTACTTCACGATGTGGTTTCTTCTTAAGATATTCTGGTAATTCGGGGCTAACTATTTTATTCATTAGATCAGGTGGTGGCGGCGGTCCAGGTGGGCCTCTTGCGTTTGGCAATGGAGGGGGTGGAGGAGGACCGCCTACTGTAACAGAATTGTAAAAAAAATATTACTGTAATACTGAAAATTCTTTCTATAAATTCTTTCGACAGAAGAGGTTAAAATTTAAGACAAGCTTACCAGATCGCAGAAGTGGAGGTGGAGGTGGAGGGGGTGGCGGTGGTGGTAGAGGAATATTTCCCTGGCCAGGTTCTACGACAGATGGCAGCAAAGGAGGTGGAGGAGGGCCTCCTGTTACAGGAGGTAACTTCATACTTATTTCACCATATGGTGGAGGCAAACGGCTTGTTGCTGCAGGAAGCGGCACACTTGGATCTTTTATCTATAAAAATTAGCAGATATCTCAAAAGTAGATATGAAGCCGAAAAGACTTAATATAGTGAACGTTTACAAGATCCTACATGTCTTCTGAGCTGTTCTGTTTCGTTCGCAAACTCCTCCATTCTTTTATAGTACTGACTTAATTTGGCTAATGCCTCATTTTTTGCTTGTGTAGCCGTTTCGACACGTTTATTTGCCTGTTTATTTTCATCGCCATCCTCCAGTGCATCTGAAAGTAGCCAAAAGACATATACGGAAAGTCATAAGAACAAAGATATGAAAAAAAAAATACCATGAAAGACTAAACTCTCGAAAAATTTCCAATAAGATTCACAAGAAATTTACTGACCGAGAAAATGAGTAACATCTTGTGTAAATTCGAACTTCCCGCGAAAATCAGGATCCACGCATGTTTTTGGTAGAACTATTTCAGAAATGCAGTTTTCAATCAAGCGGAAATATTCTGCCCTGCCAAGTAAAGAACTTGAAGCAATTTAAAATATCTGATATTTCGTTAGCAATTCAACTATCTAAAATTATAATGCACTTTTGAATATGATAAATCATTTTTTTTGACGAATATGATAAATCCTTACCTTACGTCAGCATCGTCAGTTACCAGAAGAAGGTGTTGCAGAATGCTCAAGAATGGTCCTTCGGCCCTTGTGTTCCTTACACCTGCTAGCAAAATGTTATAACAGCAGTCCACCTCTTCATATTCTCCTTTTCTGAAATGTCAGTTATTATATATTATATGATTCAATTACCACCGGCCGACGGTAACAAAGAGTGCTGCATTGAGATCTAATAATTCGTAACACAAATTAATCGTGTAATTCATTGGCTTTTGTTGTCTTGGTTTTCAAAGTAGCAATAATAAAAATAACAAGTCTGTAAGAATAAACGAACATTTGTTCAAACCGATTTACAAGTTCAGCAAAATCCGCTTCTTTGATTCGGCAAAAATTATCATACTGTTTTTTGACTGCCTCCAGAGTACAGCTTTCCAAAAACTATAAACATGAACTTTGTTCACATTTATAGCACTAATGAGATGCTAGTTTAGCAACTCGAAGCCTTTCGAACTAGTTTAAGAAATAAAAATCTTCCGCAGTAAATACAAATTTTCTTAATTTGACTTCATTTTTTTAACAGCACTTCTCTCTCAACTGAAAGCCCTACCTATGTTTGTAAAAAAAATTCTTCTGGAGCTTCAAGTGTAAATTACGTCAAACAGAAATGCGGCATAAATTATTTTTTCCATTAATTTGTAATAGATGTTGCTAACAACATTTAAAGAATATTTAAATACTAGATTCAATTTGGCTGAAATATCGTGAATTTAATTAGATCAGATTTTAAATAAACCGAATCTAACCTGAACACAATCGTACATGCCTGCACGCATGAATTCACTTCTCCAGTGCATCCGAATTTGCCAAGCAGCTTCGGCAGATGCACGACCTTCTTCCGTTGTTGTATCATCCGGTTCAGGTACATCCAGCATCACATTTACTAATGTCATAGCCTTTTTCTGAAACAAATGATTAGCTTCTACTTGATGATGGCTTCTTCTTTTTACGGTAACTTCAAAGTGATTCACTTGTCGTGTGGATGAGAGAATGTATAATAAAGAATGTATAATGATTTTTGCAAAATTATCTGACATTAAACTAACCACCACATCGAGGCGATTCGATTTATTAAGGCAACTGACAATGCAGCGAAACCTATCACATTTTCGTATTTCAGCTTCTTTGGTCAAAGCTTGCAGTAGCGTCTCACGCCTACAAATCCAAAATCTAAGTTCTGATGAGAATGATCATCAAATTTCAATTTTGAGCTGATCCATCAAGTCGAACATGAACTAATAAAAGAACACTTTTTGTATTTAAAATTACTTTCATAATTTAAACAGGACCTACCCTTTCAGCTCAAATTTATCATCGTTGACGAAAGTCACGACACCCAACAGACTCACTGTTGCAAATTTCAGTGAATCCCAATGATCTAAAGACGGCTTGCCTGAAGCAATGGAAAGTACTCCAACCAAGCATGAAAACATTTTCGACTGACGTCTGAAGCACATTTCCATTCCCGGCTGAAAGGAACAATGCAAAGTCAATTTGGAAAGATAAAAAGTTATCACCCAAACTTCTATTTATCACAATTACCCAAAGAAATTTGAATATTTTTAGTTAAAAGTGAGCATTTAATGAAGACCCAACCTTCAATTTGGAAAAACTTGGTGAAATAAAAGTGTTTACTTTGTAGATCTTTAGAACAAAATTTAAAACTTTCACCATATCTTTTTGGAATTATTCGAATAAATCTATAAAACTCGAGATAAATATCTAGTTTCATGACGAGTAATACTCTGATCTTTCAGTAATTACAGGATTAGATAAATATCTACCCATGTATTGACAATGGATTTCAAGCATTTGACACCGTCATGAAGTTGTAAGGCGTGCTCTTCCTCCCGTTCAGAATTCTCCGATAACCATAGAGATTCGATGAGGTTATTCATAATGTGAAATAGTAGCTGGAGACCACCTTGGTTGCCGAACTATAAAAGTACATTATTTCGCTCATGGTCTTTTGATCCAACAAAAGAAACGAACCTTTATTGTTTTCTCTCATTGAAATAAATGAATCTAGTAATAAACTACTGCAGTACCTGGACTTTAATAATCTATGCTCTTTCGAAGACCAATTTTATGTCAAATGTTCCTTGTCTATATTTATAATAACAAGAAAGTTTTCAATCTTTTTTACACATATCCCACGTTATACTGAAGGCAAAATCATGATCAAAATAATATTCTCATGAAGTCACCACTAACAGTTTCACGACGAGTAATACTCTGATCTTTCAGTAATTATAGGATTACTGGAATCATTGCAATAAAATTTTACCTCTTTAATCCAATCCACCTTCTGCACACTAAGCTGGACCTTCAAATCCTTCAACACATCTTTCATAAATCTGGCCTCTTCACCTGCTGCTAACACCCTTTCAATGCGTCGAATTAGATCAACCGGTCTCTGAATTAAATCATTGGTGAATTCGAGAAACTACTTGGTGAGGTCATTCAAAATCCTTCCAGTCCTTGCTTTAGTGTTTCTGGATGTAAGAAGCTAAATCTGGAATAATTTTAAAAGGAACCTTTGAATTCTCTTGCGTGGCTATATTAAGCCTTTGAGACTGACAAACCATTTGGCGCTTCTTTTCCATATCATTGTCTGCTAGTAACGCACGGAATTTTTCATCTTTTATATTCATTTGTTTCTGAAATTTCACTGTAAACCAACAACTTTTAGCAAGCAACCACTAACAGCTTCTTAAAATCCTAAATTTAGATATTTCCAGAAAATTTTGATAGCCTCCAAACTATTAAAATATCAAAATCCGAAAAAACACTTTTTCCTCTACAACGATTTTTATCGACAGATAGAAAAGTTCAGTTCCTTAAAAAAAAAAGTTTTCGGCACACAACAAAGAAAACTTGTCCATATAATTTTAAAAGAAATGTCTTACAAGTAATTCAGCAAATGCAGCATTAATCTGATCATCGTTCATCTTATTAATCTCATAATAACTGGAATCCATTGCTGTTCTACTTGTTTCCGGTAAGCTTGTACAAGCTGCTTCCGGCTAAAACTTGCTATTTATCAACCACACTTTTGGAGTGAATGTTCTATTAGTAACTGCGAGACATTCGTCATTCCTATCATTTTACTGACCAGGAACAAATGAAGTAAAAGGACATTACAACCTCTGATTTCAAATTTGATAAATTTACCACATTTACCACACTTTGCTCTATATTAAAAAAGAGAAATTAAAAACGGCGAAATCACACTGAGTAAAGGATTGAGTTCAAAGCAACGAAAGATATTAGCAGAAGTGAGAAAAATACATGCTTAGGATGAAAACATACTGCCACACACAAGAACCCAAGGGAATCCTGAGAAAGTTTCCCGGGACAAAATTTTAAATCAAAAATTTAAATTTGAAATCTCCCGCCGAATGGGCATCTCGTTTTAGTACTTACAAAATTTCGCACGCACAGGGAAGAACAGTAATTCCTACAAGAAACTAGAAAACGAGATTGAGAGAATGAGGAGTGGAAGGATTTCTAATCTCTTTTATTTACAAAATATATGTATGCAAACTCTAGTAATAATGAAATTTGTAGGATACTAGCAAATTTGCATTTGATATGAAAAACTTTGGCAACCTAAAGAAGAAGGAGTGGTAGAGGGACGAACCAGTGATCGGACGGATGAACTCGAGAACGCAGACTGATGACCGTTTTCTGACCGGAAACTTCGCAAACTTCCACCATCCTTTCCTTTGTACTTCTTCGACCCAAACATAATGGAATCAATCTGCAATACATGCGCTATCAGCAGCAACAGCATTTAAAATTATGTTCGTGCAAGGAGGTTTTAAAATTAAAATATTTAAAAAAAAATTTTAATTTAATCAAATCCTGTGAATTTCTAGCCGGAGATAAAGCAGGATGACCTCTGGCTAATCAGAAGTTATACCACCATTGTGCAATGTACTTGTTAGACTCAATATGAAGTTACTTGCCCGCTCCTTTTCTAGCAAATGCTATCTTTTCACATCCCAAGAGAAATCACATGTGAACTTTAACCTTTTCATCTATATGATCTTCCCCGTAGACTTACGCAACTCATACCCATAGTTGGTCGTCGGAAACTGGAAAAGAGAAGGAACCCCTCTCTTTTCCTCTACCACTTTCCCTTTCTCTTTCTCATTCTCCTCGCTTCTCCTATTCTCGGAGGTTCTGAGTGACGATTCTTCCCACCGAACGAGAGCAATGAGAAGGTCACTCGCGATATCTTCTAGTTTTGACTAAGTGACCCTGAACCTGGATGGAAAGTAAGTGCTAGAAAGAGGTCAGGACCTGGATGGAAAGTAAGTGCTAGAAAGAGGTCAGGAACTTCTCATACTACCCATCTCCTTAGCCAAACTTCGATCTCAGCCCTTCTATTATCATATAATGTGGATTGACAGCATAAGTACTTGCATATGTGATTAAACGTGTCGACACATCGCTTTAAATATTTGTTAGCATCAATCCAAGAAAGTGATAACGAGCCTTGATACTGACAGTATTGTTTTACGAATGGTGTGCTAATTACACAAAGACCAATCCGGAATTCAGGAAAGAAAGTGCAGCGAGAGTGAACCTAATCCTGTTTCTTCCTTATCTAAGTTCCTTCCAGTATGTTCCTTATCCATGCTTCCATTTCTATCTCCTCTGGAAGGATCTTCATCAAGTTGAAGGACTGCGGCAAGGGTATGACGTTCCTCCACTAATTAGTATCTAGAAGGTTGTCATTACTAAGGCGCCTACCTGTGAAAGTTTGCTCCTTAGCATCCCATTTCACTAGTAGCAGCCAGAGGAGATATGGGAAGGAATTGGGAAGTGAAACTGGCCAATACTGTTTGAAGAAGAAAATTTCCTAAGCAGTTATCATCGAAGGTGAGGAATACAGAAATATCAGAATGTAATCAATGACGGCAAAATGAATTATTGGTCCAGGAATTGCAATTTTATGCCAGAAAGGAATGGTACTTAGTAATTTGTTGATTCGGCTTAATCCCAGAGCTGCTAGAAATATAAATTCCTTGTAAAAAAAAAATTTTTTTCAGCTCTCTCTAAATTTGTTGTCAGTTTCCTCATGTAATGCTAAGTTGACAAGGAATCCAGGTGTTTGTTGCCCGCTACTTCAGAAGATAAATCAGTTTCCAGCTCTTCAGTTATCGAAAAAGTTGGCCATTTTCCTTTTTTGGTTTCAGATGAGTAAACGTGCGTGAAACTAAGGCATCGCTATTTTCGATAGACTTTCATACTGGAAAGAAATCTCTGAAAGTTCGGATAACTCGGAATCCAATAGGACACGGAAGAGAAAGGCACACTGACGTTTCCTCCTCAAGGTCCTTCCATCTGAAGCATCCTCTCCGTAAAATCATTTGTAGTTGACAGCACATGCTCGGCCGTAACAGTTCTCCTTTCCACATTACTTCACATCCGGTCCATCTGTTCCTCAACCAACAGTCTGTGCAATTAATGATTGCATAGGTAATAACGCATACACACGCAGCATTCATTGCGTGAAAGAGTCCTTGGATTTGATTTAGTTAGTTCAAACCAATTCACTTTTAGTTAATCAACTAAATTTGAAATACCTGATCCGATACCATTACCTGCTATTTCTACTAATAGGATTACTGATTCTGGAAAATTTCCGGATCGATCCAACTAAAATTTCTGACTTATTTACCTGGGAATTCAAACATTCTCTTATTACTGAGGGAAGCAAGCTATTGAAAAGCCACGGAATTGCAGGCTAACTGTGCAACTTCCGGGTTTTAGTTTCAATTGAATGGTAAACAAACATTCAGCATTTGTTGTTTAAACTAGAATTATTGTTTGAAAATTAGATGCTATTTTACATTTGATTTATTAAATTTCTACAGGATATTAACTCTCACCTGTTATAGATCTTACATGGACCAAGTGAATTTCTCAACAAATTTGTAAAAATTAAACACCGAATTTTAGTTTATAGAAGTTAAACAACTATTAAAAATATAAGGATTGATTGATGAGAGTTCTCTGGAATATAGTAAAATGAATCTATCATTCAGCTATCTCGAACTGCTTTGTATATGTCCTTCTACAAAATTATCTTTGTTTTAAAATACTAATTCAAAGTCTTAATCAAATTCTGGGAAATACTGAAAAGAGTTCTAATCGGAAATGCATAAGCAGCATAAGCGAAAATTTGTTGAGGATTGATAATCACAAGCTTACCATTTTAAGAATGAATGTTGTGGCAGATTTGATTAAGTTATTGGCATCAGTGAGTTACCAGAATTAAAAGAATGAATCAATTGAGTGACAGAAAAGAGATGCCGACATGACTGAACCTGCTCAGATTTACAAAAATGTCTTCAATTACACCTCCATCTTTCTGAACGTCTACCATGCAGAACGAGCTATTAATTAAACTTCCTGAACGGAACTTGTTTTTCATGCAGTGGGGAATTTTCGACCATAAAAGAATTAGAAAGAGATTCATTCACGACAAAACTGCCAAAATTTGCACTGAATTCCATTCGCATTGAAATACGATCCCTTCTCTCCTCTTTTTCCCTTTACTTGGGGGACAGAACTGCTAGACTGTTTTAAAACTAAAATGAGTTAGCAATGGAGCATATACAATTAGCAACCGAAATAGGTTTAGGAAGTAGTGCATCTTTTTGTAAAGCTTNTAGACTGTTTTAAAACTAAAATGAGTTAGCAATGGAGCATATACAATTAGCAACAGAAATAGGTTTAGGAAGTAGTGCATCTTTTTGTAAAGCTTTTAAAAAATTATGTAAATTATGCGATGGATAAATCTGCTGGAAAAAAAAAAAGAGGAAAGGAAATGGAATAAATTTGTCTCGTACCTTATAGCCAAAAGTAAGTAAATTCGTCGATTCGGTCTTCCCTTTCTTGTCTTTTCTTGAACTTCCCATTTTTCCAAACGAATCATCCATATCTTTGATGGTTTCATCACTTATGTTTAATGAATTCGATATTGTTACTTGCAAAGGTTCCGAAGGGGTATCAGTATCCATGTTTGCGATGCAGTTAAGCGAATTTTGTGGTAAATTATCATCAGGTGGAAAATAGCCAGAACTTCTATCTGTTGTTGTATTTTCTAGAAACGAAGAGGAAACATTGCTGTGAGAAAGAGAGGCAGTTACTTTCGTTGTGGATTCTGTAGACGCTTCGGAAGATTTCGCAGATTCTGAGGAAGGTACAAGCGTTTCTGACGGTTCAGTAAACGTTAAAGTTTGATTGGACCGAATTGGCGTAACTTCTGGAGATAAATTTTTGGGTTGTTCGGACGGCACAGTAGTTTCGGCACGTTTTCTGCTAAAAGCCGTATGCTTCCAGAAACTTGTTATGGCTCCATAGAATTTATTTTTTGATTGTCCTATTTCAGTTAGCTCTTCAGGATCTCTCAGTAGTTCCAGGCCACAGGAAATTTCACACTGACTTGTTGGAAAATTTTCAACAATTGAAGATTCATTGATTGAATCTTGCTTCTCACTATTATCCATCCACTCACTGTTTCTTTTCGGAATTTCCGAAGGATTCAGTTTTTGGATGGAATCATCAGAATATGACGAATTTTCTCTTAATACTTCATTCAAGATGCCAGGATCTTCTAATGATCTAAAAGCTTCATCCGAAATAGATGGTTCACTGATAAGCTTTAGCGATTCAGTGATGTATGGTACACATTCTGACACATTCATCATTCCCGAAGATTTTTGAAGCTCTTCATTTCCAAGTCCTTTCATGTCCCCACTTTCATCTTTAATTTTCAGCAATTCATGTCCCTTAATTCTTTCCGCAAATATTTTGTTCTGTAAATCAGCATTTTGATTGCAAACAGCGAAATTATCATCCACTTGAATATCAGTTTTAAATTTTGTGGTGTCGTCTAAGGAAGCATCTGTTTTCGAATCCTGAATATTGATAGTGTCCACTTGTTCTGGCGATCTTCCAATTTTGTCATAAATCTTAATATTAGCTTCATCAGCTTCATCCAGATTTCCAACCTTTTGAGTCAATTTTTCATCTTGATTACCATGAATTAACATATGCGATTTCGATATTCCCATATTTTCTTCAATTCCTATTTCATGAACTTGTATGCACTGCATATTAGCCACAGTAGATATTTCTTTAATTACTTCCATATCACAAACAACTGGGCTCTCTAATACATTTGACACAGAGGCATTTGAGACTGAATTGTCTTTCTCAGTAGCTGCTGGATTAGCTAGAATTTCAGAAGTTTTAATATCTTCCATGTCAACACCAATTTCGACATAATTTGGATTGGAACTGTTTTCCTGCGGATCCTTTTCTTCAATGTTTCCAGAAGAATTCCTTTCAGTCTTCCAGTCACTTCTCCTCGAACTTTCTTTTTTCCCCGGACCATTTTCCTTGTCCCTTGTGCTTGATGAAGTTGGTGTGAAGTCCAAAGTCTGTGGACAAGAGGCCTCTTCCTGGGGAGTTTTTTTTTCTGCATACTCTTTATCATCATTATCATTGCAGCTGCTTTTCAACATAAAGGGGGAACCGTTAGTTCCTAACTCCGATACTAATTTAGCTCTCCCTTCAATCTCATTATCATTACGCTTATCTTCTGGCTCAATAATTTCTCCTTGTGCTTCTTGATTTTGATCAGCTGCACTGCTCTCTTGGCCACCTACACTTAAGTCTCTATCGCCATCTGAAGCAAGCTTTTTCTTCTTATTTCTTTCGCCCTTTTCTTTTCTCATGAATTGAGGAAAAATATGTCCGAATAGAAATCAATCAAGATTTTGGAAATTTAGTACCACGCAGTAAACAATATTATCACTGATTAGAAAATACCTGTCAACGGGCTGATGAAGAAGAGCAATGAGATTAATGAACAACAGAAAATAAAAAAGCACAGTGAAAGTTTAACAGTTAGAAAATGATCCAATTGTAAGCAAACAAACTGAAATAACAGGAAAGTTTGTGATCGATACGATTATAATTGGCATATTACACAGAGAGGAGTATGGACTGTACTGCAAAGTGGTGAAAGAGATTTCATAATGGAATGTGTAAATTTTACATGAAATTTCGAGAGAGAAAAGGGAACGGCAGAAGGAATGGAAAGAAAACTTTCTGTTTGGATTATTTCTCGGAAACAGTGAAACGGTGAGAAGAATGCAAGGAAATAGTATTGCAATCACAGGAAACCGAAGGCAATGAACAAATTAAATAGTTGAAAGCTTTAAAGGAGGACAAATTGAAAAGCAAAAATGAAAAAGAATTTCAACAACTGTTACCACCAGAGCAAGGACGAATTGAGTGGTGTCAGTGGCCTCTTGAATACTTCCGATTCTGCACTACTTTATTATAACCTGAAAAAGGAATTGAAGAGTGCGGAATAAATTTCAGGTCATTTCAGGTTCCTTTTAGGTATTTTAATGTTTTAAAATCCTTTCAACAAAATAATCGACATTAGGCTGACAGATGTATTGTATAGTAAAAACTGTTCCCTTCGAAATAAATTCATAATACTATTTGTTAAAGGAAGATATCGGTAATTAAACAAAAAGCAAAAAGCAAAATAAAAGGTTCGCTTCCAAGTTTTACTGAGTCTACTTTGCTAAAAACAGTTTCAGAACATCTCATATTTCTTCCTTCATTTATATAAAAATAAATATTTAAATATTTGCTTTCTGGATGAAGAAATCCACAAAGATTGGCTTTTTTTTTTTTTTTTCCTTTATAAGGTCAAAAATGAAATGCTTATTAATAAAACAAATGAAAGAAAGGGATAGTTGTAGGAATTGAAATTGCAGAGAAGGTAGAAAAAATATTTTCATTTTTTTGGTCAAATTAAAAAAAAAAAAGGGAAGCAAGGAAACCGTAATGAAATATGATTCATTCTCTTCGTCTTTTTGAAACTTTAAATTCTGTTTATTTTTGTCCAGTATGATTTATAAAACGGATGTCCAAATAGTTGTGAATGACATACAAAAAAAAAAAAAAACATTTCGTTAAACACCGGCAGTCGTAGTCATTTGTATTTACATCAACCGGTTATCATTCTTTTCATAACCACAAATCTTTTTTCAGCCAGCAATCT
Source organism: Setaria digitata (assembly GCA_003640385.1). Classification (NCBI taxonomy): domain Eukaryota; kingdom Metazoa; phylum Nematoda; class Chromadorea; order Rhabditida; family Setariidae; genus Setaria; species Setaria digitata. Next base: position 19,200 of record RCAB01000007.1, on the reverse strand, counting down.
AGTTCGATAGAATTGAGTGCTTCTAATTTTCAACTTTGTAAAATTTGTGACATTTCAAAATTAAGGATTGAAAGAAATTAGGAAATGAGTTAGAGGGAAGCTAAATTTGCTATTAGTTTGTTGGTGAACGAACACTACAGTTCCACAATCAAAAATGCATTCTTATCTTCACAGATGATATCTGAATTCCAGAAATTTTATATTGATTTCAAATTTGCCTTCAAGCCTCCCCCACCCCAAAAAAAAAACTTACAGATCCATGAAATACAAAACACAAAACTTTGGAACTCGAATCCTACGAATGAATTTCAAGAATTTTGTATAGACAAAAAGTGAAGTTTTCGAAACGCAAATTTTGGACTTTCTAAATGAACCGAAGAAGAAGTTAACGCTAAACGATTTACGCATAAATAGTATAATGCTCCACAAAAAGTCGCAAATAATTTTTTATTCAAAATAATTAATTAATGTCACTAGCACGACTTCATCATATTACTTATTTGAACCCATACATCGGTAGAATAACCGCAGAAATATGCAAAAAACGTTTGAAGCGGACAATAAATTCAAATAATTCCACATTGCTTCGAACACACTAAATATACTAAAAATTTCTTCTGTTAAATGACCATTTGATATGCTCGAAGGTACAACACAAAATTTAATGGCATCGTTTTTAACAATTCAGTAAAAAGTGTTGAAACTTGATCGAGACTAAAGACATAGTGCTTCGTTTGCCAGTAGTCTAGAATATTTGGAGCGGAGCAGATAGACGCAATATTATCATAAGTTGAAATTAGTTCGAATAAATTGCACAAAACTGAATTTGATCTAGCTATTGGCTCTCTGGAATGAAAAGAAGTTTGTAACCCTGAGATTCCCTGAAATTGACACTGTCCAAAACTTTTTGTTTTCAACAGATGGCTCAATAAAACTAAATGTTTTTTTTTCATTACTTACATGATTAAAAAAAGAAAAAGTATAGTTAGCTTAATAAAACTAAATGTGTTTTCCAGGACATTTTCACATTAATCTAATCAAAACTTTTTGCGGTAGCTGATATTAAATAATGTGAAAAAAAAAATGGAGGAGCTCCAAAAATGAACTTCTCCGTAAACATTCGTCTTATAATTTAATTAAATTTAAAACTGATGCAAAATTAACGTTTTAATATGCTCAATTTATAAGCTAAATGTATCCATTCATTATGTAAATGGGAATCACAAATTGTGGCTCAGCATCAAATAAGAAAATTCTGATCACGAAAACTTTAGGAAGTATAAGCTCACCCAGGCATTAACATCTCGAGACTCTCGAATGTGTAGCGCAAAATTGTGCCATCAAGTAGTGGAATATATCCACAAGAAGAAAGCAACATATTGCTCCATATGGGTGTAAAAGATGACGATTTAAAATGTTTGGTTACCGCTACTGATATGAAGAGCCGAGTTACCTCAGGTCTGGTGATCTGAGGTAATTCGTACCACTTCATGTCATCCAAGGTGATTTGATTTCAGGTTACTCAAATCATTTAGTCTGTTCATTTTTCCCCATTGTTTTTTGTCATTTGAAATCAATATTGTTCGGAAAGTTTTTTTTTTTAAATAATTAAAGATTAATTTAATTGCAAACTCCTCTTTTGCAGAGTTTGAAGTTGGTGAGAAGGTATATTAAAACGGAGGGAATAGGAAACGTTTGGATAATATGAAAAAGTGATGAAATGTGAGAGAAGAGCATTAATTCCATAAGAACGACGTTCTATGTTGCGGTCAAAGTTACCATTCGTTCATAGACGATATCAATTCGTGTAATATTCAGGTGATGGGAACACTTAGTGTACAACCACCAACTGGTTCAGTGCGAAATCTCACCGAAGTATTTATTCTTCTGCGGAATAATGCACTTCATAACAAGTTCATCTTTGCTAATAATACTACAAGCATGATCGGTTAGTTCACACTTCTATATTGCGTGACCCGAACCTTCAGAATTTGCAATAAGGTTTCTAACAAGTTTAGTGAAGTAATTCTCTTTGTTAGAACGAACGATGTGCTATAAACTAATTTGCATAAAAGCGAACTCCATATTCTTAGGGTTCGGTTCGTTTGGTCTTTATTTTTGAATTATTATAACAGCCACAAAAGTCTGAAGAAACTATTATCGAATTTCGAATGGCGATTTTTACTTAAACGAAGAGATCCATTAAAATAATGATGATAGTGAAACTAAGTTTAAGAAAATGTACCAAAAACATTCACTGGGAGACTGGAGTTCATATTTAGATCTCTCCATCAGACCAGCATAAGTAGCATGTTTCATTTTTCTTAATTAATCATGCCAATTTGAACTAGTGCCTGTAATTTACTGGATATTCTTCGATGATAAAATAATGCAATTATTTTAGATGAAAAAATGTCTTTGGTTGCTTTGGATGAAGAAACGGAAACAGTTCATGTGTCGAATTCTAGTCGTGTGCCACCTGAGTGGGTTAATTATCTCGATGAAGCACAATATGAGCTTACGAGGTAAGAAGGGAATTTTGTTTTATATTTATTTAGAGAAATAATTAAATTTGAATTTTATTATTAATAAAATTGTAGAGGTTGAAAGGTTTATTAAAAACAGATAAAAATAGTTTGGTGTAATTCACGATATCTTGCATTTGCTGATGACAAAGGAGAGAGTATGAATATTAGTAATTAGGATTGTAGAAGTTATGGCACGAAATCATTAGATATACTAAACTATTTCTTCTTGTTAATGTAAGAAACAAGACAATGGTAAAATCAATAAATTTGCCTTTTCTTTCATGGGAAAAAAATGTTAACTTCACTTCTTTACGTCGTTCGTTATTTCGGTGGGATTCGATTTATTTCAGATAGTACTATTTTTGTTTTTATTTCTTGCTAATCTGTAGAATACGGTCGCGTTTGAAGCAGATTCGAGAAATTCAGCAAAATCATATATCGAAACCAAGTTTTATGGAAGATTTGGAATCTCAAAAAGAGATGGACAAAAGTACGGAGGAAGTCACAGAAATGTTTACTCATTGTCAGCGTTTGATAAGGTTTCCAATTTCCATCAAATTTAAAGGTCCCGTGATGCGACAACTTCAATCTTTATAACTATATTTTATGATGGGATTTACCATGCTGTCTTAATTTCATTATTTTGCGATCAATTATATATTGAAGTAGGTATAATTTTCTTCGATAGTAGTGTTGGTATGTTATGCCTAATCCTCCAATTTAATATTTGGAATCTTTTTTCTTGCTTTTCATCAGTAATTTATCAAATTCATGTTTCAGTTTCATTGAGAAAGCCTATGTCACTGAAAACACACAACAGTCTGTGCTACGTGGAAATGTAATTTCAACATTACGGTTGACATTAAGTAATTTAGCCGTAGATTTTCGAACGAATCAGGCAAAATTTTTAAAACAAATCGAAGCACGTAAAGAAACAGTGAATTCATATCTTCTTGCATCTACTGATTGGGTAAATACAGAAGTTCTTGATGATGCACCAGTTGATATATCACGAGATGGCAAGTTTGCTTTTCAACAGTTAGTGATAACGATATTTATAAAATTTGAGAGAAGTTATTAGATAAAAAGTAGTGTATCATTTCCTCTATGTTGTCACTCATTATAAGTCAGGTGTTTCGGGGTGCTCTGATTGACCCGAGTTTTTCGACGAGGTGATGCTGAATAATTTTAATTTGACTTTGTATTGTATCAATGACAAGAGTTTTACAATCGTTGTATGAAGAAGTGGTTGAAAATTGATAAATTTTAACTTCAAAATATAACTGCTGCAAAATTCTTCTTATCCCTTTTTATTATATATATATTAGTGAAATACCTATATATATATATATATATATATATATATATATTTATATATATATATATATTTATATATATATATATATATAATAGTAATTTGCAAAGTTTTATAACACAGTAAATATTAGGTCTCACTATGGAACAAATACAATTGTTACTACAAAATGCTGATATGGTAAAAGAACGTGAACGCGATGTGATGAGTGTCAGTAAATCGATTGTCGAGCTAAATTCTTTATTTAAGGACCTTGCTTCCATGGTTATTGATCAGGTACTGGGAACTTTAAACTGCTCAAGGATATTTTATGTTTCACTAAATTTTTCAATTTTCACTTTTATGCTCCACTAAATGTTTGTTTACATTAGTAATGTAATTTCTTAACGGCTGTAAAATTATTTTGAACAGTTATGATTTTAAGTGTTAATAAACCACTTTGGTTCTTTTACTGTATATAGTAAAATATTAGTTTCTTTAAAAAATGCTGTGTTATAAAGCACACTTCTATTACAATTCAGCAGTCATTAAGCGTAGGTATTTCAGTTTTAGAAGTTTACGACATCTGATTTAATTTCAGCATTAGATATGTAAATTTAGACATTTAGAGAAATTCAATTTTTGTTTGGTTTTGCAATTTCAGGGTACAATCTTAGATCAAATTGATTATAATTTGGAACAGACAATGTTGAGAGTCAAATCAGCCTTATCGAGTGTGCAACGTGCTGAAAGGTATCAGCGGAGCAACAAAAAGATGTACTGTATTTTTATTTTGTCTGTAACAATCGTTATCTTATTTATTCTTCTGATTATCGTGAAAACATAAAATAGGAGTCCTCTTTTATACACAATTCACTGCATCTAGCCTCTGATAAAAGTAGAGGAATATTGGAGGATTTTATTGCGTCATTTTATAGTTCAGTAGAAAATAATAAAAGTTATTTTTTATCCAGCTTTTGATTGAGTTGTTTGTTTATATTAAAAAAGATTAGCCGTAATATTGTTCTGTCAAGTGATTTTTTTTTTTTTTTTTTTCATAAAAAAGCAGGGGAGAATATACTAAATGTTTGGCGCTGCGTTGCCTCATACTGTTGGAAATGCCAAACAGCCCATTAGTAAAAAAAAATTTGAGAAGTTTTAATACGCTAAATTTTTGTTAGAAAAGAAAATAAAACTTCCAGCCGAAAAGAAATAGGTTTTCTGAATTTTTGTTACTTATTGGAATATCTGCTACTCTTAATGTTACCGACACTGTTATATTTTTAAAATCTAGTCATTTATATTTGCGCATTATTAATTAGTAAAAGTTCTTTTTGCATATTCATCCGTATTTTTGGCGAAAGCTTCCAAAGTTACTAGAATTTTAGATATTTCCCAAAATTTCTTGCAGCATTCATTTGTAATTTATTACATAGGTGTCCTTCTCTAATGTCATTTCAAATAGTTCAAATTGGTACGATTGTTCTCACTTCCTTTCACTTCTTTTGCTGTTTTGTACTGTTGTTTATCCTTTCCCGTTTTTGTGCTATTAAATGAATGATAACCCAGATCTTTTAATTCTTTATTTTTAATTTATTTATTCCCAAATTATAAAGCCATAGTAATTCGCATATTGCCCAGTTTTTGATCCTTTATCTCTTTTGTAATTTTCATTTTGCAAATAATTCTGTCTTATCGTTAGTTATTTTAAGTTCCGAATTTTACCTTAAGCTGTTTCTTCATTTTCATTTATCAATTATGATCTTGAAGAAATTGGGACATTTCCAATGAGAATTATTCCCGTGAATCAAAATTATTCTTATACATCGACTATTTTGTTTGAAGGTAGAACTACTCGAAAATTTTTGTTGTTTAAATTAAAGCTTGCAACTTATTGCTAAATGTTGCGTAGTTTGTAAATTAATAAAGTGTATTTTTCGCATAATCTAGCCATCATCGCGATATTCCAACTCATGGAAGCATCGTAGCAGGATGGAAAAATTTAAGCAAAACCAACAAGGCATTGTTAACCTGTGTTGATTTGCTGGGGCTAGATAATGCATGATGCGGATTGTCAGTCCGATGATGAATTAAACCATTTCCTTCATTTCTGTAAATAGTTCCGACATTAATGGAAGGTGAATCGTAACCTCTTATTTCCTAAATGGATGCGGAGGTAATGGCGAAATGTTTTCCTGAACAAAGCAGTATGAAGGGAATAAATTGGAAACTAATTAAGTGCTAACTGGGGTTTCTCAAATTCTACAAAAGTCTGTGACATGGGTATGAGGTTCATCTACTCATTGATCGTCAGGTAGGTACATTCCAATTTAAGTTCTTCAAACCGACTAGAAATTTCTTGAATCCTGGCATGAATAAGTTGTTTCAAAAAGGGCATAGAATGATCAAAATTTATTTGGAAATTTGAATATTATTTTGTTGTGCTGTTAAAAGGATAATAGAAAAAGATTTTTAATTATTTTATACATTCATGTTAGTAGCTTGGTTCTTTTTATTTGGCTCGTGCCAAATAGTGGGAAGTCGTCTTAGTTTGCTTGGTCTGTCTTATTGGAGTGTTCTTGCAAGATTTAATTTTTGATTCAAAGTCATTTTTTTTTTCTTTTTAAGAATTGAGAAATTGGAATGCTAAAAAAAAAATTGCGCTAAACGTCATTGGTTATTGCAAAAAATTTCATCTGCCAGGTGCTTCACTATACCTGGAATGTACACATCATTTACGATGTTCGGAAGCAGATCGTATTCGCTGGTTTGAAATGCGGGAGCATGTCCAGAATCTTATAGAATTAGGCAGTATAGCACGAGAAGATGGCTATATTATCGAGTTAGTTGTGAATAACTGATTTTTATTTCTCTTTTTACTCTGAATTTATCTTCCAGCCAAAGCGAGTTGTAAAAAAGTGAAACATGGAGGAAAAAAAAAAATCGAAGAAATGAAACTACCAAATAGAAGTTTAACTAAGATAAGAATAAATAAGGAAAGTTTTAACTTTTCAGGTCAACGAAACTTCGTCATTCACTACAGTATCGTGATTATTTGTGTGCCGAGCATCGAAGTAGCGGTTATTTGCTTCACAACAGTAGCAATTATCATTTACAAGTTGCATGCATGTGGGTAGGTGGTGAGATGAATGCAACCTGTGGTTTGGTACCACCAACTGAGAAACCATTTGGGTACCACGATCCACAACAGTGGCGCCGAATGCTTTTTGTAAGTTTTAGTTTTCTAGCATATAGCATCCTTTAGGAAGCAACTGATTATTAAAATTTATCATTTAAAATAATCACTGAAATAGTTATAAATTAACCGATGCCCAGAAGAGAAGTTTTACCCTCTCCCGTACATCTCGACATCATAATTGCCTTTATTTGCTGGTTCTAATTTTGTTATTTGAAAAAATTATCCTCCAACTTACTGATTCATTTTAGTTGCTTATCTGTTGAATTTCTTCTCCAAACTAATTAATTATATCATACCTTAGTTTTTGCTTTTTTATCATGCTAAACAAACGATTTAAGAATTGTCTCATTGCTCCTTCCCCGAGAACCCAACTATTCAAGGAATCCAGAAGCCTTCATACTTCCATTTCTCAGGAATGGCTAGCATCGAATTTACTACGACAATTTGTTTTTCGTTCTACTTTTTTCTCTTCCGTTCGTCTCCTTACTTTTTTTCTTGCCTGTTTGTTCCTTTGCTTTTTTTTGCTCGTGTGTTTTTCCCTTGCCTGTGCCCTATTTTTCCTTTTCCATCCCACTGAATCAAAAATTTGAACGAGAAAAAAGTTTCTCGTGTCTTGCCAAAATCGTATATTGTTTTAATGACGTAATAGTGGCAGCATCACTTAAATTCTTTGGTCACATCCAATAAATAAAAAAAATGAAGCAATGGCAGAAGTATCACGTAGGAGATTGCAGAGTGGAACGAAATTCTTGATAATGTTGTTTCACGACTACCTTAGGAGTCAATTTACATTTTGATGATAACGGAAGTTGATAATTTTAAATTCGTGATAATAGAAGTGATTATCAAGATATACTCAACTGACTTTTGCCTCTGTGTAATAATTTCCTTGTTTTCTAAATGCAGTACTGTTACGTTGAATGCTTACCAATACTGTCACATTGATACTGAAACTTTTCCTCTTTCAACAGAATGCAATGTTTCCATCGTCTTCTGTTGAACAGAGGAAAAGTTTCGGTGATCAGTGTGACAGTATTGTTTTCGAGAATTTCTCGCTTCAAAACTTAGCATTCAACCATAATTTTCACGAGATTTATGTTTATTTTAACTCCGTCTTGGATAGCTTTCAGTCAGCTCTCAAAAAAAATTTCTTCTCCTCTTTAACTTCACATCATATCCAATTCGACGAATCAGATTTCTCTATCAGTAATGCATAACCTTAACATTAATGTCTTAATCTGAATCATTTTGTAAAAGTTTTCTGAACCTATATAAATAAAATGTCTTAGTTTTTTTTTTTTTTTTTTTCGATCTCAGTTTTACAATGGCAGTATTCCGAATTTAGCCCTTTAATTATGGGAGGAGAACTATGCTTGTAATTTAATGCCATCCTTCAAAAGAAGAAGGTAGTCAAATTCAATGAAGTGACAGTTTTATTATTTTTTAAAAATAAATGAAAAATGAAATATCTTACTGTTACTCTTCCTTCATAATAATATGTTTTAAAAAAGAAGTAGTCAAGAATCACACGATGATTGCATGATCAAATTAGCACATTATCATTTATCTGAAACAGAAAGACTCTTAGCAAAAACAAAAAAAAAAAAAAGACAAGTTTTTGAGCAACAATTAAATGAATGAGAGTTTGGTTCTCTATCGATTGTGCATTATTTTTACAGGTACTACGTAGAAGTATTGGATGTTCGGACGACGAGATACGTGAAATCAGAAAAGTAGGTACTCATTTTGGAACGCTAGCAGTTTTAATTTTTTATTTAGTTTGATTAGAGGTAATTGTCAACAGGTCTTTGCAGATGTTTTGATATAAATAATTCTCATATATTCTTTATTTATTATTTTTCTCCAGGTAGAGTTAGGGTTTCGAATTATTTTCATGAAACTCAAGAAAAAAAAAAAAAAAAAAAATCTAATTGATCCGATTAGGTACGTTGTGAAGGCTTACATCCTGCTTGTCACGCACTCTACGCTTTAATTTTCATTTTTCTTCGAAATGTTCAGAATTTCAGTTATTTCTGATTTGTTTTATAATTAAAAAAAATTTTATAATTTGCGATGAAAAAGTTAACCAGTTAAAAGACTAAAGATCTATCACGTGAACATTTTTGCAATGTGACTGTTTTGTACACAATTCCAAGCACTCTTCGCAGATATTTTCAAATATTCTAAGCTTTCCTTAAGATTGGTTGTGCAGTCAATATCAGCGAGAAACTTCTAGCTTAAAAATATGTGAGATTACAGGAAATAGTTCAAATAGTTATAGGAATTTATTAGTAGTTATAATATATAAAAAATAGTAAGAATTTATTAATTTCTGGTAATGCTTAATTATTATCAGTCCAATCCTTACAACTTCCAAGAATCTACACACTCTGAAGCGATGTCTACCCAATTCATTTATACGTAGGTACATACATCAATGGCTGAATGGAATACTTAAAAATGTCGACTCTTTGATGAGCATTTGTAATTATAATAGAATGAGTGTGTTTTTTTAACTAAAAAGTGGTAACGAAAGTGGAACCTATACTGTTGCGTGATGTACTTCAGAAGACAGAGTGAATAAAAAATGGTAAATGATGGGGTTTGTGTTCGGGAGAGGACAAAACGGGGTTAGGTCGGGAGTGGAAAAAAGAAAGCACGGATGGAATGATTGATAAATCGTTGTTTTTTAGATAAAATTCTGACTATTCTTGATATGGAGGCATATTGCAAATTACATTCTAATAGGCTACAGTAGCAAGTGCACCTAGTATTTCTGATTCTGCTACAATATGTTGAAACTTCGGAATCTTTTTTTTTTTTTTTTTCCTTGCTAGTGTCAGTTCCGCTATTTCTAGGTTTCAGAATTATTCTACTGTACAGAACGTTGCATCCAAGCCGGTATCGGTTACCTACCAATGATGTTGATTATGGCTTCTGTGATACTGTCATTATTTTTATTCTGCTTTTCCTGATAACATGAACTGTAGAATTCCGTTGATTTGAGAATAATTGTAATTAAATTCATAACAGATACTTATCAATATGTGTATAGAACAAATAAATTTTCTTCATTTGTTCCTTCAATTTATTTCAAATGCCATTTCGCATTAAACGCATTGCTAATTGATAAAACGAAAGAAAGTTGGAGCAAAAATTTTGAGAGTTACTCGAAGACAATGAAAAATTCAACAAGGAAATTAGAAAAAAAAAAGAAATTATTGTTGGAATTTGGCCTAAAAGATTTCTGTAGAAGATTTCCACTAAATTCAACTTAATTATACAATAGATTGCATTAAGGGACTGGAAGTCGTTCAGGCCATTCGAAAAAAATCATTTCATCTAGCTTTAAAAAAAAAAAAAAAAAATTCAATAATTCAAATGTAAGTCAGCCGAAATAGAAGATTTTTCTTTCTCTGACAAATGAAAAATGCGCACCAAATATGCACAACTTTTTGTGGTAATCGTTTCGTTTTTTCTTTTTTTTTTTTTTTTTTTTTATTGAACTTGTGCAATATTTTAAAAATAAAAAACTTATTCTTCAAGCAGTTAGATTTCCAATTACTAACATTCCAATAGTTTCCAATTCTTAACAACAAATTCATAAAAAGATCCAAATGCAGTTAATTTGGTCCAAAACGCATTAACTCTACACTAATACTTCCCGATATGTTGATGAAATGTTGAAACTTTTTTATCATAATCAGACGCAAATTACATTGGTGCTGATAACCATTACATAGAACTTTTTACTCGAGAATTTGTTGAATTTTTTTTTTTTTTCTAATAAATATTGGTAAATACTGCATTCATGTTTTAAAACTTGTCCATTGCCGTTTTTCACTGAAAAAGTTAAAGTGATTTGTTGAAAAACTGGGAATCAAAGAAGCTCTTCAGATTGGTTCGCCTGTTCCTTAAAGTTGCTACAATTACACATTATTCGATTTATGGCTGCCAATTAATAAAACACATCCTAAAAAATCTGGATGTTGGAAAGTAAATCATTCTTAAAATAACAGTTTTCAAGAGTACCATTATTGAAGTTAAACAAATATAACTCTGCGACTAGTTGAGAAAACTGAATTAAGCGAGAATTATTTTATGTTGGAATGATTTATCGAAAGCTACTGCACACATTAGAATTTCTTTTCTTCAGATATGTTGTGATATACAGAAATTACAACATATCGAATTATTAGCCTAAAGGTCTTACTTTTCTGCTTTGTACTACTTTCAACTTTCCATTTTGTGTTCCAGTTTTATTGTTTTTCATTCGAGCAATTGTATAGTTTGCTCAAAGTAAAAAAAAAAAAAAAAAAGTAATGTAGCACAGGTATTGGCTAGTTCAAGAGGAGGATGGCTACAATAGTAATTAATAACGAGGAACTGGGAGGGTAATCTGTTAGAATGACTGATAATGGAGGTGACAAGGCCACTGAAGTTCTCTCTATTCTGATAATCTCTACTATTATGTAGAAATTAGGATTCTTGTTCATTTGTTTGCGTTTTAAAGTGGAGAAGTGACTGTTTTTTAATGTGTAAAATCACAACCAAACTGACAGGAAAATTTACATATTTGTGAACTACACGACAACCTACAGAACAATAATGAATGAATTTTTCCTGGATTTAACAATAACCTCAAACGGAACTAACAAATCCACACAATTTCATTTTGCATGAGCCAAGTGCAGCGAAAGACAGTGAAATGTTGCCCAGAAAAGTGAAACTCATCCGGCTGTTCCAGATATGCTTTCCCACGTGCAACTATGTTCCACCCAATTGCTAATATACTTTTTGGTTAATGACAGCCAAGGCAGTATGGTTAGATATGAGGAAATGATCAAGACTCTTTCTTTCTTTAACGTCTGGTACCATCTTCGAAGAATACGCCACCATCGATGGCGCAGTATTTCGGGCACACACCCCGTTCGCCAGCTTTTCCAGGTGGTCCTTGTGGGCCAGGTGCGCCTGGTTGTCCATCTGCTCCAGGTTGTCCATCTGCACCAGGTTCGCCTGCTGGTCCCGGTGGCCCGGTTGCTCCGTCCTGTCCTGGCTGTCCAGGTCGTCCCATTGGTCCCTGAGGTCCTTGGTCTCCTTAAGAAAAAAAAAACTATTAGTGGCGTTCGTCTTATTCATTTAGTTATTATTATATTATGATAGTTTTTGGCTCACTATGTCGGGATCTCAATATTATTGTTATTGTTTCAAAAAGTTACAAATACTTTATAAAAATATAGGCTAACCTTGTTCTCCTGGAGGACCACGTTGAAGTGGTTCATCTGGTGCATTTTCTCCTGGAGCACCGTTTGGCCCTGCAGGTCCTGGTGTTCCGGGCGGTCCTTGGGGTCCTTGTGGGCCAGCTTCACCTGGTGCTCCATCCGGTCCTGGTTGTCCTGGTGGCCCGTCTGGTCCTGGATCTCCCCGTGGTCCTGGCGGCCCTTGTGGTCCAGGTGGTCCTTGAGGACATGGTTTACATGGTGGTGGAGTAACAGGTTCGCACGGCTGTGGTGGTGGTCTGCCAGGGTTACCTGGAAGACCTGGTGCTCCAGGCTTTCCTGGTTTACCAGGCCTGCCTGGGGGTCCCTTAGGACCTGCTGCACCAGTAATACAACAGCCCTCGCATTGACTCGCCTGACGAGCTGTTCGATTGTGTCCAACTAATGGAGACTGCCCTAGTCGTTCCACATCTGTCCAGGTATCTTTTGCAGATTGCTAAAAGAAGTTTCATTTCCAGGAAGTTTCACGAAATTTTGATCAATTTTAGAAAATAGCAAAATTTCTTCGATTTCGAAAAAATTACAATCTAGATGAACCGATTCGTTTTAAAAATTGCATAGTTCTTCACCGTAAACTGGAACTTGTGGTGTGTAATCGTTAAAAATAGATTGCATGGAAGAATGATCGATTGTGATCGAACTATTAAGATGTAATTACTCTCATAGTTAGCATCTGACGGAATTTCAAAATGGAGTATTTCATCAGAGGTCTTATTTTAATATTATAACCTGAGAAGAATCTGAATTTACTACTTCTACAGCATTATTACAAGCACAGTCGAGATCCATACTGTATGTCTGGGAATCTCGACAGTTTATTCCAGCTACAGAACTGAGTCACTCACCGAGTCACTCGGCATTTGAATATTGAACATCACGAGGCATTCCTGATCATCGATGTAAATTTTAAAAACTGCTCATTTTTGAAAAGAAACTTGCCTTCATCGTTTTTTTATTGTAAATAGATGAATAAGGTTATTGCATGCAGAAGTACCAAATTTGAGATCTATTTTATTTCGCCTTTAAATTAGCTAATAAGAATGGGAAAGTTTCTTCATTCGTAATATAAAGGAATGTAATCAATTAATTACCAGTGAAAAGTGAATTGCACAAGTCAGGTAAGATTGAACCCAAACTTCATTAAAATGTTGAATTATAAATTTCACAGGTCGAATTCGAATTGTCAAAAAAAAAATAAACGAAATTTTTGGATGTGTTTCAAACAATGAAAACTAGAAAAGTGAAAAAAAATTTTTTAAAAGAAAATGTCACTTTCCAAAAACATCAAAGTACAAATATTGTTTGCAGCGGTGTGACGGCCGTCTCCTAATCGGTTTACGCAGTGGGATATTATCGTAATTTTAAACAATGTTTATGCCCTTTTTTAAGATTGCATCTTTTTTCGCAGAAGTCTTAATTGTAGGCAATTTAAAGTTTAGATAACAACTAAAGAAAACTAAACTCCAAAAATTTTTCATTTGCGAAGCGTCTCTCAAAACTAGTAATTAAAAGTTCAGTAATTTGCAACTATTCCAAACTAACAGAATCAACTGTTTTACAAAGCTACAAGTGTTGCTGTATTACCCATGAAAAATTCTGTAAGAAGTGATGAAAGAGGGAGAAACTATGAGGGATGATAACGAGTGATAGCGGAATGCAGCAGATACACGGAAACGGTGATAAGGGAGAGAGACCAACCTTGCAGAATGCGATTTCGCTGTGCATCTGTCGCCTGACATGATGTATATAATTATAAATCATGGGCAAAGTGATACATACTGATAGCACAGCAACGATGCTAAATGTGACCGCCGAATAGGCGACAAATTTATAAGCCTTAATCCGACTTTGAACTTCCATTGTTCGGTGATTTCTTGACGGAGGTAGGCGAACCTTCCACACAGAACTCCTTTCTTCCGAAGGGAATATGGCAGCGAAGTGATACCGTTCAAGCGGTGCCGCATCCCTTAAGTACCCAGTCAACCGGCTCTGCAACCACCACACCTCCCCGACCGTCTGTCTCTTTTGTTGGTACTACCTGTCCTGTCACCTAGACCTGAAGATGAACTCCCGCCCCTCTCCCTTAGCCTGGCCTGCTAATACCACTTTGAAGGTGGTGACTTCTCCCGTAAACTTTCCTTGCTTTCATTTTTCCCCCGATGATTTCCAGTTCTGCTACATTCCAATTCGTCTCCAAAGCAGCCAAGAAATGCAGAGAAAAACATCTATCCATCTTCCTGGAACTCTCCGCTCACCTCCTTGTTTGCCCTCTCTACCGTGCCTCCGTTCTTCTGCTCAACCTCCTGATACCTTACAATTTTCAAATTTTCATATGCAGCGAAAAAACTCATCTCCCAAACACTTTCTTCCCAGCAGATGTTTCCCTGAAACCAAAGCCGTGGCTTCTTGTCTTCACTTCCAAACTTCGTCTGGGCCGAAAATTTTAATTCCTGACGGTAATTCTAAGTTTAGCCACACTAAACTGCTTCGCTGCAAGTTTCTTAGTCTAATTTCACACGTTTTGTAACATGAAATTATGAATACTCTACAAGATATTCACTCTTAGATGACAATTTCAAATCACATTTATCATTTCATAATTTTGCTGATAGATATTTACGATATTGCAATCGAAAGATTTTCTCATTAACATTAAAAAGAAGAAATATGTTTTGTTGAAATCTATTTTTAGATTTTTGAAAGGCCGGATTTGATATCAGATATGGACTTCATACTTGCCACATTTGTAATTAATTTTTTATTTACCAAGAACATAGCTATAAATTATTATGGCATTGCTGGAGATTAAAATATTTCGATTTTCATCATTCATTCATTTCTGTGAAATATTAAAACTTTGTCTTTCCATTGCTAATTTACTTTTTTCAAATTCACCAAATCGAAACGTTGATATATGCATGATTAAAAATCCTGCTGGAAGTGATGAAAATAAAAACATAATTCACGAAATTTTCGCTGATATTTGTGACGTAGACGTATGTTACGTGTGCCCGTGTGAGATGAGAAAGTTTAACGTGTGCAGCAGATTTGCCCTTTCTCATTTTTATCATGAAACTATCACTGTCTTCTTTGTCACAATGATTGCAAAAGTTCAGCAACAAGATCATTTCAAGATTTTTCCATTCTTCTTTTGTGACCCTTAGATTGCGTTCTTCTTCATTAACTATTGACTTGTCAGTTCTAGTAAACAGAACTGCCAGCATAAGTTTCAATAAATACGAAAATTTCAAAGAAAAGAAATGTTTTTCTTAAAGTATTGGTAGAATTTGGTTGTGCTCGCAATGCTTAGATAAAACTTGTTTTGCTTCTACATCATCCGGCTGTTGATAGCCTTTGTGACGAAAATTCCTATATACAAACAGCTAGTGGTCAACTGGAAAATGAAGACTGCTTTAAGTAGCAGGTTGAAGAGTCCGAGCTTTGACGATGAAGAAATTTCACCAGAAAATTAACCCTTAAATGAACAGCTAAAAAATATGAAATTTTTGCCTCTCTCCTGTACCGGATTTTCCAAAAGTATCAGCAACTACTATGAATAATGCCAAAAAAAGTATGATTCTTGCATAGCAGTGCAACAGTCGCATCTGAATTTCCAGTTGACTCATCAGAAAAACTGCTTGAAAAAGTGTTTTCTTAAATGAAATTTAGGTCAGTTCAAATAGCCGGTCCACGTAAAATTCGTAAAATTCTTTAAATTTTTATGCAAAATGCAGTAGCATTAAAATTATTAAGATGGGGATGTACAATTACTGTTTTCTCAATTTTTAGGAGGGAATAAGCAAGATTATTGTTTCACTGATGGTACAAATCTCATTCAAAAAGAATGAAAAAAGCAACTCTGACTTTTTTTTTGATCGGTTTTAAAGGCTGAACAAAGAATGGGTTCGAAAAAAAGAACAAATGTTGCTTAAGGGACAAAGCTTTTCATCTCATTTTGCGCCACTTTCGCATTACGCCACAGCAACAGGAATGTCACCGACACATAACGATGAAGTATTTGTTTTTGTCACAATGCGTACCCATTTGTCACCATCAGAACTTTGCATGTGTCTCTTCCCTTTTGTTTGTCAAGCTTCTAATCTCACAAACTCAGATTTCCCCTTTTTCCATTCGGAAGGACAGTTTCAGGAATTTTCCTACTCATTATTTACACTTCTTTTTGTCTGCTGAACATTTATCAGTACGTAGTTTCAAATCTCGTTTTGCACTTTTTTTTTTTGTTATGTTTCAGCATTTTGTCAGACAAATTTATTATAGGAAATTCGTAAGGTTTGATAGAATGAATCAAAAATATCACAAATATTTGAAGAGAATATTCAGTAACTGAAGTAATTATTATTCATTATCATTCACTAAATCAGTTAATTTTGGAGTCCATATATATATATAAATTTCGAATTTTTTTATAAAGAAGTACAAATTGCGCCAAAATTTTGTTTATTAGATTTTTTGCTAGTTTGTAAAATTTTAAATTTTTGTTTTGTTAGAAACTAGCTGCTGTTTTTCAATTTCAACCTCTAAAATAACATATTTTTTCGGGCTTTGCAAATACGATTCAAACTTAAAATTTAGACCCACTTTAGAAAACAGATCACTGTGGGAAAAGCGCTAAAATTTGGTTTCAAATTGCCGAACATACAGCGAAATTAAGTCGCATACTAATTATTAATTCTGATCCCATTAATGCTTTTATTTTCATAGAAATTTCTATTAAGCATACTTTGCTTTTTTAATTAATCGTTGTAAATCAGAAAGTATTTTCTATCCCAACGGATGTGAAAAAAGGACTTTTTTTTAAAAGTATCAAAACGAGCTTATCCTTGCTTTCATGCTCCTTTTAATTAAAAGATCGATAAATTCAATCAAATTTATCAAAAAATTTAATCAAAAGATTAGATAAATCAGAAATGCAAAATTTTGGAGTTCGAGGAGTCTGAATTTAGAAAAACGAGCTAGAAGTAACATAACAGCCAAGTCTCAATGAATTTTCATAATAATTTTCTTATTAACTGATTTATTTTCTATCCTGTCAAACAATGCGAACTTCATCTGCTTTACATTTCGACATGTTTTTAAAGTCTTCAATTCCACCAAGCCTTTTTTCATAAATAAACACTAAGCAATAATCTAGAATGAGTCTAGCGGTACTTTATAGTATTTTATATTTTGCTAGATGAAACGAATTTGAAATAAACGTAATTATAAGCCCATATAACCGTTTCAGATTTGAATGATTTTGCAAACAGATATCAGAAACAGTCACTTTGAGTTCTGTTGCTTCTTCCGCCATTGTAAACTTAATCCGAGGTATCCGTGCAAGGAAACGATTTTTTTATCAAAAAATCATAAGTTCGCATCATACTATTTTCAAAAGTCTTTTGGCTAAGATAGCACAAAATAATCTTCATCATCTTTTACCAAATATTATACAGGCGCATTTTATTACAGTTTTTATTTCTGTTGTTGTTTCAGTAACCCACAATAATTTTTCTTTTAAGAAAGAATCCTATGATGTGAGAACCCTCTAATATACTACCTGAAACAATTTTTTACGACATAAATAATAATGATGAAACTCATATCGGAATGGAATAATTTAAGCGAATTCAAAAGTTAAATTCATTTTTTTTTTATAATGTTCAACTTAGGTGATTCTACAAATTACTGAAGGACCTTAATCGAGCTGATACCTATAATTCAGTTATAATGCTTTGCTAAAAATTTTGTAGGTCAAAATCTCACTCAAATAACATGAAGCATATGTTTGGATATTTTTCGAAACGGGCAAGAATTAAAGTTTTACAGCAGAATCATTCAGCACTTTGACAATGCAGCTGAGGACCTTCCAAGCATTTTTTGTTCATTTTGATGAGTAGATTTCCAATTTTCAGTTTTGTCGACCTGTGGAAAATTCGATTTCAATTCATGTAACATATGAATTAATAAGTTTTAACTGAAGTTTGACGAAGTTATTTATATTCAAGATCGATTATAACTTCATGGTACCAAATTAAACAAAAATACTGCATCAACACTTTTTATTTCATTTTCTTTTTAATCCAAAATGCTTTCATATTTTAGAAATTAAAGATCCTTTTTGAAGGTAAGAAAATTTTCGCCATTCATTGTTGAATATGCAGATCGACTTGATAATATAACCGAAATCGAATCCCACTATTCGCATTCTCGATCCAGTAAATCCATCTATTACATATAGCACAGAAACAAACTTAGAATCAGCTTGAACTTAAGGCTAAGCTGAAATTAACTTTTGAAATTTTGACGAGGATTTCACGATAAATGCTCTTCTTAATATTATCTACACTGATCAGACACATTTCAAATTCAACTTTTACATGCAAGAAGAATGCTTTTAGTGTACCTGCTTACATTACTAATTGACCTGATCGATTTTAGTGCACATTCAAGTATTTACTGAACACTTGTCAAAAATTGTAGTTCAATTCATTAATCGACAAGATTCTCGCATAAAAACTTGCTTTGTTCAGCGAAAACAAAAATTCGTTAATCTGAAAAACATAAATAATTGTTTCTTCGGAAAACACCTCATTTAGTGACTTTCAAGATTTTCAGCCTTCCAGATTCGTTTTAAAAGTGTTAATTTAAGATAAAGATTACTCATTACCAGATAAAGATTAAAGAAATCCATATAAATGGGCCAGTTCACTAAAAGGGACAAATTAAGTAGTAGAACAATCAAACAAATAAAAAAATAAAAATAATAATGCAATAAATGATAAAATTAGTAATCCTGGTTAACAACATTAAAATTAAAATAAAACATAATGCAAATATATAATATAATTATAATATAATATAATGAAATATAATATAATATAATATAATATAATATAATAT